>CM053625.1:241161659-241211413 GCA_028646595.1 Phalanger gymnotis
GTGTGACCTTGGGCAAATCACTTAACCCCAATTGCCCTGCCTTCCTCCCTCCAAAAAAAAGATATTGGAGTAGTTTGCCATTTCCTTCTCCATCTCATTTTACAGATGAGGAAACTGAGGTAAATAGGGTTAAGTGACTTGCCCAGGGTCACACAGCTAGTAAGTGTCTGAAGCTGAATTTGAACTTGGGAAGAAGAGTCTTCCCAACTCCAGACCTGGCCCTCTGTGCACTGTGCTCCCTGGCTGCTCACTATTGTATGTATTGGAATATAATTAAAGAATGAAGTAATCTAATTTCAGAAGAAGCTTATTTTTTAAGGGAACTGACAACAAGGATATAATCAGCACATGCTGATATTATATTACATATCTATTACATAGATATATAGTTTTATGTATGCAATAACACATTATATTCTTATATATCCTATGTAACATGTGCAACATCTATTCTATAGATAAGAAAGAAAAAATATAAAATACCGAAATGCAAGGTAGTTTGGGAGGGAGGGCATGAGCATTCGGTATCAGGAAAGACTTTACTTGAGCTAAGTCTTGAAGAAAGAGAGGAATTGAATGATGTGGAAGTGAAGAGAATGTACATTCTAAGCATGGGGGGAGATCAGTGCAAAAGTGTGGACATGACAGCTTGAGTGCCATGTTTGAAAAGTAGACAGAAGGACTTTTCAGCTGGCTCACGGAGAGTGAGAGGGGGAGTTATCTGGAGTGACACTAGGAAAATAGGTTGGTGCCAAGATGCGATGGGTTTTAAAAGCTAACCAAAGGAACTTATATTTGATTCTAGAGCAACGAGAGAGCTACCAGAGTTTGTTGAGTAGGGTAGTGACACGTTCTTTTTCTGCACTTAAGGAAAATCGCGTTGTCAGCAGTGTGAAGGATCATCTGGAATGGAGAAAGATTCGAGGCAGGAAGACCACCTAGGCTGTTGTTGTAAGAAGTGATGAGGGCCTGAGCTCAGACTGTAGCTGTGTGATTAGAAATGAAGGGCTGGGTGCAAATGATGCTATGGTGGTAGAAATGGGAGGGGAAGTGGCAAATGATTGGATAGGCAGAGTGAAGGAGAATAAGCAGTTAAATGTTATGAAACTAGGAGTCTAGAAGTATAGTGCGTTTGACAGAAATAGGGAAGGATGGAAGAGGGAAGCATTCAGTGAGGGAAAAATGTTCTTTCTCTTATCACCCTATAAAGTTTAAAATGTGTCTAGGACATCCTGTTTAAAAGGCCCAATGGTAGTTGGTAAACAGGCAACATGACTTTATGGCCAAATCATAAATAGAATTACTAAGGAGTCCCCTAATCCATTCCCCCCCTTTCCTTAGAGCAAAGTAGAGACTTCACTGTGGAATGATGAGAAATAGAAGTCCTCAGAAGGTACTTTATTCTCCAGGTTAGATTTAACTCCACAAAGCATGTAGGATAAATTTCTAGACTTTTCCCACTAGCATCTTAATTTCTTAGTTACAAGATGGTTTTCCACTCCCATTACTGCCCCTTCCCCCAAAATGAGTAGAGTAGGGGAGAGGGAAGGGAGGGAGGAGAAAGGAAAGAAAGAAAATAAATGCATGTTGATTGAAAATTTAAAAAAATTTTAAGTACTCCCCACTCTTTAGTATAGTCTTCTGAAAAGTCAGGAAAATGCTTATTTACTCTGTGGATTAATATAGCCTTGCCGTGACAGTACCGTGTGTTTAGTCAAACTATATGGTGTAAGAAGAAGAGCATTGCTAATTAGAAGGCCATACTTCTGGATTTAGTCTTTCCATTAACTTAATGTAGGACTTTAGGCAAATGGCTTGACCTCACTGTATCTCAATTTTCTCATAAACCATGTATGTAAGAATAGCATTACTTAGCTCAGGATTTATTGTGAGATTTCAATGAAATAATAGATCTGAAAGTGTCACATAAAGATAAACTTTTGCGTCTGCTATTTCCCAACGATGATGTGTTGCTATGACTGGGTACAGGGGTGGGTAACCTGGGCCCCCCAGGCCACATGTGGCCCTCTAGGACTGAACCCAATCAAAGGACTGAAAAGTATTGAGGTATTGTGGAAAGAAGCTGGGCCTTAAAGTTAGGAAGTCCTAGTTTTGAGTCTTGCTTCTGACAAATTCTAGCTGTGTAACTATGGGCATGTTATTTAATTTCTCGGTGGCCCGGGCAACTTTCAAAGACTGTATAAATTCTAGATAAATTGCTCCTGGGCATTGGTCCGAGAAGTTTCCACATCAAAAATTTCCTCTACATATGTAATCACAAATCTAGACCCCACCTTTATCTTCTTCCTTTCAAATGGAGATGGGGAAGAAAAGGAAATAAACCTACTATGTGCCAAATACCATACTAAGTAGCTTATAAATATTATCTCCTTTGGTCTTCACAAGGACCCCAGGAGGTAGGTGCTACTATTATTCCCATTTTAGAGTTGAAGAAACTGAGGCATAAAGAGGTTAAGGTGAAGTAACTTGCTTAGGGTCACATAGCTAGTGTCTGAGGTTGGCTCTGAACTCACATCTTCTTGACTTCAGACCCGGTGCTCTAACCACCATCATTGTTGTTGGTCCTTCATTCTTGAAGAGGACCATGACACATGCAAGTGAATTAGATTTAAGTGAGGGAGGTCTGGGCAAAGTCACCAGTCTCACTTTCTTCTCTGGAGCTATCTGGGTCCAGTGGCCAGATAGAAATCAGGATGACTACCACTTAACTGGCTCAAATAGTGTTAGATTATAAATTTAGAGGTGGAAAGGACCTTAGAGGTTATCTAGTTTAATACTATCATTTCACCGATGAAGAAAATGAGGATCAGAGAAGTCAAGGGATTTCCCTTAGCTCCCAAAGCTGGTGAATTATAGAGCCGAGTTTCAATCCCAAGTCCTCTTCCTCCAAAGTCAGGACATCTAACATTTCATTATCATCCCTTTAGTACTCTATGGAACTTCCTAAACAGAACTCAGTACTTTCATTTTTTAAGCAATATGATATGTTTCTTTTATCTGGAAATTTAATTAGAAATCCATTCACCAACACAGGACAGCTGCTGAATGTGTAGCATAAAAGACAATAGTATTCTCATTTCTAAAGCCTCCATTCAACAGGAATTCCAGTCCTTGCACTAAAGACTTTCAAAATCATTTCCTGATGCCAAAGGCATTCTTTCTTTCTCTCTTTTATGAAGAATTTGCTGTCAAGTGAGCAGCATATATTTGATATATTTGACTTTCAGTGTTGGAAATCAGATAACAAATCTACTAAAATGAAAGAAAAAGCTAATTAAACAAAAACAATAAAGCTGTTAATTGTTTTTTTTTAATCAGCTTCACTGCCCCAGAATTTTTCTCTCTATTCTTATTCCCACTTTTCATTTTCTATTTTCTCCTCTGCCTCTTTTTATCTTTCCTCCTACAGTCAGGATTTTCACTAAATAAATACCCAGCATGAGTTAGTAGGGAGTTATTAAGTCAGTATCTGTTTCTCATACTTGAAAGGGTACCCAGTATCTTTGAATTCTCCAGGGAAGTTTCAATCCCAACAACCAGGATGTATACTTTAAGAACTTAGTAATGACCCCTCAGGACCTCCACAATGAACACTGTGAGTATATAATAAATAACTTGGCCTCTGACAAATGCAGTCCTGAGGACTGGCCTGCCCACTCACCCAGAGAACTGTGATTTGTATTCCCCATTTGTATCTCTCTTATGGCATCTGTCATAAGCTGCCTTGTCTTATAAGTTACTTTTGCACTTGTCAGAATCCCCAAATTAGATTGTAAGCTCTGGCAGACACCAACTGTGTACTCATTTTTATATCTTCTTTAGGCTATTCAGCACAAGCAAGAGCCTCTGGGGCACTGGTGTTAAATTTAAATAGATACAGGAAGGGCAGGTGGGGGTGGCATGGCACTAATCCACACAAAAAGATACCTATAGCTGCATACTGGCTTAGTTTTAAAATGTAACGTTATCTATGTATTATTATATTTTAATTTATTTTGTTAAATATCTCCCAATTATATTTTAATCTGGTTCAGGGATAACTTGAAAGAGTTGTTACCCACATTTGACACCTTTGATCTAGAGGACTTTGTCATCTTTAGGGAATCTCTCATGGATGTATACTCTAGGCTAGGTCTCCTCTATGACAGTGACCAACACCTCAAGGGAGCCATCTTTGTATCTTTGCTTATATCAATAAACAGAGGGTTATCAAAGTTATCTCTGCTATTAAAAGCTATCTCAGCTATTAAATCTTTTAAGGAACCTTCTGTAATTGAGATATTTGCCTAGGAGACATTTTGTTGGCGAATAACCTTAAAGGAAATTTAATTCTCCAAATCAAATATTTATTTTTTAATAGTCACCAAACTATAGGCACAATGAAATCTTATATTATCTGTACTTTCCCATAAACTATAGGCATATATAATATACACATTATACATATAATATATATATATATATATACACATATACATCATATATACGACTGTAAACACATCTTCTGTGGAACCTTATTTGCAAAAGCCTGCATACTCCTTACTTGTACCATCATCAAGAATGCCTTCAATGTATAAGTGGGTTTTTCTCCTAAGAGTTTTGTTGATATGAGAAAGTAAGATTAAGTACAGGTGGGTAGTTTTTAATGTCATTGCGGTCACCTTTGGGAAGCAACAATAAGGTCTTATTTCTTTTCAAGTCTTTGGTATGTTTTTCTCTTTCAGGTACTTTAAGAGTTGATTTCTTTATATCCTTGAAACAACATTTCCTCCAATGTGAACCTCCCCCTTTTATATTTGTTTTTGTGTGTGCCTTTTCTACTTTCTCATACATATGTCAAAATCTCAGAAGATACTTTGACAGATGTGACAACAAAAATAATTTTGTTTGACAGCACTCAGACCATTAATATTGAGAGGCATGAAACAGTGAATTTTATGCTCACTAAACATATTCACTGCTGTCGTGGAAGTTGCCATGTCCAAATATAAGAGGGATTCTCCATGAATGGTGAAAATCCTCCATATGCACTTGTTTGGGGATGATATTATGTCAATTACATTGAAGTCCAGAATATCATGGTGAGATTCATAATGACACAGAAAAAGCCAAGTGGATGAAAAATGCCTATTGCCTGGATAGATAACTGGATAGATCATAGGATAGATAACTCGTACAACTTACCCATAAGTATCCAGATCTTGGAAAAACACTGAGGAAAACAATGAAGTGAACTTAGAATTGAAGAAGGGAAAGGGAGTGACCTGGATTGCCTTGGAATAATTATGCAGTGTGTTTAATGATTACATGATTTTCCCTGGAACAAAGAACTATCTTTTTTTAATAAAAAATATCATCATTATTTTGGTGATAACTTTGGGTATAAATCAGAGAATACCGAAGTCTCCAAAGAATTCAAATTTCAGGGCACTCAAAAAGAAATAGAGAGGTGAGTGGTGAGTATGGGCAGCCTAAAAATATTACCAATGATGAATGGCACAGGAGAAATCGCATAGGAATTTCATCAGATAGCAAAGAATTGGAAACAAAGTAAGGTGCCTGTTGAATGGGGAAGCCTAAACAAATTGTGTGAATGTAATGGAATACTGCTGTGCTGTAAGAAATTAAGAATTTGATGAATACAGAGAAGCCTGAAAAGATTTACACGAACTGAGCAGAGATAAGAAAACAAAATATACAATGACTACAACCATGTAAATGAAAAGAACAACCACACACATATACACACACTAAAAAAAACCGAATATGAATGTCACAAAATACCAAAGAAGAAGCATGTCTCTAAAGATGAGATATGAGAAGACAATTCCACCTCACCCCTTGGAAGAAGTGGGAAGTCCGCAAGAGTGGTACATCACATAGAATTTTAGACTTTTTTATATGTTGGCAAGTTTTGCTGATTTCTCTTTTTTCTTTTCTTTCAATCTTTAAAAATATTGTTATGTGAGATGGCTCTCTGAGAGGAAGAGGTGGAAGCATGCTGAGGTGAATATTGGTAATTTAAAAACACATCAACAAAAACTTATTTTTTTTAAAAAAGAATATCATCAGAGAGATGTATGATTAGAAAATGAGCTGAGCCAGTCGTGTTACAAGAACAAAGGATAATCAATGGATGACCTTTGTGTTCCAGTAGTATCTATACAGTGTCCAGAGATTTGGAGCAAGGCTTCTAGTACATTGGGTGGAGTCTGCGTAGCAGATTTTTTAGAAGATAAAAGTTGTATGTTATGAGAAGTATGAAAGGATTTCATACTTACTCCACTAGAGGAAGTAATAATAGCTGACATTTATTAGTACTTTAAAATTTGCATAACACTTTGTACATTATCTCACTTGTACTTTACAACATCCCATCACCTTAAGACACACCTACAGGTATTATTTGGGGGCAGCTATATGGCACATGATAGAACATGACCCAGGAGTCAGTAAGACCTGAGTTCAAATCTAGCATAAGACACTAACTAGCTGTGTGACCCTGGGCAAGTCACTTAACCCTGTTTGCCTCAGTTTTCTCATCTATAAAATGAGCCGGAGAAGGAAATGGCAAACTACTCCAATATCTTTGCCAAGAAAATGCCAAAAAGGGTCACAAAGACTGGAAAAATGACCAAGAAAACACAAGTGTTATTATTCAACTTTTACAGATGTAGAAACTGAGGTTGCGCGGTTAGATAACTTACTTATGATCATATAGCTGGTAAATATGGGGCAGGATTTGAACCTAGGTTTTCCTGACTCCAATTACAACTCTCTCACTACTGGCTGACATTGCCTCTCCATCACCACTGGTAAGACCACAGATCTACTAAAGTATGGCAGCACCCCTTACTCACTTCCCTCTGTGGGAGACTGACCATGCCCATAGATCATGGGTTGGTAGGTCCCCTGGACCACAAACAGTGACTACTGTTCTAGGGTGGCCTGCCTCCTACCTGAATAAAGAAACCAAGATGGGAAAGAGAATAGGATACAATTAGCAACAGACAAAAGAGACTTTGAGAGAAGGATTCTACCCCAGGGCTTCTTGGGAAAATATACAAAGACTCGTGAAAATAATTGAGACAAAGTTATTAAAAGTCTTATTCAAAGTTTTCTTTTTTTAATTAAAATTAAGAGGAAAAAATTATCATGGTGTCATGAGAAATGAAAAAGATAAGAACAAATTCAGTGACTATTGCGCTTATGTTGTTACACACTTACTAATTTATTTAGCTCTTGTTTAGACTAAATTAAGTTTTGTTTTGGAGATTTATGTCATTGGAACAGGAAATGTAAGCGTGGAGAAGACAGAGGAAGAAACAGAGCCATATCTGGGAATTGTTGTCTCTGAGGCAAGCACCGCCAACTGAAGGCCATGGAGGGGGCCCAGGAGGCACCCTGGGTAGGTGGACAGGTTATGAGAAGGGACCAACAGAGTCCCTGGGACACGCGGAGGCCACTGCTAGGGAGCCTACACCCAACCTCCCCCCACCCCTCGCCCCGGGAAGCTGGGCATCTGGTTGCTTTCTATTTTAAGTAATTATTCTTGGCATCCAAATAATCTAATTAAAGGAGGAGGTGGGAGTAAAGTAGGAGTAGTAACCCTTATAGCAAAGAGATAGATCCCTTTGGGGAAATGGATAAAAGAAAAGGGGGGAATGGGGAGGGGAACAAGCATTTATATCGAGACTTCTATGTTCCAGGCACTGTGCTAAGTGCTTTCTATAAATATTATCTCACCACAACCCTGTGAGGTTGGCGCTACTATTATCTCCACTTTACAGTTGAGGAAACTGAGGCAAACAGAGAAGTTAAGTGACTTGCCCAGGGTCACACAGCTAGGACATCTCTGAGGCTGGATTCGAACTCAGATAAAGTATCTGAGGCTACATTTGAACTCGTGTCTTCTTGATTCCAGCCCCAGTACTCTACGCACTGCAACAAATAGCTGCCTAAGAAGGGAAAATGCACAGTAGATGTTTAATAATTTCCCCCAAATCTTCAAAGTATCGTGCTAGAGATAGAAGAGGCCTTATTAGGGATCATCAACCACGTCATTTTGGAATGGGGCCTTGCACACTAAGGCCCCCCTGAAGGGAATTAAATTTCCCAAGGTCTTGACCTCATTCATCTCTCACTCAAAGTGAAGCTGAGCTGAAGAAGAGTTGAATGTGGCAAATACACACATATACGTTATATATATATATATATATATATATATATATATATATATATATATATATATATATGTATGGATATATACATGTATACAAGTATATATACATATGCACACATATAGATATATGTATATACACATGTATATATATACATACGTACATACATCTGTCTGTCTAACCATCTGACTTATAAACTGTTAGAACCACAAAGGGGCACCTAGGTGGCATAGCGGTTAGAGTGCTGAGCCTGGGGTGAGGAAGACTCACCTTCCTAAGTTCAAATCTGTCCTCAGACACTTACCAGCTGTGTGACCCTGGGCAAGTCACTTAATCCTGTTGGCCACAGTTTCCTCATCTGTAAAATGAGCTGGAGAAAGAAATGGCAAAGCACTCCAGTATCTTTGCCAAGAAAACCCCAAATGGGGTCACAAAGAGTTGGAAAGGATTGAACAACAACAAAGCTACAAAAGTCCTCAGATACCACCTCATCTAACCCTCCCATTTTACTGAGGAAGAAACAGACCATCAGAGTAAGGACTACAGACAAGGTCTGCTAACTCCAATTCCACAGCTTTTTCAGCTTTCCAATGACTTTCCAAGTCATTAAAACATCGCTTCTCTTGCCAGTGGAGTGGGGAGTGGTCCCTAAGCTACAGCTACCGCTGTCTTTTGCAGAACTGTGGTCCCTTGTCTCCTCCCTCAGGACAACAGCTGAACAGGGAAGGAGTATTCCCTCTGTATTTCCAGATGCATCCCAGCCCCAAACTTAGCCCATTCTCTAGGTTTTATGTTGAAGCAAAATATGAGATGGGGAGATAGGAGGATAAAACTTTGAGGGAAAGAACAGTTCCCCATGATGGAGTAGGAAAAGAAGTCCCTACGCAGGCATGCACTTCCACCAAGGAAGCCACCAGGCAGGGATTTCCAGTGAGACTAAAGGAAGGAAAACAAGATAAACAGTTATTAAGCACCTACTATGCTTTACAAATTTTTATCTCATCTCCCTGGGAGAAAGGTACTATTACTATCTTCGTTTTAGAGTTGAAGAAATTGAAACAGGTGGAAAGGAAGAGTCTTGTCCAGAATCACATAACCATGAGGTCACATTTGAACTCAGATCTCCGACTCCAGGGCCAACACTGCGCCACCTAGCTGCCCTGTGTCTCTTTCCAGTCTTATTTTGCCTTTGTTGTTGTTCATGTGTTTCAGTCATGTCCCCATTTGGGGTTTTCTTGGCATAGATATTGGAGTGGTTTACCATTTCCTTCTCCCATTCATTTTACAGATGAGGAAACTGAGGCAAACAGGGTTCAATGACTTTCAAAGGATTACACAGTTAGTAAGTGTCTAAGACTGGATTTGAACTCAGTACTTCCTGACTTTAGGTTCAGAGCTCTTTTCACTCGGCCACTAATCTGGCTATACAACCCTTTTTCTCTAAGTGAGAGGGTTTGGGCTATTTCTTAAATCATGCTGGTCCTTCTGCTGCCAGTCTCCTCTCCTTTTTCCTGGAGGAGAAGATGTCATGAAGCAGTTCCTAAGCTTTTGTTCCTAAAGGGACTGACTAGACCTCCCTCTTTACCTCTAGGACTGCCCAAAGCTCATGTCTCCCTAATCAGCTGTGGCTTCCATCCCTTCTCTGTCTTCTCTTAGAGAAGCCCCACAAGATGCAGCTGGAATTTGACCATTCCCACCCCTGTTGTCACCAACTTGTCACCCAGCTATGCCTCATCACCAGACTCCCCAGAAGCTTCCTTCCTTAGAGGACCACAAGTACTTTCTGTGACCTTTTCAACTTCCCATCCTGGGGCAAATTTCCTATCCCCTCCAGACCAAAGTCCCAGGGGTCCTAGGCTGGTTATGGCTGGGAGTAGATAAGACTTAAGAAGAACATGATTGCTATCTTCAAGTATTTAAAGAACTGTCACAGGAAAGAGCAATTAGACTTCTTTTACTTGATCCCAGAAACAAGAATTAGGAGAAATCAGAGGAACATACAACTCTTCCATCTGCCATCTACATGTGTTTTTCACTGGGGCCATCTCTTGATTCACTTCTTAAAAGAGGCCTATTCACTGAATGGGTGTTGCCTCACTCAAAATGAGAACCTGAAGAGACCTTAGCTTAAAAGGGCCAGGCTCTCCCATTGCATCCTGGGCCATCTCCAATTGTCCTGATCGATATCCGGCCACTGGACCCAGATGGCTCTGGAAGAGAAAGTGAGGCTGGTGACTTTGCACAGCCTTCCCTCACTCAAATCAAAGTCAATTGCAAGTCATGTCATCATCTCCCTGATGCCATGGTCCCCTTCAAGAATGAAGGACGAACCACAACCACACACACACAACCACAAGCCTTTTCACTAGCCATCCCCCATGCCTGGAATGCACTCCCTCCTCAGCTCAGTCTCATGGAATTCGTGACATTTAAGATGGTGCCCAAGCCTCACCTTCTACATGAGTCTGTCTTGATCTCCTAAACTGCTAGTGCCTAGCCTCCCAAATTACTTTATATTTAAACACTCGGTGTTTTTTCTGTATTTATTCTCTTTAAATCTTTATATATTCTTATGTAACAGTCCAGTCTGTCCAGATTTTGGCCACAGAAAGTTATACATCCATCAATTTGTTGCTTTCATCATTAAAGAGCAGACTCCTTACAAGGAGGTATTGCTTCTTTCTTCTTATCCCCAGTACCTACCACAGTGCCAGACACATAAGAGGTTAATGAGCATTTAACAAACAATTTTTGATTGATCTGGGATTGAAGCAAGGAACAACTTCCTAACAATCCAAGCTATACAGAAGGGGGATGGATTGCTTTGAGAGGGAGTCAGTTTCTCCTCACTAGAAATCTTTACACTGAAGCCAGATGATGAAATGAAATATTTTTGTATTCTGTATTTGCATTGGCTCAGTTGCTACTTAGTATGTGTGCCAACCTTAATCATATGTATAACTGAATTCAACATGAATATAATTTTTGATTACATGAACAAACCTTAAAACAGTAGATTCAAAATCTAAGCTCTAATTATCAATCAGCCAACATGTATTAAGTGCCTTACTATATGATATGATAGGCATTGGGCTAGGCACTAGGGATCTCAAAACAAATAGTAAATAATCCGTGTCCTCAAGGATCTTAAATCTTATTAGGGGAGAGAGCAAGCATATAAATATGAAGATATAAAATACACTCAAAACAAATAAAAAGTGGAGGAAGGGAATAAACTTTTATGTAGCACCTACTATGCATCAGGTACCATACTATGTGTTTTTTATAAATATCATTTACTTCTCACAATAACCCTGGGAAGCAGGTGCTATTATGTATCCTCATTTTATAGTTGAGAAAATTGAGGCAAACAGAGATTAGGTTACTTGCATAGGATCACACAGCTAGTAAGACAGGCTGGATTTGAACTCAGGTCTTCCTGACTCCAGGCCCATCCACTGTGCCACCAGCTATCTCCAGTACAAGATAATACAAGAAAATTTGAGGAAGAAGCATACTAGGACCTTGGGGAATCTGCAAAGTCTTCATGAATCTTAAAAGAAACAAAGGATTATAAGAGATAGAGGGGAGGAAGAATGGGGGTGGGGAAGAGGAGATAACCAGGGCAAAGGCACTGAGGAGGAGCAAGAAGGAAAAATTTGGCAGAACTTTTGAATGCAGGAAAGGAAGAGAATAATCAATAAGGCTGGAAAACAGGTTGTTTATTTTATGCAGAAATGAATGAAATGATTCATTGGTCTTTTCAAGGTGCCTTAGAAGCTTTCAATGTAGAAAGACAAAGGTTAAGGTAGTTTGTCCTTGGTGTTCATAAATACAAATACATAGTAATTGAATTTTCTTCTATTGAATATTGGAGGTAAGGTCAATAAACATTTATTAAATGCCTGCTATTTGACAGGGCAGGGGAGCTAGGTGGCACAGTGGATACAGAGCTGGGCCTGGAGTCAGGAGGACCTGAGTTCAAATCTAGCCTCAGACACTTACTAGCTGTGTGACTCTGGGCAAGTCACTTAGCTATTTGCCTCAGTTTCCTCATCTGCAAAGTGAGCTGGAGAAAGAAATGGCAAACCACTCCAATATCTTTGCCAAAAAAAAAAACCAAACCAAAAAGGGGTCACAAAGAGTCAGAACAACAACAACATGTGCCCTGGGCACTGTGCGAAGCATTGAGAAAGAAGACCGCAAAGCAATGGAAGCCCTACTGTGACTCTCCTTTCTCCTTTTCTGATCCTCAAAGGCCCAACTGCCTAGAAACTCTCTTCTATAGACCCTAATACACAATTTCAGATTTTTCTCCCATGTTCCTATTTCCTCATCAAGGGTGGGGAGATTTTTTTCAATCTAGGACCATTGAGTGGAGGCTTATGTTGGGTAGGGTGGAGGGTACACAGGCAGCAATTGAAGGTCACACAAAAGACAACTTTATTTAGTTTTATTTTTTTCTCAGAGCAATATAAGAAGTTCAAAATCACTTTAAAAAATTACAAAAAGC
Organism: Phalanger gymnotis; assembly: GCA_028646595.1. Classification (NCBI taxonomy): domain Eukaryota; kingdom Metazoa; phylum Chordata; class Mammalia; order Diprotodontia; family Phalangeridae; genus Phalanger; species Phalanger gymnotis. Next base: position 241,174,374 of record CM053625.1, read on the forward strand.
GCTCCATGGGCTACCTCTCCCCACTTAAAAGTGGGTTACCTTTGTTACATAAGAGCATTTCTCAATTGGCAGATTCAATCAATTGTAACTAGGCTTAGACATCCCATTAAAGACAATAGATGATCTTTCAATTAGGTGCAAAGAAAGTCTGTGCTGAGTGGGTGAAGGACTTGGCCATGCCAAGGAGTTTGAGCAATTGCAGGAGCGAGTTCAGCTCAAAGTGTCAAGGGTAGAGGGTAGAGGGAGTAGAAACATCAAGAGCTGAGCTGGAAAGAATTGGCAGCAAAAGGACAACATGTGAAAGGAGAAAGAAAGCAGGCAAAGAAGAGAAAGAAAGAGGAGGGCCTTTGGCCCTGTAGGATCTCAGAGCACAAAACTTGGGCTAATGTCATTAGTTTTACCTTCTTTCTTGAAGACTGAAAGTTCTGAAAAGAGGTCAGTTCTTTCCCCAACTTCCCCTTCTGGTACTTGTCTATAAACAGACACTGTCAAATGTTTAAAAAAATGTTTTTGCTTACATGTAATTGAGGAAAAAAATTAAATGTAAATTTAAAAAGGACCTGTAATATAACTTTTTCTTCTTTACACAAATGTTTTGAATAACATGAATTTCATCTCAACCACAAAGAGGCCAGGGGTTAGCTAAAGATAAACCAAATTATAAATTAAGGCAGAGAGCCAATCTTCTGCTGGGAGCTTGGAATGATTGTACTCCTAACTTTTTGTTTAAACTTCCTAAAGCAGCAGAGGAAGGAACCATATGGACCCAAAGACAATTGTATTACCCCTAGCCTTAAAATAAGCCAATTATTGTAGCAAGGTATTACACACATATAAAACTTTTAAAAAAAACCACACAGCCAATACCATAGTTATGTCTAGTTAAAAGAACATTGCTAGGAATAGGGGAAATGAAACAGAAAGGAGGGAAGAGAAAGATAAAGTGGAAGGAAGAGAGAAAAGAGGCAAGAAAAGGGAGAAGGAGTGAGACAAAGGGGGGAGAGGGAGAAATAGCTGAAGAAAGGGAAAGCAGGAAGAGAGAAAGTGAAAGAGGAAAAGAGACCGACCTAGAAAGTTCTGAAGTAAATTGTTTATGATTCAGTTTGGCAGTTGGGTTTTAGTGGTCTTTCATTGGACATCTAAGGTACCAGGTACTTTGTAGTATGCAAAGTTATACAAGACAGTCCTTGCAATCAAGAAGTCTAAAAAGTAGTATGTGAAATACTAAGCACACACAAAGTGACACACACGTCCACTTTGGCTGGATTGTAGACTGCATTAAGGGAAGTGATGAATAAAGAGCAGGTTTGAGCAAGGCTGTGAAGGACTTTAAAAACAAAACAGAGGAATTTGTAGCTGATCCTAGAACCACCTGGAGCCACCGGAGATTAGGGAGCAGGGGAATGATGTAGTAGATACTGACATACGTAAGGATCACAGGTCTAGAGCGGCACCTCAGGGACAATGCCTAGACAAGGTAGGAAACTTGTCCATGGCCATCCAGGTCATGTGGCATTTGAATTCAGGGCCTCTGAATCTATAGGCAGTACTATTATCATAAATTAGTGTTTGTGGGATTGGGTTGGATAGTGATAATATTGTGAATTCCCTTCAATGGAAGAATACTTGAAATCTGCATGACTGTTCAGAGGATAGACATTCATGCTTTCAGTAAGGATTGACCTAGATGGATCCCTCTGCTGTCCCTTTCAATCCTGAGATCCTAGAATTTTGGTTCTATGTCTTCTTCATTGATTGAACAAGATATAAGGAAATGAAGTGAAAATATTTTCCCAAATGTTTCCATTTTCTTCATATCTCATCCTTTCTGGTTTTTAGTTTTTCTTTTTTAATTTTTCTCCTCTAGGTTCTTAGTCTGTCTTTTAATGTCATACCCTTATGGCTTTTGATAATTGAGAACTGTAAATTAAAGGGCAGATTGAAAGCAAATAGTCAACATTTAGGACACTTAGAGCAGAACTGAAGAGACTGACCTGATTTTTAAATGCCTGCTGAATGAGTCAAAGCACAGAAAGGTCCTGTTTCAGCTGCTACCCTTAAGAGCACTTAGATATCACGCTTTAATGTTTGCAAAGTGCTTTGCAAATATTATCTCTGATCCTTAAAATAACCCGTTGAAACAAATGCTATCACCCCCATTTTACAAGAGAGGAAACTGAGGCTGAGAGAAGATAAGCGACTTGTTTAGAGTCACAAAGTTAATATCTGGAGCAGAATTTCAACTGTCTTCCTGACTCCCAAGTCCAGAACTCTATCCACTGGCCCATTGTCCCTAACTTTCATGGAGGTCTGGAATGCACGAAGGGCTACCAGAGACATAAATAAGTGTCTTAGGTACAGAAAAATAGTAAGGCAAGTAACCACATCAGAGAGACCTAAAGGAGTGACTGTCAGGGGACACCATTAATTTGCTAGTTTTGAAAGCAAGGGAAAGGTTCGCCTTGCTCCTTTTAGACCAAAAGCACTGAGGTTGCAGCATTGGGGTCAGCGGTGATTCAAAGCCAGATACCTAGGACTCAGCGGCGCAGAGGCGACTGTTGCCTGAGCCAGCAGTCTGTGACTTTTCAAGAGGCGGGGTGGGGCTGCCAAGCTCCAAGTCATCTGGGTGTGTGTGACCCGTCTGGGGAGACGCACGAAAGAAGAGGGTTTTGCTCGTTCAGCTTTTTGAGTTTAATAACATCGATCCTGCCAAACTCTGCTCCTCGCCGCTGCCGGTCCCTTCCCCTCTCCCAAAGTCGCCATTCCTCGGACACCCCAAACTAAAGGGCATAGGAGTTTGGGTCGTCCCTGCGCAGGTGAGCTCGGGATTACAGGTGGGGCTGGGGGTGGAGAGAGTTAAAGGGGATTGGGTCATGCGGGGGAAGTGAAGTAACCCGATGGGTGTTGGCTGCGATGGGGCGACACGCGACGGAGGGCTCTCGGGAATGAGACTAAAAGTTCTGTGCTTGTAGCTGGGGGAGGGGGAACGAAGTAGGAAGAAAAGGCTGCCTTGGACTTGAGGCTGAGGAAAGGAAGCGTGCTTAGCTTCCTGCCTTTGACGGAGATCCGGGCGGGACCTGGCAAGGTGAGGTGAGATGAGGTGAGGTGGGAAGGGCAGTGTGGATGGGAGAAGTCTGGGTCCAGGGCTAGCCCCACTCTCCTCTTCTGCGCTTCCATCCCGCGTTCCATCCCCTCACTCCCCGCCCCCGGGCGCTGGCGCTTGGATTAGCTCAGGTGTGTAGAGAAGGCTGGGGGCAGGATGTGGCCGGCGGACAGGTGTCCGATGTCTGATATTTGGTGTCTGGTGTCCGCCGCAGGCAGGCAGGCAGGCAGGCAAGCAAGCTTTGCGAGCAACAGGTCCCGACGGATTGGGGGAAGAGGGGGCGGGGAGTGGCGGTTAGCGCTTGCAAGAGGTGGAGTGGAAACCAGGAGGAAAGAGTTGGAGGGGACTTTTGAAGCATTCCGGGGATCCAGCCTACAAGGGGGTTTCTGGTGTACCAACTCTGGGTCAGTGCTCCTGGGTGTCTGTCTGTGTGTGCGCGCGCGCACGCGCTTGTGCATGCTCGTGTGCTGGGAGCCAGCGCGGCTCCAAGCCGGCTCAACCGTTCCAGGACAAGCGGGAGAGAACCTGTGGTGTCAGAAAAATCACTGGGCCGAGGCAGAGAAAAGCAGCCTGGACACTCACCCTGGGGCCAGGCACCTGCACACCCGGGCACCTAGAGGCGCAGGAAGGCGCATATATACTCCTGTGGCTCACGGGAACGCGCATACGTTCATTCACTTGTTAGGCGTAATATCTCACCTGGCTCTTACCCAACTCGTCAGGCCGGGGTAAGCACACACTGAGCCCTACACCGTACAAGCAGCGTGGTTGCAGTCCTGGGGAGCTGGGTTATGGGTTCGAATTCTACAGGGTGATAAGTCTCAATTTATCACTTGTGTGAAGTTGAACAAGTCCTCTCTCCATTCTGGAGAACCTCAGTTGCTTCATCTGTAAAACGAAGGTTTAGGACTAGATAACCTCTTAAGATCTTTTCCATCTTTAAATCCTTTATCACGCTTGTTTCCTGTACTTTCCCTGGTGCCTGATTGCTTTAGGGGGAACTCCAAGCGCGACACACTTGAAACAACTCTCTCAGATAAAGGCCAGTCCTTTGCTGTGCCCCAGTGCTTTGGCACTGAGTGTGCCCGGGAGCCCAGCAGCCCAGCGTGGGCGGCCCAGGGGACAGAGAACTTGCGCTCGTCGATGGGCGGCTGGCTGACTGGGCTGGCGGGTCGTGGGCGGTGTTCTGAGGCCTGGGGCCAAGTCCCTTGGTAGCCAGTGCCGTGGGCGGAATGCCCAGCAAAGCCAGTGGCCCCAGGCAGGCAGGGTGAGGCCTTTCCTAATCTTAGGAGCTGGCTGTGCGGTCGCCGGCCAGGTGAGCCAAGGAAGAGGCCTCTTGCCCTAGAGGATTGCACTGAGAATTTATATATATCTTACCTGGATACACACAGCCAGTATGTGTCAGAGCAGGGACGTGAACTCAGCTCTTCCCAAGTCCTTGGATGGTTGCCCATCCACAAGCTGAACTACCTCGATTTAAAGTTTATACTTTCCTCCCAACAGCCAAGTAGGCAGCTACCTGGGTTTTCAGTGTTGCAGGAGAAAACTTGTATTAGAAAGGGGTGCGTTATAAAGGACGTATGAAGAAAGACGCTATCTGCATTCAGAACTGATAAATAGAAGTATGTATAAAATAATTACATACACATATAGTATGTATGTACCTATATGTATATATGTATGTGTGTATATGTATATATATGTGTGTGTGTGTAAACGTATTATGTATACACACATACATCTGTTTGTGTCTAATGGTAGCCATGGGAGGGGGAGAAAAAAGAGGGAAAAAACCAAATTTACATGATAATTTTGTTGTATATTTGAAAGGAACAGCAAGTTGTGCATAGAACATTTGCAATTTCATGTGTAATCATCCTTTTTATTGTACTATGTTATGGAAATTATTTTTTATTCCATAAGTTAAAAATAAAATAAATTTTAAAAAAACAAGGCCAAAAAGGAAAAAAAAAAAGAAGAGGGGCGTGGGGGAAGAAAGGAGCAAACAAGTTGTATGTAACAGACATGTAGTTTCAGGTAGAATACTTATTTCTTGTATGTGGAAATGTTTGTGGGTATCTGTCAAATGCAGAATAACAAAAAATTAAAATCCTGAAAAAGACAGGAAGGTGGGGGAGGGAGGGTTTGAATTAATGTCTTTATCTGCATTGATTTGGTTCTTGGTCTTAATCCTTGAAAAGACCTGTGAGTTTGAGAGTGTGGGTAATCTACTTTCTGCATGAATTACCGTGGTCAAAAGAAGACACTCGATTTAGGATGGTTAGGCTGCAGATACAAGGGCCTCGGCATTTCCACCTTGCTATGAGCTGCCAAAGCTTAAGCTACATGACTGGCATTCCAAGGGTTGGTCACTTTCCGACTCTCTTACTGGAAGCCTTGGCAGAGTACTTCAGTGGGTCAGGAAATCAGAGTGGGGAAAAACCCTGTTAATCACAAGTCAGCTTCCTTATTTTTAAGCTTCTCTCCTTACCTTAAGTATTTGGTACATACTATGTAAGTTAAATGTCATTCTGCACCTCTTTCATAGCATCCCAAGATTTTAGAGTAGGAAGGGGCCTTGGAAATAATTTAGTTTCACCTGAGTTTGACCAGGTCATTTTGCAAAGGAGGAGAATGAAACTTGGAATTTTGCTGTTGCTCTTCAGTACTTTTTCAGTTGTATCTGACTCTTGGTGACCCCATTTGGGGTTTTCTTGGCAAAGATATTGGAGAGGTTTGCCATTTCCTTCTCCAGCTCATTTTACAGTTGAGGAAACTGAGGCAAATAAGGTTAAGTGACTTGCCCAGGATGACCCAGGAATTGTCTGAGGCTGGATTTGAATTCAGAACAATGAGTCTTCTTGCTTCCAGGCCCAGCACTCTATCCACTCCATGCTGCCTAAAACCTTGAAAGATTTTGTTAAATGGCTTGTCTATGGACAAAGCTAGTAATATTTTAAAAGTATTTTTTAAAATTTTATAATTGTTCTGTTCGATGTCATGCAGGTAGGTAGAATCAAAGGCAGTATTCTTTGTCTTAATCCATGCTACCTTTTCACATTCCCAGAGCCTACATCTCCCAGTGCCTATCCCAGGGGTACTTAATAAATGCCCCCATTTGACCTTTGAGGAAACAGAGGGCCTGGGAGGTTCTGTTAAGTGACTTATCTAAGGTCACACAGCTCACGTGTGAAACTATTTTAAAAATGTTATAATTGTTCTCTCCTCCTGATTGTCTCATGTCTTACGGAAAAGATAGATATTACATTTTAATAATAAATGGAGAAACTAAGACACAAAGAATTCAAGTAATTTATCTAGGGTCATTTAGTGAATCATTTGTATAATGTACATTATTCATAAGACAATTATAAGAACAAATCTGTCTTTTGAGATCTCTGGGACAAATGTGTAAGCCCATGGTATTAATAGTATAGTATTTTAAATAATACCTGCATCGGTAGATGGACTTCATACAAAAGAATTCCCTATCCAGACAAAAATCATAGGCTCAGACTCCCCCCGTGCCCCCCGAAAAAACCTAAAAGGAAAATTATTTGGATAGATCAAATTTGAATGCAATGAGTTGATGTAAGAAACAGAATCCCAGTCTTAATTATCTTTCAGTCTCTTCCACTACCAAGGTTAATAAATGTTAAATGAATGAGTGAACAAATGAATGAGTAAAGTAGAAGATAATTGAAACTGGGACAAGGGAATTTAGAAATCTGTAGAATTAGAGAGGGAAAGGCAGGTTTCAGATAAGTGGACTGCAATAAGTATGCGGGGTGAAGCAGTGAGTATGGATGCCCTGCTGAAATTTTCACTGGTTCTCTCTAGCCATTTCTAGCACAAGGTACTTGTTATAGGATCATGCATTTAGAACATTAAAGGATCTTAGAGGTCATTGAATCCAACTGCCTACATTTACAGAGGGGGAAACTGAGGCTTATCGAAATTAAATGACTTGCTTGAGGTCACACTGCTAGGAAGTGGCAGAGGTAAGATTCAAAGCCAGGGTCACTGATTTGAAATCCAGCTTTCTTTCCAATGTATCATGTTGTCTGTTGAATATTTTGCAGTCTATGGTCCTCTTTGCCAGTGGGTTGGTGAGATGATAATGACAACTAACTTTATGTATTACTTTAAGTTTTGCAAAACACTTTACAATATTATCTCATTTGATTCTCAAAACAATCCTGGGAGATGTTATTATTATCTTCATTTAACAAATAAGGAAACTGAGGCTCACAGAGATTCCATGATTTGCTCAAGGTCACACAGCTTGTAAATTTCTTGAAGGAGATTTGAACTCAGGCCTTCCTGACTCCAGGAACAGTACTCTATGTGCTGCACCACCTAGTTGTTGATTATTCTACTAGTAAAAGTCAAACTGCATGATTATGGCTTATAGTTTGACTGGCCAGATAAAGCAAAGCATACAATCCTAATATAAGGATTGAAGCTGAGTCAGTCAATAAGCATTTACTAAGTAGCTAAGGCATGGTGCTAAGCCTTGGGGATAGACAAAATAAAACACAAAATCTCTGCTCCTGAAGAGCTCACAGTCCAATGAAGGAGACAAGATGCAAATAATTATGTAAATACAAAATATATGCAGAATAAGCTAGAGATAATCAAGTGAGGGAAGGCACTAGCTTTAAGGGGAGATTGGGGGTTAGGCAAGGCTTCTTGCACAAGGTGGAATTAGATGGCTTAGCAGAGAACAGTAATAGATTGCAGAGTCAAAACGTGTGCTCATTCTAGCCCTAGCTTTAAGTAACCATACAGTGAGACTTTCCCATTAACCTCTTTGTGTCCATTTTCTCCATTTAAATATAAGGATAATGTACTTTTTCTGATCGAGAGACACAAATGAGATGATATATGTGATAGTTTAAAAAAAGCATGAAGAACCCTAGAAATATCAAGTATTATTACCATAACTTGCAACAGTTACCATTCCCCCTCAGTGTCCTGCCCCCACCATAAGTTGGAGGAACAATGTGGTGAAATAGGGTGCTGTATTTAGAATTAAGTTTGGTTCCCATCCTTTCTGTCATACTTAAATAGGGATTTGTCTATGGGCAAGTCATTTAACCACTCTGACCCTCAGTTTCCTCATCTGTAAAATAGCGATAATAATACCTAGAGTACCAACCTTGAAGAGAATATTATGAGACTCAAGTGATATGATGCAAAGTGTCCCCAAAGGCTTCAGCTTAAGAATTTTGGGACACCCATTGTATATAAAGAAGTTCTGTAAACTTTGAAATGCTATATTTGTATCTATTATTACTGTTGTTATTAATAATGTTGTTGTTATTATTGTAGTAATCAGCAGTGTATTTTTCCTGTTTTTGTATTTTATGAGATTAAAAAAGAAAGATTGTTGACCCCGAAACAGCTATCTTTCCTTAGTAAAGCAGATCTAAGAACCTGCACTAGCAGCCGTCCTGGGTATGCCAGTGTGATTGCCGTTAAAATGTTCCAAATAACAAATAAGAGAAATAGAAATCAAAGTAACACAGGAGTTTTACCTCACACCAAGCAAATTGGCAAAGATGACTAAAGACAGTGATAGTGTCAGAAAGGTTGTGGAAAGAGAGGCATACTGATACATTGCTGTTAGAGCTGCAGATTGGTATAACCATTCTGGAAAGCAGTTTGGAATCATGCAAATAAAGTGACTAAAATGTTTATACTTTTTGACCCAACTATTCCACTGCAGGTCACATACCTCCAAGGAGAATTTTTTTAAAAGGCTCCATATATACCAAAATATTTATAGGACAGCAGTATTTTTTTTCTGATAGCAAAGAATTAGAACAAACCAGATGCCCATCAACTGGAGACTAGCTAAACAAATTGTGGCATATGAATTGAGTGGAATTTTACTCTGCCTTAAGAAACAACAAACATGCTAATACAGAGGAGTATGGAAAGACATATAAACAGATACAAACTTGAAGTAAAACCATAAAAGCAATATACATGATGACTATAACAATGTAAATAAAAAGAACAACAAAATGGTGACACCTGAATGTTGTAAACCTATAGTGATCGAGCTTAGCCCCAGAGAAGAGACATGAAAAGTCACACCCCCACTTCCTACCCTGCAAAGATGGAGGTCCTTCTCTACAGGCCAATGAGAACTGGGTATGGAACATTGCATATGACCTCAGACTTTTTCCAATATAATAACTGGTTTTGCTAATTTTTTTTTCTATTTTGCTTTTTAAATTCTTTGTTATAAGAGATGGCTCTCTGTAAGGAATTGGGAGGAGGTAGGGAAAAATGCAGGTGATGTAAAAATGAAAGACAACATTAGAAAAACTTAATTTAGACAGCTAAAAAAAAACCCTAAAGAAATAGGACATTTGGAGGCATTCCCCTAAAATGATAATCCAAGGTGTAAACTTTTAAAAAGGCTCACCACCATATCTGTGCTCTGAACTCTAGATGACTGTGTAAATAGGTGTGAAAGAGTGACTCAGCATGAATTAAACTTTGTAATTGCCCAATCTTTAGAAAACAAAAAAGAATGGAAATATTTCCTCTAACATCTTCAGTTTTCATTTCCTCAGTGGGTCAATGCGGAAATTAAATCATTCCTTCCATAAGTAAAATATTAACATATTTGTTATTTAGTATCACCCCTGAGGAATAAAAATTGCTTCTTACAGTTCAGTTTTTATTCTTTCCTCTTTAAATATTAAGAGATCAACCTTGGGAATAACTTGAAAGAGACATGCTTTAATGGAACCACAGAACATTTAGTTGTTTTTTAAATAAATCATTTGTAACTTAGCTCATTTTACTTTCTTCCTCTAACTTTTTTCTTTATGAGTCAGCCAAATGCTTGACTGGTTTGGCTCTGAATGTTTACTCAGTGAAGAATAAGCCACACCTCTGTTTAATTTTTTTTTTAATGTTTTCCTGGGATCTACTAGTATGGAGTGAGTTTCTTTGATACAGTATCTTTGGAAATCAGAAGGATAAAGGTAACACTAACTCTCCAAACTTGCCTCAGCTTTCTTTTCCTTGTAGTCCCCCAAGCCTTATTTTCTTTCCAAACCTGTTCGTGTGACTTCCGGAAATTGTAATAATGGGGTTTAAGTGGCTTTCTTTCTTTTTGGAGGTTGAATGACGGACACATCGAGCAAGTGGATGGTGCCAAGCTGCAGAGACCAGCTTCCCTGACTCAGGGCATACCTGCCTTGCTGGTGCCCCAGAGTGTGTCTGTCTGTCTCACGTGCAAGCTTTGGGGCGTTCCACGAATACCTGCTTAGGAAGAGACCAAGTCTGGAGGCCATTCTCAAAGACTCTTTGCCACAAGGGTAGGAACGTGCAGGAGCCGCAGTCATGCTGAAGCAGATACTGTCAGACATGTACATCGACCCTGAACTGCTGGCCGAGCTCAGCGAAGAGCAGAAGCAAATCTTATTCTTCAAGATGAGGGAGGAGCAGATCCGAAGGTGGAAAGAGAGAGAAACAGCCTTGGAAAAAAAAGAGGCGGGATCACCAGGGAGATCCAGTCCCAAAAAAGGTAAGCTCCCTCCTGGCTCTCCTTGTTGGGAGGCGAAGTCTGCACTAAGGGTGCCTCGGTGGGAAAGCGCACTTGTCTTGTTTTTAAATCTTAAGACAAGTCAGGAACGCGTCCTGGGCATGCCAGGAGCTATTTCCAGTTGGGTTACAAATTACATGATGTGAACTGGTCTTTAATAGTGTAATTTATCGACTAGTCTTTTACACTCACATACATACATGTACACACAAAATAGTGCTTATCGTGATAGTCATTAACCTTTGAGAGAATGACACTTGAAACCAGAACTGACTTAATGCATAGGTCTGAGTACTTTGGAGCCTGTGGGATGTGCCAGGCAAGGTGGGCATAGAGATGATATTGCCAAAATCTCTTTCCTCTGCTCCGTGAAATGTTACAATGTCTTAGAGCTTCATAGGAAGAATTTATTTGTCTTAACACATAACCTCTCCCCGAGGTTCTTTTCTAAAATGAAGAAACTTGGAGTAGGAGTTGGTATATATTAAGTCACTGAGACTTCCCCATTAATTAATTCACCTGATCCACTTCCTCTGTGAATTGAGGGGAACTTCAGGTAACTGGGTCATTTGATCGTATATCTAGAAGGGACCTCAAAGGTAATCTAGTTACAGATGAGAAAACCAGGGTTTAAGGGAGTTAAATGACTTGTCCGAGGTCACACGTGGAGTAGTTGAGTCAGGATTTCAATCTAGATCCTTTGTCTTCTTTTCACTAATCCATATCATCTCTGTGAATTTCAAGCTTTACCAAAGTCTTTCTAAATTGGAGAGGTTTTAAGTCCCAGCTGACCACAAAAGAGGGCAAGCTTCTGAACACAAGTTAGAGCTCTAGCTTTGCCTAAGGCTTTTAAAATGACACACAGATGCCACCTTCTTCTTATTGCCATGTCACTATATTATCAGATAACAGAACATTATTACTGAAATCATAGGCAACATTTTTGTGATTTGTACTAGTGCACAGAAAGCCTTCCTTAACCCTCTTAATAAAAACTGCTTTTCCTCTTTTGATTATTTTCTGTTTCTCCTGCATATAGCTTGTTTTCTCTGTGTGTATGTATATAGATACATGTAGATATAGATGTATGTATATTGGTATGTTGTTTCCCCCCTCTCCCCTCTTAGATTGTAAGATCCTCGAGGTCAGAGATTGTTGTTTACTTCTTTTTGTATCCCCAGTTCATAGCATAGTGTCTAACACATAGTATGTGCTTAATAAATATTTATTTAATTGAACCGTAGGGAAGGTGCTTTCTAAACCTTAATTCACATTTATATGGTGCTTCATATAACAAGAATATAATTGTATTGTCTTAAAAATAAACATCTAATGTTCAGGGGCTGTGCCTTATCTCTCTCAATGTATACAGCATGGTGCTCCCTATATCCTGGTGAACCAGCATCTTATTGATTTGACTGGGTTGGTTTCATTAAGTAACTTAGTAAAAAAAGAAAACTGATAAGATTACCCAGAGCTTCAGAATGGCAGTTACAAACTTCACTTGGCTCTTCTACAGGAAGCCTTTCCCAATTCTCCTTATTTCTAGTGTCTTTCTTCTGGTGATTATTTCTTATTTGTTCTGTTTTTAGCATGGTTGTCTCCTCCATTAAACCACAAGCTCCTTCAGATCCGGAACTGGCTTTTACCATTCTTTGCATCCTCAGCATTTAGTACTATGCCCAGTACCGAGTAGGCATTTAATAAATGTTTTATTGACTGACTTACTGATTGTTCTGCCCATACAGAACAGAAAAAAATTCAGTGCCATTCTTTTGATGTTTTTCCCTAAAGTAGTTTTCAAAAATTGTTTCCTTTTTTTTTGAAGATCAGAAAAACTAAAACATCCAGAGAATAAGTGTTTTTAAAGTTCTGCAAATGAATGAAATAATGGATTTGAGGAAGCCAATACTTTTTTTTAATATAATAATATTTGGAACTTTTGTTATTGCTTTTTTTTACTAGACCTGTGATGTCATTTGTATTGGAAACTCTCAGTGAAGACACTTCCTTTAAGAACACTCTGCTTTATGGCTTATAGTCTTAGAGAGTTACATGGGGGTACTGGAGGTTAAGTAATTTAGTTAGGTTTATATATCAGTATATATGAAAGGCAGGACTTGAATCCAGTTCTTCTGCCTCTGAACTCAGCTTATCCACTACATCAGGCTGTCTCTTAGTAGTACCTGGAAGACTAGTGTATGAGGAAATGAGTTTTTTTTTTCTGCGTAAGTGAATTTTTTAGATCACAGATTACAATGTCAACACTTTAAATTTTAGCAAATTTCCCAAGTTGGGTAAGGCAGCAGGATATGAGATAAATCCACAAATATAATCTGCAGTGCTATTAGCCACAAACAAGAATAAAAGAAAACTATTCCAGGGAGAAATAACTTTATAATAACAATAAAATACATCAAGTGTTTACAAGTATGATAACTTGTGAAGTCATGCAAGAGCTATTACTAAAACAGTAACAACAGAAATCAAGGAAGAACTGAAAAAGGAGAGCGATGTGCCTTGGTCATGGTTAGATCAAGGAAATCTAGTAAAAGTATCAATACTTCCCAAACTAATTTATAGGTTCAGCATAATAATAGGCCAAAAATCAATGGATTATTTCATAGAATTAGATTAAGTCATAGTAGAATTAATATAGAAAAGTAGATGAGCAAGATACCAAGAACTATGAAAAAGAACACCAGGGAACAGTAAGTGACCCTTCCGGATTTAGAGGTAGTGTGGTATGGTAGAAAAGGCAGTCTTTGGAGTAAGGATAACTACATTCACTTCCAGGCTGTAATGCTTACTAACTGCATGATGTAGGGCAAGGCACTCGACTGCTCTGAGTCTCATGTCTTCATATATAAAATGCCATAACAACAACAGCAATAGTAATAATATTTCACTTGCTGCACTTTGTAAACCTCAAAGTGCTTGCCAAGTGGGACAGGTAGATGGCCTAGTGGATAGAATGCCAGACCTAGAGTCAGGAAGAGCTGAGTTCAAATGCAGCACTTACTGGCTGAATGACATTAGGCACACCACTTAAACTCTTTTTGCCTCGGTTTCCTCAATTGTGAAATGAGAACAGAAATAGTACCTACCTCCCAGGGTAGTTATGAAGATCAAATGAGATGAATATTGTGAAAGTGCTTATCACTTCACCTGGCACATAGTAAACAATGTATGCGTGTTAGTTGTTGTATTGCTGTTATTATCTTATAAATGTGAGCTTCTAAAAAGCTTGGTACTGTGAGAAAGCTAGAAAAATAGATAGATGGAGGAGAGTAGAGAACCCAGTGTGAATAAGGTGTTTATTTGTATAGGGAAGTCTGCATTGGGAAATTCCCTCCATCCATGCTACTTGCCCCTCATTAGCAATTTAGAGGCTTAGAGAATTTCCTGGGGACACTGAGAGGTCACTGCCCAGGGTGACACATATATCATAAGGTGAGACTTGAAGCCAAGTCTTCATTTCTGGAGGCAACATCACTTCATATATGAGGTTAGTCGTTGATAAATCCATGCTTAGAAATAAAGGAGAATGCAATTATGATTTAATAAAAGCTCTTGGGAAAATTGGATAGCTGGATGGGTATCTATACCTACCAATATTGTGTAGCACAGTAACTAATTGGATTAGTGATACCCATAATAATTAAAAATAAGGGGGAAAACCACCTGTTTTTTTCAGCTATGGAGAGGAAAAACACGTTTATCAATCCAAAAACTGGAAGAAATTGTTTAACACAAAACTGGTAGGTTTGGTTGTACAAAGAGAAAATATTTTTGTACAATAGTAAGCTATACCCTTAAAATTCAAAGTTGAAATTGAGGGGAAAATACTTATACTTAATATATCAGGTAAAGGTCTGACATTCAAGATTTATGAAGGAGATGTATATATATGTGTGTATGTGTATATGTACTCACACAGATACACATATATGTATACCTCCATAGAAGTAATACTCCCCAGTGGCATGTGTCAAAGGACATGACCAGTTAATTTTTGAGGGAGGAAATACAAACTCCCATAACTACACAACAAATTCCCTCATAATCAAAGAAATACAAACCAAAACAAAGGTAAGATCCCTTGTGATGCCATGTAGAATGGCAAAGATAGCAAAAGACAATAAAATTAAATGTTAACATGGTTTTGAAAAAATCAGCCCTCAAATAAATTGTTGGTTAGACTTTAAACTGGTGGATCCTTTTTGGAGTGCAATATTCTATAATAAATTTTTAAAAACACTTGATTTTTTCCTTTGATGCAGTGATTCCATGGATAATATTTTATCCTAAAAATATCATTAAAAAGCACCTATATGTACAAAAAATGTGGGCAGCTAGATGGTGAAGTGGGCTTGGAGTCAGGAAGACTCATCTTCATGAGTTCAAATCCAGCCTCAGACACTTACTAAGCTGTGGGATGCTGGGCAAGTCTAATCCTGTTTGCCTCAGTTTTTTAATCTGTGAAATGAGCTGAAGAAGGAAATGGCAAAACACGCCAGTATCATGCCAAGAAAACTCCAAATAGGGTCATGGAGAATAGGATACAACTAAAACAACTGAACGACAACAACGAAATATACAAAAATATTCATAGCTACTTTTTTGTAATAGCAAAAACAACAAAAAAGTTGGAAATATGCTATACTTACAATGTTTGGAGAGTGTGTGAATAGGTTATGGCATATTAATTTAGCAACACAGTATGTTGGATAGCAAGTCAGCCTCATAAAGTGGAATGCCTGGGTTTAAGTTCTGCCGCTGACAGATACCGGCTCTGTGACTCTGGCCCCCACAAGATTAAAAAGTTGCAGGAAAATTGCCCGTCAGTAAAGGAAATTTCCTCATGGAAAGTATGGTACATTGGAGAAAAGTCAGAGTGGGTGGAGGCTTAAATTTCACCTCTATCTTTGGCCAAGTCACACAATGTCTTTGGCTAGCATGTTATAGTAAAAAGACATAGAGGACTAGTGGCGGTATAGTGAGTAGAGTGATGTCTTTATATTCTGGAGGATGAGGGTTCGAATCCCACCTTAGATACTTACTAGCAGTGTGAACTGGGCAAGTCAATCAACCTCTTTGGGTCTCAAGTTTCCTCATCTGGGTTGGGCTTGATGGTGTCTGGGGGGCGCTCTAGCTCTCAACATATAGCTAGCTTCAGCTTTGGAGTTTTGAGTCATCTGAGCTTATATTCAAATCTTTGTTCTTCCACTTACTAACTGTACCACCCTTGGCAAGTAACTTAACTTAGGGTTGGAATAGGGCACAGTGGATTGAGCACTGGGCCTGGAGTCAGGAAGACTCATTTTAATGAGTTCAAATCTGGCCTCAGACACTTTCTAGCTGTGTGACCCTAGACAAGTCACCTAATCCTGTTTGCCTCAGTTTCTTCATCTGTAAAATGAGAGGGAATCTTTAGGGTATCTATCCCACATTGTAGATGGATGATAATTTGAAATAACAGTTTTGGACCAATTTTTAAAATATATATATTTTGTCCTAATAAAAAAGGATATATTTGAAAAATATGAAAAACTATGAAAAGATATATAGAAAATGCTGCAAACGGAGATTATGAAAACAAGATCTGTATTCACATTGATTCCAAGTTTTAAAAATATATATATATATATACATATATATGTATGTATATATATATATACAAATGTACATGTCTACACATACATAATATAGATACGATAGGATCATAAATTTAGAATTGGAAGAAACTTAAAAAAGTCATCTAGAAATTCTTGATCACTGTCCTCAAAATTTGCAGAAACAGGAAACTGAGACCCAAAGAAATGGAGTGACTTGCCTAAGATCACAAAGTGATAATAGCACATATATATATATATATATACATATATATAATTTATATATATATAGCACTTAAAGTTCTACGAAGCACTTCATAAGCATTACCTCATGTTATCCTCACAATAGCCCTGGGAGTAAGGTGTTATTTGAACTTGGGTCTATCCTGACTACTGATCCGTTGCTCTATCCACTGTGCCACTTAGTTGTAGTAGGTGAAAGAGGCAGGGTTTAGAATGGAAGTATTTTGAACCAAATTGAGGGCAGCTAGGTGGCGCAGTGAATAGAGTGCCAGACCTGGAGTCAGGAAGACCTGAGTTCAAATGTGGCCTTAGATATTTACTAGCTGTGTGACTCTGGACAAGTCATTTAACCCTGTTTACCTAAGTTTCTCATCTGTAAAATGAGCTGCAGAAGGAAATGGTGAACCACTGCAGTATTTTTAAAGCCAAGAAAACCCCAAAAAGGGGCACAAAGAATCAGAAACGACTGAAAAACAACTAAATAATGAACTGAATTGAACTCTCTTTTTGCATATGTATGTATATATGTTGAGGAGTACATATTTCATAGATATGATTATACATGCATATACACAAAGGGAGGAAAAACAGATTTGGATTAGAGCTAATCCATGGTATACTTGTTAATTTGTCTCTGCTTTGATAAGGATTTTATTTAAAATTTTATTACTTACTCTGTAAGATTATTCTTGTTGATGGCTATTACATTCATTAAACATTTTTTAAATTTACTATTGAAGAATGATAGAGATAGGTGATGACTTCTATTTAAAGAAAGCTCTCTTACTTGAACTCTTGTTAAATAACAAACATTATGCAGGGAGTAAAATCTAATTAAAACTATACACAATAAAACCTAATCAGTTCTTGTTTCACCAACTTAAAATTCCCTATAATTCAGCTGCTCAGTATGTCAAAGACCTTTTATTTCATTAGAGTGCACTGAAGCAGATTGTAAGCTGCCTATAATTAGTTTCACTCTCATAAGTTTTAGGGTTGCCTAAAGAACAGAGAGGTTAGATGATTTTCTGGTAGTCACACAACTAATGAATATCTGAGGTAGGATTTGAATCCCGGTTTCTTTACTTGAACTCTATCACTCTGTTCTCTCTGCTAGGCTTCCTTTTCAGGTACTGAGATGAAATTTACTTTTGTGCTCTTAATTTTCAAATTAGTAGTTAAAACAAGGTTTCAGAGGGAATGTTTAACCTACTTAAGATAACAAAATTTGTTAAGCACACAAACACCCTAGGTATTTAAATCCAGATGGTGGCAATTGTAAAGTGCCTTCTCTATTTAAAGGCAAGCCTGGATACCCTTTTTGTCAGGGCCCCACAACTTCTGACTGAGAGGATCTTATGACTTCTAGGGAAAAAAAATACCTTAAAGATCAGGGTCTCAGAAGGAACTGTCAAGGAAGGACATGAGTGTCACTGACCTTGAGATATAGCACCATCCCTGTCTAACCCTTTGATATATGCTGTACCTGGGGCAGCTAGGTGGCACAGTGGGTCCAAAGTCAGGAAGACCTGTGTTCAAATGCGACCTCATACTTTCTAGCGGTGTGACCCTTGGTAAGTCACTTAATCCTGTTTGCCTTGGTTTTCTCATCTGTAAAATGAGCTGGATGTAAGAAAGTAGTGAACCACTCCAGTATCCTTGCCAAAAAAAAAAAAAACCCAAACCACATGCGGTCATGAAGAGTCAGACTGAAACTACTAAACGACAATATGCTTTACTTTTAAGATCTCTAGCTGTTTGCAGGTAGTACAGCTCCATGCATAAAACTCTCCTTGGGGACATGAGGGGAACATAGGGAAAAATAGACACAAAGGGAAAGGTACTCAGATAACCAGACTCCCCAGGGTGCAACTGCTCAGCCACAGAAAGGTCTTAGTTTATTTCAAGAGATTGTATGCACTTAAAGTGTCAATTCTTTTTAAAAATTCTCTCTAATTGACTTCATTCATCAGAATAATTACCCTTCTGCTTTTCTTTGTTTCACCCTAAGTTTATCTGGGAAAAAGTCAGCTTGAGTTAGTGATCTTGTATTGACTTCTACAGCACAATGAGCTAACATGTAAAATGCTTTGTAAGCATTAAAGCAGTATAGAGGTCATCTAGTCCAATTTGCTAATTATTCAGTGAGGACACTGAAACCCAAAAGGGCTGTTACTTGTGAAATGTCACAAAGATAGTATATGGAAGGGGTAGAATTTGAACCCATCTCCTTTGACTTTAGATCCAGTGCTCTTCACATTGTGTTAATTCTTTCCCATTCAATGAATCAATAAGCATTTATTGAGCACTTACTGTATCCTAGGCAGTGTACTAAGTGCTAGGAATACCCAGAAAAAGCAAAAATAGTCCTTGCCTTCAAAAAGCTTACTCATCCAAATCTGGGGCCGGTACTTCTTCAATTTCATTAAGAGCTTTAATTGAAATTTGCTCTTACCTAGAAGTGACTGGTAAAAAACAAAAGCACACTTGTTTCAGGTAACCCCTATTGCATACTTCCTGTCCTAAGTAACACCTCAGATATGGAACATGAAATTAGTGGTGGAGGGTCCCAGCCAGGGTTGTGCTGGCAGATGTTTGACAGCTGGCTTTCCAAAACACGACACACCTTTAAGTTTAATCTGCATTATTATTATTTTTTCCATTATTTTCTTAAGTTGACAAGTTAAGTGATTTGTAACACTTGACACTTCCTTAGTCATAAATGCTCCCACTGAAAGTTTCACAATCAGCTCTTCCAGAGCAGGCTTGATATGACTCCAAGCTGGCTCTACATACTTAGCGTTCCAGTTAAGTGAGTCTAGTCACTGGTGCTTGAGAATTTTTTCAACTTTACAGACACTTAATTTAACAGCAAAGTGGTATACACCAAAGTTGGCTTCATCTGGTCATCTTTGGTAACTGTGGCCCCAGACTCTACTGTAGTTTCATTTCTTAAATTCACAGCCTTAGCTAAACAGTAAAGTTTCTTTTCCTAGAACCATGTCTAACAGATAATTGAAGTTCCAGTAAATTCAATGTTTTGCAAAATGTTTCATTTTGTAAAATTGTTCCTTCTGTTTCTTTAGAGCTGTAGTCCTCAAAATTATTAGTTCCAAGACCCATTTATTCTCTCAAAAATAATTTGGTACCTCTATACATTTTAAAAAATTATTAAGGGCCTCAAAGACCTTTTTAATGTGTGTTATATTTATCAATATTTGCCATGTTAGGAATTAAAATTGAAAACAAATTTTAATATTATTTATCTTTTCTCAATTGCATATAAAACAATTTTTACATTCATTTTTAAAAATTTGAGATCCAAATTCTCTCCCTCTGTCCTTCCCCTTTTCTCTCCCTGAACAGGGAGCAGTTTTATACAGATAATACATGTATAGTCATGCAGAGTGTTTTTCCATATTATTCATGTCGTAAAAGAAAATGCAGGAAAAAAATGAAAAAATAAAGTGAAAAATGGTATTTTGAGATCTGCATTCAGACTACATAAGTTTTTTCTCTTGATGTGGATGGCATTTTTTATCATGAATCCTTTGGAATTGTCTTGGATTTCTACATTGGTGAGAATAGTTAAGTTGTTCACAGTTGATCATCACACAGTGTTTCTGTTACTGTGTATAATGATCTCCTGGTTCTACTTACTTCAGTTTGCATTAGTTCCAGGTTTTTCTGAAATCATCCTGCTTGATATTTCTTATAGCACAATGGTATTCCATTACAATCATATGCCAAAATTTGTTCAGCCATTCCCCAATTGATGGGCATTCCCTCAATATCCAATTCTTCGCCACCAGAAGAAGAACTACTATACTCATTTTTTTTTTTACAAATAAGTCCTTTCCCCCACTTTTAAAAAATATCTTTGGGACTAATAGGTCTGTGTCACAAAGAGATCACAAAAAAGGGAAAGAGACCCATATGTGTAAAAACATTTATAGCAGCTCTTTTTGTGGTGGTAAAATATTGGAAATCAAAGGGATGGCCTTTAGTTGGGGAATGGCTGAACAACTCGTGGTATACGAATGTAATGGATTACTAATGTGCAATAAGAAATGATGGGCAGGCGAATTTCAGAAAAACCTGCAAAGACATGTATGAACTGATGCAAAGTGAGATGTGTAGAACCAGCAAAACATTGTACACAGTGACAGCAACATTGTGTGATGATCAACTATGAATGACTTAGCTCTTCTCAGCAATACAATAGTCCAAGACAATTACAAAGGACTCATGATAGAAAATGCTTCCACATCAAGATAAAAAACTAAGGGACACCTGAATGCAGTTCAAAGCATGCTATTTTCACTTACTTTATTTTTTCATAATCTTTTCCCTTTTGATCTGTTTCTTCTTCCATAACTATGACTAATATGGAAATATGTTTTACATGATTGCACATATATAACCTATGTCAGATTGCTTACCATTTGGAGAAGAGGGAGAAAGGAGCAGGGAGAAAAATCTCGTAAAAATGAATGCTAAAAAATTGTCTTTAGGTATAATTGGAAAAAACAAAATACTACAAAAATCTCTTTGGGATATAGACCTAGTAATGGTATTGCTGAATCACAGGGCATGCACAGTTTTACAATCCTTTGGGCATGGTTCTAAGTTGCTCTCCTGAAGGGTTAGATCAGTTCAAAACTACCAACAGTGCATTAGTATCCCAATAAAACTGAAAAATAATTAAAATATTTAATTGATTAAAAGTAATAATAAAACTTAATTATTAAGATCTAGAAATATATATATTTTTAAAATAACTATTTTCCAAGCAAAAAAAATATAGTGAGACAAATATCATTGTTTTACATATCTTTACAAATCTAGTTAAGGTCTGGCTTAATAGAAAACTGCTAGATTCTCATATGTTTCTGGGTTCAGTGTGTCATGATATGCTGTTTTGGTTAAAGTATATGAAGGAAATCTAGATTCACGGATGTATGGTTGAGTCAGGTATGTGATGCAGTGAATAGGATGCTGGACCTGGAGCCAGAAAGACTGTAGTGAGAATTCCCACTTAACCACTTAGTCGTTGTGTGCCTGCCTCAGTTTCCTCTTTTCTAAAATAAGGACAATAACAATGCCTAATAAGATTGTTGTAAGGATAAAATGGGACAATATTTGTAAAGCTCATTGAAAATCTCAAAGCACTATATAAATCTTAGCTATTATTATTAGCTATAAAATAGAGGAGTATTTTAAGAGGCAAATAACATTTTAGTATTATTATCATTTTTTTTTAGTTAGTCAACCCCCTGAAAAGATCTCGGGAACCTCCAGTGGTCCATGAACCTCATTTAGAGAATGGCTGCTTTAGAACATTTCTTTTTTTCTGGGAATTTAGTGTTTTGCTGACATTCCCTCACTCATCTTTAGAACTCTATGGGCATGAGTACATAGCATGGATACTGACACTTGGGGAAACAGAGGCGTAAAGAAATTTAGTAGCCCATGGTCATGTGGTTAGATACCGCCAGTATGTCTCAGGGGACTGGTGAGATGGAAAGTATTTTCATAATAACACTAAGATGTTATTTGCTTATTAAAATACCTTTTCCAGCTAATAGCCACAGTTAACCTTTACTTGGTGCTTTGAAGTTTGCAAAGAGCTTTACAAATATCATCTCATCTTGGGTCTATGAGCTTTTCTCAGATGAAGGTCACGTGTGGGGCTGAAAGTGATCTGCATGCCACCAATATGAGGGGCAAGGCAGTACAAAAGAATGGAGTGTAGACTTCTGTCTTTATCCTCAGTGTTCCTCAGGAGAAACTGACCCATTTATATCCTGCCTTTTTTGGGAGAGGGCAGTTGCAATAGTAATCCCCTAAATTTCAGAAGTCAGAAAGCTAGAAGTAGCTTTCTCTATCCTCAGGCCTGGGTGAGGAGAGAGAAAAATGACAAAACAATAACTAGAAGGCCATTGTGTCATCAAATACGTACCCTACCCTGACTAGTTGTGGGGCAGCTGGGTGGTGCTGTGGATAGAACACAGGACCTGGAATCAGGAAGATCTGAGTTTTAAATCTTTCCTCAAAAAACTTACCCTGGGCAAGTCACTTAACCTTTGCCTTCCTCAGTCTGTAAAGCGGGGATAATAACAGCACCTACTTCCCTGTGTGATTGTGAGAATCAAATGAGGTAATATTTTTAAGGCACTTTGAAAACCTTAATGTGTTTCATAAATGCTAATTGTTGTTATTGTTATTATCTTTTCATCTGCTGCTTGAGAATTGCATGTGATACGCAAATGAGAGCTAGAAAGCAAACTCCAGTGTCCTAGTTAGTGTCAGCCTATGCAAGTTGTTGTTTGCAAGTTGACCTTAATGAGGTTCACTACTGGCATAGAAATGTGGCTGCTGTCTGTCGTGGTTCTTATCTTCTCTGCAGTCTGATACGATCACTCCCGTGTCTCAGTGTCTGTGTTCATGCTCAGTTGTAACTACAGTTAGTTCTCAGCCTTAGCTGTTTGCTAAGTAATTATTAATGTCCCGTTTCATGTCCTTCCATTCTTTCTGGTGTTGCTCTTTGGCCCCCGTTGGAGAATTTGGTTGGACACAGTCAATTGATGGGAAGAGTGTTGTGTGTGCAAGGTCAATCTAAATTTAGGTGCATAGGATTGTAGATGAGTAAACTGAGGCTAACGTCACACCCGTAATGAGTAGCAAAGCTGGCATTTTCAGGTCCAAGAGACTGTAGCGAAGAGATGGAGTGAGAGATTGGGAAGATAAAAAAAAATACTGGCACTGAGCCATGAGAGGAACTAGATAGAAAGTGAGATGAAAAGCAGTTGTTAGATGCTAAAGAAATGGAGTGAATATAGTACTAGACTTGGAATCAAGAAGGCCTGGGTTCAAATCCTGCCGCAGATACTTACTGGCCATGTAACTACAGGCAATTCACTTAACTTTTCTGGGCCTCAGTATCTTAATCAGTAAAATGGAGGCAGTGATTTCTAGGGTTTCTACCTCAAAGGGTTTTTATGAGGCTTAAATGAGATACTTAAAGAACTTTGCAAATCTTAAATAAGTATCAATTATTATATTTTAGTCTATATACTTAATAATTACATATTAATCACTGTTAATTACATGTTAATGATTATTTTATATTTCGTTTTTATATCTAAGAGTTATATACAGTTATATACTGTTTTCAACTTTTATAGTTTTAAAATAGCTTTTAATAGCTTATTAAAACTATATTTGTTATTATTATGAACATTTTACGCAGAGCCTTGGGGTTTGCAAAGTGCTTTATATATTTTGACTCATTTGATGCCTACAATATCATAATAATTATTATCATTCATTACTCCACTGTTTAGCATTGGTCTACATTTCACGATTTACATCAAACTTTCTGGCTACTCATATATGCACATACTCATATACTCACAACCATTTTTAGTAGGCATGGCCCTTTCCCTTCAGGTACCCTCACCATTCTGAACTTTTCCCCATTTCCCCCATTCTTCTATGCCTTCCTTCATCCTCCCTCCTCTCCCATGCCTCCATTTCCTCTCTCATTGCCCAATGCAACTATAGCTTCTGTCAGTGGAATTCCTTGTCTGTTCTGCTGCGGACACTATGCATCTCAGAAGGGGACACATTGGCTTACGTGCATTAGCAGTACTTTCTGAACAGAGGAAGTTCCAGTTTTACTGAGTGCCACATTTACTTATCTATCTTTTATTTATCCTCTGCTGCTCTTTCTTTTGTGGCAAAGAAAAAAAATTTTAATGTGCTGATTTGTTGTTGTTCAGTTGGTGCCCCACTTTGGGGTCTTGGCAATGATACTGGAATGGTTTGCCATTTCCCTCACCAGCTCTTCTTACAGATAAAGAAACTGAGGCAAACAGGGTTAAGTGACTTTAGAAATCCTTGGATGAAGAATGAGTTGGTGAGAGACATATGTAAGCATTTTATTAATTGCAGAAAGAATAAACACCCCAGAGAGGTTTATTAGATATAGTGGCTTCCTAAGGTCAATCAACCCTTTGGACATTCTTGAAACAGTAACAGGAGCTTGCTAGTGCTGACACAGAAGTTTATCATCTTCATTAGATTGAATCCAAGAATTCAGGTATCCTTGTTATTTTTGCTTTTTTTCCCTTTTCAGACCCTTTTGCCTCTTCTAGACCCCTTTCATGAAGTCA
The DNA here is from genome assembly GCA_028646595.1 of Phalanger gymnotis. Classification (NCBI taxonomy): domain Eukaryota; kingdom Metazoa; phylum Chordata; class Mammalia; order Diprotodontia; family Phalangeridae; genus Phalanger; species Phalanger gymnotis. The sequence continues at coordinate 241,199,082 of CM053625.1, forward strand.
TCAGCAGGAAGTTCCTTCCTGGATGATAACATAGCTGAGACTCTTATTTACAGAAGAGAATGTGATTTCGTTTTCTTTTAGATCTTCTCTGAGTGCCTGTCTTTAGAGGTTCATTACAAGGCACCAGGTGTCTGTTGCACAAAAAAAACAATTCTTTGTTTTAGGAGCCTCTTTCCAAAAGAATTTGAAGAAGCTCAGGTGTCTCAGTGGACAAAGTTACATGAGGACACCTCACCTAGCACACTTCTCTTATTTAATGTGCTGAATGCCTAAGCCTGCTGTGAACTTTGAACCTTTAAAGTACTGCTTCCTGGCCCATAGAATAACATGACACATAGCCAGTGCCCACACCTTCAAGACTCCATGTTGTTTGGGCCTTTCCTTAGGACCCCAGGAATCTAGGTCAAGACTAGCTAGGTTAGAATGTGGTACTGATAATGCCAAGGTCATGGCTTTGGTTTTGCCTAGGCCACTTAATTTCCAGTAATCACAATAGCAATAATAACTAATATTTATACATGGTGCCTCAAAAGTCTTTTTGGGACTAAGATTTTTGGAATACCTTATATAGCACTTTAAGATTGCAAAGCACTTTATAAACAATATCTTATTTAGTCCACACAACAACAACCCCGGCCGTAGGTGCCTCCATTTTACAGATGAGGAAACCGAGGCAAATGGGGTTAAGGGACCTGCTGAGGGTCACACAGTTTGTAAGTGTCTGAAGCTGGATTTAAGCTCAGGAATGTGAGTTTTCATGTCTCCAGGCCTGGCACTCTATCCACTACACCACCTAGCTGCCCCAAATAAGTAGCACCAGAGAGCAAATGATGACATCTGGAAGGACATGTTCGGGAAAAGAAGTGATTCTGTAGTCTTGATACTGAAAGGGTTGCCAGTTCTCATTTCAGCTCGATTATCTTATGCCACCTCGTTCAAGGTGTTTCACTTCTTCATGCATAAACTTCCCCACCCACAAAATGAGAATTATCAACAGGAAGGAAACCCATAGACTATTTTATAAACAGGTGCTAATAAATCCATCTCCTAATAGCACAGTACCTGGAACATAGTGTTTGATGAATGCATAATCTATCATCTGTTTATCGTCATCATCTTTTAGAGGCTGGCGCCATAGTGCACAGAATGCTAAGCCAAGAATGACACATCTTCCTGAGTTAAAATATGGCCTCAGACACTAGCTGGATGACCTTGTTTGCCTCAGTTTCTTCATCTGTAAAATGGGGATAATAATTGCACCTACTTCCAGGGTTGTCATGAGGACCGTAATGAGATAATACTTGTCAAGCATTTAGCACAGTGCCCGACTCATAGTAAGTACTCTATAAATGTTAAGTCATTATTATTCACTTAGCATAGTACCTGGCACGTGGTAAGTGCTGTATAAATGTTAACTATTATCATTATCTGACTTTCTTTTTTCTGTCTATCCTGCCTGCTCTGCCACTCTCTATTTATTTAATTATGCATCTTATACTGAGCAAGTTGGAAACAAAATAAAAGAATTAAAGATCTGCTTTGTCGTATCTAATCCCCCATCCCTTTTAAAGAGCCTAGATATTATAGTAGCAGGAAATAGCAATATACAATTGAATATATCTACTACTTTAAGTAGATACATTTACTACTTACTATATTATTTAGTAGATATAGCTACTAATCTAGTGTTTTGTTTTATTTATTATTTTAGTTTAATTTTTTGTGTGGTTTTTTGTTTGTTTTTGCAGAGAACAAAAAAACTGTAAGTTGGAAGCTTGGAGCGGATAAAGAAGTCTGGGTATGGGTAATGGGAGAGCACCAACTAGACAAACCTTATGACGTCCTCTGTGAGGAAATTATTGCAGAGCGGGCACGACAGCAAGCACAGAAAGAAGCAGAGGAGCTCAGGTATGAGATTCCCCACCCAGAGGGAGAGGATGTACCTTCCTCTCAGGTTCTTTCTCAGTAAGAGGCAGACAGTTTCAGAGCAGATGAAAAGGTGCTGTTTGCTCTCACCTGCAGGTAGAGGAGGGGGAAAGAGACGAAAAACCCTGAGCAGGTCTTGGTCAAAGAGGTTTTTAGAGAAGTGCCTCCTAATGCTTGCAACTGCAGAGCATCAGAACGTGCACTGGCTGGTTCCAGTAGGCTACTGTTAACATTCCAAGGGATTTCTCGGACCTTGTGCACATAGAGATCGCCTGCGTGGTTTCATAGAGATGCAGCAGCAGGTTTCTTTAAAGAGCAAGCCCATAAAAATGAAGCAGAACGCAAATAGTATATGCAGCACTCGGTGAACTCTGGTCCATAGGCCTGCTACACCATTAGGGTTGTCGGCTTCCTCAGCCCAAGAATGCACAGTGAAAGTGAACTCGTGTGGAAGGCTGGCCAGAAGTGGGGGCTACTCTGATGCTCTGAATACAACACGGCCTCTGTTGACTGCAAGATGTTGGCTTCCATCATTTCTTCCACCTCCGCCCTGCTTCCTGTTGGTGTTGTGGTTTACTCTGCCAATAACCCTGTACCCAACCAAGAATTTTGCAAAAGGAAAAATAATGGAGCAGATTTGGGGAGGCTCCAGCTCAGTCTCAGAGGGTTGACAATGCTACGAACAGCTCTTTTGACTCTTATAAAAATAACTGGTTCATAGTTCCAAAGGAATCATTTATCTTATTAAGGAAGGTTGCCTTTTGGCATAAGTAAAGGGTTGCTAAGCTAAACTCTACATTTGCCAGGCATTCACTTCATTCAAACTTGGACATCCCGTTTTGAATTGCCCAGAAGGTTGAAAGGCTATTTAAAAGAAAGATAATTCCTGTATTGTTTCTTTTCAGAAAAACTCAAGCAAAAGAATCCTCCAGGATTTCCAGTCCTCAGTTGCTGCATTCTGATTCAAAAGCATTGGGAAATTGGGAGGTCCCCAAAGCCTCTAAAAGAACAGACAATGAGGAGTCAGGGACAGAAACTAGGAGAGCTTCAACACCAGAAGAAGAGAAAATCCAGGTGAGTCTTTCCATTCTATGAATGCTAAAAATGATAGAATTCAGGAGGATGGAGCAAAGGTATTGTGGCATACCGGATAGAGAGCAGGCCTCAGAGGCAGGAAGGCCTGGGGGTCAAGTCCCACCCCAGAATATGCTGACTGTGATGCTGGGTAAGTGACATCTTCTCAGAGCCCCATTAAAACTCTGACACTCTAAGGTGCAGAAAAATTATCCCAGGTGTTTTCTCAGTGCAAATTCATTTTGAAAAAACAAGTCACAGATCCAGATGACAAAAAAGAAAAAGACCTTCAGAACACACAGGGTGAACAAGGCCAGAGTTTGATCACATCAAATGCATTGCAGACCTTAAAAGCACAATGTGAAATTGTTGTCGTTATCATTATTATTATGTAAGACTAGGGCCACATCCTCTTGATTGTAAGGGCTCCTAACTTCATTTAAACTTCAAATTGGACTTTTTTGCTGCTTCCTGAAAACAGATATGGACATCCACTTTTCATATGTGGTATTTCACTAAGGCTTCTGAGATCTACAAGGCAACCTCAAGAATAAAATTTGGGATTCCTTTATTTTGAAGTTGAGGTGAGAATGCAGGTCCCATGGAGCACCAAGACCAGTGGCTTAGCTCCTCCCAAACCTGGCCTCTGGTGGTCTAGTTTGGAGGATAGAGTGATAGCAATAATAGGAAGAAAATAGCCAGAGTGGCATTGAGGACCCAACGTCCCAAGGCATGAAGAGTGTCGGGACTTCACACCTGAGCTACTAGGAGAAACTGTGATGAATAAAAAACCTGAAACACAGAGTTTCTGGGTAATTAATAATTTACTAATTAGTTGTCTAATAAGCAATAAATTGATGGTCCATGGTTTCTCTCAATAACCAAAGACCCTCCCCTCCCCCCCCATAAAGACACTGAATGCTTTAAATACTCTTGTAAAAGGAGGTGCCCCAGCAAGTGAAGACCAACCCTGATTGCAGGACATTTAATGAGGAGGTGGGCTAGGAGCCTTCAGTTCTTTCTGCTGACAATGGGCCTTGATCATGAAACTCAGCTGCCTCCAGCTATCTGGACAGGGGAATTCATCTCCACCCAGACCGCTCTGGTTGGTTTTTTTCTTCCTGAGCTGGGTCACCCTTAAGTCTAATGGAGGGTTACAAGGACAGGGGCTTATTTTCTCCTGGCAAGGACTCGTCTAGACTGGATTCTGTTTACACTCTAAACAGAAGCAAGGCCGCCTAGTTAGGTGGGGTCTGGCTCAAGATTGAGGAGCAAGTTCCCTTTGGGTTAGGGCACTCTCATCAATCTGCCATGTCCTTCAGAGGCTGACTGACCTTTATAGGGGCTGGGTCCTAAATGAGGAAATGAGAGAAAAAGTCTTGCTTCTAATTTAATTGTGTATTATTAATATAATAGAAAATGATAATTTCTCTCAGAACTGTGAAAGCTGTGAGGCCTTCCTCCTTATCTCTTCACACCCCGGGGTTTGGAAGAACTCTGGATTATAGTTCCCAAGGGCATTAAGTAGCCAGAAAACTGATGTATGGGATTTTGAAGTAGCTGGAAGCTAGCCTAAGTGCTGTGAGGACAAGGGAAAGGCTGTGCTTAAACTGTGCGATTTGGATGTGGCCTGAGGGGAGTTGCTGGTCCCAGGTTTAGCATGGGAAAGGCCTATGGGTAGGCATAGGAGAGAGAGAGAGAGAGACAGAGTCAGAGACATAGAGACAGAGAGAGAGAAGGAGAGGGAGGAGGGGGGAGAGACAGAGAGAGAGATAAGAAGAGAAGAGAAAAAGTGAGTGCATTTATTAAACAATCACTATGTGCTATACAAATAAGAGCAAGCATGACAGCCCTGTCCTCAAGAAGCTTACATTCACTTTGAGATTGTGTGGTTTGTCCTTCATTCTCAAAGAGGACCATGACATCAGGGAGATGAGGACATGACTTGCTGTTGACTTCAATTTCAGTGAGGGAGGGCTGTGCAAGGTCACTAGCCTCACTTTCTCCTCCAGAGCCATCTGGGTCCAGTGGTTAGATATTGATCAGGACAACTGGAGAAGTCCTAGGATGCAATGGGAGACCCTGGCCCTTTTAGGCTAAGGTCTTTTTAGGTTCTGTAACAACAATGGGATGAGCAACAGCTGTAGGGGCATAAGGCCAATAACACCAGCATACAGGAGGGCTGCTAGTACAGGTCCTTTGATCTGCTTTTCTAAGGAAAGCAACTTTAAGGGGTTAACAATCTTACTTTAATGAAACATACATATACCATTCACTTAGTTCAGTGGGAAAAGCCAGCACCCTGAAGTTGAGAGCAAATACAAACAGAAATTACAAGCATATATTATATAAACAGAGCAAAATAACACAAATTAACAGACAGACTTCTAGCTGTCTGTCCAAGCAATACATAAATAGTTACCAGAGAGAGAAGCAACAACATCTGGATTTTTCAAAGCCGGGGCCTCCCTGATGGCTACCCAGAGTTTCGTCTGGTCAAATCACACAACATTCTTCCAGTGAGTGAGAGCCCCAAAACTAAACTCCAACCTCAGATACTACATACCCTTCTCAGGGTCACAGGGCATCACAACCATGCACTCAAACCCATGTGAACTAGGCTTTCTTGTTTCTTAAGCAGGTCATCAAAGACTTTTGATTCAATGAAAGAAACAAAGGCAAGACTCATCAAAGGCATTTGATAACCTCCTTGCTGAGAAACACTCAAACAAAAAACAGCAAAAAGTCCCACTTTGCTTGCCATTAGATTTGAAAGGCAAGACTCAAAGGTACTTGATTACCTCAGCATTCCAAAAGAGAAACCAGTAAAAAAAAAAAAAAAGTCCCACCTTTCTTACCATTACACGTTCTCACTTTGAGTGAGGAAACACCCATTCAGTGAATAGAACTCTTTAAGAACTGAGTCAAGGGATGGCCCCTCTAACAGTAATTAAGAAAAAGAACTAGAAGGGGAAGATCCTCAGGTTTTCTTGTCAAAAGAGAAATAATTACTGTTGACATTCACTCTGAGCCAGGAAGGCCCAAAAAATAACCATGAAGTGGTGCTCTGGCAGGGACCTATTGTTGTCCAATCCATGAGATCCAGAGTGAATTGGGTTTAAGTCTTGGTCTTTGAGAAAGAAATCTAGCCAGTAAACCCCAGGTTAACTAGGTAGCTTTTGGCCATGAAAATGTGCCCTCCCCCTCAAGTAGGGGGAGAGGAGAGGAAGACAACATGTAAAGGAAATCTGGAGAGCCTGGAAATTTCTGACTTACTCTGCCATCTTTTATTCAACAAATTTAAAATAAAAAAAATTTTTTAAAAAGAAAGACAACATGAAGGAGAGCTGGTGGTTAAGAGGGGACATACTTACTTGGCATGACTGTAAGCTTTGGGTAGTTGTGTTGGTAAGCAGAATGGGCACTTAGCACTTAGTTGGCTTTTGTTTCTTTTGAGTAATTCAGTGTATTTCATTGAGCCTTACTAGGTGCTAAGCCCCAGGCCCAAACCCCTATTAGGTGTAAAACCTGTGTGGGTGTGGATTGGTGACTGGGGTGGGGCCCAAGGTGGGGCTAACTCAGGGGAGGGCCTAGTTTACACATGAGTTTGAGTGATAGGTTTGGGACATGAGAGGCTCTTAGACCACGTGGGTTTTAAGTTGCCTCTTTGTGACAATTTTAGGTCACGTGGGTAAGTCGCTTGTGTGACTCACCCCTGACGCTGAAAAAGATATAAAAGCCAGGTGTTGGCTTTCTCTTCTTTGGAGCTCTTACCCGCAGCAGTGGTAGTGCACATGACTCTGGGCCAGACCCTTTCATGAGCTCCCAGGCTGAACCCAGACGTTGGTAACTATGAATCTGTATTTGGTCTGTCTGTTGATGTTTGTAATTTGTTTGTAATTTGCTCTGAAGTTCAGTGTGCTGGTCTTTTCCCCTGAGCTAAGTGAATGATATTTGTATGCTGAATTAAAGTAAGCTTGTCCAACCCCTTAATGTGCTTTCCTTAGTTAAACAGATCAAAAGAACCTGTGCTTTTGCAGCGTGCTGGTAGCGTTCTTGTTGTTGGGCTTGGGTTAGGTCTTATACCCCCACGACAGCTGCTAGCCAGATTGTGGAAACAGTAGTCCAGCAAGGTAATGTCAAATCTGGCCTATCAACCCAGGGCAGCTCCAGGGGTAGAGTCCCATTCTCTGGTGAAGAGGCAGGAAAGATGAAATAGCTCCCAGAGACGGCTCCAGAGATCCTCACTCAGGAGGTCTTCAAACAAGGGCTTGAGCACTTTGGCAGTGTTGTGGGGAAAGGATTCTTGGTCAGTTATGGGTTGTCAGAGACGACCTCCAAGTTCCCTCTCAGTGTTGAGATCTTATTTCCCCAGGGATAGATGTCCTGCTATCAGTTGGACCCGTATGCCTGATGTGAGGGCCCAGTTCACCTGACCCAATGGTTCAGGAAGCACCACCCTTGCCATGGTGAGAGACCCAGGCAGCACCAGTCCCCAAAGCTAAGAGGGGAAGGGACAATATCCTCTTTCCCCAACAGCATCAGGAGCTTGAGTGTACTTGAAGAAAGAAGCTGAAGGTGGTCCAGATGAGGAGTGAGATAGAGAAGTTGCTGCCCAGCAGCCTTCTTGTTCTGAGGATGAGGCTGGAGGTGAGGAAGAAAATCTAGTGGGCAGGACTTATAAATTCAGGATTCCATCCCAGGTAGACAGACATAGTCAAGACAAGATAGAACGAGTGATTGAACTGGTCCTCAATGCCTTTGAAAGAATGGTAGAGCAAATGGCCTAGTAAATGGACAGCTAGGTGGTGCCATAGTGCACAGAGCTCCGGGCCTGGAGTCAGGAACATTTATCTTCATGAGTTCAAATCTGGCCTCAGATACTTACTAGCTGTGTGACCCTGGGCAAGTCACTTAACCCTGTTTGCCTCAGTTTCCTTATCTATAAAATGAGCTGGAGGAAGAAACAGCAAACTGCTCCAGTATCTCTGCCAAGAAAATCCCAAATGAGGTCACAAAGAGTCATGACTGAAAAATGATTGAACAACAACAGAGCAAAGGGCCCACAGAATGGTCTAGAAAGTTCTGGAAAGGAAAGCATAGAGACCAGCCGTAAGAACTTTTTAATCTATAGACACGATAATCCAACAGAAGATGATAGAGCAGCAGATGGTCATTTTTCTCAGCAACAAGAATCTTTGCAAGAACCAGCAAGTTTCTTCTCCAGGGTTTATGGAGAAATAGTATTGCCACATGCCTACCTCCCCATCCCCCATCTTCCTCAGAAAGAAGAAAGAGGGGAAGGAGTGAGACTTTTGGACGCCGTGGGGGAGAACGTCGTTGGGTGTTTGAAATGCTACTGGGTGGGAAGGCAGATGTAGTGGTTGCCTTTTGAATGGAAAGACTTTTTCACCATCACTTGTCATTACAGGGGAAAACTTGGTTATGATTCCATAAAGGCATATTTAAGGACAGAATACTGGAGAGAGAGAGACAGACAGACAGACAGAGGCAGTGATAAACAGAGACAGAGTGGGATGGGAGGGAGATACACATACAGACACACACACATTGTTAGAGGTGGCTGGAAGCCAGCCTGGGTGCTCTGAATGCAACAGCATGAGGAGAGAGAACAAGTGGCTGTTATGTGTTTTGATTGTGCATTTGGCATGAGAACAGAGGGTGAGGAAAGGTACAGGTAGTGCTGGCAGCCAATGTGAGTTTTGCATATGAACTGAAAGGATCCACCTGTGTGGGTCTGAAGGCTGAGGACCAGAGCCCATGACTATGTTTTGGGAATGACTTGACCGGAAAGAAGAATGTGAGACTGGCTGAGTACAGAGGCTGAGAAAGCCCTTGGCACTCACCACAGGGCTTACTGGGAAGGCACTTTCATCCACATTAATACCAAGGCAAATATATATGTGCGTGTGTTTGTGTGTGTGTATGTATATGTATATCACATATATGTACATATACACATACACATATATATGCTTGTGGAAAGTTTCTAGTGCCCCCTGGCATGTACCAGTGCAGACCAAGCAATGATAAAAGGTAGATCAGATTTTGCACAACTTATCTGAATCGCAGGTGACTGAGTTTACCTCTAGGGTTCTGTTTCAGAAGGAGAATACATTGGGAAATACCAGGCAACCTAACACTTGTGCTCTGGTTCCTGCCTTGCTACGCTGGCTAGACCAGTGGGGTCAAACTCAACTAGAAATGGGGCCACTAAACAGTGCATAAGGATCCCTGAGAGACACATGTTGACTTAGCATACACGTTTACATATTTCATTGTTATTATTATTAATACATTAACACATTAATATTAGATAGAAACTGCATTTTAATGTGGTTAGGGCTGAGCTCTGGAGTGTTGTGGTCCATATGTCATCCCATATTTAACATCTCTGGTCCACATGACCTTCAACACATTTCTTCATTTCTTGGGGTCTCAGTTTCCTTGTCTTTAAAATGAAAGGCTTGAGCTAGATGAGCTCTGTGTTCTCTTCCAACTCTGGCATTTTCTTTTATGTTTCACATGTTTAAGAAGCTTGAGAACCAAAGTGCTGTTTTATTCCTGGACTATACATTTAGGAAATGTAATAAGACCTCATTATAAAGTTCCTCATCTTCCCAAGAATCTAAATATACTGAGGATCAAATTATGTCTGCTGCATAGAATGAAGCATAGCACTTCTCTGTCAAGTCAAGCCAGCAAGCATTTATTAAGCACTTGCTATGTCCCAGACACTGTTTTAAGCAATGGGGATATAAAGAAAGGCAAAAGACAAAAAAAAATCCAGCCCTTGCTTTCAAAGAGCTCACAGCATAATACAGGGAGACGACATGCAAAAAAAAACCCACGTATGAATAAGATATTAACAGGAAAAATTGGATTTAATACTGGAGGGAAAGCACTAGCATTAAGGGGGATTGGGAAAGGCATCTAGCAAAAGGTAGAAATGTAGCTGGGACCTAAAGGAAGTCAGAGAAGCCAGGAGATGGAGATGAGGAGGGAGAGAATCCAGACATGGGGGGTTAGCCTGTGAAAACATCCAGATTCCAGAGATGGAGTATCACCTGAGAAAAGCAGCCAGGGGTCTGTAACAGCAACCACACTGGCATACCCAGGATGGCTACATGTGCAGGTTCTTAGATCTGCTTTACTAGGAAAGATAGCTATTTTAAGGTCAACAATTTACTTTAATGACATAAAATACGAACAGGAAATACAGAGAAGAGACATAAAGACCAACAGAGAGGGCTCTGCTGCCTGAATCAAAACAATACTGCTGTATATGCTTTACATTCACTACTGCATTGAGAGAGCCTTTACCTCTGAGCAGTTGGGGAGTTCTGAACATACGGCCACCCAGAGCCTCAACCAGGGAATCACAAGGTCCTTCTTGTAAGCAATCCTCCAAAGCAAAAGCTCACCTCTCAGAATATATACTCTTTCAGCTGTTAGGCTCAGAGCCAGAACCCTCCTGACTCATTGCCTAATTGGAAATTAGCAAAAAGTGTGTAAACCTTCCTACAAGCAAGCGAGCTTCCCTTAATGGGTTCCCCATGGGGCCTATTGATGGGCAAAGAAGATCTTATTCCCCTTTAACCTTACAGAGGCCAGTGTTACTGAGTTAGTGAGTACATGGCCAGGGAGGGAGTAGTGTAAAAAGACTATCTCCAGAAGCCCATTTTACTGACTCTCCATGACCACAAACCTAAGCATGCTACAGTGGAAAGAAGGTTGAATTTGTAGTCCAAGGACCTGGATTTGAATCCTAATTCTGCTACATATTATTTTGGTTTCTCTATTTTCTTATCTGTAGAATGAGAGTTGGACAAGCTGATCACTAAAGTTCTTTCCAGTTCCGGGTTTATGATCTTGTGCTAAAAATTGAATTTAACACTTTCTCTCCAAAATCTAGTTTGACTGCCTTAGCTCTCTTAAAAAATTAAACAATCACTAAGTATTTATTAAGCATCTACTATGTGCCCGGTGTTGTGCCAAATGCTGGGGATTTAAATAGAAGGAATGACCAATCCCTAATTGCAAAGAGTTTGCATTTGTTTTGAGGAAAAAGACAAAAAGGACATTTGTAAGTATATACAGATGCAGCTAGGGGTCACAGTGGATAGAGTGCCAGGCCTGGAGTCAAGAAGATTCGTCTTCCTGAGTTCAAATCTGGTCTCACTTACTGGCTGCGTGACCCTGGGCAAGTCACTTCACCCTGTTTGCCTCAGTTTCCTCATTTGTAAAATGAGCTGGAGAAGGAAACAGCAAACCACTCTAGTATCCTTGCCAAGAAAACCCCAAATGGGGTCAGGAAGAGTAAGACATGACTGAAAACAAGTGAACAATAACAAAAGTATGTGGGGATTAATAGAATGAGAATAAATACAACTAAATACCAAGACCTTCCATACAAGGTAATCTGAGAGGGAGGGCGCTAGCAGTTGAGAGGCTCAGGAGAGTTTTCATGCAGAAGGTGGTGCTTGAGCAGTGTCTTGAAAGAAGAGAGGGATTCTCTGAGGCAGAAGTGAGGAAGGAACACATTCCAGACAAGGGGAACAGAGGTGAGAGACAGAATGTTTTGTTTCAGGAACAAAGAGAAGGCCAGTTGGGTTGGATCTCTGAGTGCAGGGCGGGGAGTGATGTGCAATGATGCTGGAAAAATACTTTGGGTTGAATTTATGAAGGGCTTTAAAAACCTACGCAGAGAAGTTTATGTTTGATTTTAGAGGCAACAGGAAGCCACTGGAGTTGATTGGGAAGGGAAGTCACATGGTTAGATCTGCACTTAAGGAAGATCATTATGTGAAAGATGGACTAGAGTAGGGAGAGACTACAACACGGAGACCAATTAGGAGGTTGTTATAATACTCTCAGGGCAGCTAGGTGGTGCAGTGGATAGAGTGCCAGCCCTGGAGTCCAGAGAACCTGAGTTCAAATCCAAACTCAGACATTTAGTAGCTGTGTGACCCTGGGCAAGTCACTTTACCCTGTTTGCCTCAGTTTCCTCATCTGTCAAATGATCTGGAAAAGGAAATGGCAAACCACTGCAGTATCTTTGTTTATTTTTAATTTATTTAATATATTTAGTTTTCAGCATTGATTTTCACAATAGTTTGAATTACGAATTTTCTCCCCATTTCTACCCTCCCACCCACTCCAAGATGGCATATATTCTGGTTGCCCCATTCCCCAGTCAGCCCTCCCTTCTGTCACCCCACTTCCCCTCCCATCCCCCTTTCCCTTCTTTTCTTGTAGGGCAAGATAAATTTCTACGCCCCATTGCCTGTGTATCTTATTTCCTAGTTGCA
>CM053625.1:241211913-241275939 GCA_028646595.1 Phalanger gymnotis
CCTCTGGCGTTCTCAAGTCCCACCTCAACGACTAGAGACCAGAGTCCAGAGACCCATTGGTTCCCGAATTGGACCCTTTTAAGTCTTTAATCTACGCCCACAGGGGATTCACACCTGATAGGGCTTTGGGCCTGGGGCTTAGCGTTTAACAGGTGAAAGTACTTTCACCATAAACAAAAGCCAAACTCCTCAAGGGCACCCGTTAAACTAAGCCCGTTTTGCCTTACTGGCACAACTGGTTCACTACTCCACTAACAGTTCATTAGTGCACCCATCTTTCCCTCCTCCCCTCCAGCGTTTGTCATTTCTGATAGGTATCAGGTGGTACTTCAGAGCTGTTTTAATTTGCATTTCTCTAATCAATAGTGATTTAGAGCGTGTTTTATTGAACTATGGATAGCTTTGCTTTCTTCGAAAAGCTGCCTGTTCATATCCTTTCACCATTTATCAGTTGGGAAATGGCTCTTATTTTATAAATTTAACTTGGTTCTATGCTCAGTATATATTAGAGAAATGAGGCCTTTATCAGAGGAACTTGTAAAAATTTGTAATATTACTTCATTGTCTATGGTACGTTTTAACAATATGTAGTTTTCCTGGATTATCTCTTTTAATTAGGTCTATTTTTGCTTCTGCTTTGCCTGAGATCATGATTGTAACCCCTGTCTTTTTTTAATTCAGCTGAAGCATATTAGATTCTTCTCCAGCTCTTTATTTTAACTCTTTTTGTGTCTTTATGTTTCAAGAGTGTCTTTTGTAAGCAATGTATTGTTGAATTCTGGTTTCTAATCGATTCTGCTATTGGCTTGCAATTTATGGGTGAGCTCATCCCATTTACATTCACAGTTGTGATTACTATGTATTTCCCTCTTTCCCATTTCTTCTTTTCCTCCTCCTCCTCCTTCTCCTTCTTCTCTTCCTCTTCCTCTCTCTTTTATTCTGCCCCTCCTCAAAAGCATATTTTCCTTTTAACCACTGCTTCCCTTAATCCACCTTAACATCCCTTCTCCCCTTTTTTCTTATCCTTTTTCTCTCTTATTTCCCTATTAGACAAGTTAGCTTTCTATATACAATTGAGTGTATATATCTAAGTGTGTATATATATTCTTCCCTCTTTGAAACAGTTCTGATGAGAGTGAGGTTCAAGCATTACTTGCCACCCCTGCCCCCATTTTCCTCTCAACTGTAAAAATTTTCCACATTTTCCTTGTGAGCCTTTTTATGTGAAAAATTTTTCTCCATTCTATCTCTCCCTTTCCTCTTCTCCCAATACAACCTTTTTTCTCTTACCTTCTTTTTTAAAAAAAATCATAACATGATCGACTCACACCCATGCCCTCTGTCCATGTAAATTAGCCCAAGAATGATAAACTTCTTAGGAATTAAATGTATCATATTCCCATATAGAAATGTAAACAATTTAACTTTATTGATTCTCTTATTATTACTCTTTCATATTTACCTTTTTATGTTTCTCTTGAGTCTTGTGTTTGAGCGTCAAATTCTCAATTCAGTTCTGATCTTTTCATCAGAAATGCTTGAAAGTCCTCTATTTAATTAAATATCCATTTTCCCCTAGAATATCCATCCCCCCACCACCTTTTCAGTTTTACTGGGTAAGTTATTCTTGGTTGTAATCCTAGCTCTTTTGCCTTCTGGAATATCATATTCCAAGCCCTCTGCTCCTTTAACATGGAAGCTGCTAAATCTTGTGTGATCCTGACTGTGACTCCATGATACTTGAATTGTTCTTTCTGGCTGCTTGAAGTATTTTCTCTTTGATCTGGAAGATCTGGAATTTGGCTATAAAATTCTTGGAAGTTTTCATTTGAAGATCTCTTTCAGGAGGCAATCGGTGGAGTTAAGCTATTGGGGCAATTTTACTTGATAATTTCTTGAAATGCGGTGTCTAGGCTTCTTCTTTAATCATGACTTGAGCCCTTAGTCCCTTGTGACTGACCACCAGTGCAGCTCTCTGCCTGGATCTGGGACCAGAACTGCATATGGGCAATAGAATTGCCAATCAGTGCTGGTTGTACCCAGTGCCAGCAAAGAATCTCTTTTATATCTCTTTCTGACCAGTTGTCTGACCTTCCCCCACACCCCCTTACTGTCTCTGGGATGAGAGCTTCCAAAGCTGGTGCTGCCTCCACTTCAGGTGTTACAAACATTTCCTGCCAACCTCATAAGTTTTCTTAGGCTAAAAAAAGGTCTCATCCTAACTGTTGTTGGCTCTGCCACTCCAAGATTTGATTTGAGGAAATATTTTAAAGTTATTTGGAAGGCAATGTTGAGAGTTCAGCTGGATTGCTGCCTGTAATCCACCATCTTGGGTCTGCCCCTTTTTAAACTATTTCCCAATTGATAGACATCCATCTTGTATTCAGTTTTTTTTTTTACTATTTCCCAGAGTGCTAAGATGAATATTTTGGCACATATAGTAGCTTTCTTTCTGGAAAAGCACTTGGGGATGTAAAAAAAATTGGAGCAAAAGACAGTTAATAATATGTCTGGGAAAATAAATTCAGCACTTGCAAATTTCAATTGCATTAGTATCCATAGTAATTTGTAGTTGATTGATCTCTAATGATTTTTAAGGGACACTTTTTAGACACAAGTGGTTATCGAGGCTGTTAAGAATAGCCAGCACCCAAATTCACTTGTATTCTCTGCTCTAGTCTATCCACTTCTTGACCAAGTCAAATATAATATATTCTCTAGCCTCAGGGTATAAAGCTGGCATTTTCAGGGTCTGTAGATTATACTGCTACAGGAAAATGCCTTTTATAACTTACAATAGAAAATTTCAAAGGACTGACCAAATCCCTTGGTATGATCAGACTTTTGTGTATATTGAATTTGGTCAAAATTATGGTCTTCAATACAGATTGTCATTGTCAGTCAGTTCTGTCTTTTCAATAAGCATGGCGAGGCAATGAGATATCATGAATAAAGAGCTGACCTCAGAGTTAGGAAGAGCTGCCTTTGACACATACTGATTGTGTCACTCTGGACTAGTCACTTAAACTTTCAGTGCCCCTAGGCAACTCTCTACCACTGTAAGTTGCAGAAAATGTGCCAACCTGCATTTGTAAAGGGGGTTTCCTCACCTGGGATTTACTATACTAATGTATTCAGAAATTTAGTCTCCCAGGTGCCATTCTACATTGGTAAATGAAGTTCCTCACTGGGAGCTCCCTACAGTGAAATCTTATGTTTCATCCAAGAAAATTCATGGACCATCTGTATAATTTCATTGAATGGCATGTTCATTCTGAGCTACACATTTTAGGGAGGGCATTGACAAGTAGAAACATATCCAGAGGACGATGGCCAGAATGGTGAAGGGACTGGAGACCAACCTGTGTGAGGACTGGTTAAATGAATTAGGAATGAATAGCTTAGAGAAGAGGAGACTTTGGGAAGGTGGAGGGGAACATAACTTCTGTCTTCATGAAGTCAAAAGCTGAGATACAAAAGAAGGAGTAAGCTTACTTGCTTGCCCTCAGAGCATAAGAAAATTAACAGAAATTAGAAGTTGCAAAGAGGCAGATTTAAGCCTATTTTAAAAAAAATATCTCCAACTTCCTAACAATTAAGAGTTGTCCCAAAATGGAATGGGCTTCCTTGAGAGATATTGAGGTCCTCCTCACTGGAAATTTTAAAGCAAAGTATGTTTGGCCATTTGTTAGGAATGTGGAAGAGTAGATTCTTATTCAGGTATGGGTTGGACTACATGATCTTGGAGGAGTTGAGCTTATGAGAGTCTTAGATGAGATGACTAAGATAAAGAGCATACAAAGAGAAGAACAGAGGATTTTAGGGGGTTCTGGATTTGGAACGAGGGTAGAAATAGGATGAGGAGCCATTAAGGGAAATAAGAGGAATGACAAAAGGTAGGAAAACCAGGAGAGTGCCACATTACTAAGAAGAAGAGTATTTCAAGAGGTGTGTGACTAAGTAGATAGAACAATGGACCTGAAGTCAGGAAAACCTGGGTTCAAATTTGGGCTTCAGATACTTACTAGCTGTGTGACCCTGAGCAAGTTATTTAAAATCCGTCTGCCTCAGTCTCCTCAGCACCTACCTCCCTGAGTTGTTGGAAGAGCAAATTATGTAATTTTTGCCAAGCACTCAAAACGTTGCTTGGCACATAACAGGTACTTAATAAATTCTTGTTTCCGTCCTTTAAGAAGGGAGTAGTTAACAAGGTTAGAGACTGCAAAAGTCAAGGAATATGAAGATCTGAGAAAGGATGTTTGGATTTAGGGTTTAGAAGGTAAACTTTAAAACTGTGGTTTCAGTAGAGTGATAAGAAAAGAATCCATTTATAAGTGATTTAGCGGTAAGTGATAGTCAGGAGGTAAAAGGAATGAGTGGTACACTGTTGGCTTGGTTTTTTAAAAAAGTTTGCTGTCCAAATGAAGCAGGAGTAGCCTAGTAACTCAGTGAGTAAGAGTCAAGGGAAGGTATTTGAGGGTGATGAAACCTCCATCTCTTAGGGATACAACAATCTTTTTGTAGGCTGAGGAAAAGAAGCCAGCTGAGATAAAAATATCGAAGGCATGGAGATAGTTGTGCATGTTCAGGGTACAGCCCAGAAAGAGGGCAACTTCTAGACCAATCAGAACAGATGGGAGGGGCAGGGATGGAGGAAACAGGTAGAGACACTAGCCTTGGAAAGAACAGACTTCCTCCTCTGAGAAATAAGGGAAAGAAAAGAGGATGAGAAAGATATAAAGAGAAATTTGGACGTGGAAATCAGAGAAGTAGCAAGAGTTCACAATGGATGCCCTTGATCTTCCCAAGGAGAAATTCCTTCTCAATAGAGGTTTTGAAATGAAGAGGTGATAGTTTCTTAATAGGGATATCATAGAAGAGATTCTTGGTCATATATAGGTTGGACAAAATGACCTCTCAGGTCCCTTCCAACTCTGATTCTGTTATTTTGAGTTTGGGACATTGGCGGAGGTATTGGGGTCTTGCAGAAAAAAAATGGATTTACAATGGTCACTGCAGGAAATGAAAAATTGACGCAAGTTGATATGAATAAAAGGATTTCCAAGCAGCATTGAGAGCTCAGATAGTTATATAGCATTAGTTTTTACTGAAACCAATTAGCACCACTATATTACTTTACTTGACAATCTAAGAGTAGAATTGGAGATAGCAAACAGTTGCTATTCAAAGATGAGCCTGGATTTCTTGTCTTCTAGTGACCAAGCAAGAGGGGCCTGATTAACTGAAAGAATAAGTTGAGCAGAGAAAGTGGAGGTCATGATAAGGGTAAAAAACACCAACCTTAGAATTGTGAAGGAGGGAGAGGTGGATGGATAGGATGTTGTGATCAGAACATGGCATTTTGAATTTAAAACCTTGGAGATGAGCAGTTCAGAGTGGTGATAGGACCCAAGGCAGAGTATGCCTATGGGTGCTTAAATGGAGTACATGTAAGGAGTTGAGGAGGTCAAGCAACAGATCAAGGTGTTGGGAATATCATCAACATGGATATTGATGTCATCAGAGTTGGAGGGGCAGATCATGAGGTTGGGTCTGAAGTCATAAAAACAGTAGGGGGATTCTGTCTTAAGGAGTGATAACTGAATTTAATAAGGAAGAGAGAGAGGCTGGTATGAAATACCATGGAATTCACAAGAGGGGGCACAACAAAAGATGGCAGCATAATAATAGTCTAGAAATAACAGTGAGGAACAAAGACTTTGTCAACCACTTCAGTAGAAGTTTCCATTGAAGATAGGATACAAGGGACATGGTGTCATCAGATGAAAGTAAGGCTTCATTTAATGCAAGGATGTGAAAAATATGCTTAAGGATGGAATGGGATTGCCCTTTGCCCTAATCAGCTTGTCATCAAGCATTTATTGAGAACTTGCTGTGTGCCAGGTACCATGCTAAGCATTGGGAATACGAAGAAATGGAAAGAACAATCTCTGTCTTCAAAAAGCATACATTTGAGTGGAGAATAAATAACCAGGTCTATACAAGATACATACAGAGTAGCCAGAATGTAACCTTGGATGGGAAGGCGTTAGCAGCTGGGAGGATAAGGAAAGACTTCCTGCAGAAGGTGAGCTTTGAGCTGGACCTTGAAGGAAGCAGAGGGAAGAGGGGGCAGAGCATTCAGGGCATGGGGGACAACCAGGCAAAGGCAAAGAGGAGAGCGATTGGAGTGTCATGTTTGAGGAACTTTAAGGAGGCTTTGCTACCAGCATTTAATTCAATACCTGCTTTGTCCTTTTTGTGTAAATCTTCAAACACCCTAATTTTTGAAGATATCTTTTAACTGAACTAAAACCTTCAAAGTAGAGAAGAGAGAGAAGGGAAGTGAGTCAGAGAGACTAGTGGAAGCAAAGGGGGAAAAAAGAAGGATTAAAAGGTTGAGGCAAGAACTGACTTAATTTGAGTTGAATGCTTTGCTTACAAATAGGTTCTCTCCAGGAAAGTTGTGCTAAAGGCAGTCTCCACATATTAATACTTAATTTCTCAGATTTTAATTGGGAGTTAATGAAGCTCCCAGATAATATTAAAAATGAATTAAAGTAAACACAGCAGTTGGTCATACCCATGGCTCACTTAAATTTTCATGACATTTTTGTCAGGTGCATTTGTCATGATGGCTGGAAAGATGCAGAAAAGCATCTATTTTCTGGCTGTGGGGCATAGCACAAAAAAAATCCCATAGTACTTCTGACTGTGTAGCTTGGACTTTTAAATGCATATTGTATCCCTTTAGAAGATCTGTCTATTTATCTATCACATTAAATCGAATCTAAAATATTAATCCTTTGCGAATGACAGAAACCAGGGAGTGAAGAGATCTGTTTCCCACTCAGCCCAAGAAAACATCATCACATGGTTCAAGGAGGAGCAAATCCCACTGAGAGCTGGCTTTGAGAAAAATTCAGACACAATCGCGCCATGGTTCCATGGTGAGTACCGAAATCTCTTCATTGTGGTCCCCATTACCAGCAGAAGAAACCTGGATCCACAGAGACCATTGTTACAGGAACTGTTCTCTTCAACATGCTGACCAAGAGATTTTCATAATAATTGTCTGTTCAAAGATTAGTCTGGATTTCTTTGTATTCCTTGTTTCCTAGGTATCAATTCATCAGCTCATGCAATTTGTTAATAAGCAGTGAATAATTTTGTGAGTCCTGCACATATGGGGTTAATCTGACAGTCCAAACAAATTATCTCTGGCCGAATAAAAAGATACACTCACGTTGCCTTTCCCAAGCGGTCCCATGGGTGAAAGTTCCACCTTAAAAGAATTGGGGTAGTAGAAACAATGTCAGGCTGGGGATTCAGGAGACAAGCGTTCTCATCCTGGGTATGTCATAAACCATTTTTATACCTCTTGGCAGATCAATTCCCCTCCTAGAGTTTTAGTTTTTTCATCTGGAAAAGGTGTTGATTAGACTTTATGATTTCTCAGATTCTTTCCATTTCTGTGATTCCTAGACTCTTGGTTCTTCTGGAAAGTTGAGGTTGCAACCAGTGTTAGGGGCTGAGCCTTCAGGCTTGCCAAGAAAGTATCACCTTGAACACAATTACTGGGTGAAGTCTGAAAGACTTAAAGTTGGTGCCAGCTCTGACAACTCAGCTCATGCTTCACTCCCTACTCTTTTCACTGTTTCAGGTTTCAGTGACAATGATAGCCAGTCTGCTTGGACCAGATATTATTTCTCCAAGACTAGCTTGTTGCCTGACCAGCTGTGCACCCAGTTAATCCCTTTGTCACACATGCAACAGTAAGCATGTAGTTAAAAAAATACAATTGAAGTTTTATATCTAAAGTGAGTTCAAGCTGAGATTGCTAGTTTGAGTAGAAATTAAAGCCTGAGGTGCCATCCCCAAGACCCTTTTTTCTTTTAAACCAAACCATTATATGTGTTAGGAACATTGAGGTTGTCCAGGGTCCCCCTGGGATTCTCCGCTTTGGAAACAGAGCAGCTGCGAACCTCGCTCCCTGGGCTGGGAGTTGAGAAGACCTCAGTCCTAATCCTACATCACACACTTACTGCTTGCATGGCCCTGGGTAAGTCACTTAATGTTGCCGAACCTCAGTTTCTTCATCTGTAAAACAGAGATAATCACAACAGCTACCTCTCTGATGCACTACCTAGAGAAAGTATTTGAGGGATGAAGTCAGAAGGTTCAGAAGTGAGAGCAGAGAAAGTGGGAGCGGTGAGAGTAATGCCTCTATGTGTGGAGCAGAAGACAGCTTCTAATAACTAACACAGTAAATTGCCAATAGGTCACAGGTCAAATATGGATTCAATTTTTCTTTCCTTTGTGGGGGCATGTTAGGTACTGGGGATTGAAACTCTGATCCTGGGATGAATTCTTGTAGCAAGAAGTCTGCTATCTGGGTCCTCAATGGTTATCCCTGTTTACATGGTTTCCATATAGCATCATAGTTTGGTTGGTTAGTTGGTTGTTTAAATAACCAATGAATTTGTCAGTAAATACCAATGAACTTGGCAGGAAAGGCTGGGTGGCCATTTGTCAAGGATGTCAGAGAGGGAAGCTGTGCCTCAGCTGGGATTGGGCTAGATGCCCTCTGAGACCGCTTCCAACTCTGACACTCTGATTCCACATATTCAGAGTTTTGACTGACCTGAAAATACATTTCAATCGTCAGTTCTGTTTGAAGCGTCAGTTGGTAGCTGTGAGAACGCGAGTAAGCCAGAAGCCGAGTGGAAATTTACAAAATACTGATTAAAATTTTTGCTACTCTTGTCTAAAAAAAAACCCACCGAAAAATCAACCCAAGACTCTTGCATTTTAGGTACAGATGTTATGTCGATGCCCCATTGTAACAGTGTCCTAGTTGTTTACTCAAACATTTATCATACTCATGTTGCCAGCGAAAAAAAGAGCTCTGTACCATAAATCATTATCTTCAGTTTGAGTGAGTTAATCAGATTTCACAGGCTTCTACGGAAAAGAAAAGATGGATCTCATCTAAATAATTCATTCTACTTTTAGCACTTACATTTATTCTCTTTGCAACACGATTGTTTTTTCATCGGTGCTTTGAAATCTTAGCTGGTGGCCTTCACATATTGATTTATCATCTTTCTTTCTCAGTCCTTTACCCTTTCATAAATTCTTACTTAAATTATCTTTTGCTTATCTCAATCCCTTTTCACATTTTTTTCCCTTTTCTCCTAATTAAGCAATTCTGAATGGCAAAATTTAACCATGTCCTAAAATTTGAATGAAAATGACATGTCAATAAGTTAGTAGGTTTTGGTTTCATTTTTGCCTCTACTGTGACTGTATGGTCCAAGTTTGAACAACTACTCTGTCCATGGAATCAGACAAGGTTCTTTAGTGTACCCAAAAGGACGTAATTCAATTCACCTACCATATTCTGAGCACCACCATGTGCCAGGTACTGTGCTGAGGATAAAGAGAAAAAACAGAAAACAATATTAGGTCACAACACTCTCCAAGAGTTATAGGATGTGATAAAAGGGGACGATAAATTCCACGAAATAGAATAAACAGATTCATAAAGAAAAATTTATTTATCATTTCATTTCTGCCTTCATTTTCTAAAGACAAACAAGAAGTGTCCTCTTCTGTCTCAATCTGTGTCATCTGATACCAGTCATTACCTTCAGAGCATCTCATGTCCTTTATTTGATATTTCCATAGGCAGAGAAATTTCATTTTAGATCAAATCCTGTTTCAACAAATTTGAATGAACAATGCTAGTTGTTATTATATTAGATATTTTTCATCAACTATGACTCAAAATAAATGGGTCGTTAACTTCATAGACAGTGTGGTACAGTGGAGAGAGCATTGGCTTTTGAGTCGGAGGACCCAGGTTCAAATTCTGCCTCTTAAATGTGTTACCCATGTGACATTACATAAGTCACTTAATTTCCCTGGCCTTTGGACTCCTCATCTGTACAGAAAGAAGGTTGAACTACATGACATCTGAGGTTTCTTCTATTTCTAGAACTATGATCCTTTGATTCTCTGATTAGGGCTTAGAAATCTACATTAGAACAGTAATTGTAGCCTCGATGAAAGTATTTATATGTATATATGTGTATATATATATATATATATATATACACACACACACACATACGTGTATCCTTCCTGGTACTACCTAGATGACATTAAGTCAGTACAGCAAGGATCCAGGATGTCATTGCTGTGGAGGTTACCTCCACCAATGCAGGTCTCAGAACCTCCTTTTCTCAGTGGATGGTTTTCAGTAATGATAATAGTTAATATTGCTTACTATGTGCCAGGCATTGTGCTGTGCTGTACAATTATCATCTCATTTTATCTTTCCAACAACCCTGGGAGGAAAGTGCTGTTATCCCTGTTTTACAGATGAGGAAACTGAGGCAGACAGCAGCTAAGTGATTTGCCCAGGGTCACACAGCTAGGAGGTATCTGAGGCTGGATTTGAACTCAAGTCTTCTGACTCCAGGATGAGCACTCTATCCATTGCCACACTTAGGTGCTAGGGGCTTGAGTGACACCTAGTCTACAGTCATCCCCTGCTCATATAACATCTACTTTTGCATGCCCTTTGCAAACCTTGTGAGCTGCTGTAAAGCAGTTTGGTGCAGGAGAAAGAATGCAGGGTTTGTATTGAGAAGAGCTGAGTTTGAAACGGATCTCTGCTACTCACTACCTGTGTGACCTTGGGGAGGTCGTTTCCTCTTTCTAGACTTCTCTGTATAATGAGGGGACTGGATGAAATGACCCTTCAGGTTAATTCTGGCTCTAAATCTATGAATTCTGCTTCCACTGTTGGGAGACAGAAGCATATGCTTCACACCTGATGCAATCAGAGAACAGTTGAGTGTTAAACTGTTAGGTGTTGACCACACACATATCCCTGATATTCTTATGTTCCTCTATCTGACCATAATCCCTTATCCTTCCATTTCTACCAGTCCCTGGCTCCTTCTAAATCATTTAATCCATCCCCACTGAAGCCTACTCAATCAATTCATCGATCAAGCAGCAAGCTGTTTTTTTAACCATATCCTTTGTGCCAGGTGAGAGGCAGTGTAGAGCAGTGGATAGAAAGTTGGCAAATCCAGGAAGACTTGGGTTCAGATTCTGCCTCTGACACAGTGGGACCCTGGGCAAGTCCTTTACCTTTTCAGTTCTCTAGGTAGCTTTCTTTACTTTGCAGAGAAGGTGCCAATCTGCATTGGTAGAGGCAGTTTCCTCATGTTGGCATTAAATACACCTAAAACAGGTCCTGTCTGTCCTATTCCTGTCACCTCCTGTGTGCCAGTCATTGCATTAGGCACTAACTTTCCCACTTCTTCCTGCTTTCCCAGTCCATCATGGGTGTTCTAGCCTCACTTGAGCCTCTCATTAAGTGATTCAACTTTACCCTGTCTTCTGCCCTGGAGCCCCTTAGCCTCTTGTCACATTGTTACTCATCCCTTTCAAACCCTCGCCGTGGATTCCTCCCACTCTCTTTCTTCTTCACTCCTACATATACCCTGATGAATCACGAGGGTGGAGAGACCAAAAGTCACATTATTGTGCTGTGTCTACTTCAAATAAATGTTATGTAATCTCACCAGAGCCCCTATTGCTATGCACCAGTCCTTTTCTTTGTCCATGATTGAATCTGTATTCCATCCTGCAGAGAGTCTGTTCCAAATCTTCTCTCCTCATGCCACTCACGGTACCTCCTCACTCCCAACAGAGGATTTTATCAAGTATTCTTCACTGAATAAAATAAGGTCATCACACTGCAAGCTGCTTCTCTGTTGCTCCTCAATCCTAGATTTCAAAACACCACAACATCATCTTCCCATTCTCTCCCCCTTTGCTCTAGGCTTAAAGGAAAAAATGGATTACTTTGTCCTTGCAAATATTAACCTACGTACTTGTATCTTTAACCCCATCTTTTTCCTGTCTCCTCTGGAAGTTCGCTCCTTTCCTTTTTCTGTCTCTGTCTCTCTTTTCTCCTTTTTTTCCTTTTTAATTCTTAAATTCTTTCTTTCAAAAGTATTTTTTTCAATTGGCAAGCATTTTTTTCTTCCAGCTCCCCCCAATAAAAAAACCCAAACCCTTGTAACAAATATACATAAAAATATATAAAATTATAATTATGTATAACAAAAGTACATAAAAATGTACATAAAATGAATATACATAAAATACATTAAAAATATACCAAAAACCAAATTCCTGTGTTGGCCATCCATGTCCAAAAATATGTCGCTTTCTGTACCTTGAGTCTCTCACCACTCTCTCAGGATATAGGTAACATTCTTCACTGGTTTCCTGGAATTATGGTTGGTTGCTGCATTGATCAGAGTTGCTCCTGTAATATTCAGTCTTTCCTAGTACAGTGACTCTTTCTCTCCAGCTTCCAAACATATCCAACAGCTTCCCAATAAATCCTGTCTCCCATCATTATAAAACCTTCACTTTAGCCTAATACATCTCCTCATGCTATTGTGCTATATTTCTTCCCTTTCACAACCAAATTTCTTTTAAAAAGCTGTCTTCACTGCTTCTACTTTCTCACCTCATGCTCTCTTCTCAACTTATGACTTATCACATTGTGGTTTCCGTTCTTATCACTCAATTCAAATTGTCTTCTCCAAGATTACCAAAGATTACTTTTTTCTTAATGGCCTTTTCTTATTCCTTTTTGACCTGTCTTCAGGATTTGATATTACTGACAACTCCCTTTACTCCTGATTATTCCTCTTCCTGGTTCTTTTGTGATGGGGGTCATCTCCAGTCCTCTTGATCTCTGTCTTGCCACTGGACCCAGATGGCTCTGGAGGAGAAAATGAGGCTGGTGACTTTGCACATCCCTCTCTCATTGAAATCCAATTCATTTGCAAGTCATGGCATCATCTTCCTGATGTCATGGTCCTCTTCAAGAATGAAAGACAAACAACAACAGTTTTTGTGATGTTTCTCTGTGTAGCATGGTATAATGAATATGGCACTGGACTTGGAGTCAGGATGATCTGAGTTTAAATCCTGTACTAGACACTTTCCTGTGAGACTCTGGGCAAGTCACTGGACCTCTCTGCGTCTCCACTTCCTCATCTGCAGCTAAGAGAGTTGGATTCAAATGACTCTGAGGTGCCTTGGGTCTCTAAATATCCCTGTATGAATTCTTCTCCTCAGTTTCTTTTGATGGATCCTCATCTTTCTTTTACCGCCATTGCCAGGGTACCGTACCCTAGGTTCTGTTATAGGACCTCTTCTCTTTTTTTTTTATCTACCTTTCTTCTCTTTCGGTGGAGTCACCTATCACCGATATGCAAATAATCCCCAGATCTAAGTATCTTTTCCTAGTCTCATCAACTTCAGTCCTCCATCACTAATTGCATGTGGGATATCTCCAGTGTTTGCCCCATAGGCACTTCAAAGTCAACCCAAGACAGAACTCATTATTTTTTTCTCCCAAGCCCCTTTCCTCTGCCTGACTTCTTGTTTTTGTTAAGGGCACCCCCATCATTCCACTCACCAGTTTCCCAACATTGAAGTCATCTGCAAAACAATTCCAATCAAGAGAAGAATGGGATTTGTCTAAGGAGACTAATATGGATGCTCACTGATACGTAACTCACCAACCAAATGATATTTTTAAAAGAAATGTACAAAAATGGAAACAGGGATGCACAGAGGACAACTAGAATAGTGTAGCCAGTCATGTAAAAATAGTGTCATCGGGGCTAAAACTCAGAATGAGCTGAGGCTGGTGAGGGAAGTTAGGGCCACCAGAGGTTTTCTTTTGTTTGTTTGCTTTTGGGGGAGGAGGTTGAATTGGAAGAGATAGGTTTTGCTTGGGAGTAAATGGGATGATGTTAAGTGACAACGGAGAGCAGGTAGAGTCTCTTATTTCTTATTTTGCTTTTATGTTCTCTGCCAAGAAAAATGACCTTTACATTGGAAAACATAGAACAAAAAAATTAACACAAAGTTGACACCCCAAGTAAGTAAAGAGAGAGTAAAAGAGCATCATTTTGCTCTTGATGAACTCAGGTCATCTCGCCTGGATGGACTATAGCCCTGAGTACTGAGGGAACTGACAGATACTATCTGTATAAGATACTATCCGAAATACTTGAAAGACTGTGGAAAACAGGAGACTGGAGAGGAACTGCAAGATTGGAGAAGAGCAGATGTTTTTGCCAATTAAAAAAAAAACTCTTCCTTCCCAACCTCTGTTTCTCCTTAGAGTCCTTTCACCTCATTTCATTACTGGGTCTAGTTACTTACTTGTTTGACTATAATAATTTTTTATAATGTCAGCCAGACAGAACCGGCCTGTAACCTGTGGGTGGCCAGAGCCAAACAGAGCAGGCTAGAGACAGAAAAGTCAGGAATCAAAGGAAAGTTTAATTTCAGAGTGAAAGAAACGACTTGCAAGAGAGGAGGCAGATTAGAAACATGTGCCAGGGCCTTGCCTCTAGTGTGGGGACCTGCTATAGTGTGGGGAGATCTCAAGATTTATGCCAATGGCTATACAGAGAGCTGTAGCCCTGACAATGAAGGGTAACAATACCAATGAGATAGGTTTGATTCATAGCCGGGCTTCATGACTGGAATGTTAAACACACCTGGTGCTGGTGAAAGCAATACAATAATTATATGAAAAAATTCTGAGATTTTGCTGTGGCTGAGATCATCCAGAGGGTGAGTGCAAAGGATTGTTGTCATGCCAAGCTCAGGGCACAATCTGCTTACTGGGCCTTAGCTCTGGAAAACAGAGTGTCTCCTAATATCTTGACAATAGTTTATAAGATAACAAGAAATGCAGATATGCATACATGCTCTGACATTCATGTGTATATCCACTAATGAATGTCAGGTATCTTTCATGCCTAGTAGAGTGACTCAGTTTACCTCCTGCTGTTATAACAAAATCAGGTTACCTATTTTGACTTAACTCGCTTGCAGATGGGTCTGCCAGGTATATTTCTATATGTGATTAATTACATAGACTAACATGCTTTTAGATTCCATGGGTAAAAGTTTCATAAAATAACAAATAAAGCCCTTATTATAATGAAGTTCAAAGAGAACCCACATATTCTGGTCATCTGTTCTTTCATTCAAAGTGGATTCATCTTGTGCTTCTATGTAGCTAGCATGTCATGGAGGGGGGCAGGAAGAAGATCAGGAAAAAGCCACAGGAAGTAGAAGACACAGTTTCTGCTGGTGAGGAGCTTTCATGTTATCTGGGGACACACACATATGTACATGTTACAATCAAGGGCAGTTGATCGATCACAGAGCAACCTAGAGCCAAGGGCATGAAAATTGTGTCTGTCACATAAGTGTATAATTACAATTAGCAAATGCATTCATTAAAGCCCTCTTTATACCTCTCTAGGAAGGCCAATCCTTTGTTTTAAGAAAGACTGTTCTGCCTTTCTGGAAACTATTACTCATGATGAGAAAACGAGCAAGTGTTTGGTTTTCCATCAATATTCTATTAGCTTACGTTTCTTAATAGGGACCTAGGCTTAGAAAACTTTTTTTGACTAACAGATGAATTATTACTAAAACTAACAAATAACTGTCTATTGAAGTATTAGCAGATTCTTCACTAACTGACTTTCTTATTGTTCTTCTCCATTAAGGTATAAATTAGTCTTTAAACAATCATTATCATTATTATCATCATCGTCAACTGTTATCACCACCATCATCATAACAGCTGACATTTATGTAGCATTTTACGTTGTATGTTGTTGATAAAGCATTTCACATAGATTGTCTCATTTAATTGTCGTAAGAACTCTATGATTTAGGCACACAAGGTATTTCCTCCCCGTGAGACAGATCAAAAAACTGAGGCTCAGAGAGGGTCGGTAACTTGCCCAAGAGCATATAACTACTTAGAGCAGTAACTAAAGCCTAATTCTTCTGGCACTTTCTCCCTGTGTGTGTTTTGTACTTCATTAGGACACTTCTAGAAATGTGATGGGCATTTTATTAACATGAATTTAAACCAATTACAAAATGATTCTATCGTCTTCTTTTCTCCAAGGACCTTTGTTACTGCCTTAGCAGGTAATTGGGCTTGTCCTTGTCCAAATGCATTAGCATCTGTATTTTATTTTCCTAGCTTCTCAGAGCAGACTTTTTACATTTCTGGGGTATCCAGCATATTCCATTCCTAAGCTATATTGATTGCTTCTAGTTTTGGCACATCCCTTAAGTTGTTCATTCTCCTCAGGGGTAAATCCTTTTAGTTTCTGTGAAAGCAATTATTCTCCAAAACCTGAGTTCCCTAGAGGTCATTTTCTTTGTGGATTCATATTTCCCTCCTCTCCTCCCACACTTGCCACCCTGGCGATTCCCAGCCCCTATGGTTAGGTCCCACACAGTATATGGTTATGGATATATATGTGTACATATACATATATACATATATAAAACATGAATACAGGAGCTAATCTTAAGGAAGACACACTGAGGGCCTCTCTAATTTTCCTTAATCAATGAATTAATCCAAGTCAGAAGTAATAACTCTTGAACTTAGACACACACAAATATATGTATGTATATAGGTGTGTGTACATATATACAAACAATATATATTATATGTGCATAAATGATACATGTTGTATGTATATATATTTTTACACACACACACACACACACACACATATATATATAAAAAAAACAGTAGCTAATCTTAAGGAAAATACATCATGTGCCACCTTAATTTTCTTTAACCCATAAATTAGCCCAAGTCATAGCTCTCAAACTTTATATAGATAGATATAAACGCATATACACACATTTACACACAAAGACATATAACATACATATATGTACATATGCATATACAAATGTATTATATGTACACATAAGTTATATGCACACACATAGCATGTATATATCAGCAGTTAGTCTTAAGGAAGATATATTGAGTGCCTCCCTAATTTTTCTTAATCTACTAATTAGCCCAAGTCATAGCTCTCAAACTTTATGTAGATAGATATAAATACATATTTACATACAAAGACAGACAAGACACATATATGTACGGATGTGTATACAGCCATATATTTACACATGCTATATGCACACATTTGTGTGTGTGTGTGTGTGTGTGTGTGTACATATATCTCAGAAGTTAGTCTTAAGGAAGACACATTGAATGCCGCCTTAATTTTTCTTAACCTATGAATTAGCCCAAGTCAGTCAGAGGTGAAAGCTCTCAAACATTTTAAACTCTGGACTGGAAACCTCTAGCCTCTACAATCTTCAAAATTCTGGGAAGGATCCTTCATCCTTCAGGGAAGAAAGCAACACAACCAACCTCAAAATCCTTCAAATTTCCATTTTCATAATAACAGTAATAACAATGACGGTAACAAGAACCACCAACACATTTCTATAGATCTTAAAGCATATTTCTTCACAAAAACCTTGTGGGGAGATAATGCAAAATCACCTTGCATCTATTTCGAATAGATACCTATATGTACATGTAACCCCCTGCCCCCAAATGGATGAGAATTCCTCAAGAGCATGGCCTGCTTCACTTTTTTTCCTTCTATTCCCAGCACCAGCAGAGACAAATAATAAAATCTTGTTCTTGGACTGACTGACTCATTCATTTTACAGGTGCTGAAGATGAAGTTCAGCAAGGTAATATGAGTTGTCCTAGATCACATAGCAAGTAAATGCCAAGTCAAAATTTGAACCCAAGTCTTCTGAATCTTGAGTCTAACCTTTTCTCCTGCTATACCACTAATTATGTGATTTCAGGTTTATTTTTCAAAACCTTTTCTGTCTGCATTTTCAGATGCATATACAAATTCTGCTTCATTCACAATACATTCATTTGAATATATGATACCTACTTAATATCTTAGTCGATGAAATATTAGAATTGAAGTTGAGGAGACCTGAATTCAGATCCCTCTTTGGACACTTATTAGCTGTGTGACTATGGGCAAGTGACCACTTCAACTTTCTCAGTCTCAGTCTCCACTGAGTCACAGTCTGCCTGTGAAATGGGCCCAATAATATCTATCTACCTCATAGGGTTGTTGTGACACTCAAATAAGATAATGTATTTAAGATATGTATGTTGTAAACCTTAAGGTGCTATATAAATGTCAGTTATTATTATGTTCAGAAAGTAGAATTACAGTAGAAGGTAGCGAAAGTCCTTGGTGATTTCAGGTGTGTAACAAAGAGTGGTCAGAAATTGGCTGGGTGGTAGCTAGACCACCCTGTGGTGCCCAGGTGCCAGGAATCTGTTCTGTTCAGCATGAATATTGTACTATTGTATCCTGTATCCTGTATACCTATTGTAACCTCCATTCCACCACCCCCTCCCAGGCCTCTAGCCTGGGCCCTTTTCTCTTCTTTCTCTGTACAACCTCTACCAAAAGAGCACCAACAAATGTGTTTCCCTTTGTCTCAAAGTTCCCCAGATGAAGAAAGAAAGGTCCTTGCAAAAATAACACTCGTATTTCCTTTTCAATCACTTATTTATTTAGCAAAAATCTATTGAGCTCCTTCTCTGTGCAAGATACTGTTGTAAGTGCTGGGGGTAGGAAGTAGGGAATCTCATCACTGCTCATAGGTTCCATTGTCATCTGTATGCAGATGATCCCCAGATCTACGAATGCAGCTCTAATCTCTCTCTTGAACACCAGTCCCAAAAATGCCTTTTGGGCATCTCATGGTATATGACCCATAGACACAGCAAGCAGAACTCACCTTTTCCCTAAAATCTGATCCTCTTTCCAGCTTCTCTATTACTGTCATGTTGCCCAAACAGTATTAAAACAATTGAGAAATATTTAATAAAAATAAAAATGCAGTGAAACATAGATAACATCAAACCTTGAAACGAAGTCAGTATGTGACCCAAAGGGACCCTTATGTATGGATTAGTAGTTCCCATTTCTAGTTGAGTTTGACCCCCTTGGTCAAGAGCACCACCATCATCCAGGCCCAGATGGTAACCTCTGCATCATCCTCACCAACTCACACTCATCTCACATATCCAAAGTTTGTCCTTCTTATTTTCATAGCAGCTGCCATATATGTCCGTCTATGTCCTCTCTACTCACACAGCCATCACCCTGGGGCAGATGCTCGTTACCTCTGGCTTAGAATATTTCACAATAATCTTTGCATTGATCTCTTTGCCTCAAGTCTCTCCCCACTCAACTCCATGTCCAATCAGCTGCCAAAGTGATTTTCCTAAAGTCTAGATCTGACCATTTCATACTCATATTCTTTCTCTCTCTCTCTCTCTCTTTCTCTTACTTTCTTACTCTCTCTCACTTTCTCATTCTCTCTCACACACACATTCTCTCTCATTTTCTCTCACACACACACACATCTTCTCTCTCTCTCTCTCTCTCTCTCTCTCTCTCTCTCTCTCTCTCTCTCTCTCTCTCTCTCTTTCTCTCTCTCTCTCAGCAAACTCCAGTAGCTCCCTATTAACTTCAGGATCAAATGTGAAAATGCTTTGTTTGGAAACTCCATGCCTTTTCGCTAGCTCTCCCCCATTCTGGAATGTGTACACCTGCCTATGTAAAAAGTACCCCATTTTCTAGAGGTTTTTTGCAAGAGCTTCACTTTATTTAGAAGCCAGTCAGATAATATCTGAGACAAACTGGGAGAGTCCTATGTTTTCAATATCAAACTGAATCAAACTGACTCCAGCTTTGCTGACGCTAATCCATCCTACACACTGCTGAAGATTGGACTTTCTGGTCCCCAGATATGATTATGCTTCTCATCTCCCTGAGAACCTTCAAAAGACCCTCACTGCCTGCTGAATAAATTCCAAAATCTTTAGTTTGGCATTTGAAGCCTGCAGTCTGGCTCCGTTCTACCTTTATTTGCTTCACCCCATTCCCTTTTATCTAAACCATATTCTAGCAAAGCCGAATTACTCACAGTTGCTTGAGACTGCCCCAAGTTTTCAACCAGTAGCATCTTTGTCCATGTTGCTCATTACATAGAATGACTCACTCCCTTGCCAATCTCCACCTGTTGACATTACCAACCCCTTAAGATCCAAATCTAATGTCACTTCCTCAGTGAAGTGATTTCCCCAGTTGGAAGAGATTTCTGTCCTCTCTGATCCTTTATATTCCCTTTATGTTCTTGTGTTCTGATTTATGGTTTGTTTATCCATGTACCCCCACCTTGTCTCCTCAAGAACAGTCATTGTTTTATTTATCTTTACGTTTCTTCCAGTGCCTTCCCACGGTGCATTATACATATGGTGGGTGCTTAAACATGTTTATTTAAATGAATGACAAAATGAAATCTAATTCTTGTCATCCGACTTGCCTTCCTTCCTTTATAATTTTTTCACTGATTTCTTGTTCCCCAAACCAGACGGTATTGAGTACTCTTCCTTTAGAAGAGATGAAAGAGGAATGGAGAGAGAATAGAAGGGATAAGAACCCCTCTCCTCAAGGGAAGGGAAACAATAAGGAAGCCCTTAATTAGGCTCTTCTACCTCCGGGTCAAAGAGAGAGGACAAAGGCTGTTTAGAATCCACTTCTACCCAAAAGAGCACTAACAGATGTGTTTCTCTTTTTTTTTCTCAAAGCTCCCTAGATGAGGAAGGAACACTCCTTGGGAAGATAATACTCATATTTCATTTTCAAGCTAATTGTATTTATTCACTCATTTATTCAGCAAAATTTTTTATTGAGCTTCTGTTCTCTACAAGACTCTTTTAAGTGCTGGGGGAGGGAGTATTAAATACAAAAAAAAGAACCTTGCCTTCAATGATTTTATGTTCTGTATGTACAGGAAATAAACTGAAGCAGATTCTGATGAGCGGTCTGAGAAGGATCTGAAGGGAGGGATGGGTTGCTTCAAACTCGGTGATCTTCATGAATAAAGTGGCCTTGAACGGTGGATAGAATTAATGCATAGGATGAAGAGGAGAGCATGCTAGGCAAGGGGGATACAGATGTGAGAAAAACTTGAGTGGCACTTAGAAAAGAGCAAGGAGTTTATTGACTGTGGAAGCCTTTGAATGCCAGTAAAAGGGATGTGAACTTTAGACAGTGGGATCCACTGAAAGCTTTTAAATAAGAAATCAGTGCTATGGTTTAGAAAGATTAATCTGGTAGCAGTGGATAAAATGGATTAGAAGAGGAAGACACTAATAACAACTAGCATTTATATAATGTTTTGAGGTTTACACAGCACTTTACGAATATCATTTCATATTAGCCTCACATCCACCCTGAGCAGTAGGTGCTATAATCATCCCCATTTTGCACATGAGAAAACTAAGGTAAACAGAGGTTAACTGACTTGCCCAGGAAAGGAGAGAGAATAACCCAGCTTGTCATCAGTCTATAAAAACTGATTAATTGATGATATATTAAATGTGAAATCTTTGCCCAGTAGTCGATAAGTTGATGGGTGTTGGGGGTCTTGCTTACCCCATACTCCCAGGCCTTTGTCCAGCAAAGGCCTGATCTCGCGGGCAATGAATGAGTCTGGAAGCCAAGGTGGTAAGCAGCTCCGTTCAATTAAGTCAGTGAACAGATTTTTATAGCCTTTATTACGTAGTACTAGGACTGCCTTGGTCCGCCTACTCTCCGCCCACTCTCTGCCTACTCTCCACCTATTCTTCTCCTATTCTCCTCCTATTCTCCTCCCCTTTCTTTCCCGCGCTCTCCCCATGATTCACCTGTGCACAGGTAAACCCGGAAAAGAACCCTGCACCATGTTGCCAACAAGGGTGAGACCCTTCCTCCAAACTCCATCTTGTTCCTCCCATACCTTAGAGCCCTGAGGTTATCTCAGCTGGTTCTGGGCGCGGAGCTCCAGCGATGTTTTGGGGTTGGCTCTAACTCATCCCATTACAGATGGGCTTCTGGAAGGAACTGAACCCCATGCATGTTGACATTCTTACTATAAATAAAACTAGACAATATGAAGATATTGTCTAGTTTAACTAAATGGAAGGAGAGCCCAAAAGTTCAGACAGGTGAGTAGAGGAGTTGATAGAGTTTGTTTCATCATGTTCCCAAAGGGAGAAAGGAGCGTCATTTTGTGGGGAGACCTGCTAATCTCCCCTCACCATGCTTGTGATGAGTAGAAGCACCATCTGTCACAGAGGAAGAAGCCGAGAAAGTCTATGAAGAATTTGACAGGATCTTCCAAACCAAGTCAACATTTCTCAATCACCAATGACTTCGTTGTAAAGAGGAACATTGGAAAATATGAAAAATATATTAGAAAATAGGGGTTATTGTTATTTGTCCTTCATTCTTGAAGAGGACCATGACATCAGGAAGGTGATGTCACAAAAGGATTTAGAAATATTTTCTTCAGTGGACTTTTGGACCTCCTTTTCCATTTGGCTAATTCTGCCTTTTAAGTCATTCTTTTCCTCATTGGCTTTTTGGAGCTCTTTTGCCATTTGGATTAGTCTATTTTTAAGGTGCTATTTCTTCAGTTTTTTTGGGGGGGATCTCCTTTAGCAAGTCATTGACTTGTTTTTCATGATATTCTTGCATCACTCTCATTTCTCTTCCCATTTTTTCCTCTGCTTCTCTTACTTGATTTTCCAAATCCTTTTTGAGCTCTTCCATGGCCTGAGACCAATTCATATTTTTCTTGGAGACTTTTGATGTAGGATCTTTGACTTTGTTGACTTCTTCTGGCTGTATGTTTTGATCTTCTTTGTCACCAAAATAAAGATTCTATAGTCTGAGTCCTTTTATGCTGCTTGCTCATCTTCCCAGACAATTACTTAACTTTTGAGCTTTTTGTCAGGGTATGACTGCTTTCAGAGTAAAGAGGGCTTTGTCCCAAGCTTCAGGGGTTTTGCACTGCTGTTTTCAGAGCTACTTCTACTCCACTGTCACCACAAGCTTTGCTACACCATCACTCCTCTTCTCACAAGAACCACCAACCAGGACCAGAGAACCCTGCCTCTGTGCTAGCAAAGCACTCCCTGTACTCCGCTCTGATCTGCCCCTTGATTCTTCCCACCATGTGGGCCTGGGGCCAGAAGCAGCTTCTGCTGGAGCTCTGGAAGCAGCCGCCAACTGCCCTGGGGCTGGGGCCAGACCCTGCATTTCTCTCACCCAGATTCAGCAGTTTTGCCACTGACCTGCTCCATTGTCTTTGGTGTTTGTGGGTTGAGAAGTCTAGTAACTGCCACAGCTCAGTGATTCATGGCCCTGAGGCTTGCTCTGCCTGATCTACTCCTGGCCTAGTCTGCCCTGGCACAGCCCATACTGGGCTGCACTCCGCTCCCAGTACAGTGCAATAGACCCTTCCCCGCTACCATCGTGGCCATCTTGGGCTGGAGACTTTTTTCCCTCTGTTACTTTGTGGGTTCTGTAGCTCTAGAATTTGTTTAGAATCATTTTTACAGGTGTTTGGAGGGATTTGGGGGAGAGCTTAAGCGAGTCCCTGTTTTCCAGCTATCCTCTTGGCTCTGCCCCCGAAAAGCCCAGAGTTTAAAATAGAAAGATTCCTGTGTATCATTAATTTCTTGATAAAGAGTCAGAAGATACTGGACATGTTGAGCACCCAACAGTTACCTGTTTCCTCACCCTGCTCCCCACTCCCTGCAAAAAAAGATCCAAACTGATTTTGTCTGGCAAGAAACCGCTGTTAACTGATGTAGGAGTAATTTCAGAATCAGTTTTCTGTGTGCAGTTAAGGACATTAACTGCTAAGATTAGTCAAAATCAACTCTAAACTAGGAACAAAAGGGTAAAGATTAAAACAAGACTTTGATATTTTTATAGTTTCATAATCACGTCAATGCCAATACTTTCTCAAATAATGCCTACGTAAAAGTTAGTATACATAATTAGACAATTCCAACCTGACCTTCCACATGCTGAAATATACCATTAGTGGGAGAGAGAGGGAGGGGGAATGAGAGAGAGGAAGAAGGGGGGCAATTGGACTCCATACTTCAGAGAAAAGGTAACATACGCCTTGTCCTTAGGAATCACGGAAATTGAACATTGGAAGGGAGATCAGCAGCCATCTAGTCTAACCCACAAGGAGTGTTTCTCATACTGGAGATCATGGCTCCCTAGAGGTAGCTTTCGGAAAAGAACTTTGGACTTAGGTGTAGTTCATTAGCGCCACATCCTCCTGTAACTGACTCTGGGGAGTTCTTTCAGAAGCCATCTTCCAGCTTTAAGAATCTATGAGTCTTGTAATCCACAGCTCTTACTAATGGGACGGGGCTCAAAGCTATAATCAGAGAACATTTCAGCCAACCCACTCAATAGCCCAGACTTACTTCTGTTATATCTTGATGCCTCCCAAGTGGCCATTACTGTCACTTAACTTCCATATTAGGGCTCCCTTAGAGATTCTGAGGCCTTTCAAGGAAACTTTCATTCTGGCTGTTCCTTCTCGCTGCCAAAGCAGTGTCTCCAAGGCTATGCCTCCCCATACAGTGTCTTTGTGTCAGCTGCACTCCAGATCAGATTTCATAAGCCTATAGTCTGAAGAGGTTCCAGGGATGCTTGGAATTCACAAGAGTTTCAAGGGGAGAGGGGAGCACAAATGTCTCTGATTACCTGACACAGCTGCTGTTCACCACCATCTGGAGATAATTAGCACCCCCTGGCTTTTATACAGCTATTAGATCAAAGCAACATTGACATCGACCTGATTTCTTCTTACTCAACCTACTCTCCTGCAAGGCATTACTCATCCCGCATCATCACTGTATCTTCATCTTTAGTCCTTTGTTTCTCCCTCTCCTCTACCTAACTTCAACTTCAGTAGACTGACAGGAGGTAATGGAAAGAATACTGGGCTCAGAGTCAGGCAAGTCATGAGTTCTAATCCCAGTTTTGATATTTACTTGTTGAGTAACTCTGGCTTGTCACTTACTGCCTCAATTTCATCATCTGTAAAATAGTAGAAAGATACTTGAACTACCTATCTTACTAAGTTGTTGTGAAGAAAGTACTTTGTGAACCTTAAACTTCTTCATAATAGTGACTTATTCCCTTATATCACTCACAAATAACATCAAAGATAATGAAACATGAGATTAGTAGATGAAAGATCTTTGAAAGATGAGTACTCTTATGCATTATTGGTGGAGCTGCTAATTGGTATATTGAAAAGCAATTTGGAATTAGGAGAAGAAAGTGACTAAGATATACATATATTTTTACCATAAGAGTCCACTGCTAGACATATACTCAAGGAGGTCAGTGACAAAATAAAGGATCCACACACACCAAAATATTTAAAGTAGCTCACGTAGTAGCAAAGGACTAGCAACAAAGCAGATG
Organism: Phalanger gymnotis; assembly: GCA_028646595.1. Classification (NCBI taxonomy): domain Eukaryota; kingdom Metazoa; phylum Chordata; class Mammalia; order Diprotodontia; family Phalangeridae; genus Phalanger; species Phalanger gymnotis. The sequence continues at coordinate 241,237,221 of CM053625.1, forward strand.
CCCATTGACTGGGAAATGACTAAATGAGTTGTACATAGATGTAATAGAACTTTACTGTGCTGTAATAAATAATGAATAGCATGAAAACAAAGGAGCATAGTAAGTCTCATATGACCTGATAAAAAGGAAGCAGAACCAGGGAGCAATGTACCGTACACATTGCCACAAAGTAAATGGAAAGATCAACCACAAAGCAATCCTGAAAGCTGTGAAATTACGACGAAGCATAGTTTTGCTGATCTCTTCCAACCCCACCCCCTTTTAAAAATTCATTATTATAAGGGACGATTCTCTGTGAGAGGCTGGGGAAGAGATGCATTGGGAAATGTAGGGGACAGAAAAACAAAAGGTTTCAATAAAATTTATTTTAAAAATAATGAGTAACTGTTTAAGATAGATTACAGTCCTTAAAGACCTAATCATTTTAAAACAGGACAAATGAAGGAAATACCTTTTGCTCCTCCCTTTCCCACTCTGATGTAAAGCCTGCAGGTGTTTTTTAAGGATATACGTATGAAGTTGAAGAGAAGAATATTCTTATTGCCTGCTCTGTTTTCAGGTGCAAAGCTCTGATAACTACCAGAGAGGGGCTGGGTTCCAAAGTCTGCCCATGAAGAATCTGGGGGTAATGAATATTACAAAGAATTTCCCAAACTCTGCAAATGAATAATTTCTAGCCTAGATTTTTGCTTAGTTTTTGGAAGCCCCATTTACATGCAGATCGAATTCAAGTTTTTATAGTAGGCATATTTATGAAAAGCTGTGTGTACAGTTTGTTATAAATCAAATTATACTTTAGATATTCTAGAACTTACTTCTATAAAGGCATCCCTTTCTATAAAGTAAAAAATAAGCCTTACACATGTACACAGACACACATACTTATCTTTTAAAATTCTAATAAAATTTGAAAGTTTTAAAAACTAATTTTCTTTTAAACTCTTCTCCCCTCTTTTCTCCATCTTCCTCCTGCCCCCCACTCCCAAATAAAATATCACTAAACTGTTCCTACCCTTTGACTCAATGATACTACTACTAGGTCTATACCCCAAAGCGGTCAAAGAAAGAGCAAAAAGACTCATATGTAAAACATTTTTTATAGCAGTGCCAATATAACTGTTTAAATGTGTCTGTGTGCGTGTGTGCATGCATGCAGTTTTGGATGTCAGGTTTGCTTAAAAGAGGATATACTTGTAGACATCAGATTATCCAAGACCTCACAGTTTTGAATTCTTTGGACCTGGCTTTGCAATCACTGCCCATTGTCAAACCGTCATTGGCGATACACCATAAAATGATTTCATTGTGATCCAAATAAGGAAAGAGGCTTTACAGCGCCAGCTGACAGATGTGCTGCATAGGTAGTCATCATGTATTATAACCTAATCATATCTATACAGGGCTTCTTAACTTTTTTCCACACATGACCCACAGTTTAAGAAACGCTGTAAATAACTACGTGACCTCTTTCTGAGGAGACTTTGACCTTCCACTTGGGTTTGGCTATTATTTTCCATTATGATTTTCACCATAGGATCAAAAAGACTGTCAAGTGGGACCCTCTGCTTCTTCCATAGAAATAATGAGGAATTTCAGGTTGTATATGCAGGAGTCTTTCTCTTCAACAGATTTTTGCTTTTTATCCACCTACATTCTTTCTGCTACGTTGTGTTTGAAAGAGCCTGGGCTTGGGTGTCAGAAGATCTGGGTTTGAGTCCCTGGCTATAGGCAAATCACTTAATCTCTATAGGCCTTAGTTTTCTCATCTATAAAGGGGGATAATAATACTTATCCTCCCTGCCTAATAGAATCGTCGTAAGGAAAATGGTTTGTGGGTTGTTAAATGTTCTAGACTTGTGAGGTGCTCTTGTTTTTTTTAAATTGCTATTATTAATAATAAGTGACTTTTCACCATAGGCTCTAGGCAGCCTATATACTTTCATGAAGAGATAATAATTTCCTAAAGTTTCACAGAATCCAAGACTTAATCTCTTGCCTTTCATAGATTCTGAGCTCTTGAATGAAATTTCTGTTTCTTGTTTCTAGCCCACCCTACCCTTTTCAGTGTCTTTGTGGGATCAGGTGTGTTAAATACTTTATGATAACAAAAAAGAAAAAAAAGGTTAATGCAAGAAGTTTACATCCAGCTTCAGAGAAAGGGAGAAGGAGAGAGATAAGATTGCTAGGGGTATCACATACCTAAACCTGTAAGTTATAATTCCTAATGTCTCCTGTCTAGAGAAGAGAAGCAAAGTAGAGGCAGCTCACCTTGGGTCTGTGACTGGTACAGCAGGACCACCCTGTCACCGTTGGCCAAATCAATCCAGTAAACAAATTTCATGGGTCCAACATGCAAGATATTCCTGGTTCAAATCTCAAGCCCTGACACTTGCTGCCTGACACTTGACTTCTCCCTGCCTCAGTTTCCTGAACTATAAAACGAGGAATAATAATGTTACTCTATAAACTATAACTGCAAATGGGGATAATAACAATAACCCTACCCACTGGACTTGTTGTGAATATCAAATAGGGCTATATTTGTAAAGCGCTTAGTAGAGCCCTTGGCATGTAGTAGGTGCTTTTAAAAGACTTGTTTCCTGTCTTCTTTCCAGTAAGAAAACATCATTATTTACTAGGGTTTGGGGTTGGGGAGGGGCATGGAGAATGCAGCAGGGTAAGAGTTAAAGAATGCAGTAGCATTTGAGTATGGCTTTTAAGAATGGGGAGGAATTCAGTAGGGGACAAAATACAGTGATTTAAGTGTGGAGAACAGAGTGAGCAAAAGTAATGAATATAAAGTAAAGCCCAGGTCATGCCTGGGATGCATGAAGGAGTCTGGTTTGGCTTCACACTGAATGCACCAGAGGGAAGTATTTTGAGATAAGGCTAGACTGCAAGGCCTTGAATGCCAAGCCAAGGAGTTGGACTTCATTCAGCAGCAAAGCATCTGTTTGAGCAAAGTATCTACAGTTATCCTTTCCACATCACCATGCCCCTGTGATCTAGAAAATCCATGTAAAATTTTTTGGCCCTCCCCTGCATGCCAGAGAAGAAATCTGATTGTTTTTATTTTCTATTATGGGGTGTTTACGATACCTTATTGTAAAATAAGATTTGGGTTAAGTATTTGGTCATAAGCTCTGTGTCATCTTCTGGCCTTCACGTGTTGTCTGCAGCTTCTGCAAAACTCTCCCAAAAATCCTATTTAATTTTTTATGCATACCCACGATATATTGAAACCTCGATGTGGAAAGTCTCAGTGTGGAAAGGATAACTGTGTTAGGTCTAAAGCACTAGGCCTGTGTAAGGGATGTCCTCCTATCCCCCTATTACTGCAGCCTTCTGATCCTGGAAGATCATTCTGTGCCAGTAGCCTCCTCTTCCCATTGGTTAGTTCCTCCTGGAACCTTTTCTTTTATGGAAGTGCCCTAGCCAGCCATGTTTCTTCCTTTACTCTACCCTTCCCCCTCTTTTCATCCCTTTCATGTGTTGGCTTTCCCATCTCAAGTAAGCTCCTTGAGAACAAGGACGTTTCTTCCTTCTATTTGTATCCTTGATGCTTAGCACAGTGGCCAGCATCTAAGAAGGCACTTAATAAATGCTTGTTGACTACAATGGAAGCACCATGAAGAGGAAGGGAAGAGGTAACACCTAACACTTTTCGCCACTCCAGTGGATTTTTATTGGCTATAAGAGGAAATAATTGCTCATGATTCTTCATCCCCATCCCAAACATTCCTCTTCTCTTGGAAGAGAGGAATAAGCATTTAAGTGCCTACTATAGGCCAAGCACCATGCTTTACAAATATCATCTTATTTGATCCTCACAACAACCTTGGGATGCAAGCGCCATTATACTCTCAATTTTACTTTAGAAGAAACTGAGATAAACAGATATGAAGTGACTTACTTGGGATCATATAGCTAGGAAGGGACTGAGGTCACATTTGAACTCAGGTCTTCCTGACTCCAGGCCTAACACTTACCACTGAGCAATATAGCTGCCTTAAGTTGGGAGTATGATCCTCCAAATAGAGCACTGGATTTGGAGTTGAAGGACCTGGGTTCCTACTCTAGCTCTCCTACTGTGTGATATTGGGCAGATCCCTTAATCTCTCTGCACCTCAATTCTTTACCTGAGAGGTTTAAACTAGGTGGCCCCCAAGGTCCCTTCCTGCTCTACTGCCAAGATCCACTGACTAAGGTACCCCTTTAACATGGATATGAAAAGATATTGTCCACCATTGCTCTCCCACGTATCTGTATTCTTCCATCCCCAACAGGAGCTTTACTTATTCACTGACAATATGTGGTCCTCACAGAAGTTTGGGGAATTGACCCATACCCTGTTATTCATCTCTGTTATTCCTAGAAAAAAAAGGAAAGTAAATGTTATCTTGGGTATAGTACAGTATCTGTGACTAATGAAATAACTGAATTGGGCTCCATTTGATTTCCAAATGCCCAGACTGCATGAAAGATAATAAATATGTTCAATTTGGTGGTGGGATTCAGGGAGTAGAAGCAGGTCCTTTTCTCCTCTTCCAATTAAGGGCCTATTGACAAGAAAAGAAACGGAGTTTGCTTTTCTGTTTTACGTCTAACAGCCTTTTTCTACATGGACTGCTTTATCAGTCAAGTACAATTCCCAATTAAAAGTGGGGGACTATTTTATCAGGGGTGGTGATTACTTTGAAAATTATTAACAGTGGCCTCAGAAAGCAGCCTAGAATGTCAACACAGTGCTATGGGGTAAAAGAAGAATTTCTTTGTGCTAGAAATGGAAATGTGCACTCTCCAAACACTCCAAATAAATTGGAACCTTGAATAATTCAGTGCCTTAGGCCGTCTCGTCCTTGGGTTTTTACTGCAGTGTCTGTGTGTGGATTAAATCTATAGAAGGGTGATAAGAATTAGAAGGGAAAATGGGAAGAAGCCAGAATGAAACCTTGTTCACTAGAGAGAAGGCTGATCAGAAGTAGTCAGATGTCTGAATTACAAAAAGAGAAAATCAACACTTTTATGACTTCTGAGGGTAATGAGGTTTTGGGAAGCCATGAGTAGTCATAGAAAATGCAGCAGCACTGTTAGGCGACCTTGGTTCTAGGTTTGGCCTCATCACCAGGTCAAATTGTTGTCCTAGTGATGGTGAACTAGTCACTAAGTATCTCTAGGTCTCAATTTCCTCATCCCTAAAACGAGGGGGTTGGCCTCCAAGGACGATGATTTGCAGTTACCATATTCAAGCAAGCAATCATCAAGCACTTTTTAAAATTCTATTTTATTTTCAATTATTTATATTATTTCCAAAATCTCTCCCCCATTTTCCAAAACCCATTGAGAAGGCAAAAAAAACAAAACCCTTGACAAATATGGCTATCTATATACCCATCTGTCTATCTGTCTGTCTGTCTATCTCTCTCTCTATCTATCTATCTATCTATCTATGTGTGTATATTTATAGTCAGAGAAAACAAACTCCTGTACTAGCCAAATATAAATTGCAGCTTATTCTCTTGTACAGGTTGGCCATTTCACATTTCTCCTTTATATAGTACATTTGCTTAGAAACCCCTTTTCATTTAAAAAGTGCAAGCAAGAAAGACAGCTTAGAAAATAACATGTTGAATTTGTTGTATCCTTGGAGGAACAAGCAATCTTTCCTTGGAGTAGATTCACAGCATATGTGAGCAATTTTCTTTCTCTCTTTGTATATGAACACGCTCACCTCATTTGGTGTTTGGGAAATTCAAAGTGGGTTTTTCTTAAGGAAATGAAATTTTCAAAAAGGAAAGCTCATAGAATGGAGAAGAAATGTCATCCCTGCCCAATTATCACAAATATATAATACCAATGAGATAATGATTTTTAACTACATTTCAAGGTAGGATTAATAAAACCAGGGGTTGAGGGAGAAAGAGGATTAAAGCTGACTTTTTTTTTGTCTGAAACTCACCTGACCTATTCTGTTCACAGCAGAGGGGAAGAATTGTGGTGTTTTTTCCCCTAGTCTGAGGTATGTGTTTTATTTTTTCTTCTTCTTCTACAGGAATTCTTACTCTAAAGAGAGCAAATGAACTCTTGAGTACAGAAGTCCCTGGAAGTTTTCTGATCCGAGTGAGTGAAAAGATAAAAGGCTACGCTCTGTCTTACCTCTCAAAGGATGGACCTAAACACTTCCTAATCGATGCCTCCACTGACTCCTACAGCTTCCTGGGGGTCGACCAACTCCAGCATTCTACTCTGGCAGATTTGGTCGCATATCACAGGGTAAACCTTTATATATTTATTTCCTTTCAAAATAATCGTTCAAGTCCAAAGGACATTTGTTAAACACCTAACTGTGTGCAAGGTGATATGTTAGGTTATAGAAATACAAAAATAAGGGTGAAACTGTCCCTGTTCACAAGGATACAGATAGGGTACCACAAGAAGAGATAAGCAGATATCAAATATGTGCGAAGAAAGTTATTTCCCCTAGGGAGAGAGCTCTAATCACTGAGATTCTCAGCAAAGACTTCATGGAGGAGGGGGCATCTGGCCTTATGCTTTGAAGGAAGCTGGAACGGGGAGCGGGGCAGTGGTTAGAGGGGCAGCTAGATGGTGTAGTAGATGGAGTGCCTGGTCTAAAATAAGTAAGACTCATCGTCTTAAGTTCAAATCTGGCCTCAGACACTTACTAGCTGTGTGACCCTAGGCAAGTCACTGAACTCTGTTTACCTCAGTTTCCTCATCTGTAAAATGAGCAAACTACTTCAGGATCTTTGCCAAGAAAACCCCAAATGGGGTCATGAAGAAAAAGACAACTGAAATGACTGGACAACAACATCAACAAAGGGGGTCTAGAAGCAGAAATGAGGAAGAAAGCCCCTGCCCCCTCCGCCATGCCAGGAATTGGGGAACAGCAAAGGGCAGAGGCATGCAGACAGGAGATGGACTGTCATTCATGAGGAACAACTGAGAGGCCAGTTTTATTAGAATGGAGAGTGTGTGAAAGACACTTGATGTGAAATAAGCCTGGAAAGGTAGGTGGGAGCCAGATTGCAAAGGGCTTCAGATGTACTTTCTCTTAGAAGCTATAAGGAGACACTGAGGAGTTCTGAGAAGAGGAATGACGTAGTCAGATACATTTTGAGTATTCTGCATTTGGCAGGTCCTGTCCTTTTTTTTAACTCTCTAGGAATACCCTGTTGGTGGCAAAGGGTAGAGGAAGCATAAAAGGGGTGGTCTTCTACCAAATAGCAATAGAGTAGTGACCAACCACGGAGGAGAGTCTCTAAAAAGAAGAGCTTGAGTGTGACAGCAGAGGGATCTTCAGGTCAAGGGACTATCTATCTATCTATCTACCTATCTATCTCTCTACCTACCTACCTCACAACCACACACACACACACCTCCCTGAATATTGTTCTTCTGTTTACAGGAAGAGCCCATCACCTCCTTGGGGAAGGAGCGGCTGCTCTACCCCTGTGGTCAGCAGGAGCAGCCACCTGACTACCTGGATCTCTTTGAGTGACACCACCGATCAGTCTTTGTCCTGCATCCTGTAGCTGAGCCTTTCTCAGAAGGAACCCTGCTAAAGCACAGAACGTGGTGTTTCTTCGCTGCAGAGATGACCCCAATATTGCTAGAAGAATCTCTGTTCAGCTCAAACTCCGAAGACTGCTGTCAATGGGAATGTCCTCTTCTGTTATTTATGTTCCCAAAGGGAAGCCAGACGATTTCCCAAGTTCAGCAAAGCAGCTCCACATTAAGAGAGCAGCTTTACTGAACCACATGAAGGAACGCATAGAGGAGTTAAGGCCTTGGAGGAAGTACGGTGTCTTTCTAAAACCAAAATGATTACATGATAGAGCTCTTCTTTGCAGCAGCTCTAAAGGCTTCAGGGTTGCTTACTAGAACTCAAATTGATTTTAAAAAATGATAATAAAGGCAGGCAGTGTAGTAGTACTGTGGATGGCAGGCTGGGTTTGTAGTCAGAAAGGCCTGGGTTCAAATCCTGCCTCTGACACATACAAGCTCTGTGGCCATGGACAAGTGAATCAGCCTCTCAGTGCCCAGGCAACTCTCTACGACCAGATGAGTTGTCCTTCTGTATCCCTGGAGAGAGTTTTCATACCAGAAGTTTCCTAGCCAATTGAAATCATAGGTCCTGACCAAAAAAGGGGTGGGGGAAGGAGGAGGAGAGGTGAAAGCTCATTTCAGTTATTAACTCTTTGGAATCATGTAGGAAAGAAGAATGGAAAAAACTTAAAAAGTTAAAAGACAAAAATTTAAACCAAAAGTTGGAAAGCTTCACCTCCTTTGTAAATTTGCATTAATTCCAGGCAAATCACTTAACTCTCCGAGCCTCAGCTTTTCCATCTTCAAAATGGGAATAAAAACAAACACCCTGCCCTGTCTACCTCACAGGGTTTCTGTAAGGTTCAAATGAGATAACTGGAGGTTTTTGAAAAGTATAAAGCCTTAAGATGTATGTGTATGTACATATGTGTACATATATATATATGTGTGTGTGTACATGTACACATATGCATATATATGTATGCAGGTGTATACGTGCATATGTGTGTGTGTATATATATACATATATATGTGGCGCGTAGTATAGAACAATGTGTTTGTGCATGAATATGAATGATTCTTTTATCCTGACACGAGTCACATTCACTATTCATAAATCAACCTTTCTGTTAATAAAGGTGACTTCTGTTTAGCTGCGTAGAACAGCTTTATATACAAACACTCAGGAAGACAAATTTCTCGTTCTGCCACTTCCTGTGGCCAGCTGTGACCCCTTACCAGGTTGGCCTCCATTGCCAGCGGACCGTAGGCGGGTTGGGTCCTAACTGGAGAGGAGGCTTCCCCAGGGTCACGGAAAAACATAGAAGAAAAGGACCTCAGATGCTATCTAGTCCAACCCACAATGCAACAAGAATCCCACTACGAGAGAGTCAACAAGTCATCGTCCAACCTTTGCTTTGAAGACTGCCAGTGAGGAAAAACCCATCATAACTAGCAGGGCAGCCAGGTGATGCAACAGCTAGAATTCTGGGCCTAGATTTAGGAACACCTGAGTTCAAATCCAGCCTTGCTCATTTGTTAGTTGTATGATCTTTGGCAAGTTACTTAAAGTCTGTCTGCCTAGATTGCCTCTTTAAATAGGGATAATAATCACACCTACCTCGCAGGGTTGTCATAAGCATCAAATGAGAGCATCGTAAAGCATTTAGCACAGAGCCAGCCACACAGCAAATGTTAAATGAATGTTAGCTATTATTATTATCTTTTTTTTTTGGAAGGGAGAAGGCAGGTCAATTAGGGTTAAGTGACTTGCCCAAGGTCACACAGCTAGTAAGTGTGTCAAGTGTCTGAAGCCAGATTTGAACTCAGGTCCTCCTGACTTCCAGGCTAGTGCGCTACTCACTGTGCCACCTAGCCCATTATTATCATCTTTAAAGCAGCCCATTCCACTTTTTTGGATGTCTTGTTTTTTTACAATTTTCTTCCTTCATCAAACCTAGATCTGATTTTTTTTTTGCCATTTCGAGCCACTCCTCCAAGTTCTGTCTCTACCCCAAGACTAAGCAAAATAAATCTATTTTTACTTCTACCTGATAGCCTTTCAAATACCTTAAGAGGGCAAGCATGTCTCCCCTAAGTCTCTAAGCTCAGCATCATCAGTCGTTTGAACCAGTCTCTCTATGGCACAGATTCCAGGTCCCTTCACTATCCAAGATGCCCTCCCTTTGTAACACTTAAAATAGTTCCTTCATTACCAATTACCAATTGATAGCTACCTCAGAATCAGAATTATAGATTTGAAGGAACATTAGAGCTCATGGAAGCTAGCCCCCTCCTTTTAGGCTTGAAGAAACTGAAGTTCCTAAGAGGGGAGTGACTTGCCAAAGGTCACACAGTTAACCTATACTGGTGTTCCTTTCAAAGAGCCTCTTTCTACCACTTGAATGGCTTGTCATTCATGGAGTTACCAGTTTCATAATACATTTTTTAGTTGGATAAAACACAATTTCAGAAGATGACTTTAGGTATTTATTTATTTTTAGTGGAGAAAGTTTTCGATTATATATAATTCATTATGTAGCTTCCCCTGAATTATTCCATATATTTTTAAAAGAATTTAAACTATTGCATAATTTTCTCAGCTTCCCTTCTTGAATACAATAATGCACGTGGTTGTGTGGTGTCATGGATGGAACGCTGGACTGATAGCCACTCTTTAGCTTCATGGCACCAAGACAATTTTTTTTTATCCTCCCCGGCCCTCAATGTACTCATCTTTAAAATGAGGAATTGGGCTGGATGACCTTGAAGACCACTTCTAGCTCCGACATTCTATGATCCTATTGCTATTAATAGGAAAAAAATAAGTAAATTAGTAACCTCCCCACAATCATTAATGAAAGGAAGTAATTGCACTTTCATAAAATTAAACAGCAATACCTTCTCCCAGAGACCTTTCCAAGGAGATCTGTGCAATTGCAAGGAAATGTAGCACTGCTAATGAGAGCCAGTAAGCTATGAAATGATATGAGAAATGCACCATGACTTGAACCGAATTAGCATAAGTTGGAACTTAATCAGTGTTCTGCAGTATGGTAGCCATTGCTATTCAGAAGAATGAGCAGGGAGTTGGGAAGGATGGGACACTTGCCCGGCATCCATTGACATGGTAGAGATTATCTGAGCTTCATCACAAGGCAATCTAGGGCTCTTTGTGTACGACCACAGACAAAAGCATTTGGAGGGGAAGAAGCAAATGAATCCTGTACAGGACCTGGATTCTAATCTCAGTTCTTCTGCTAACCAATTCTGTTTTAACTATGGGCAGGTCACTCCAATTCTCTAGGCCTCAGTTTACCCACATATGAGATAGTTTGGTAAGTAGAAGAACCTAATGAATAATGGAACCAAATACATAACACGCATGTGGACTCTTTCTAGAGATTCATTTGTGACATAACTAAGGGGTGTGTATATATTTTACATAAGCATTTCATATGAATGTGTATGTGTTTATAAATAAAATACACACATGTTAATATCATCATGCAGAAGCATTTTTTGATTGACAGCTATTTCAAGTCCATAAGGTTTGAAAAAGGGACTGAAACTGTTTTGAAGGGATAAGAATATGGAGAATAAGGAGACCTAAGGTATTTCAAACCAAGGAGGGCAACATCCTTGCCCCAGGTTCAACTGTTGCAAAATTCCTAAGACCTCATACATGAGTCTGGTGTGTTCAGAAATTAGGTGTAGCATCTCTCTCAAGAGTGTTGCTATGGAAACAAGAGGCTGAAGCAAATGCTGGGCCAGAGTTCCCCAGTTGTTCACCTGTGTGGACTCGGATCTCTGGTATAGTTTGGGGAGTGGGGGCGGGGTGGAGTTCTGGGAGTGAGGAGACAGAATGAGCAAGCAGACATATCTGGGTGGTGCAGTGGATAGTGTGCTGGGATTTACTATCTGCGTGACTCTGGGTGAGTCACTTAATCTCTGCCTCACTTTCCTCAGCTGTCAAATGGGGATCATAATAGCAGCTACCTACCAGGCTTGTTGTAAGGCTCAAATGAGATAGTATTTGTAAAGTGCTTAGCACGGTGCCTGGCACACGGTAGGTGCTTTAAAAAGTCAACTGCAAGTCATGTCATCATTTCCCTGACGTCACGGTCCTCTTCGAGAATGAAGGACAAACACAACAACAATTCCTGTCACCCATTCCGAAGAGAGGAACGCAGAGGGACGGTGCAGGGTGCCAAACCTCTGGGTGCTGGCTTCACTCGTCCTTCTTCCACAATCCAGCAAGCTGAGAAGCAAGGGCTGCTCTTCTCCTTCCTATCCCCCTTCCCCTAACTCCCAGTGTCAAGAGCTGATGAGCATATGTTAGAAAAGCAGCCCGTGGAAACGGTGCATTTCTTCTGACTTGCCTCCTGAAGTGGGACTGGCCCAAAGCTTGTATTCCCAATAAATTGGTGACAAATTTTCTCTCTCTTTAGGGAGGTCTGAGCCCAGGAGAAGATGATTCTGCCTCTGTGGCCCTTTTGTATACAAATGAACTCATCTTCTCCATTACTTCCCTTTCTTTCATTGCCATTGGGTTACTCCCTCTTTTGTATAAAAGGAAATCGGGCAACCTCTCAATTCCAGTAGTGATTTGTGGAAAAGTTTAGGTCTCGGTCGAGGGAGAGAAACCACTCTGAGTCAGCGTGAACAGGCAGGGACTTTATCCAGAAGTCAGAAATGCAATGGAGGTACATCGTACATCGAAGTGATGTCCTTGGGCAACCAGAAGTGTCCATTTTTTAAAGAGAGTCTGTAAGCAGAGAGATGAATAACATAAATATAAATTGACCTCTTGACCCACTGTGGTAGAGATAAGCAGAACCCATCCAAGCCCAGAAAAGGAGGCTCTTTGTTACCAATGGCACCCTCCTAGTGCTGCCCCTGAAAGAAAAGTATGATCCTAGAAGTGCTAAAAAGGACACAAAACCCCATCTGGCAAAGCCATATCCCTATGTATGTTGTCAGAATGTGGGAATTTCATTTGGGCTCTAAGGAATGGATATCAGTCCACCTCGTGTACCTCATCCTTTTTGGGGAGCCCCACATGTGCTCAGGGGTCAACTCAATTTGCTTTACCATTCATTCATTTATTCGAGCCTCACTTTCTCTGTCTGTAAAATGAAAAGATTAACTTGATCTCTGAAATCCCCCTCAGTTTTGACAGTCTTTTGATCTGGCTCTGCATTCCCCAGCCCCCTCTCCTGCAGTGAGGTATGCCTCAATCTTGCTTACCCTCTGACCTCATTTTTGGGCTAGATCACATAAAAACCCTTCCCAAAGGAGAAAGTGGCTCAGGCCCAAGGTTATTCTGCCACTGGGACCACCATGACTGTTCAGAAGAAGCTGGGTCTGCTTTCTGACTCTGGTTGCCTACACCCTTCAGGCCTGGGTTCCTAACTTCTCTTGCCAGCCTTTCTAAGCCTGGCCCTGCTATCCAAGTCTGCTGTGCTTGGAACCCTGCCCTCCTTGGAATGCTCAGGCTCCTACCGCATATTCCCTATTCTTCTTCCTAATTCCCCTAGACTAACCTGGCCTGTTTGCTTGTACTTGCTTATGCTAAAACTCCACGCCCATCTTCCCCCCACCCTAAAATCCATATCTCCACCTGGACTTTAGTCACTTGCATTCCTGTCTTGGTGGTCAGACCTTCTACAATGCATTATCTAAGCAGATTCTCCAGGTTTGGCCTTACCCACCTTCCACTACTGTGCTAATCCCACTGACCCTAAAAGTCAAGCTTGACCCAGTCAAGCTAAAGTTCCTTTAACTTTGAGTGAGACTAGGAGGGCCAGGGGTGTCACAGGTAAGTCCAAACCTTAGCGAACAAAGATAAGCCTATGGTCAGATATATATCTTGAGTATTCTGCATTTAGTGTCTATGGAAGATGGGTGAGAGAGGGGAGAGACCAGAAGCAGGGAGACCAATTAGGGGCTATTGTACCAACCCAAGAAAGAGGTGATGAGGCCTTGAACTAAGGTGGTGGACATAAACCAAGGCAAGTAACAATGGCATAAAAATTCCTGTCCTTAGACTATATACTACCTTTCCCATCAGAACTCTTAATCTCCTTTAGTGTGAATGAAAAAATGGTCTTCCTCTCTTCTGAATTTTTTTAAACTTCCAGGAGTACTCTGTTGGGGGCAAAGCACAGAAGAGGCATAAAAGGACTCTTCTCCCATCAAATAGCAGCAGTGACCAACCAGTGAGGACAGAATCTTTAAAACAAGCGACCCAAGCATGAAAGCTGGAGGATTTTAAGTTTAAGGGACTATATATATTAGAGCCTCTGGATGAGAAAGCCTTAAAAAAAAACGAGAAATCCTTAAAAACCAAAGTAATTGTGGGAGGGACAAGTGGAGGTCCATCTGAATTTAAACCACTTGAATTCCTATCTTGCTGGCCAGACGCTCTAGAGGCCTTTATCTAACCAGATTCTCCAGGCTTGGCTTCTCCTGGCTTCTAATCCTGCTAATCCTACAGACCTGAAAACAGTCATGAAAGGTTCCTTTAGCCTTGAGTGACACTGGAAGGGCCAGGGATGTGGTCATTAAGTCCAAAAAAGGAAAAAGGAGAAGGAGAAAGGGGAAAAAAAGAGTATGGGAGAGTAAAAGAGGAAACAGGAATAAGGAGGATGCCATAGCATCCCCAGGACAATAGGATGGGATTCCAGAGCTGGGTTCCAGTCCCAAATGCCACTGTCCCTCTGTGAGTCCTCATTTTTCACATCTACAGAGTTGACAGGGCTGGGACTTGATGATCCTTAAGGCTCTTCCTAGATCCAAGTCTAAGATTCTGTGAGGAGGAGAGATAAGAAAGGAGGGCAGACACTTAGGAGTAGTTAAATACCGTCAGAATCTGATTCCAGTTGCTCACTCTTTGGCTAGAACGTCAGAGATTAATTCTTTTGGTCCATGGTAGGGACAAATGCTGAGCCCCACTGACAGCTGCATCCTGAGATTTTTAGGCCTTTTATTTATTTTTTTTCCAAAGTTCTGATACTTATTTTGCCATCCTGTGACTTTGGTCTTGGTCATCTGAACTTCTGCGGAATTCAATTTCATCCTCTATAAAAAGGGTGATGTACTACCATCTGTCATGCAGCTACTGTGATGAATTGCTAAGAAGTAAAAATGATCTGTCATATATAATACCTTATAACGGAGAGCCAAATAAGGCAGCTAGGTGGTACAGTGATAGAGTGCTGGGCCTGGAGTCAGGAAGACCCCAGTTCAAATCTGGTCTTAGATACTCCCTAGCTGTGTGGCCCTGGGCAAGTCCCTTAACAGCAGTAGCTACCTCCCAGGGTCATTGTGAGGATCAAACGAGATAATATTTGTAAAAGTAGTGCCTGGCACACATCAGGGGTTTAATAAGTGCTAGCAGACTGATTATGACTGTCCTAAAAAGGACATGCCATACAATGACTCTATGATGAGTCATTCCTTATTCCTTTGACTTCTCTGACCAAAACACCTTTCTCCTATTTTCATTATCTTTGACTATTAGAATGGACGCTCCTTGTGGGCAAAGCTGAGACAGCTATGCTTCCTATATTTTGCATCCCTAGAATGTAGCACAGAACCTGGCATAAAATAAAAGCTTTATAAATTCTTCTTCATTCTTTAGTGTCTGAAAGGGTCTAATGTGTGGATTTGGGAGGGAAGGCTACTTTCAGTTAACCCTGGGAATTCAGACCACAATTTAAAAAAAATCCAAACAAATCAGGTACAAAAGCTTAAATAAAAGACAGAGCCAAGTTGAACTTCTATAGACATGCAGTACTAGAACCGAGGAAGCAAGCATTTATTAAGTGCCTCCTAGGTATCGGACATTAGGGACAAAAAAAAAAATACCAAGAACCAAACAATCCTTTTTTTTAGAGGACCTCATGGGGGAAGGATGTTGTAGGGGAATGAGTTGGAGTCATAGCTGATGAGGTCAAATTCTGGATCTGCCATTCCAGGGCTTAGTGTAGTGCCTGGCACACAGTAGGTGATTAAAAAAATGTTTATTGAGTAAATGAATGAGTGATCCTGGGCAAGTGTCTTAATACAGGTTGAATAGTGTTCAAGATTTGGAGGTACAGTTTAAGGAAGTACAAACCCAAGAAGAAAGAGTCAGCAGAGATAAAGTCATGCAATCCAGCATCATTGAGGGGATGTACTCTTGATAACAAAGGGCAATCAAAGAGGATGGAGGGATGGAGGCAATCAAAGGGTCTGCTGGAGGGCCCCAGCTGGAAGTAGGAGTCCAAAATTATAAAGTCCAGTGGGTTTTCCTAGGGTTCTTATCTTGGTCAAGCAGGACCATGCATCAAGAGGAGGGAGTGAGGGAGCCTGGACCTGGGGTAAATCCGGGGGAACTCATATTCAAATCTTTAAGGGAGCAGGAGTTTACATCCTTTATTCAGGCCTTACTTTTACAGAGTGACTCAGGGCATTGGAGCTTTCCCAGGCTTCTTCACTGAGCAGAAAGCTTACTGAAGTTCTTACAACCAGTCACTTTATTTCTCTAGGACTTTTCTAGGCCACAATCTAGGCTTCACCTTTCCCTCATTTGTAAATTGAAGGGGTTAGATCAGGTAACCTCAGAGGCCTCATATAAGTTCTCAAGCTATGATGAAAATGAAATGCACCTTTCATTTAGCAACTTGACATTTTAAAACAGCTCAAATTTCCAACCCCCAGAGGACCTCTGGACAGTACACCATAGGTTGTATAGCCTTGTTTAAAAGACAAAACAGTCACATTATTACTAAGAATTTCTAGATGATGTTAGTAACACTAGGGTGGCTGGAAGGGACTGCCGGACTCATTTAAAATTCAGTCCTCTCATTTTCAGATTGAGCAAATTGGGGACTATAGAGATTAAGAGATTTACCCAAAGTCCCACTGATTACAAATATCCTAGCTGGAATTTGAACCTAGATCTCCCAACTCTAAATTCAGGATATTTTCCACTTTGCCACACAATTATTTAGAAGGGGTGTTTGTAACATTTTTTGTGTGTGAGACACATACACACACACACACACACACACACACACACACACATTACGTATTAAATAGCTGTCTGTGCATCTGTGAAGTAACATGGTGTAAGAGAAAGAGTCTTAGATTTGGAGCCAAAAGACCTTGGTCTTCTAACCATGGCTCTGTGACTTGATTTCCTTTGTGAACACTTAATCAAGTGATTTAACCAAGCCGAGCCTCACTTTCCTCATTTGTAAGTTAAAGGGGTGAGATTACCTGGTCTCTAGGATCTCTTCTAGCTGTAAATCCTATGATCCATATTCTAGTTGGCTTTCTATTCAGTCCTAAAGATGCCTCTGCTGGCAGTCTATAATAGCCCTGCATCTACCAAAAGAAACCACCCGAAAGCAGCCACTGTGATGCTGGTGGTTAAAATTTCCTCAATCTGGAAACAATAGGATTGAATTAAATGGGTCTCACAGTCCCTTCCAACAGTCCTAGTGCTACCAGTATCATCTAGAAATTCATAGAAATGATGTGATTTTTTTTAAACAAGCCTCTTTGATCTTGAGAGGTAACGTGGTATAGGGGATAGTCGTTCAGTACTTTCACTTGTATCTGACTCTTCATGAGCCTCTGTGGGGTTTACTTGGCAGAGATACAGGAATGTTTTGCCATTTCCTTCTCCAGCTCATTTTACAGATGAGGAAACTGAGGCAAACAGAGGTAAATGACTTGCCCGGGGTCACACAGCTAGTAAGTACCTGAGGCTGGATTTGAACTCAGGAAGATGAGTCTCCTTGACTTCATACCTGGCTTCAAATCCTTTCTCGGGCACTTTTAGCTGTTTGATCCTGAGTAAGTCACTTAGCTTTTTTCAAACACAGTTTCTTCATCAGTAAAATGAGAGGGATTGGACTTGATGGCCTCTAAGGTACATTCAACGAGTCAACAAGCATTTATTAAGCATCTACTATGTGCCAGGCACTGTGCTAAGACAGGGGATCCTTGCTCTTAAGGAGCTCCCAGTCTAATGGGGAAGATAATATGTAATCAACTATGTATAAACAAGATATAAACAGGATAAACTGAGAGTAGTCTCATAGGAAAGGCAGTGAGATTAAGAAGGATCAGGAAAAGCGTCTTGCCGTGGGTGAAACTTTATTTGAGACTTGAAGGATCCTATGAAAGCATTGTTGTTTGTCCTTCGTTTTTGAAGACCAATGACATCACAATGTCGAAGTCAGGGTATGGTGTATTTAGCTGACCAGTACAAGTTTGTAAGTCACTGCCACAGATGGGGCACAAGTAATCTGTGTCAACCATACCAAACTGGCCTCTAACCTGTGAGTCAAACAGAGCAGGCTAGAGACAGGAGAGTCAGCAGTCAAATAGAAATTTAATTTCAAAGTGAAGGAAACAGTTTGCAAGCAAGGACACATGTACTAGAATCCCACTAGGATGGGGGGACCCAAGGCAATGTGGGGAAATCTCAGTATTTATACCCATGGCTGCACAGTGAGCTGTAGCTTTGACAATGAGGGGTAACAGCAACAATGTGACAAGTTTGATTCATAGAAGGACTTCATGACCAGAATATGTATACAGCAGGTACTTGTCAGAGCTTAGAGAACACCTGATGATGGTCAAAGCAATACAGCAATTATATGAAACAATTCTGGGATATAGAGGGTGAGCACAAAGGATTGTTGTTATGCTAAGCTCAGGGCACAGCTTGCTTGCTGGGTATCTCCTAATATCTTGACTTTTCCCCGTTTTGGCCAAAGAGAGGAGATCTACCCTTCTGGCCAATAAAGAAGAGGCAGGTATAAGCCAAGATGCCACAAGGGGCAAGTTGGGCCAATACAAACATTTTTATCACAGGAGGTCAGTTCCTTGAGGGGACCTATTGGGGAAGTATGTCCCAGGTATCATTGCTAGCCATCGTTTGGTTGCAATCAGCAAAATAGGGGAAGGGGGACAAGAATGCAGACGGAGAAAATGCCAAGACATGAATGAATCAAGGCCTTGGTGGTTGATCACATAAAGAAAGGGAAGATGAGAAAAAACTAGGACAGTATACTCAGCTTTCATCCAGAATTTTGGGACAACTGTCTCATCTGGATGTCAGTTGCTTCTGGGTCCATACTAGACAAACCTCGAAGTCCCTGGAGGGTTCTGCCATCCACTCAGGAGCAGTGGCTTTCTTCAGATGATCTAGCAGTCCATACCCACAAGTTTGACAGCTGTAGGAGCAGTCAGAAGGACCTGGTAGGGGCTCTTAGAAGATATTTGGATTGACAATTGTGTGAATCCTTGTATGAATCTTTGGATTTGAGTTTCTGGTCAGCATAACATAGGTCCTCAGTTAAGGATCTCTAAACAGCACATAGAGATGATTCACTTTCCCAGCCACACAGGGCTAGGTTCAAACAATGTAATAAAGTTTTTTTCTCCCAAATCCCATAATTGCATAATTACTTTAAGTCAGGTACAGATAAAGCTACTTAAGAGGTCTCACAATGGACTACCTCTGAGAAGGAAGATTTACATGTTACCAAAGTAACCAAGAAAACTTAAACATAACTAAAATCAAGTCTTCTTGTATTCTAGTGCCCCATTCTCAATATCCATTTAACCAGCACATTTTGAGTCCCAGATGTCTGATGTAGTCATCTGGTCCCTAGATATCGTGTCTTGGACAATATGCTTATTCTCAGGACAGCTCTAAAAGGGGCTCTTGCTTCTCTGGTTCCAAATCTAGGGGCTCCTAGATAATTCTACTAGCAATATCATTTAAATTTGGTTCTCCAATTTTAAAACTTCAAAGAATTTCAGATTATATACCATTTGCTATTTCTATCATTACTGAAATCCTGTACTTCCTAAAAGAATATTTTAAAAAATTCATGAGGGTCCAACCATAAAATGAACTCTTCTGCCTTTTAAAACCTCCAGACAGATACTTTAATAATGGGAAAATAATTTCGCTTTCTTTACCATTATTAACACAATTTATGTGTAAAATCTTAATCCAATTTTGAGAACTTATTACTAAAACACACTCAAACTCTGAATTTCCATGACACATAAGTTTAAAAGCCAATCAAATGCCTATGTATGTAGTTCTTAGAGAAAACAGTCTAATGCTATTGCTTTCTCAAATTTACTATTCTACTTATTTAGAAAATTTTTCACATTATATCTTTGTCTTATTACTTCGTTTAATCATTTCCCTTTTAGGAGGATATCAACCTTATATTATAATTTGACCACAAATGTAGGTTAAAACTGTAAGATGTTCATACTTGCATCCTATTATAGTAATTCAGAGATGTTCCAGTAGCAATTTATTATTTAACAGATTTAGAATTGTACTTACAAAACTCCTTGATTATAGAAATTTGCTACTAAAGGAAAAAGAGGGATATAGTTATAACAGTGCCATATATCATAACAGGTGGAAAAACTCCCTTAGCTCTGTTTGATGTTATGCATGCCTCATATCTGAGAGCCAATTATGTAGTCACAGGGTGTTAAAAACAATTCCTTTTCAGAAAGGAAATAGCACAATGGGGAAATAGAGTCAAGAGGATCCTACCTAGGCTATGCCAAGGTTGTCCCCAAAACTTTTTCCAGGACACTGATGTCCACCTTTAGCAATTCCTAGACATGCCATTTTCTACCATTGGCTTCAAGACAATTCATAAAATTATTCCTGTAATCAAAATTCAAAACAGTAGTAAGTCACAATCCCAAGGATTTTTATCTTAAATACAAAAATTTTACTAACCATAACTTAGGGCTTGAATATCTTTCCTGATATTTCCTTAACAATTAACATTTCATTTATCCCTTATTTATAAATTTAAACTACCCATATTCGGGGCATCTAGGTAGCACAGTAGATAGAGCATCAGCCCTGAGGGGCAGGGGCGGCGGGGACCTGAGTTCAAATTCAGTCTCAGATATTTGACACTTACAAGGTGTGACCCTGGGCAAGTCACTTAGCCCAAATTACCTCAAAAAAAAAACATTAAAAAAAAACCCCTACCCATATTTTGGGGCTTCAGACATACAGCAAATACCTGATAGTTGACTCATCAATATATTAAAACTACATCCTTAAACCACTCTTTACATTTTCATAATAGCCATGAATTTCAAATGAAAATTTGCTACTATTATTATCTGCTTTGTAACAAAATATACCTCATTAAATATTTAACAGTTTTCAAATACCTATTTTTTGAACCGCAATCTTTAAAAAGCTCAATTCACGTGTAATAGCATCCAAATTAATAAGTTATTTTATCTAATAGCATTTCTGTTATGATGATCTCTCAGATTTCACCATATAAGCGAATTTAGAAATACAATAACATAAATAATATTATGTATTTAAAACATGAAACAAAAAATCAGATGATATCAGTTCAGGTAATTGCATTTCCAAATTATCACACATAAAAGTGATTACTCTTATTATCTTTGGCATTTTAAAGAAATAATAATAACGTCGTGCTTAGCATATGACACTCCCTGTGTTAAGTACTTTACAATCATTATATCAGTTTGATTTCCTTTTTTTATTTATTTTTTATTTTTAGTTTACAGCACTCAGTTCCACAAGTTTTTGAATTCCAAATTTTCTCTCCCTCACTCTCCTCCACTCTCTCCCCCAAAACGGCATATAATCCAAAAATAGGTTCTACAAATACTTTTGCATTGAATTTATTTACATAATAGTCCAGTTATAAAAGAAGAATTATAACCAATGGAATGAATCATGAGAAAAAAGAAATGAAACCAAAAAAGAAGGAAAAAAAGAGTAAATAGTTGGTCTCAATCTGCATTCAGACTCCGTAATTCTTTCTCTGGATGTGCATAGCTTTTTCTGCCATGAGTCTTTTGGAGCTGTCTTTGAACCTTGCATTGATGAGAAGAGCTTATCATTTTGATATTAGCAACAGCTCTGGGAGGTGGGTATCATTAATATTTTCTCTTTACAGATTAGGAAATTGGAGCAAACAGAGAAAATATAACTTGCTTACAATTACACAGCTAATAAATTTCTGTAACAGGAATGTATTTCAAGTTCCCCTACATTTTTCTAGCATTTTTTTCAATACCTTTATTTGGGAATCTGATCTGGGATGAGAGGGTTAACAAGAAGAAGATCTCTTAACCTGGGGGAATCACAGGAGTCTCTTTGGTTTAAACAATCTTTTCTCTTTCCATGGTCAGAAATGTTAAGGGTTAACAAGAGGTTGCTATAAGGTGCAACTCATTTACCTATATATTCTTCTTTTTCCAATCTGGGATTACTTCCAAACTAGCTGCGCCTTTCTTCATTGCCCTAGAACAATGAAGCTATTAAATATTGCCATTTACTTTTAAAACTTTTATAAAATCTAATCTCTATTTTTCCTTAAAACATTCTACAGAGTGATACCCCAAAACTTATTATTTCAGGAGGGAGTGAGTTCCTCTAATTACCCCAAATCCCAGGAGTTCTCTACAATCTTAAAATGATTAATCCCCAAACTCCTTAATCTACCAAGGTGTTTTCAGGAGTTCTACAACTTTGATTATCTGACTTTATTTTCTATAATTCTAACACAACCAAAGCTGAAATGACAGGGGAAAAAAGTGTCTTGCAGGGGTCTCTTTTCTTATAACCTAATCTCTCAGAGAAAGTCTAAAGTGGGAGTTAGTCCTGCTTACTGGGGCAATTGCTTCAACTATGAAAGTTCATTAATCTTTCCCAGTATTCTAAACTCTTTGGCTACAGCCCTTAGATGTTTTGCTGGCTGGCTGCACTTTACATCTTTCAAAGTAACAGAATCTAGCTCACAACACAGACATTTGACATTTTACAAAGACACAAACACAAATAAAATGACAAGACAGAGAATTCTAACAAAGCATGCAGTTACAATTCTAGTTTTACAGAGGCACACAGTTACCAAGGCATGCAGTTTAAGAAACAACAGAGGCATGCAGTTACAACTTTACAGAGGCATGTAATTTTTTTTTAAAAAAAGCAGAGGTAGGCAGAGAGGCCAATTAACAGAGGTGTGCAGTTTAAGAAAGGATATCCTTACCAGAGCGTTCCAAGATGAACTAGGTCACCAGAGAGACCTTGGAGTTTTCCTCACAAATAATGGCAAGCTTGACCAAGGCAGGAACTCGGAGGACTGGAGCAGGGACAAGGGCAGAGGACTCATCAGACGAGGTGGTGTTAGACTCTGGAGAAATAAATCTCCAGTGGTGTCTAGTCCATTCCCACTGGTACTGGAGAGTTTAATGACCAGGTTCTGTGTCCAATCCCACTTCTGCTACCAATTAATGTCAACTGAACTGAAACAGACTCTAACCTGTGGACGGCTGGAACTGAACAGAGCATGCTAGAGGCAGAAGAGTCAGGAATATAACAGAAGTTTAATTTCAAAGTGAGGGAAATGGCTTGCATCAAGGACACATGTGTTGGGGGCCTACCCCTAGTTGGGGGACCTGAAGTAGTGTGGGAAGATCTCAGTACTAATGGCTATGCAGTGAGCTGTAGCCTTGACAATGAGAGATAATAGCAACAATGTCACAAGTTTGATTGTAGAAGGGCTTCAAGACCAGAACATGGATACAGCAGGTGCTTGTCAGAGCTTAGAGAACACAGGTACTGGTGAAAGCAAAACAGTAATTATATGAAAAAATTCTGGGATTTTAGGGTGGCTGAGATCATCCAGAGGGTGAGTGCAAAGGACTATTGTTATGCCAAGCTCAGGGCACAGCCTGCTTGCTGGGCCTTAGCTCTGGAAAATAGGGCGTCTCCTAATATTTTGACATCTGTTAGAACATTTAGAGTGGGAGTGGCTTTGAATTTAGGCAGCTCAGTTTTCCTTTGTGCTTCCATGATTCTGCTTCGCTCATGGAGCACAGCGTCTTTGATGTGAGCTCATCATGCTGGACAGTCCTGTGCCAGACTTTCATATGTCTCATGGTCAATCCTAAAGTTCTTCAGAGATACCTTGAGAGTGTCTCTATACTGCTTCTTCTGACCACCATATTCATAGATGATGAAGGAGAGAGTTCAAGGCATTGGGAGAAAAATCTATGATTCTATGATCTCACCTCCTATAAAGTACAATATTTTCTGTTTCAAGCTATGGAAGCAAACATGAGAACTGGGTTCTACGACAATCCCAAAGGAGGTAAGACCATCAGCACATAACTTTGAGGCTGTTATAGATGTCATTGATATATATATATATGTATATGTATGTATATATATATACATATATACACATATATATACACCCACATATATACATATATACACATATATATACACCCACATATATACATATATACATATATATACATATACATACTTATATATGTATATGTGTGTGTGTGTATGTGTGTGTATGTGTATATTTGGAGGGAGAGGCAAGGCAATTGGGATTAAATCACTTGCCCAAGATCACACAGCTAATAAGTGTCAAGTGTCTAAGGCTGCGTTTGAACTCATGTCCTCCTGACTCCAGGGCCAGTGTTCTATTCACTGTGCCACCTAGCTGTCCATACTGCTTAATATTTAATTGTTCACGATGCATTCATTTCCATGAGTTACCAAAGAGGAGATGACCAAAGCCCCATATTGGAGCTGCTTAGGAGGTCAAAGTGGGAAGGAGAATTGCCTAACAGTGCCAGGGGTTGGGTACGTCCAGGGGAATCAACATTAGGTGCTTAGGAAGCAGGAAGAATCGTGGGGGCAGGAATCTGGTCAGGTAGGTAGGTTTATTCAGAATATAGTCATGACCAGAGACTGCTCAGGCAGGGGAAGAGACACCACCGAGATGCGTCACCCTCAGGAGGAAAGTGGCATCTGAGATTTGTCCATTTTAAGGACTAGGAGCTAAGATGGTCCTTGCATCCCGCTCTTTCTCTTAATATAGAGGGTTAGGTATGGCCAGGACCAGATGAGAAAGGGATAGAGGTTGTCGGTTGATAATAAGGGAGTTCCAGTTAGCATATGCTAATCAGACAACCCTAAGGTGACAGATAAAGTGAAGAAATGGCCCATGCTGCACCCATAGAGTAGGTGGGCCAAAGATAACTCTAGGGGACTACCTATGCAGGTGAATTAAGTAACTTTTCATTAGACTTATAGTCAATTTTCAACTTTTTTTCAGCATTATTTCCTTTTCGAAGTTAAAATAATTTGGTCAGACCAGTAGAAACAAGCCTGCATTTGCAGACAGTTTAACTGTGAACATTTGGTCCTACCAGGGCCAAAAAGCAAAGCAGAATCCATGGGACAATATAGCTTTGTCCAGACTATCAGAGGGAGATTGTCCAGCAAAAAGAGAATTCTCTTGATTACTCTTGCAATTTTTAACCTTCAGGGTACCAGAAATGATTTTTGGTGGTGGTGTCATTTCATATTTATGCATAAAGTCCTAGCTTTAATATTTGCTATCTGTGACCCTCCCCACCTGCAGAAACAATTATTCAAGGGTAATACCAGCAGCCCCACCTATCTCACAGTGTCATTGTGATGATTAGAGGAGATCGAGTCTATGAAATGACTATAAACTTTGTAGGTATCTATGGAGACACTTGAGTAAACCCTAAACAAATGGGAGTTTTTGGTTTTTGTTGTGTTATTTTTTTTTAAATTCAGTTAGTAAGGAACAAGAGAAGAGGCCAAACTATTGCCCTCAGGCCCAGCAATCACCCTTTGAAGGAGCTTAGAGAAAGTACAGAGTTTCCTTTGTCACATAGGGAACTCCTGAAAGGATCCAACCTGTCTAATTTTTCTTGTGGCTTCAGCCCATCGAGGAAGCATGATTTAGTAGAAAGAGAGGGAACCGGTGTCAGAAAACTTCAGCTCAAATCCCACCTGCTCCACTTCTCTGTGACTCAGTTCTTCCTCCGTAAGACAAAGGGGTTCAACTAGATGGCCTCTCATCTATGATCCCTTTCTAGCATTGGCTCCTCGGATTCTGTGATCCCAAGGCAACTTCATTTGTTTCCCAAAAGCAATCATGAGATTACCCTTCCTTGCAGTCCATAAAGGAAACTATTTTAAAATCATATTAATACCAGGTTTTCTTCCAGAAATGCTTAAAACAAAAGTAAACTCCCTGATTGCTGTCTTTTTGGAGGAATACATTTTAATTTAACACATCCGTATTAAATTACTACTTGGTTCAACACACTGTGGGTGATACACAAATGGGTAAGTCACATTCCCTGTCCTGGGCAGCTTGTCATGTAGTAGGGATTAGAAGGCACATACACACAAAAAGCTGTTTCTAGAACAAGGGTGGGGAAACTGTGGCCTTCCAAGCCACTTTTTGACTGAGTCCGAGTTTTATAGAACAAATCCTTTTATTAAGGGGATTTGTTCTGTGAAGTTTGGATTCAGTCAAAGGGCTGCACTCGAGGACCTAGAGGGCCACATGTGGCCTCAAGGTCACAGGTTCCCCACCACTGATCTTGAATATAGTAAAGGGCAGCTAGGACACTAGAGACACAGAGCACTGGGCCTGGAGTCAGGAAGATTCATCTTCCTGAGTTCAAATCTAGCCTCAGATACTTACTAGCTGCGAAACCCTGGGCAAGTCATTTAACCCTGCTTACCTCAGTTTCCTCAACTGTAAAATGAGCTGGAGTAGGAAATGGGTATCTATTCCAATATCCTTGCCAAGAAATCCCCCAAAATGGGCTTACATTCAGACACGACTGAAACAACTGAACAGAATATAGTAAGTGTATAGAAGAGTGCCAGATTTATAATCTGAAGACCTACATTCAAATCCTAGCCGTTACTTAATTACCTGTGGGCCCCTGGAGAAGTCGCTTTTGTCACTCTGTGGCCCTTGGTGGAGGGCATAATTACTCCTAGCTGAGAGATCAGGAAAGGCTTCAGAGGTAGCACCTGAGCCTTGAAGGCAGGGAAGGTGTAATCTTCTAGAAATACTGGGGGAGTCCACCCCAGGGATAGGGAGGGGATTGCTCATATAAAATTATGGAAGCAGGAGAGAGGAGTTCCATTTTGGCTAAAACATAAAAGGGCATTCACAGTGAGCTGGGCCTGGAGTTGGACAGGAGGAAGAGAGAAGCTGGGTCAGCTTTTTCCTATTATTCAGCATTTTGAATAATCCCAACCTGCCCCCTGGACACAGTCGGCATCGATAAGCCTCCAGTGAATATAGCATCATATTGCAGACAGTGAGTCACAGAACATCATAGTCTCCAGAGAATCAAAACTTTGGTGGCCCCCAAATTCAGGGACAGGGCTCTGCTGCTAGGGATGCAAGGGGAAAGCTGCAATGATCTCAGCTCTATTTACAGAGTGGACCCGGCAGGGACACAGCATAGTGAAGACACAGTAATTTAAGGAAGGTTCCAGGCAATGGTGAATGGAAACATTGCCGATAATTATTCAGATGAAAGAATTGGCCCAAGAGGTAAAATCAAAGATATGTATAATTCTCAGGGCAGAGATTACTTCATTTTTCCCCCGTACTCCCAGCCACTAGCATAAGGCCTTGGATATGATAGGCATTTAATGTTTTTTGAATTGGAAAAAAAAGGTGGGGGGAAGCAATAAGAGATAAAAAGGGAGCAAATATTTTTTGTTAATATTGAGTCCTTTTTCAGTCATGTTGCACTCCTCATGACCCCATTTGGAATTTTCTTGGTGAATATACTGGAGGGGTTTGCCATTTTCTTCTCCAGCTCATTTTACAGATGAGGAAACTGAGGCACACAGGGTTAGGTGACTTGCCCTGGGCCATACAGCTAATAAGTGTCTGAGGCCAGATTTGAACTCAGAATGATGAATCTTCCTGATTTCAAGTCCAGTGCTCTATCCACTGTGCCACCTAGCTGCCCTAAGCATTTATTAAGCACCAGCTGTGTGCCAGACACTATTCTAAATGCTTTACAAATATTATCTCATTTGATCCTCACAACAACCTTGGGAGATAGGTGCTTTTATCTCCATTTTACAGCTGAGAAAACTGAGACAGGCAGAGGTTAGATGATTTGCGCCGACTCACAGCTAATAAGTGACTGGGGCTGTATTTGAACTCAGGTCTTTCTGACTTCAGGCCTAGTGCTTGATCCACTGTGCCAGTAGGGAGGGGTATAGATACCACTGAGCAGAAGAGATTCCCCCAAATGTTATATCCAGTTTGAGAATACATTTTCTGTGCTTTGTCTTTCTACCCAGATTCCTAATTCCACTGAGCTTAGTTTAGCATCAGGGCTGATTTTATGATGTGTACTAACAGAAGGTAGGGAAAGTGACCCATTAGTATGGAAATATTTTCATGACCCCATTTGGAATTTTCTTGGCAAAGATACTGGAGTTTTTGCCATTTCCTTCTCCAGTTCATTTTACAGATGAGGAAACTGAGGAAAACAGGCCCAGCACTCCATCTGGTGAGGCCACCTAGCTTCCCTCAAGGCCATAAGCAGCATTCAGCTATGCTTTGGGGCTATTTCCAATGCCATTCTTCTTGGACTGCCTGCACAATGACTGCACAATGCAGGCTGCCCAGAACTTCCCCCAGTTAGTTGCTCTAAGTTATCTCCAGGTATTGGTGAGTATTGAAGGATGGAGCCCACCTGCCCAGTGAGCTGGCCTATTGGACTCCCCAGCCTTGCTTAGGAGCTACTTCGTTAAGTATCCTAAGATGCTGAAATCAAACTTGAGCATTGAGAAGGAGTGTAGCAACAGTAGCGGGGCAGTGCACTGCTGTTAATATCTTTCTTTTAAGATTATTACAACTGTTTTTAGAGTTTGACAATAATGCATATAAACCATACAATAATGGTTCCACTCAGTCAACAAGCAATGGTTTTCACAGTAGCAAAGTATGGCTGTGAGAGTTGGCCTATAAAGAAAGCTACATGCTGCAGAATCTACCCTTTCAAATTGTGGCAATGGAGAAGACTATTAAGAGCTCCTTGAACAGTAAGGAGATCAAATCAGTCAATACATAAAGAATTAATTGAGGCTATCCTTTGGAAGGTCAAATACTGAAGCTTAAATATTTTGGCCATATAATAAGAAGACAGGACCCATTGGAAAAGACCCTGAAGTTGGGAAAGATTGAAGGCAAAAGGAGAAGGGGACGGCAGAGGATGAGATGGATAGATAGTGTCGTGGAAGCAACACAAGCTTGAACCTACTTTGAGAGACAACAGAGGACAGAAGGGCCTGGAGTGCTATGATCCATGGGGGCACAAAGAGTCAGGCATGACTGAATAACAACATACATGCTAAGCAGTGGGGATACAATCACAAAATTATACTTTATACCTTCATGGAGCTTACATTCTAATGGGACAGACGACATACATATGTATATGCACATAAATCATCTACAAAGCAGATAGAAAGTAGCTTTAGTGGGGAAGGAAGGCATTAAAAGCAAGGAAGACCAGGAAATGTCTCAGGCAAGTGGGTGGTGTTTGAACTGAATATTGAAGGAAATTAAACATTTAAAGAGTAAGCAGTGAGGAAGGAAAACATGTAAGGCATGGGAAACAGCCAAGACAAAGACACCAAGTTGGAAGCTGGAATGTTGTGTGGGAGGAATGGGATGAAGGCCCGTTTGGCTGGACAAAAGAGTATGTAGACAGGAGTAATATGTTAGAAGGTAGAATGAGGCCAGAGAGAGCAGAAGATCCAGACAGAGAGGGTGGTTAACAGTGCCAAATGCTGAGAAGAGGTCAAAAAGAAGGAAGGCAAAGAAGAGGCCTTTAGATCTGTCAATAAAGGATCCCTGTTAACTTGGGAAAGGGCAGTTTCAGCTGGGTGATGAGGTAAGAAGACATTATTGGGGGTTGAGGAGAAATGCAAGCAACAAGTACAGAAACAGCTTTTTTCAAAGAGTTTGGCAAAGAAAGAAAGAGATACATAAGTCCCTAGCTTGCAGGAATTGTAGATTTTTTTCCCACAAGAATTATAGATATAAATGTGTTTGTAGGCAGCAGGAAAAAAAATGGATAAATAAGAAGAAATTGAAGGTTAGAGAGAGGTAATGATCGTGGAAGCAATCTGCTGGAGAAAAGTAGAAGGGATGAGGTCAAGGGGACAGATAGAGCCTTGAGGTGAGGGATATTGTTAAGGGGTTTTAAGCTGAGAAGAATGAGAGAAGAGTGAACTCAAAGCAAATGACTGATTTTCTTCAGAAAGTATCAATCGTTTAAAAAAAGACATTTTTTAAGTACTTATCATGTACTAGGCATGGTGCTAAATGCTAGGAATGCAAAGAAAGATAAAAATAGTCTGTGCCTTTAAGGAGTTCACATTCTAATGGCTAAGGCAAGATCCTCTGATGAGAAGGTAGTTGTAGGGGGGTGTTGTAGCAGTTGAGGCTAAAAGCAAAGGTTTGGGTGCTCTGTTAAATGGGATAAAGATTAAACGAGGGAGGAATAGGATTGCCTTATGAAGTAAGGGATAATTGAGATTAGAAAACGGAAATTTGTAAGGGATCAGGCCATCATGACTACATAATTTCCTTACCAGCTCCATTCAATGTTGTATGAGCAGGAGTGATAGAGGGAGATGGCAAGAGCAATCCAAGACTGGGTTTGGAGAGGCTTGAGTGTCTCTAGGCCAAGGGAGTGTCTCTAGGCCAAGGATTTGAGAGTAGAGGAGAGTATAGAGTTGGACTGATTCGTTAAGCAAACCAGGAACATGACCAAGAGCACGGAGGCTTGAGGAAAGGCCATAACAGATTACTGATACCTTTGGAGAAAACACTATCAGTTGATGGATGAAGTCAGAAGTTAAATTGTCAAGGACCGAGCAGCAAGAGGAGAAGAAGCTGAGGCAATGAGTATAGGCATTTTTCCTATATTTTTCATTATGTTCACAATAAAAAAATCATTTTTCCCTGGTTTATGGTCATAGCCAAAATGATTACGAAACCTTAGTTCAAATTTATATTTTCTTAGTGACATCTCTGAATTCCATCTTTATATCTATGTGACCAGTCATTATTTTTTAAATCAGACTATATGTAGAGGTACTGTTAAATGTTATAAGCTGTATTGGCCTTGATTCTTCCCCCGAGTGCTGTGAAAAAGATGTTCCTTAGTTGCAGAAGGAAGAAAACCTGACCAGTCACAACCCACATGGAATTGGGAGCCTATAGGTGGTAATTGGGTCTGAATGGCACACACAGGTGTGAGGAAGTAGCCATCACCCTCCTTCCCAGAAAGCAACTAGGAGAACTAGTTGTTGGGCTGGCTCTCCCAGCATAGTGCCCAAGGGACTCATTTCTCTCACAGAAACAGAATCATATCATCTTGGAAAGAACCTCTGTTGTTGTTTAGTTGTTTCGGTCACATCCATCTCTTCAGGACTCCATTTGTGGTTTTCTTGCCAAAGATACTGGAGGGGTTTGCCATTTGCTTCTCCAGCTCATTTAGCAGATGAGAAAACTGAGGAAAACAGGATTAAATGACTTGCTCAGGGTCTCACAGCTACTAAGTGTCTGAAGCTGGATTTGAACTCAGGAAGAGGAGTCTTCCTGACTCCAGGCCTGGCACTGTATCCACTGGACTACCTAGCTTTCCTACAATAATGGAAAAATACCCTGTCCAGTAGGGGCAGTTCCAGGTTCTGCCCTTTAGGGCCAAACAGAAGAAAGTTTAATCCATAACACCTGTGAAATACATGAAGTTTGCAATCTCATGTTCCTCCCAAGTCTCCTCTTCTCTAGGCAAAAACATCCTGCAACTGGTCCTCGTGTGTTACGTATTCAAAGACCTCTATAATCCTGGTTGTCTTCTTTGGATGTGCTTCAGCTTATCAATGACTTTCCTAAAATATGATGGGGCAGCTAGGTGGTGCAGTGGATAGAGCACTGGGCCTGGAGTCCAAAAGACTTGAATTCAAATCCAGCCTCTGACACTAGCACTGTGACCCTGGGCAAGTCACTTAAGCCTGTTTGCCTCAGTTTCCTCAACTGTAAAATGAGCTAGAGAAGGAAACGTCAAACTACTCCAACATCTTTGTCAAGAAAACCCCAAATGGGGTCACAGAGTCAGACACAACTGAAACAATAAAATTAAAAAATACTGTGCCCAAAAGTGAACACAGTACTCATGATGTGATTTGACCACTTGTCTAGGATATCAAATTACAAACCTACATTAAATTCTTACCCCTTCACCCTAATTTTGCAAAAGAGTTCTACTCCCATTCGATCTGGGGTAACTACTCCCAGAGATACCTTTGCCATGTGTCCTGGAAGGTCTTCTTCTCTCATGGGCCTCCATGAACTAGAGGGCCTTCTTGAGTGGTTGCTAGGCTTACACTTTGATGCGATCTATCCTTTTGCTGAATATTTATTAGGGTTACTTCCTTTCCTATTTCCCTTTCTAACTTCTTACAACACCAAGCCTCTGGAATACATTTTGGGCATCTTGTGGACCATGGCTAAATGAGTGACTAATTAGTGTAGTCAGCCAGAGAGAGCGCACTGAGGTCAAGGTCATGGATTCCATCCTCATGTGAATCAGAGAGTCTGGTTCTACTCTCTGAAAATGAACCATAACACAGGTCAGCTGTTCTCTGAATGATAAGAGAAACTGAGAGAGAAAATGTGAGACCATCATGAACCCATCCACATTGCTGGAAAACTAAACCTACAAATATAGCCTACTGATGGGGAATGTCAATATTGAAGTTTATTGTGAAGAATACTGTTAAAGCTAATATTAAGTTTTTTCCAATCAACAAAGTTCAATTCATGCTCTCCTCCATAAAAAAAGGGAGGCCCAAATCATACATTCTGACCACAAAGCATCAATGCAATTCTTCTTTTATTAGCTGTCCACTGCCATTAACATTTGTGTATTGTGTTTTTATTTAAATTGTTACAAACTACTGGTATAGACCATTACAATTCATGATTTACACAACACCAGCCTGAATGAACATGAAGCTTTTCTGCTATGAGTTCATGGTGGGCAAACAGAAGGCAGGGAAACAAATCAGTAACTTGGCCCATGCATCTGTTGTTGGCTAATGAATCAACCAACTTAAAAATGAGATGTAGAAACCACACAAAACTGGCCACGTTAAAACAAGAATTTCAAACACAAGACATGATTTCCAGAAGTGTCCCGGTAACCAAGGAGAACAACCGTTGATGAAAAAAAGGGCTCTTATACCAGTGTCCAGAGGGACTGGGATTGAGAGGATGCACAAGAATTGGTTCCATTCCTTGAGACAAATCCATCGATTGTTCACAAAAATATATATTTTTTGCACTTTAACTCAAGAAGGCCAGAAGCCAGGAAGAGCACCCTGCTTTGAAAAGAGATTGTTTGGTTCACACAGCTTGCTTTGGTTTATTTGAAGTGGTCCCCAGTTATCCTGAGGAGAAATGTGTACAAAGAGTTTAGAATGTATCAAGAAATCACCAGCCTTGATCGACAGATTTTTTCCCTCTTTCTATCAAGGTGAAAAATCATTTTCTTCCTTTCCAGTGTTCAATTTCTTTCTTTCACGAGTACTCTCCAGATAGCCCTATCAGGATGCCTCTTGCTTATCACTAGCCCCAAGCTGTGCATTTCACGTTACTAAACTGTTTTGAGCTCAGTGCCTGCCTGACAGGATGCATCCCTCCTTCGACATCTGCTTTCATGTAGCTCTTGAGTTGTATGCTATGAACTTCTGAATATTCACATAATGCATCTAAAAATGTCTTCCGAAAAAAAAAACCCATAAAAATGTACAGGAAGTTGTGCTCTCTCTCAGTAAGGCTTGCAAATTGACATTTAAATAAGCAGAATAGAAATCACAAGCAAAAAAAAAAGTGCACTTTTAAATAAAATAAACAAATGGAGACAGTTAAGAATTACTACCAAACAGATGGACAGATTAATTCTGGTTAATCTTAGAAGAAAGTGATAAAATATATGTGTATGGCTTTTAATTTTTGGTTCATTTTGGTTTTGATTAGTGAATGCACAAAAGTTTCAAATGTCACATTTCCTCTCCCCCCCTGCCCCCTCCCACTCCCCAGCCTTTAGCTCTCTCAGCTTTTGAGAGTCTTAGAGTCTGGACTGAGATGTTCCTTCCTGTAGAAATAAAGGAGATTACCTCTCAGTCTAAGTTAAAGACACCAGCCTTCATACGTTTAATGTCTCAAGGTGCTCAGAAAACAATAGCTCCCATCTTACTGAAATCGACACACAGTAAGCAATCAGAACGCTCTTCTGCACTCATCTGCTTTGAACCTCATAATCATCTCTGCCTTTGTCAGACATTGCCAAGTGGATTGGGGCACTTAATGGAGGCTTATTAAGCTTCGTGCAGGCAGAGAGAGGTCAGTCATTCTCCTCTAACCTTGGATCTATGAGATTTTTTCCCTCATCTTTCACTAAAGCCTCCTCCCAGGCAATAATGACCGTTTCCATAAATCTCCAAGAGAAGAAGAAAAGCCTCCCGAAAGACGTCATGTCTTTTGGCTGCTCGTCTTCTGTTTCTGTTTGCGCAGGTGAGCCTCGATCTCATGCCTGAAGACAAGCATCCCCAGCTGCCCATGTGATGCCTCATTCATGGCTTTGGATTGCATGCACATCTTGTACTGTTCAGGGGTCAGCTCATCCACACACTGCTTCTCATGCCAAAGGTGGAAAAGCCCTCGCACGGGAGTCCGAACCACAATGAGGTTGCTATGTAGGTATTTGCGGTAGAGGTGCACGTCTTCTCCTCCCCAGCCTTTGATGTCCAGGTCAAACCCACCTGCCATAAGGGAAACACCCAGGAAGTCATGTTATCTATACATGTATATTCCCACTGGGCATGGATACAAGTTCATCATTATGGAAAGGAGATATTTCTAAGTACTCATATACATTTTCACCTATTTTAGAATCTCTGTCATTGTCTGTATCTCCTAGAATTCTGAAGACTACCTCTTACTTTCTTACTTTCTACCCCGTTAGGCAAATTAAAGTTATGGTTTTAAAGGACGAGTCTGTATTGCAGTCATTCGTTTGGCTGTTTTGAGGAGATGAAAGCAGAAATTTAGAGCTAGAAGGGAACTTGAGTTCATGCAGCCTAACCTCCTTCATTTTATAGAGGAGGAAACTAACTAGAGAGGTTCATAGACTTCAGAGTCAGAAGGGACCTCGGAGGTCACAAAAGTGGACTTTCCTCCCTCATTTTACAGATGAGGAAACTGAGACTGGAGAGGTTAAGTGACTTCCCCAAGGTCACACTGGTAATACAGGACAGAGGCTGGATTCGGAGTTCTCTGACTCCAAAGCCAGTGCTCCTTCCCTTTTACTATGCAGCTTCCCACGCTGGATGATGCCATGGTTTCAGGCTCCTGTTGCGAAAGTTGTAGCAGCATCTTTGCGTCTTGAATCCTCAAGAACGAAATTCTCATGTAAAAACATCATGTGGTTTTCATTTGCTATTGTGGATGGATGGATGGATAGAAAGAAGGCAAGCAGGCAGGAAGGGAGGAAGGAAGGAAGGCAGGAAGGGAGGAAGGAAAGAAGGAAGGCAGGAAGGCAGGAAGACAGGGAGGGAGGGAGAGAGGAAGGAAGGAAGGAAGGAAGGAAGGAAGCAAGGAAGGAAGGAAGGAAGGAAACACTTATTAAGTGCTTACTATGTGCCAAGTGCTGTGCTAAATGCACAAATATGGTCCTGTCACTCATAGAGCACCTTTAGACTCCATTCTGGGCTGCTAGTTATTTCACAGGCTCTATCAGGAGGTATATTACCTCCAATTACATTCAACAAATCCACTGGCAGGTACTAGTCATCTGACTTTACTATTGCTCAGTAAAGTGATATCTGCTTGTTGCAAAGCATTTTTGGTAGGTTTCTGACCAATTTATCATGTGCTTTGAGAATGTCTATCAATCTTCTTCCTCCTCTTTGGTAAGTGTTAACTTTTCTATAGCTGCCTTGGGGTGATAGGTCCAGTGTTTCATTAGTATTATACAGATTTTTTTAGGCCACTTTCCAAATCTGTTACCAGTATTAGATGTCACAGTCCCTTTTCCCTCTATAGAACTTTACAAATCTTCCTAAAAGATTTCTATTTCATAATTCTGAATACACATCAAAACTGATGCTGTATAGGTGTTAATCGGTTTTAACACATTCTTTGCATTCAGCCTTGATTTCAGGATGCTAGTACATCCTTTAACATCTTCACCTACAGCCTTGAATTTAATATCTTTCTGTTTGATGTGTCCTGTCTTTTTCTTAGATAAATAGCAGCAGTTTCATCATGGTGGCCTCTGTGTTAGCCCAATAAAAGTTATTACTAGAGCCCACTGTAGCTGTCTCAGGTCACTAAGAGACTCTGCTAGGCATTTATTACCTGGCTGGCATTCTCTGGTTTTGCCACTGCCCTCCTCCTCCTTCTCAGGACACAGATAATGGCTTGGGATTTTAGGAAGTTGTGCTTGTTTTTATAACATTTAAAAGCCTATACAAATGTGAGTTATTATTATCATCATTACTTAGAACTTAACAAAGTACTTTCTTCACAACAGCCATGAGATGGGGAAATAAGATCAGCAGCATTACGTGCCTTGTCCAAAGACACGCAGTTAGCAAGTACTGGAATTAAGATGTGAAATAAGGTCTCCTGACTCCCAATCCAGTGCTATAGGTTATAAAGCAAGTGCAAAGCACTTTCCCCATATGCTTTTTGCCACTATTTCCCCAGAAGATTGGGTTAAACTTTATACTTTTTAAAATTCAATTTTAATTTTTTGTTCCAAATTTTCTACTCTCTACCCTTCCCTCATGCACTGAGAAGAAAAATACATATACATACACACATATAAACATATACGTACATATGCACATATACACACATACATACATATGTGTATGTATGTGTGTATATATATATACATATACATATATAATAAACATGTGACATAGCACTTTATGAACTAAAGGAAGGACAAATACATCCCTTGCAAAGAAAACTTCGTTACGGAATTATAAGACAGAGACTGTTGCAGAAAATAAATATTAAAGTCATAATAGCCCTCACACTTAACAGAAACATCTTCCTTCCTTGATGTGTCCACAACTTTCTTCAACTATAGGTATGCCCTTGCCTTTAAAAAAAATAGAGAAGTGATAAATGCCTACTGACTTGAAATGTAAATTTAAGCTGAATAAACACATAAATTGGAATTTGCACTACTAAATAATTATTTGCTTCTAAAAAGTGTTATGCACATACATCATACTTCTGGAATGCTATGATAATCTGGGACTGTCAATGGCTCCATAAATGGCCAACGTATCTTCTTTCTGTTCAATTCTAAGATGGATAACTATAGCTCAACACAATGGAAAGATTACTAAATTGGGCTGGAGTCCAAGTTCTGCCAGTAACTTACTCCATGATTTTGAGAAGTTAATTGTCTCCTTCCTGGGACTCAGTTTTCTTCTCTAAAATGAATAGACTGTATTACATGGTATCTAAAATCGATTCTATCTCATGTCTTCCATGGTTCTAAAGCTCTACATTCTTGTAGATATGGTCTTGATTTGCGAGGTAGCTGAGTTTGGGGATGGGTTGGGAGGGGAGGGAAGTGGTTGGTAGGGAAAGGAAAGCAGAGCAAATCCAACCTGCTTCTGGAAGCATCCCAGCCAATGCAGAATTAGCAGCAGCATCTTTGTATGCAAAGACATGCTGTTAGTTATTGTTTGAAACCCCCAAGGGGCAGCATAAATAAACTGGGAGCTTGAGATTCTTTTTGCTTTGCCTAAAGCTTCCTTTACCTGCCCAGTTTTTTTTTGTTTTTGTCTTTTTGTTTTGTTTTGTTTTGTTTCAGAGACCCCATTTTCAGAAAAATACCTAAAATCAGCATTGGAACAAACAAGGCTTTCGATCTCCATGAATTCTGGCCGCATTCTTTCCATTCATCTACACATACAATAAAGCACAATAATGACCTCTGGGTGGCAGTGCGGAAGCAGAATTCACTAAGACAGTTTTTCTTACCTATATTGATGAAGTCTGATCGGTACTGACAAGTCATTCCAAATCCAAAATCTCTCCAAAATCCAGTCTCCTTTTTTATAACCTGAAAGGGGAGCACAGTGGTTTGAATGTGGGGGCGGGGGAAGGCTTGGTTGAAACAAAAATAAGTGAGAATTCACAGACCTATGACAGCAGTACACTGAATACGGTACCCATCTTACCATGGACAATCTGCCCACACCTGTGAATCAGAAATAAGGGCAAATTCTCTTCCTTTCAGTTAAGGATACATTAAAATCATCCCAGCTGAAACAGTACTGTTTAACTTTTGGAACCAACAGCTACAAAAGCTAAAGTCAAGATTCTTCAGTGGCTCCCTATGACCTCTGGTTTTTCTGCATTTAAAACCCTTCACAATCTGGCTCCAGCCTACCTTTCCAGACTTATTTTACATTGTTCTTCTTTATGAACTCTACATTCCATCTGAACTAGCCTATGTGCTGTTCCCTGAAACCAGTGTTCAATTTCCCACTGCCAAGCTTTTGCATAGGCTGTCCCTTTCCTACACATCTTTGCCTCACACAATCTAGAGCTTCCATCCAACCTCAGCCTAGGTGCTGCCTCCTTGCATTGGTAACTAAGGTGGAGTCAATTAAGAGAAGTCTAATTATACCTTCACTCCCAAGTAGGCCCAAAACCTCTAGCTACTAGGTACTAAGCCAATGTGGGAGTGAACCCCTCAAAGTCTTAGGGGGAGGTGCTAACTCCAGAGCCAATAGTAAGAGCTTAAGTTCTGGTCGCTCAGATGATGTTTGATGATGGCTAAAGAGTACATAAAAAGGGAAGACAGAGCTATCTGCTGAGGGCCGTCACTCTTGGAGATGTGCTGATGTGGAGACTCTGGGCAGCTGTAGTTAAGAGCCCTTCAGCTTGTAAACCCGGATCTTCAGACTTTGTTAAGCTCTTGTAACTATGCATTGAGATTTGAATCAGACAAGGTCTGTCTGTTGATGTTTGTAATTTGTTTGTATTTGCTCTGAAGCTCGAGGTACTGGCTTTTTCCCCTGAACTAAGTAAATGATATTTGTATGCTGGATTAAAGTAAGCTTGTTAACCCCTTAACGTTGCTTTCCTTAGTAAAGCAGATC
>CM053625.1:241276439-241303748 GCA_028646595.1 Phalanger gymnotis
AGGTTCTTTGATCTGCTTTTCTAAGGAAAGCAACTTTAAGGGGTTAACAATCTCAGTTTAATTAAACATACATATATCATTCATTTAGTTCAGGGGGAAAAGCCAGCATCCCCAACTTCAGAGCAAATACAAACAGAAAATACAAACAGAGACAATATAAACAGAGCAAACACACATAGTTATCAACAGAGAGGCCTCTAGCTGTCTGACCAAAGAATTACATAGTCACCAGAGACAGAGGCACCAACATCTGGGTTTTCAAAGCTGGGGGGCTCTAGCAGCTACTCAGGGTCTCATCTAGTCAAATCACACAACACACTTCCAGTGAGTGGGAGCCTCCAAACAAAACGCTAACCTCTGAGTTTATATACCCTGTTCAGGGTCAAAGGGCATCACAACCATTTGACTCAAACCTATGCAAACTAGGCTTTCTTGTTTCATAAGCAGGTCATCAAAGACTCCCGATTTAATCAAAGAAACAAAGGCCAGACTCAAAGGCACTTGATTACTTCAGTGCTCCAAAAGGGAAAACAGTAAAAAAAAGTCCCACCCTAATCCAGGACCTATGACATCACAGTCTTAAAAGGAAGGAGCTGTGGGGAGGGAGTGAAGACAAGCATTACAGTCATGTGAGGAAATCCAGAATCTAGAGCGGGGAAACGTGGTGGAGAATATTTCGATGAACATCAAGAGAATCTAAATTAACCAACCAATCAACTAATAAGCATTTATTAAGGTTCTAATATCAATCAATCAATATTCATTAAGTGTCTGCTTATGCGGTAGGCACTGTGCTAAGTGCTGGGGGCACACAAATAAGCTCTCCAAGGCACTGGGCTAGGGAATCAAACAACAAAAATTAAACAGTCCCTGCCTCAAGAAGTTGACATTCTGATTGGAGAGACAACATGTACATAAATTTGTGCACAAAAAAATATACAAAGTAAATACAATCAAGAAAAAAAAAGTTTATTGGGAGAGGCAATAGCTGCTATGGAGAATCAGGAAAAGCTGCATATCAAAAGTGGAACCCAAGCACAGTTTTGAACAAACCAAGAAATTCTACAGCGGTAGAGGAGAGAGTGCTGGCCTTGGAGTCAACCTGCATTCAGAGCCTGACTCCAACCTTTACTAAATGCGTAATCTGAGGCAAGTAAGTCATTTAAACCCTCTGAACCTAAATTTTCTCGTCTGTACAATGGAGCTAATGCGGCCTTGTGAGACTGCTGTGAGAAATAAATGAGATAATATGTTTAAAGTGTTTTGCAAACCTCAAGGCTCTACATGAATGTCAGCAATCATTATTCTAAGAGGTGGAAGTGAGGAGGGAGTGCACCCCAGGTATGAAGAGCAGGCATTTCAAAGACACACGGGTAAAATCTTTTGTGAGGAACATAGAGAACACCAGTTTGACTTGTCTACAGAATACATCAATATATAATAATAGGACTGCAATGGGAGATTGGAGCCAGCTGGCAATGAGCTTCAAAAGCCAAAGAGGGGAGGTTTGATTTGATCCAGGCAATAGGCAACCACTGGAGTTTACTAAAGAGCGGATGATCTGATCAGACCTGCACTTTAGGAAAATCACCCTGGCAGCTGTGTGTGGGATGGACTGGAAAAGGAGGAGACCATTTAGGAGGCCATTGTCTCAATGATGCAATGGATAGAGTGGGTTTAGAATCAGGGAGACTCATACTCAGGAGTTCAAATCTGACCTCAGACACTCAATAGCTGAGTGTCCCTGGGCAAGTCACTTAACTCTGTTTGCCTCAGTTTCCTCATCTGTTAAAATAAGCTGGAAAAGGAAATGGCAAACCATTTCAGTATCCTGGCCAAGAAAACCCTAAATGGAGTCATGAAGAGTCAGACACAATTGAATACCAAAAACAACGAATGTGCCAAGTACTATGCTAAGTAAGCTCTGATGATCAAAACAAAAAAACAGTTCAGGTGAGAGATGATGAGGAGGTGGTGGCTATGTGAATTGAGAGAGGATACATTGAGAAGTGTATAGGCAAAAGATTTGGCAAATGATCAGATATGTGGGGCAAGATAGAATAAGTAGCCAAAGATAATGACATACAATAAAAAAGGCTGGTGGTGCCCTCCACAGATGTAGGGAAGTTTGGAAGAGGGGTGGATTCTGAGGGAAAGATGATGAATTTCATTTTAGGTATATTGAGTTTGAGATGTATAAAAGATATTTACAGTTTGAAATATCCAATAAATGGTTAGGGGCACAGTCCTGAAATTCAGGGGAAAGATTAGAGATGGAAAGAAAATAAAAGAATTCCGGTATCTTGGAGTGCACTCACAATTAGAAGGTATCAAAAGTATGATGAACTAAAAAAGAGAATGGGAAGGGGTGGTCAGAGAGGTAGAAGGAGAATCAAGAGAGAACCGTGTTTTCAAAACCAATAGAAGAGAGAGAATCCAAGAGGAGAAGGTGGTCAAAAGACTCACTATAGACTTAGAGTAACAAAAGAGTACAGAAGATAGAGGAAATGTGACAGAATGAATGATAAAGCAATCTGTGTTGGGAGTGCTGAGAGTGCTGTTGCTCAAAATGAACTACAACTGACGAGACAAAGTAAGAACATGAAAAGAAACTAAAGCTATTTTGGGGGGGGGAAGAGGAGGATCGCAGAAGGGATAGGATCATCTCACCGTGTATCTGTCTTGAATCAGAGCCTTGACCCACACCTGCCCATTTAAACTCTGGTCCTGCCTGTGCTTTTCTACCTGCCTGTGTCCCCTGCAAGGTCTGAACCTCTGAATGTGAGTTCAACCCATTTATTCGGTCACCTTGACCATGACGTTCCATATGACCAAACAACCTGGACTCATGGATTTAACCTCAAGGCTTGTGGTTTTTGTGCACCTCCTTTTGCTTGCTTCCCTCTCTCATTGCTCCCAGAATCTTTAGTCTGTGCACTTCCCAAGTTGCTTTACCTTATGGGCCTAGCTCTCGGTTCAGGATAGCCTTGTCTCCAGGCCATCTGGCATGGTTTTCATCGTTATGTTGAAATATTTATTATTAAAATAATGGTGCTATTTATAAGTTGAGTTAATTAATCCTTGTGGTACTCAAGTGGCAAAACCAAAAGTATATAGCTGGAGATTTCCATATTGTGAATTCTGATATAATCTTTTACTATAAGATCCTCTCTCAGCTACACATCTGACTTTTAAAATTGCGATACCCTGCCTCTGCTGCAGTCTCAGAGCCTCAGGGCTCCTCACCAAATATGCCATCTGCCATGCCAGACCTCTTCTCCCATTGGTAAATGCCTTCCAGGTCCTTCATTGTGGAGAGGGGACTAGGCAAAGCAACCTTCATTCCCCTCCCAGCTGTGCTCCTAACTTTCCAAAGTTCAACACTGAACCTCCACACAAGTACACTCCCATCCCCCAAACCCTGCTCTTCAGCTCTCTTCTGCAAACTGTCTTCCTACATTAGATTGTAAGCTTCATAAGGGAGGTACTATCTTTTTTTGGCTTGTATTTGTATCCATGTCATTTACTTCAGGTCTGGTATACAATAAGTGATTAATAAGTGCTTGTTACCTATATATCTACCTGTAAATAGGGTTCTAGCATCCCTTCTCATCTCCTTCTGTACCCCTCTCCAACATCTCAACATCTTCATACTAAACAAAGCCCCCCCGCCATGGCAGTATTTCCGAGTCGCTATTCAAGCTTACCCACTTCTATTCCCTACCAAGTTTCTTCAGCTCTCCAACGTTATTTCTTTTCTGTTATTGAAATTCCTATTCCCTGAGTGTACCTGGTAGAGGTTGGAACACGTAAAAGATGTTATTAATAGAGTTTCTTGCTTTCTAATCTTTTAAATTAATTTTTTTACATCTCCTCAAAAGTTGATTTAGAACTTAATGCACTTGTGAAAGAGTCAGTCAGTGCCTACCCTGCCCTCAAGGAGATCACCATCTAATGGGCAGAGACAACATGCAAACAAATATGTACAAACACACACACACACACACACATATAGGGTAACTGGAGATAATCAATGGAGGGAAAGCATAAGAATGACAGAGAAATGGGAAAGGTTTCTCGTAGAAGGTGGGGTTTTAGCTGGGACTTGACAAAAATAAATTCCTTACTAAACACTTGAGAGTCTTATGTGAAAAGAGATAAAAATTCTAAAGGATGAAGGGGACTCCATGAAAACCTGTGCCTGAGCCCCTCAAGACTACTAAATGTATATACCCTATGCTTTCAAATCTCAAAGGGCCAAGCTTCTGCCACCTCTCTATTATTTAAGGAACAGTGTTTTCCTGAATTTAACATGCTAACCTAATTCTTTCCTGCTGTAGTTCAATTTCCTTTTGTTACATCTGACAGCGTCACCTCCTTTCTCAATAAACACCAAAGGCTCCCTATTACCTCCAGAATCAAATACCTGGTGAATTATAGAAATCTATACATGCGTGTGTGTACATATATACACACACATGCATATCTGTATATATACATACACATGGTGTATGTGTATACATGCATACATGTACACACATATATATATATATACACATAATGTAAATATACAGAGCCTGGCACACATTAAGTGCTTAATCAATGCTTTATTTGTCTAGATACAAACTCTTCTGGTGGCTCCTC
The DNA here is from genome assembly GCA_028646595.1 of Phalanger gymnotis. Taxonomy (NCBI): domain Eukaryota; kingdom Metazoa; phylum Chordata; class Mammalia; order Diprotodontia; family Phalangeridae; genus Phalanger; species Phalanger gymnotis. The sequence continues at coordinate 241,281,084 of CM053625.1, forward strand.
ATAACCTGGCCCATTCTCACCTTTCCAGTCTTCTTATACTTTCTCCATGAAATCTATAATGAAGCTGCGCTGACCTATTTGCTGTTCCTTGAACATGACTCTCTATTTACCACCTCTGCATCTTTGCACTGGCTGTGCCTCCTAGCTGCAATGCTCTCTCCCCTCATCTATGACACTGAGTTTCTTTGTTTTTTTTCAAGCGCCACCTTCTTCATGCCCTTCCTGGTCTCCCTTGCTTCTAATGCCTTGCCTAAGATTATCTCCATCCACCCTGTGTGTATTTATATACATATATATGTATATATATACATACATACACATTTATATACATACATGTGTATGTGTATATATACACACACACATTTACACACACATACACACACACACATATAATATGTACCTAGTTATTTATATGTTGGGTCTCCAATTAGAAATGTGAACTTGTTAATGGCAGTAATTGTTTTTGCCTTTCTTTGTATTCGTCCTGGACCTGGTACAGAGTAGGTGCCTAATATATGCTTGTTTCCTGACTGGCTGACCGCAAGGACATAACAAAAGACGGTTAGCATCCTCCTTATAATAAATAAGCCTTTACATTCTTTGCAATTATTGCCATTACCCAGTTTACAACTTCATTGCTCCAAATTCCACATTGATTTTAGGTTGAAAATGTCTTTCCTTCCTGTCCTTATTAACTCTGGCTGCTGCTTTTGGCTGGGGTCAGGGTTCAGAGTGAGACAGGATGCTTCGAATACACTCCATAGTCTGACCAGGAAGTTCAACAACCGCGGTGGAGATGGGGATGGTGTGGTACTAAGTGAAAGGTACAAAGGAAAAAGCTGACCAGCTTGTTTACCAAGTCCAAGCCAGAATTTTCAACCGGAATGCAATCAGTACGGCACAGGAGGGGATATGGGGGCTCGAAAAGCCAAGGAGAAGAACCGATTTATCAGGTTATGGTCAAGGAAGAAGAGGCTAGAGGACAATATGTGGAGCATGGAGCAATAGGAAGAGATGCTTGCTTACTTCCAGGGTCTCTGGGAGCCATCTGCTATTCAAGCTCGCCTCACCTATACAGGGCTAACAAGCCTCAGTTGGCACCAACATAGGAGGTTTGGGAAAATCTCACAGGGATATGCAAGTCATTTCACAGAAGTGAAAATGACTAATTGAACAGTCATCCAGTACCTTTTCCCAGAAACATTTATTACAGAGGCAGCATGGCAAGGCAGAAAGAATGGAAAACAGTGACTCAGAATCAAGAGAGACCTGGGTTTGAATGCTGCTGGCTTTTTAAGTCACTCAATCGACAGGTTCTGATTAAAAGCTTACAATGTAGAGGCACTATACTAAGCACAGAGGACACAAAGACAAGGAAAAACAACTCTTGTCCTCAAGGGGCTTACATTCTTACATGGGAGACATACAGGCAGATAACTAAGTACCAACAAAGTATTTATAGAGTAGATGGGATGTAATCTGAGAGAAGGAAAGGTACTAGCACCTAGGAGACTGGGAAAGGCTTCCTATGGAAGGTCAGATTTGAATTGAGTCTTGAAAGAAGACAGTAAATAAAATGAATGTTGAAAGTTGTTTTTACATGTAATTGGGAAAAATAAAATAGTAAATAATTTTTTAAAAATTGAGGGGAGAATCTGGGGAAAACAGAATAAGTTCTGTTTTGAATATGTTGAATTGGAGTCGTCTAAGGGATGCCTGATTTGAGGGGTCCAAAAAGCAAATGCTAACACATGACTTTAGTTCAGAAGCGAAGATGCAAAGAGGGATCATTTATAACTCTCGCCTTTCTGTTAGTCTATCCCTGAAATCGTGGTTATTCCAGTGGGAAAAATAAAATGAAACAAAACATGAGCTATTTTAAATAGAATCTTCCATGGTGAAGGTTGCCTGGGCATTGTAGACCAGGGCCAAAATTGTGATGTTATTGAAGTTTTATCTTGTATTCTTCAAATTTCCCTTTCCTCTTCATGACGATGGTCCTCCTCTGCTCTCTGATCTGTTTTAGGTGCTCAGTGACCTACTGTTCTCTTCTCCCTTCTTCCCTGACCAAAATGTGACCTCGGGAAAGTCTCTGATGTCAGGTTTAACTATAGATCTTGGAATCATCTGTAGAGAGATGATAAATCAACACATGGGAGGTAATGAGATCACCAAGTGAGACAGTATGAAAAAAAAGAGGAAAGGGTCCAGGACAAAGTCTAGAGGAATAGCGAGGGTTAGTGGGTGTGACATAGATGAAGAACCAACAGAAGAGACTAAGAAGAAATGATCAGACATATAGGAGAATGCAGAGAAAAGAGTGTCCTGAAGGACTAGAGAGAAAAGAGAATCTAGGAAGAGAAGGTGATTGACAGTGTCAAATGTACCAGAGGAGAAGACGGACAAGGATGGAGGTAAAGATGATTAGATTTGGCAATTAGATTATTGGCGACATTGCAGAAGACAGATTCATTTGAATGATGAGGTCAAAGGCCAGATTACAGAGGATTTATAAGAGAAGAGGGTGGGGGGAAATGAAGTAGAGACGCCTATTATAGAGAGTTTTCTAAAGGCATTTGGCTCAGAAATAGTCATAATCAAACACATCAAATGAGGGTTCTTTAAGGCTGGGGTACAGATGACAGTGTTTGTAGGCAGCAGGAAAGGAGCCTCCAAATAAGAAAATACTGAAGATTAGTGACAGAACAGGGATGATGGTGGGACAATCAGAAAGATGGGAAAGCATAGCATCAGTGGTGGAAGTCAAGAGGCTTGTCTTCGCGAGGAGACGCTATGCAAGTGAAAGAGGAGATGATGGGAGGCGGTGGCTGAATAATGTGAGATGAGAAGACAAGAAGAATGGGGAGCTCTTGGGGAATCACCTGGTTTTATTAAGTGAAATATGAGTCAAGTTCCTCAGCTGAGAGGGTAGGCAGAGGGGGCGCTGTGGGAAGCTTAAGGAGAAGAAAAGGTTTGAAATAGACCCTGCAAATGTTGAAGCCAGGTTGCTTGACCACAAGTCCAGTACTAAATATGCTCTACTACTACCACTACTACCAGTACTACTATTACTACCACCATGACTACCACGACCATTACTACTACTACTACTACTACTACTACTACTGTTGCTACTGCTGCTCCTCCTCCTACTACTACTGCTATCTCTGCTGCTATTACTACTACTGCTGCTGCTATTACTGTGGCTACTACTACTTTTTTACTGCTTAGTAAACTCACTTTTACATTGTGCTTTAAGATGCATAAGGTATTTTCCTCACAACAATTTTATAAAGCAAGTAATGTAAATATTAACCCCATTCTACAAATGAGGGCGCTGAAGCTCAGAGAGGCCAAACGGGAGCACCCTGCCTCCCAAAGGTACTAAGTTTGACAGCTTGGACCTAAACTGATGGCCCGTGACTCATAACCCTGGGGTCCTATTATCATCTTTTTTCTGTCTCCCAATATTACTTCTGCTTTCAAAAAAAATCTAAGAAGAGAAATACGCCTTTTAAAAGTGGAATCAAAAGAAAGCTTATGGTATGGCCACTTCTCTGCTTTATGGACCTATTCTTTCCTTTATTCATCGGACCCTAGTAAAGGGAACTGGGGTTGTGTGTTTGTCATGCTTTTTTTCAGTTGCAGTACAGGGAGGTTAGTCTATAATTGACTTCCAAACTTGGCAAACCATGAACAGAACTCACTGAAATCACAAGAATTCTGCAACTATAAAAATGCTGGATCACATATGATTAGGAGGAGGAGAGACGTGACTGATCTGCAGGGCGACAGAAGCGGGCAGGGTAATCAATGGGTCCGTGAGGCAGAGCCTACATTAAAAAGAAAAGTGATTTCAATTTTCAGTGCTCTGTTTGGACTGTACCTTGGGGAAGAGGAAGGAGCTACAGCAACCTCAGCAATAAATATATCTCCCCATCCCCCAAGCCTTTCTTGTCATTTCAGTACCGCATCATAGCCTCACTATGGTTTAGACGGGTTACTGTGGACTCGCCGGAGAATCTTGTCACCTCTTCTAATATTCCTTCTATAGGGAAGTGAGCCCTGAGCTATGGTTCAGTCATTTCAGGGGTTTGCCATTTCCTTCTCCAGCTCACATTACAGATGAGGAAACTGAGGCAAACAGGGTTAAGTGACTTGCCCAGGATCACACGGCTAGTAAGTGTCTGAGGCCAGATTTGAACTCATGAGGATGAGTCTTCTCGACTCCAGTCCGGCCCTCTATCTACTGTGCCACCTAGCTGCCCCAACAACTAACTTACAAATGAACTTTGGAAATGCAATCCCAGTTGCCTGAATTCGATCTCTCACAGAACTGTTGCTTGTAAGGAACTCTGTCAACCTTAAATCCTATAGAATATTTCCTATAGAATGTTTTGGTGAAAATGCTGTTTCCAATCATTTATTCAATTGGCATTTACAGCGCCATTCTTGGTAGTGTGGGGAATACAAAGTAATGGAAGACAAGTCTCTCTGCCCTCAAGGTGGTTACACTCGCTTTGGGTCATGGGCTTTCATCAATTAATCGATCAACATTTATTAAGCACCCCCTGTGTGCCAGGCACTGTGGTAAGCATTGGGGATACAAAGAGTGGCCAAAGAACAAAGATTTTTATCTCTTAAGCTCCCCTCCCACCCTTTATTCTATCCCTGAAATTGTGGTTGTTTTAGTGGTCAAAACAAAATGAAACAAAACATGAGTTTTAAATAAAACTTTCCATGCTAAAGGTTGCCCAAGCATTGCATGCCATGGCCAAAATTGTGAAGTCTTTGAAGTTTGTCTCCTGTTCTCCGAAATTCTCTCTCCTTTCTATATTAGTGCCTCTCCCCTGCTTCCTGATCTGTCTTAGGTGTTCGGAGATCTACAATTCTCTTCTCCCTTCTTCCTCTACCTAAACTTGGCCTCAGGAAAGTCTCTGATGTGTGTCACTCATACTTCAGTTAATAGGTCTGTCAGTGTGTTACCTCACCATGATACCTGAATTTTGTTGTTATTCAGTTGTTTTTCAGTTGTATCTGATGCTTCGTGACCCCATTTGGGGTTTTCTTGGCAAAGATGATGGAATGTTTTTTCATTTCCTTATCCAGCTCATTTTACAAGATGAGGAAACTGAGGCAAACAGGGTTAAGGGACTTGCCCAAGGTCACACAGCTAGGATGTGTCTGAGGCTGGATTTGAACTCAGAAAGATGAGTCTTCCTAACTCCATTTCCAGCACTCTACCCCCTACACTACCTAGCTGTCCCATGTAACTTTTAGTTTTGGCTCCTGCTAAAGAATTTTCAGGCTTGGAAGGAAGTTACAGAACATGTCTTACTGGGGAACCAAGAAGATGGTCCTTGTGCCCTTAAAATCAAACCAAGGCACCCTAACACCTCATCTAGTATTCTCTCCACCATATCACAACTCCCACATTTGTTCTAAGGTTTTGATTCTTCCCATTTAAACTATCTTCCAATAAGTGTTTGGCGAACTCTCCTCTCCCTGCTGAATCTCCATCTAGATAGCACTGTGCAAGCAACCCCTGAGGCTCACAGCTTTCATTCACAATTTTCTAAGAATTCGAGTCAGACTATCCCAACTTGAGATTATCTCCACGCAGCAGGGGTCCTTAACCTTTTTTATGCCGTGGACTCCTTCGCGACCTCTAGGTGGTATGGCGGATACGGTGCTGGGCTTGGAGTCAGAAAGACCTGAGTAAAAAACTCACCCGAGACATTTATGAGCTGTGTGATCCTGGGCACATCGCTTTGCCTCAGTTTCTGCCTCAGTTTCCTTAATTGTCAAATGGGAATAATGATAACACCTACCTTCTAGGGTTGTTGTGAGGATCAAATAATAAGATATTTGTAAACCACACAGCACAGCGTCTGGCATATAGTGGATGCTAATAAATGCTTGTTTCCTTCTTTGCTTCCTTCCCTTTGGCAGTCTAGTGAAGCATACGGACCACTTTCTCAGAATAATATTTTTAAATGCATAAATTAAAATATATGGGATTACAAAGGAAATCAATTATATTTAAACCGCATTATCAAAATATTTAGAAAGCAAAACAAGTTCATGGACTCCGGGTTAAGAGCCTTTGACATAGAGCTTTGCTCAATACTGTCGGCAAACGTAGCCACCAAAACAACCTGCTTCCCTTACAGAGAGCTGAAACAGATCATAAATCATCCAAACAGTCTAATCTTCATCAAAAAATTCTGAAGTGCAACCTTTTCATGAGGAAATAGTAATGAAATTACCCACATATCATTTGCTCATAGATGTCTCACTTGGGTGACAACACTGAAGTCATTCCCACTTGTGACTCAATATTTTGATGAACCCCATTGAGTAATTAATTGTGTACACAGCAGGTACTTGTTATATTTGATGAGTGAATGAACAATACAAAATTCTCGCACGCATGAAGGCGTACAATTTAGATTTCGATGAAAAGCAGCTGTTCTGTTTCTAAAGAGGACATTTCGACAGGACAGTTTAAGCTAGTTATCAGAAACAACTTCTTGGCTTTCAGATTAGTGATGTCAAAATACATATCCTAAGGGGGCAGTGGGTCATTCATAGCTGTCTTTATGGGGCCACTTGAATGGAATCTTGCCAGGAGTCAAGCGGACAAACTAGATGACTACAAATTTTCTTCTAATGTTTGGATGATTTTGAACTAGAAACAATTTGAACCCTAATAAGAAATAGATGACATAATATATGTTTGCATATTTCCTCCCCCATTAGACTGTAAGCTCTTTGAGGCCAAAGACTACCTTTTGCTTCTTCTTGTATCCTTAGTGCTTAGCATAGTGCCTGGCATACAGTAGGTGCTTAATAAATGTTTATTGATTGACCGATAGAGCATTCTAGGTGAGCATGGGAGGATGCTTTCTCTTTTTATTCACCACCCTCAGGAACAAAACACCTTTTTGTGGTTACAGAAGGACCAAACTGGGCTGTTTCCATCATAAATTTCTACTATAACAACAGCCTGGCCAATGGAGCCCCCAACATATTCTAAAGACTGGATTCTATTTGGTGGCCCCCATGAGACTCTCATGTGATAACTAGGAACATGCAGATAATTTAATCAACATCAGACCCAGTTCCTAGGTGAATTTTCTGTGAATTGTCTGGTCCATCCTGGTAGATATTTGAGTTTCAGAGGTTTTTGTTGTTTAAAAAAATAAAAACAACTAAAGTAAATTTTGCCTCTTCCTGCCAAGAAACAATTAAACTGTCAAGTAGATGACTGGTCTCCAAGAGAAAGTTAAGTGCAAACAGATGTTGATGAAAAATAAGAACCAGATTTTACCTTTGGTGAATCTCACATAAAACTTTCTATAAGCTATGCCCACAAGCTGCTCTTGCCAGCCTTCTACTGTTCCCACCTGCTTGGATGGCAAACTACCTTCCCTCCTGCACCCACTCCCCTGACTCCCCATTCGCAAAAAAAAAAAGACCAACCTTCAATAAAATCAGAAGCTGCATAAGGGCGGTGATTTGGGTTGCTCTCTTCCTCAGGGTGATTCAGAGTCTCAAGGGCCAGCTCAATAGCTTCAACCAACTCATCCCTCTTATCCTTCCTCACAGGCTTTTCCTCTGGGTGGCGGGTGAGGCCCATCTCCAGTTGATACACCTTTTGCAGGGTGAAGCTGTCGAAAGGAACGGCTGCATACTCCGTTGCCAGTTTCACCCCGGCGTGCACCTCAGCCTTGTCCACCTGGGAGTGTAGGAACTCCAGAAGGTCGGCCTGGGTTTTCTCAGGATGCGCCCCTGAGTCACTGGAGCGGTACTGCGCATTCTTCAGCTGCTCGCTCCTTTCCTGAAGCTCGTCCTTCAGCTGGGCGATTTGTTTCTTCAGGCTGCTGATGTAGCTGCGGTGTTGTTCTTCCTGCTCCTGAAGAATAGCCTGGTAACCTGCTTTCCCTGTGGGGCTATTCGCCCTGGGCAATGCCATTTGTTCCTCATCGCCTTTAGGGGTGCAGGCCAACATATAGAGGACTGAGACAGCACAACACAGAAACAGAAGCAAAAGGACCACCCGAGAAATCCAGGCAAGCAGTCCCCGGCGCAACATCGTCATTCAAGAACCTGCCATGCGTTCAACACAAGCAACCCCCGCCTTGGGGCATCCCAGTATGTCAGGGTCCCCACAGGAGGATTCCCCTGGGCTAGATCACAGAGAACACGTGTCTGGAGATGCATGAGCTACTTTCAACCATCTCCCATAAATCATTCAATTTCTTTCCTTCAGGCACAGCAAGACAGACCCTTTCCACTTTTGCTCTGGCTGGGCTGTGAGGCTGAGGCAATTAGCTGAGCAACACCTCCTGGTCCTTACATTATCTCTCATCATAGCCTTCTCAGTGTAGCGCAGACGATAAAGGAAGACCTGGAAAGAGAGACAAATGAGAAAGACCAAAGTTACTTAGCAGAACTGTACATTCTTGCAATACTGCATCCTTCAAAAGGGCCTTCCAAGACTGCCAAAACCTGGAGAGGCTACAGGAAAGGCCAAAATCCCAATCATATTCGTTAGCTTCACACTTACATGACCCCAATTAGTTTAGACACATATAATCATAGCACATAGCTCAAGATTACTTAAGTCCAACCCATACCTGGATAGAAATTCTCACTGCAATATCCCTAACACACGAATGTCCAGTCTTTGTTTAAACACCTCCAAGTAACAGGAAATTTACTATCCCATAACACAATCTATATAGTGTTTTCTCTCATGCTAGGCAGCAGCTAAAAGTGAGCTCTGAATCATTCCCAAATATCCTGATGAGGTAAGGAAGGGAGGGTGGAGACAGAATAAGGAACGGTGCATTCAGGTCCAAGTATTAGAATGGTAAGAAGGTGGAGTATGAAGTACGGACATTGATATATTTAAATTTCTTTATTTTGAGAGGGTGGGAGGAATGATCTGGCCAACCTAACTCTGCTTTCTGACAATGGAAAAGAAAATTTCTTGCGGAGCATGGTAATCAAGTGGTGTTGATTGGCAGGAGGGGGTGAGAAAATTCTGAGAGGAGGAAAATGGAAAGAAAAAAAAAACTCAACCATCCTGTCACAGGCTAAGAAAAACCCAAGCAGAGCTCAGCTCCAGGCTTCCTGCAGGAGCTCTGTGTTCCAGCTGCTCATTACAGATACACTGGCATATCACAGAGCCTCTCACTAAAACAGATATTTTCTTAAATATATGCTCTGCACCTCAACTCCAAATTTATTTTAAATCCAACTCATTCTACAAACTAATCTCCTCTTTATCCTGTCATCTTTTTACTCCCTCTCATTCTTTCTGCTCCCCACTATTACTAACACCCATCTCTTACTCTTTTACATTCTCCTCATGTGTAGGTCACCTCTTCTTCTTCCTCATTCCTTTTTTTCTCTCATCTTCCCAAAGAGGAAAAATGTTTATTATAAAAAGAAAATACCCCAAAGAAAGGATATTATTTCTTTTTTTGCCTGGTGGTGGAGGAAGAAAGGGGATACTTTACCCTTATCTCACACACACACACACACACACACACACACACACATACACACACACTCATGTATAAAAACATACTACAGTTCTTCACAGATAAATTGGACATGGAACTAGTTCAGCATCATGGAATCCCCTGCAATAAGGTGGCAAATTAGAGAAATTTTGGAACAAAATTGTGAAATTAAGCACATTTTAATATGGAAAAAAAATTGTTGTACAAGAGATATGTTAAACATCTTTTTAAACTTAATATTTCATAAAGGAAAATAATGTTACTATCATTCCATTCCACAGCCCTTCTTTACTATCTGACACACCAAGATTCTACAGAACACATTTTAGGGCACTGGCTTAATGAGTATATAATATATGTTGATATTTTATGAATATGTGCCATACGTAGTTGAATATGTTGACAAACTTTCTTTAAACTAGTTTTAACCTCCTCTGCTTCTTTCTGATTTTTGAGAGGGTGTGATTCATAATTATCCATCATCTCTCATTATAAGATTCTATGGAAAAGTTTATATTTTAATACAACTTTTGGCAGCTATCTCTTTCCATTCGGAAAATAAGTCAAACATTTTCTGACTCAGGCACTTTTGGAGCTCTTTTGGTCTTCTTGTGAAAATTAATTTATAATGGATAAAATTCTTATTATGGTCAATGTCAGTTCTGTTGTCCATTTCCTATTTTTTATTTTCAGTAACTTGTTCAAATAATTAAAAGTTCAATCATTTTTAATTGCACTCTATTTTTTCCTCATCATTATCTTTTCATTTCATCTTTCACAAATTCTGATTTTAGTTCGGATGAGCAGATTGACTATACACAGACTGACTCAGGGATCCTCACAACAATAACAATCTTTTCTTATCTGCTAAAATACAATCTATTTCATTCTTTAAGTTACTATTTGCTGCTCTCCATATCTAGCACCTACCAATTTTTAAAAAGGAAATATTCATGACAGAAGCATGAGGCTTCTACGTAATCTACAGCTCTTTGACCTCTCATTCATTTCTTTTTCCTGATTCATATGTCCCTATGTATTTCTCCCTATTTTTACCTTATCCCGTCAAGTATCAGAGTATATGTTGATTTAATTTGGAGAAACTTAACAAGTTCTTAGAATTTCTCTACAACTTTGTCCTCAGTAATCAAAGCTGGTGAGTAAGATGTTTTTATTTTCATGGTGGTAAATAAATACTTCTCACTAGAACTGCAATAAATGATGACCAAATGTCCCCATAAAATGCTGTTTCTTCTAACTTCTGATGTAGAAAATGATAAAATTCATCCCAACTCATTTCTTTGTATCTCCAACCCAAGGAGTACCTGTAAGCTCCATTTTCCTGCAACTTCCTGAATTGTTCTGGTTTTCTTTATGCTAAGAATGTCATGACCGACAAGAATCAGCTTCCCTACCCATATACCTACCACTGGTCTTTGGAAAACATTCCCACAGTTAGAAGACCAACAACCAAACTACAGTTTGTTGACAGTCTAAAAATAATAGCAAAATCATCCTAAGGGTTTTCAGAGATGAAAAGTGGAGGAAGATAACAAACAGGAGGAAAATGAAAAAGATTTGCAAAAGTCATTTTAATGAACTTTTCTCTATAAAGAAGAGGAACTACTACATTTACATGTAACCTTGCTCAGGAACCACTAATGAGAAACATCAGGTGTGGCATAAAGTGGAAATATGTAAACTTAATGAAGGCAATTGCTGCTATTATGGAAAAGATACAGCAGAGTCCAAGTCTAGGAAGGATTCTCTGTGAATGAGGAAGTCCTCTTGACATTCCTGTTTATGAACTGCATTGTATTGATTAAATCAAACCCCAGGACAAGGCAGAACCTCCAAGAAAAGAGATCATGGAGTTTAATCAATTCCTGAACATGAATATAGCTATTATATTCCTGATAAATGGTCATCTAAATTTCACTTAAAGACTTCCGAAGAAGTTTAACCACATCTCTTCCATCATGGATTTATGATGTTGATTCTTTTAGCCCAATGTAAGACTCATCTATTATCCCCATTAAACTTTATCTTAATAAATTCTAGATTGTCAAAATTGTTTTGGATTAGGACTATTGTTCAACACGTAATATTGAACTATTACAATATGTAATACTGAACTATGTAACACTGACTGAATCAATATGTAATATTGACTGTTATTGTTGACATGGCTTCATGTCATCCATAACTTTGGCCAGCACATCACCTGTCTTTAAGTCTTTCATGAAGATGGCGGCCAGCTCAGCACTAAGGAAAAATCCCGAGGGCCCTATACCAGAAACCTGCATCTGACTTGACATCACTCATTAAGGACTACTCATTGGCTTCATTCATTCAGTTTGTTTCAAATCTACCTAACTATATTATCGCTTAGCTCATATTTCTCCATCATGTCCACAAGGATTGCATGAACGACTCAGCAAACACTTGACTGAAATCTAATTTATATCAGTTTACAGAATATTGACAATAATCTTGATAGAAAAGGAAATGAGGCTAGTCTGGCATGACGTGTTCATAATGATGTTTGTGATCACCACTGTCACTCATGTATACCAAGAATCTCCAAGTTAAGTCCTTCTTGGCTCTCTAGAAAGCTTCATTATCTGACAGCCTCCAGTGCATTTTTCTGTACCTTCAACACACCACATGCTCTGGTTCCCCACAGCAGATCCACTTACTATTACTTAAGAGATGTGCCTCCTACACAGACAGTTCAGTATTTCAAGTAGTTTGTTTCCTTCTTTTTTTCCAATGTGACACTTTAAAATCTCTCTAAACTTTTCCTTGGCTTAAGGACTCTATCAACTGTAATTTAGAACAATACACAGTTATTAGGAGACTAAGCTGAAAGTGCATATTTAACCCTGGGAGCTTTTTCTGCTATAGGGAAATCTTGGGCTTCATCTAATTACTATAATTCTGTGATTAAAAACAGCTCAGATTTGGTACCCAGGCACCTCACTGTTTTTAATGAAGTCTCTCAGATGAACTCATTATATCAACGTATTAAATTACCAGTGAAGAAATGTTATTGGGTTATGTTGCCACTTTGATTTAAATAAGTTATAGCTAAAGATAATAGAAAATCATAAAAGAAAACAAAACTAAAAAAGAACCTTAAAGATGATTTATTCCCAAATTGTTGAAACTCCAGACCCATAAAATTAGGATTCCTTCTGTAATGCCATGAGGCTCATGGTAACTGATGACCTTATGGCAGAGGAGGCCGCACTTGTGCCTGCAAGAAAGCCCTGGGAGTTGGCTTGCTGGTACTCTGAGTCTTTTAATAAGACCACCTCTCTGTTATCTCCTGCATTCTCTGTCACTCAGCTCAGGTTCAGGAGAGAGCAGAGCCATTTTCTCTTCTTCCTCGACCTCTTCCCTGGTGATGGTACATGACCTTTCTTTAGGTTTCATTACAGGTTTATGCTTCTGAATGTTATGGGGAACACAGATAAAATAAATTAAAAGAGAAGTTTAGTTAGTCAATCAGTCAACATTTATTAAGCATTTACTATATACTGAACATTGTTCTACGTATAGAGGATACAAAAAGAAGAAAGGAAAAACGGTTCTTACCCTCAGGTAGTTCATATTCTAATGGGGAAGAGGTCACGTAAATGACTAGGTAAATAGGTAATAGGTAAATTGCAGACACAAGATATACACAGAGTAGATGAAAAGCAGCCTCCTGAAGAAGGAGGAGGTTGATCTGAGGCTTGAAAAAGGCCACAGAAGCCAAGAGGCAGAGCTGAGGCAGCATTCTGGGAACTGCAGACAGAGAGTGAAAAAGCATGGAGGTGGGAGGTGGGGTGTCACATCCGAGGAAAAGAAAGTAGGAGTAGAGTATAGAATTGGAAAGAGAGAAGGAAGCCATATAATGAGGAGCTTTAAATGACAGACAGAGGGGTTTATATTTAATCCTGGCAGTAATAGGGAGCCACCATAACTCACTGGACAAGATAGGATCATAAGGAGGGTGTGGCATAGTTGGAATTATGCTTTAGAAAAATTCCTTGGTGACTGTGTGGGAGATGGAATGGAATGGAGAGATCTGAGGCATGGAGACCAACTGGAAGGCTACTGCAATAGGCCAAGTAAGAGGTGATGAGAGCCTGAATCAGGGTTTGTGGCTAGGTGACGGGAGAAAAGAGGACACATAAGGGAGATGTTGCGAAGACAGACATGACAAGATGCGTCTTTGGACTGAATACGTGGGGTGATTGAAATGAGAAATCAAGGATTACACCAAGACTGTGGGCTTGGGTTACTGGAAGGATGGTGATGACCTCAAAAGGAATACAGAAATGTAGAAGAGGGGAAGGACTAGGAAGTAAGATAACAAGTTCTGTTTTAGATATGTTGAGTTTGAGATGCCTACAGGACATCCAGTTTGAGACAGGCAAGAAGCAGATGGTGATAAGGGACTACAGCTTAGGTGAGAGACTAGGTCTAAACATAGATATATAAAGATCTCTCTCTCTCTCCACACACACATATATAATATATAGGTACACATATACATACATATACAGATATAGACACATACATGTGTCCATACATATGTATCTTGGAATACACACACACATATACACACACATATATGTATATTATGTGTATATCTCAGAATCATCTGCATAAGGATGATAATAACTCCATGAGAGCTGAGATCACCTACATGAGGCAGTAAAGAGTACCAAGAAGACACAGGTTAAAGCTCAGGGGGGAACTCAGGGTTAGTGAGCATGACATGGAGGAGAGAAGTTTTCAGTGGTCTTCAGAGGGCTCTGTTCCTCCATGCCACACAGAGCACTGGCTCTTCCTCACATCAGTTCCGTCTCGCATCTTGCCTGAGCTCCTTTTGACGGGTCTTATTCTTAGACATTGCACTAGCTCTGGCTTACAAAGTTGGGGAGTTGATCTGTTAAAGCTGTCTGGCATTTCAACTTTCTAGAATATGTTTTTCCAACCCTTAGCTAAAGGTTTGGAAATAGCGGATGTAAAACAGATAGATACCCCTCGCCTACAAGCTCCCTAATTTTCTTGGTTTGCAAGTCCAGGCTTCCTTTGTCCTTATATTGGCCTCTGACCTGAGGAAGCCCTCTTTCCCACCCTGACACAGATGATAAGCACAGAGAAAGACAATTATTTCTCTGGCTCCATAAAATATTAATCCTTCAAGTTTCAAAACATACACTCCCTCATACTCCCTCTAGAGATCTTGATGCTCTGGACCCTAAATGCTCTTACCACCTACCTCCCCTAACTACTGGTTTGTTGTTGTTAAGTTGTTTCAGTCATGTCTGACTCTTCATGACCCTATTTGGGGTTTTCTTGGCAAAGATACCGGAGTGATTTGCCATTTCCTTCTCCAATTCATTTTACAGATGAGGAAACTGAGATAAACAGGGTTAAGTGACTTGCCCAGGATCACACAGTTAGTAAGTGTCTTAGGCCAGATTTGAACCCAGGAAGGCTTGGCCCTCTTTCCACTTTACCATCTAGCTATTCCATACGACAGGTTGGGCTATCTCAAACAAATTTCCCTGGTGCAGATTATAGTGACTGCCTCTCTAGTGGGTACTTACATCTCTTCCTCTATCAAGGTCTTCAGACTGACAAAGAGACCAGGATACTCTATGATCCTTCCCTCTCCAATTCTAGATTCCTCCAGGCTGCCCTCCCTACCCAGTTTCCCCCCAAAATGCACATGTCCTCTAGTTCTGACCCTAGGGGCTTTCCCCCAGCTCTGCTCTTACAACCACAGATCTTCACAAGTAAAGCATACTTTCTAATAGTCTATATTCATCATCCCTCCAAATCCAGTTAAACTATCAAAAAGGCTTTAGAAAACTGACTCATGTTAGATTCAGGATAATTTTCATTCAATTGTTTGTGATGGGCAAAGAGAACAAAACAAACCTTTAGGTAAGAAGGAATTTTTAAAAGCATTATCTAGAAACTGTGGAAAGGAGCTAGTCACACATTTTTCCTATCTTAGCAGAGGGAGAGGTACTCATAACAATAAATACAGACAGCAAACAGCCCCCTGCAGCTTTTCCCTTTTAAATTGTTCTTTTTAATAAGTCCAGAGCTCCTTAATCCAATTCACCATCTCTGGCCTGGCCTCAAGGTTACTCTCACCATTTGTAATCATATGCTGGTTTTCAGGTTCTTCAACACTGAAGGGAGAAAGGGAGGGGTGGGATGGGGACAAGCATTTATTAAGTGCCTGCTATGCATCAGGCACTGTGCTAAGTACTTTACAAATATTATCTCATTTGAGAAAGACAAGGATTTCTCCAGGTCTATGGCCACCAAGTACAGGACAAAGTAGGCTCAGATCTGAATCAAATCAAGAGACTGAATTAGAAAGAAGAGAGCAGAATCTTTTCTAAGCCCTAGGCTACCCAATATTTTTAGCTTAGGGTTAGGGAAATTATTCGAAATGAGTGAAATACCCAACAGCTTAACCAAACCAGCCTCATAACACAGCGAGCTGAAACCATCCTAGTACCGGACATGTGGCATTTTCATCAGCCCTGCCATATATCTGTCAGAGTCCTTGGTGTAGCCTAATTACACCATAGGTACACGGCAGTCCCAGAGGTGCAACCTGCTACTTCTTCCTGCAAGGGTGCTACTTGAATTAATGAGTTAATGTTTATAAAACGCTTTCTTATTTTCAGATGGGAAGCACTGTATAATTACCTAGCAATATTACATGCTAGAGATGGCAGTAAAAATATAGCTTTCCATGATCACAGTGGCACTGTGTTGCAATTAAAATACTGAGAAAAAGCATATGAAGCCCAGAATATCTCCATCAATTTCTGGCTGGGCTGGATAAGAGAATAACTTGGACCCTGTAAATAACCAAGAAGCCTCTCAACCCTGGGGGAAAGGGAGGAGACCTTGTGATTCAGAGATCCTATCCTTTGGAATTGAAGTAATGGTACTTTCTAGTTATTCTGTCTTTCATGGCGTCCCCTCCCTACTATCGCCCAAGAGGGTAGAAAAGCAGCAGCGACTCCTTAACTTGTTTCAATCATTTTGGCTTTCCTAGGTCTCTCCAGACCTAAATTTTTTAGATCCTCATACACTATTAAAACCCCATTACATTATTAACCGCTCTCTTCCATCTTTTCCTTGACCCACAAGTGAAGCTTGATTCTAAAGCATATGAAGGCGGGAGCTCAGAATTGTGAAAAGAATGTGGAATTTAGAATCAGAAAGGCTTCCGTTTCAATCCCATCTCTCACTATCTGGGTGACCTCAGATGAGTCCTCAGAGCTGTCTCAGCCTCAGATTCCTCATCTATAAAATGGATGCTATAGTTTCTGTAGCGACTACTTCTGTGGTGAGGAATAGATGACATAACTGGGTCCTGATGCTGCATGTTGAGATCCATTCTTGCTGTCATTAAGGCATTGTACCTCTCCATGCCAAAGAAGGCAGCATCCAAGGCTGGTAGCTTCACAACCATTGTGGCAGTGCAAATGCTCTAAAATAACAAGAGAAGAGGGTGCTCCAAACCTTCTCCCCAAGGCAAGCCACAACATGTTGCAATGCCACATAAATTGAATGCCCCTCTTCCAAAATAGTTATTGCTATTACATTATTTTATATGCTTATATATGGTATATATTCATATGTTTTACTATTATATTAAGTAATACTAATTAATAATATTATTCCAAAATAGCAATATTCCAAAATAGTTACTGCTATTACATTATTTTATATGCTTATATATGGTATATACTCATATGTCATACTATTATATTAATAATATTAATTAATAAAATAATAACAATGATAGATGGGAGCAAGCATTTCTGTGACATTTTACTAAGCGCCCGGTGCCGTGCTAAAGTGCTTTACAAAAGCGATCTTGTTTGATCCTCAGCATTCTGTGAGGCGGGTGCTGTTATTATCCCCATTCTACCACTGAGGAAATAAAGGCAAAACAGAAGATAAGCCACTTGCCCAAGGTCAGACTTAAGTATAACAATTACAACCATACCTAGCATTTATATGGCACTTTAAGGTTTGCAAAACACTTTACAAACATTATCTCGTTTTACCTCCAAAATAACCCTGGGAGGTGGGTGTTATTATTATTCCTATTTCACAGATGAAGAAACTGAGGCACAGAGAAGCTAAATGCCTTGCCCTGGGTCACATGACTAGTGTCTTGCATATTCCTGACCCCAGTTCCAACTTCGCTCTATCCACCGCATCACGTAACAGCCTAAAATGACTAATTCAATGACTGACTGAATTAGATCGTTTGAATTCAAAGCAATTCCCGGAAGTCCGTGTGAAAAGTCTGATGGAACTGAATGTGACATTCTAGCACTGAAACCACGTTACTCCCAGAAACCACAGACCAAGAGGATGCGCCCCAGGGATGCGGGTATAACTCTCACTTCAACAGCCTCTAACTGTATAAACGATACGTGTTTTCTCTGCACTGACCAAATCACTGAGCATCCAAAAAAACATGAAATTTCTGAACTGAACGGCATCAAGGAGGGCTAACAAAAAGGCCCCACAGTCAGAAGGATGTAGGCTGTAGTAGGAATTTTACACAGGAAACCAGTACTTTGTCTTTCTCTTTTTCCACCCCTGTTTTCCAGCTCCCTTTTCTGCACTGTCTTTTTCCATTAGACTATGAGTTCCATGGGGGTAAGCACTGTCTTTTTTGGCTTGTATTTATATCCCCAGCACTTACTACAGTGCTAAGCAGTTAAAAAATGCTTTATCTTTATCTATCAAACAATTGATCGATACATCTATCTGTCTGTCCATAGAAGCAGGCTGGCCAACCCACAAAGACACTGAGAGGCAGCCTGGCCTAATAAGGGGTGTAAACTTGAAAAGAAAATCCCTACAGAAGCAGTAGAGTGCATACAGCAAATACTGTTTGAGCTGAAAGAACAAAAGAAATTACTGACTATGATTCCCTACCGCCATGGGTTTGGGGTGATTTACATCTTTGGTGCTATAAGAGGAAGTGGATGTGGTGATACACAGAAGATGAGAAGAGATTATTTTAGGATTACTATTAACAATTTAAATTTGTTTTATTGATGCCTCTTGTCTTTACAGAACAATCGTTTTTCACTAACCCCTCTTTGTGACAAAAGAAAACAGTTAAGGAAATATCTGATACAATAACCATATCTGATAATGTACATAATATTCTACTCTAGTAATCTCTCACCTGTAAGTAGACCCTGATGAAATGGGAGAGATATGTTTCATTATTTGCATTATCTGTACTCTGGGATGTGCATTGCTGTTTCAATAACTTTGTCATTGAGAATCTTGCTCTTCACATTTCTTTATTTTTCTCTAGGTCAGTTTGAAATTTTTCCTACATCTCTCCAAAGTCCACATACACATCATTTTTTATTACCTGTGAATATTCCATTACAATCCCATACTCTAGTTGCATCACCCTTCCCCAATTAATGGGCATCCACTTTGTTTCTGGTTCAAAGAATGGATGTTTTGGTATATGTTAGAACTTTGTTTCTATTCTTGAGTTCTTTAAATTATTCATCTAGTAGATGGATCAATGGCTCCAAGAATCTCGACAATTTAGTCACTTTCCTTGCATTACTGAAAACTAGAATTCAAAATGGTTAGACTCCTTCACAACATATCAGTAATGCTTGTCTTTCCATAGCCCTACCAACATTTAGTATTCTGATCTTTGCCAATTTGCATGGCATGAGATAAAACCTTACAGCTATTTTATCTTATTATTAGCAATTTGCAATTCTTATTTTGGAAACCAATTACATTCTTTGATTGTTTACCGATTAGAGAATAGCTCTTGGTGGCTATTTGTGACAATGCCCTTTATATTCTGAATATCAAATTCTTTTTCAGGGATACATGATGCAAATATTTTCCTACTGAATACTTTACAATTTTGTCTTCATTTATTTTATTCACGCAAAAGCTTTTAAAATTTATGTAGTCAGAATGATCAAGTTTATCACATTGTATAGTCTCCTTTACCCCTTGATTGGTTAATAATGTTCCCCTACACATTGTTGTAAACGACAGCACATTTTATTATCTACTGGTTTTTTTTAAATGGTAGGATCTTTTTATAATCAGGCTACATTTTCATTTTGAGTTTATTTTGGTATATGGTATAAGATGTTGGTCAGGATCTAATTTTCTGCCAAACTGCTTTCCAGTTTTCTTAGCAGTTCTTAGAGCAGTACTTCGTTACTTTAAATTTGCTTGAGTATGTAAATTTTAACCTATATGTAAAGTCTGCCTGGGTCACACTAAAAAAAAAAAAGATGGAAAACGTGATTCTGTAGGATAGATGCTAATGCAAAAAGAAAAAAAGATATTTATGATGAGATTAATCACACCTTTAGACAACAATCCAGGAAAGCAATGAAATGGGAAAAGGCTGGAGACCAGGCAGATCCCCTCTCTGTATACATGGAATGAATGAAAAGGGCCTGGGACTTGAAGCTGCTATAGTCTGCTTGCCATACATAGTTACTCAAGCTGATAGCTCAGGGCTTAGAGCACCATCTGGTGGCTTACTCAGATATAGCATGCAGCCACTATCCACCCACATATGCTCAAGTCCCGATAAAGTAATTTTACGTGTGGAGACAACTACTTAATATAGGTTCCCATTGTCTTCTATCCACAAAATAGACCACATAAAGCCAGATCAGACCACACCAGATAGTCATTAGGAATTTCTCTTATGGTCTTGAGAAGTAAATTGTGCCCTCTGAACTCACAGAGGTAGGGAATTGGAAAACAGTAGTACCTTCCTATCCAAAAACCTCATCCTGGTATAATCTAACTTGCTTCATAGAGACTGTCCTTTTTCATTCATTAAAGAAGCTCCTTAAGTCCTGTCAGGGCATCTAGGTGGCATATTGAATAGAGTGCCGGCCCTGGAGTCAGAAAGGTAAGTCTTCCTGAGTTCAAATACAGCCTCAGACACTTACTAGCTGTGTGACCCTGGGCAAGTCACTTAACCCTGTTGGTCTCAGTTCCTCATCTATAAAATGAGCTGGATAGAGAAATGGCCAACCACTCCAGTATCTCTGCCAAGAAAACCCCAAATGGGGTCATGAAGAGTCAGACATGACTGAAGTGACTGAACAACAAGAAGTCCCTCATACATAGGAAGCTTTCCCCAGACTAGACTAGACACCTTCCCACAAACATGAGACAGGCATGAGCATTACCATGAGGGGCCAGATCCACATGGTCCATCAGGTCTAGCATTCTCTTTTTAATCACTGTTCTGCTTTATGGTGAGCTATAGGGTATGCCAAACCAGGAGAGAAGAGATGAAGTAGAAATTGGACAGGATTTGAAAATTTGAAGAAAAACATAAAAGTTGTCAGCATCTGCTGGTACAAGATACACATTGGATGTATGTTGTTAAAAAGAAGAAAGTTGCAGTTAATTTGAAGACGGCTCACAGCTACTCCTTAGGCAAAGAAAAGAGTTGATGGAATGGTTTTGTCATATTCTAGGAAATGTCCAACAAGTATGATTTCATGGGGCATCTGGTCATCACTTATTGTAGTACTATTGATAAATATTTGCAAAAAGATCACCACAAAAACAGTAGCTTATGCAACAACCTCAGCTGCTAAGGACAAAGTGGTAGAGAAACCCAGTGAAAAATCTGAGAAGGCTCTCCAGATCAAGTCAATCTACACTGATTGTAGATTGAATCTGACATTCAGTAATTTAAATGCATGGCATAGGTTTGGCGGGAAGGCAATGCTGAGACAAAATATATGAAAAAGCACAATTCAGGAAAATAAATGAAAGAGACCAAATACTTAGAGATTATACAAAAGCTTCATGCCTCATATCATAAATACTTTCTTCAAAAAAAGAACTAGTATGGACTGTACATGGAAAGCCCCAAGTAATCCCCAAAAGAACAAAATATATTATATTTTAACAGATAGGACAAGACTTGCTATTGATGTAGGAGTTATCCCTTAGTCAGCTCTCTTATCAGATCATGAAAGTGTTAGAATTAAATTTAGAATTAGCTTTAACAAAAAGAATGAAAAAAATGTTATAAAATTGAATCAACACAACCCTCAATTATTTAAATAATCAATTAACAACCAAAAATGGGAAATGGACAACAGAAACTACATCAATTCTGGCTATAACTTTATCCAGAGGTAAATTAATTGTCTCAACAAAAAAAAAACAAGAGCCCAGAAAATGCCTCAGTCAGCAAAATATGACTTACCTGCCAAAGGGAAGGATATGGCTTCTAAAAACAACACAAAATTCAAATAAAAACTCATGTGTATGACCTTACAAAGAAAGGTAACGTACAGCTCATGAGCAGTATCCTCTTAAAAGAGAGAATCCATGAAAGGTAAAATAAATTTTGAGGTTTGGTTTTGTTTTCAAAATAAGGCAAGATATAAAACTAAGCAAAGTCATCTTAAGGGCATTCAAGGATAAAAATGTAAGGAAAATGATCAATGGAAGAAAAAATGGAAAAGATGAGCAAAAATTATTAGAACAAACTGTTTTCTCCATCAAAAACAGTGGAATCATCACATTTGGGAGTTAGCACTAAAAAGCACAAAGACCAGAAAGACAACCAGATTGGATGAAGACAAAATAAGTGAAAACCATGCTACAGGTGACATCATTGTGAGGACAACAAGTGACGGAAATACAAGGTACCGAAGGGGGTAGAAGATGGCAGAGGGACCTTAATATTACTCCCCCCACAAAGATGACCTAACTAATGATCTATAAACTCACTCTCTCATTTTTACAAAATCTTTATGAAAGTTCATTGATGAGAAAATTAGTAGGGAATGAACAAGCAGTCTTCATAAGCAATACTGAATAATAGATGATTTTATCATTTCAGAATAAATTGAAAGATGTAAAGAATAAAGGATGCAATTACGTTTATTGTTTTTTGGTTTCCCTTCCCTCAATTTTTTTTTGTGAAACTGGGTCTCCCTATCTCACTGTAACAACAATGCTGTTTGTAGCTGCTGCAGAAGTGTAAAGCCAATAACACCAGCACACAGGAGGGCTGCTAGCACAG
>CM053625.1:241304248-241338759 GCA_028646595.1 Phalanger gymnotis
AGTTCAAATCTGTCCTCAGATGCTTACTAGCTGTGTGACTCTGGGCAAGTCACTGAACCCTGTATACCTTAGTTTCTTCATCTATAAAAATGAGCTGCAGAAGCAAACAGCAAGCCACACCACTATTTCTAACAAGGAAACCCCAAATGGGGTCATGAAGAGTCCGACTTGACTGGAAAACCACAAGCATTTATTAAGCACCTAATATGTGCCAAGCACTGTGCTGAGTAATGAAATACAAGGAAAGACCAAAGCAAAGCAAATAAATAAAAAACAGTCCCTGCTCTCAAGGAGTTCACAGTCTAACAGAAAGGACAACAATACACAACAACTAGGTTAGAAACAACTAGGTTAGAGAATTAAGTGCCTGGCACATAGTAGGCATTTAATAAATGTTTAAGGCCTGGGCCTGGAGTCAGGAAGACCTGAGTTCAAATACAACCTCAGACACTTCTTAGCTGTGTGACCCTGGGCAAGTCACTTAATCTGCTTGCCTCAGTTTCCTCATCTGTAAAATGGCGATGATAATAGCACCTATCTCCCAGGGTTGTTGCAAGGATCACATGAGATAAACACTTAGCACAGTGCCTGGCACATAGTAAACACTACATAAATGCTAATTATTATTATTATTATTGTCACTAGTCTTGTAACTACATACGAACAAGATCTATAGAGGATAAATTCCACATTTTCAGCTCCCCCTTATACATTGCCTTCCCCCACAAGAATCCAAGTTCCTTGAGGCAAGAGTTCGCTTTTTTCTTGTGTTTACATTCCTGGCACTTACCACCATACCTGGAACATAATAAGTGCTCTCTCTTACTCTCTCTCCATCTATCTATGCCCACAGGGGAGAGTTTGACCATTTTTCTAGAAAAGAGTTTGAGCCATACACATGACTAGAATTTCTAACCGGGAGTTAAGAAAAGCAGCTACTAAAGTGGTTCTCGACATTAACCAAAGTGCCTACTATGTGCCGGGGGCACCGTGCTAAGTACTTTACTGATATTAACTCATTTGATCTTTATAACAGCCTGACCAGGTAGGTGCTATTAATAGCCCTACTTTACAGATGAGGAAACGGACAAAAAGAAGTTAAGCCACTTGCTCACTTGTAGGTAGCAAGTATCTGAGGCTTGATTTAAATTTTGGGCCCACTACTATAGCTATTCTATGTACATCTGCTCCACCTAGCTGCTGGGGTCCTCTGACTAGACTTTAGGGAGTCCATGAACTTGGATGGGAAAAAATTACATGTTTATTTTCACTGATCTTTAAATAAAACTTAGCTTTTTCTTCAATTTTGGATGTGGGTAGCAAACATGATTTTAAGGAGGGGTCCACAAGTTTCATCACACTGTCAAAGTGGTCCACTATGCAAAAAAGGTAAAGAATCTGTGAGCTAGGTCAATCAATCAATCATTCAATCCCTAAACATTTATTAAATGCCTACTATGTGCCAGGCATTTAATGCTCTAAGTACCCGGGATGTAAAAAGTAGCAAAAGGTAGTCCCTACACTCAAGGAGTTCACAGTTTAATGAAGGAAACAACAAACAAATATATACAAACTAGGTAAATAAGAAATAATTAAAAGAGTAGGCACGGGAATTAATAAGGGTTGAGAAAAACTTCCTATAGAAGGTGGGATTCTAGCTGATATTTGAAGGAAGCTGGCAGAAGAGGAAGAAGGGCATTCCAGGTGTGGGAGACATCCAGAGAAAATGCCTAGAGCCCTGAGATGGAATGTCTTGTCTGAGGAATAGCCAGGAGGCCATGTCACTGGATCTAAGAGCGCCTAGAAGGGGAGTAAGGTATAAGAAGCCTGAAAAGGTAGGGAAAGGCCAGGTTATTTTTAAATGCATGAAAGAAAACACATAGGATTACATGAGAAAACAATTATCGTTTTCAACAAATATTGTTGAAATATTGGTCAAAATATTTAAAAACCGACAACAACAAGTTTGTGGTCCCTGCTGAATGAATGTAAGCGTAAGTGGTGGGGAATCGCTTCAGCCCAATCATAGCAGAGATGAGAGGGAGAGCTTCTGGAAGGTAAAAGCCTTATATATGTCCCAGGAAAAGAAGGAAGGAAGTCAGTTCAGGTAGAAGGTCTCAGGAGAACCTGTCAGAGGAAGGGGAGGCTATAAGAAAGAAGGGAGGATCTTTCTCCCCAAAGAACTGGGGGCAAGTTGGGGCTCCTGCCCAGACCAGCCCAACAGCAAGCTTATTGGGGGTAACCACCTGGGAAGAAGAACGATGGTTTGCAAAGCACTGAGGAGCTTCTAAACCTAAGGATAAGGAAGTGGATTTTTAAAGGGCTTAGACCAGAATCCTTCACTTTTTTGTGTCATGGTCCAATCTGGTGAAGCCTATGGACCCCTTCCCAGAAAGATGTTCATCAATGCATAAAATAAAATACATAAAAGGAAACCAATTATATTGAAACAGAGTTGTTGCTTTTTTAAGTTCACTGACATCATGTCGCAAAGCTATGTCTTTGATACTTTTCTAAATTAAACCTCCTGACTAGAGACCAAGAACTGACAGCCTTCTGCTTGGGCAGTTGACAGTTGATTTGGGGAAAAAAGCAAAAGAAGGAGCTGAGTCAGATGTAAGAAGGAGAGCTAAGAGAGAGAGAGGCCCGGTCCCCTGTACACGTGCACAGGCCACTGGGACCAAGTGAAAGGTTATCTAACAGGGTTATTTTCCCCTCTGCTTGTGATATGATTCTAAAGTACTAGGAGATATTCTAGGCAGAGGACACAAAGGAGAGACCTAAACATTCACCATCTTCTATCAGAGGAAACATTATGTACCCACAGGCAGCTAGGTGGGGAGGGGATAGAGTACGGGCTTCAAATCTGCATGACCTAAGTTCAGATCCTGCCTTGGATACACCGTGGACAAGAAGGAGAAAGGGAAAAATATTTATTAAGCATCTACTATGTGTCAGGAACAGGACTAAGCACTTTCCAGGTATTGTCTCATTCAATCCTCATAACAAGCTGGGCAGAGAGGTGCTATTATTATCCGCACTTCAGAGTTGAGGAAACGAAGACAAACAGACATTAAGCAACTTGCCCACTTCTAGCTAGAAAGTGTCTGAGGCTTGATTTGAACCCCAGCCCCCCATTCCATCCACACTTGCTCCACCCAGCTGCCTCTTAAGATCTCAATTCTTATAGGCAAGTTGTTCTGCAAACAGCTTTGTACAAACAAGATATGAGTCACCTGACCTAACCCGCGTCTGCCTCAGTTTCCTCTTCTGTGAAATGAGGACAATAAAAGTTTTTACATCCCAGGGTTTTGAGGATAAGATAATACAATAGTTGTGAAGTGCTTTGCAAACCATAAAGCACTATATAAATGATTATGATGATGATGATGATGAATATTATTACATGTGTAAATATATGCAAAATATGTACAATGTAAAAACATGGTAATTTCGGTATGAAGGCACCAGTAGCTGGAGGAAGTGTGGAAGGAGTCGGTATTTGAGCAGAACTTTGAAAGAAGCCAGGTCCTCTATGAGAAGAGGTAAGGAAGGAATGCATTCCAGGCATGGCAGGAGGAGATATGAGCGCCATGCCCAGGCACAGAGACGAGATGTGAGAGGAATAGTAGATGGGCCGGTCCATGAAGGGTAGCCATGGAAAGTAGACTGGAGCCAGACTGCGAAGGGAGTTGAATGCCAAACAGTGGCTTATGTTTGCTCCTAGAGGTTGGAGGGAACAACAGTGAGGAAGGTCTCAGTGTACTGAGTGTCCAGGGTAAAAAGAGGTTTATCCAGTTTGTCTTTCTCTGTCCCATAGCCTGGTTACTTAGCCATTCTGCCTCTTCTCACCTGGCGTCCCTCCCTCTCAGCCCTGCCAATTCTCTGAAATCCTCCATATTTGTAACCTATCCCAAGTCAGAAACTTTCAGCTTCTCATCTGACCTCATTAGGAAGATCATCTGAGCCAGACCCTTCCTCTTCCCCCTTCCAATAAAACACCCAAGAACTGCCATGACGACCCCTCTCCCTCAGCTGAGTGAGCTGTCCTGAAGCAAGCACCCACTCAATCAACAATCGATGAATCGATATTTACTAAGCATTGACTATGGGACTGAGTGACGCCCTGAGGATACAATCTAAGGCAAAAACAGCCCTTTTCCTTCAGATGCTCATATTCCAGTAGGCAAAAGATGGTGCAAACTATGTATAAACGAGATATGTAGTCAAAACTCAATAAGCAGGTACTGTGCTACACTCTGGGGATGCAAAGAAAGGAAAAATAAACCAGTTCCTGCCCTCAAGAAGTTTACAATCTAATAGAGGAATCAACATGCAAACAGGTATGTACAATACAAATATATATATGGTATAAATTATATACATATATAATTATATATATATATATGTATAATAACACTTGTGCTAACTACCCTCCGCCACCTTTAAAGCACCCTAAAATGTGGATTTTATAAAATGTATAATGTATACATTTTATATTTAAAATATATAAATTGGAGATAGTATCAGAGAAAAGGCACTAGCATTAAGTGGGAATTTGAAAAGACTATTTGCAGAAGGTGGGGCTTTAGCTGAGACTTGAAGGAAGCTGGAAAAGCCAGGAGGTAGAGATGAGGAGAGAGAGAGTTCCAGGAATGAGGAACAAGTCAGGGAAAATGCCCTGGAGATGGAGTCTGTCCTATACAGTGAACAGCAAGAATGCCAGTCTCACTGGCTCATAAAGTATTGGGAGTAAAGCAAGGTATAAGAAGACTAGAAGGTAGGAAGGGGTCAGGTTATGAGAGGCTTTGAAAGCCAAAGAGAAGGTTTTATATTTGATCCTTAAAGCAATAGGAAGCTGCAGGAGTTTATTGAATAGGGAGTGGGAGGTAGGGAAGGAGGAGAGAAGGTGACATTGTCAGACCTGCACTTTAAGAAGATCGCTTTGACAGCTGAGTGGAGGATGGATTGAAGTGGGGAGAGACTTGAGGCAGGGAAACCAAGCATCAGGCTACTGCAACAGTCCAGTGTGCGGTGAGGGCTTGCCCTGGGCTGGTGGCAGTGTCAGAGGAGAGAAGGGGCCAACACAAGAGATGTCGTGAAGGTAGAATCAACAGGGCTTGGCAAGAGATTGGATATGAGGGATAGGGGATGACACCTAAGTTGCAGAGTTGGAGGTTAAGAAGATTGATGATGTCCTCAGCAGAAATAGGAAAGGTAGGAAGAGGGGAGTGTTTGGGGATAAATATAATGAATTTATTTTTGGACATATCGTGTCTAAATGTCTATGGAACTCAAGAGTTCTATGTCTTCATGGACTCCCTCTCCTGTCATACCCTAAAGACCATGGTGCTCAAAGCTACTGAGTGACATCCTTGGTTATATCCTTTCCTTGCCCCTTCTCAATTCTGCTTGGGGGGGGAGGGGTCAGTCATGTCAGTGGGCTGCCCTAGTTTGAAAATATCACTCGTGGCCCCAGTGAGGTCGATTGCCTTCCCTCACACTGAGGTCCTTGCCTTCTGCTTCTCTGGTCCCCCCAGATAAACGAGCTGACTTTGTGTTCCCTTTGGAGTCTTCCAGTAAACATACTAGATAAAAGGACCTGTTCCTTTCAGCACCAAAGGACTCATCAACCCTTCCGTGAAGCCTTTCTGTGAAGTCCTAATATGAACCCTTAGAGGTCAATAGCCTCATTTGCAGACTGAACTGAGCATTGGAGTATTCAGTCTGGTGGGGGGGAGGGTGGCGGGGAAGGTCAAGCTAGAAGTTCATGAAGCCAAAACCTAGGGCTTGATGACAATTGGTATAAATCAATAAACTTATACTTGGGTCACCAGTATAATATGTTAGCTCAAGGCTCATGGTATCACAGAAGAGGGGGATAATGCAGAAGGCAGGAAAGCGCCAAACAGACTATCTGCTCTGAAGGAAACAGACCAGGTGGATTCACAGAAGTTGGTCAGAACGTTTTTGCCCCTAGTAAGCAGCAAAGTAAAGTTGATGGGCAATGCCCCATTTTAACTACTTTACTGTTATCAAAGACAAGGTCAAAAACGTGGAAGGGACTGGAGGAATCCTGCGGAACAGGAGAAAGAGCTATCAGTGACATGGAACTTCAGGGCTTAAAAAGCAGCTTACATAATGCTATCTCATTCAGTCCTCATAGCAGTTCTGCCAGGTGAGCTCTATTATCATTCTCATTTTACAGATAAGTAAACCCAGACTCACGAGTGACTCACCTAAGGCTGTACAGTCAGTATCTGAGGGAGGATTTGAACTCAGATCTTTCTGACTTCAGGCCCAGCATTCTATCCTGTGTGCCAACTGCCTCCATGGTACTTTAGACTAAACTAAAGGTTTAGATTTGAAGACACGGCACAACTGAGCGATGCAGTACATTCTTTGCACTGAAAAGTTCTTACACACACACACACATGTGCGCATGCACGCGGGCACACTGCAATGTTTTATATTTGTGTGCGTGTCCACCTCTCACACAAGATCAAAAACACACTATAGCGTACATCCTATAATGCTTAAATATAGGTAAATTAAGGCACAGGACTCTGGTTCCATGTCTCAGATATGTTGAGCTCTGCTGCTGTCTTCCAAGATGTCGCCCCGCCTCGTGTTCTGTTTACAGAATCTTCCCATTGTATTTTCTGAACTACCAACTTGCTTCCTGGACTCAGGTATTCATGTAGGCCCTAGGAAGCCTCTACTGTTAACAATCCCTGTCAACAGTGGTTATCTAATGGTGCTGCCTAGCAACAGTTCAACAATCCGTATTTTAAGGTGCTTTAAAGGGAGCAGAGGGTAGTTACTGCAAATATTACATATTACATATTAGCAAACTCAGACAAAGAGAAAGTTAATGCCTTACCCAGCTATGAGGTGTCAAGCCAGGATTTGAACCCACATCTCTCTTGACTCAAGTATCAGTGTTCTATTTACTCTATCATACTGTTGCTTTTTCTTTTGTTTTTAGAAGCAATCAGGGTTAAGTGATTTGCCCAGGGTCACATAGCTTGTAAGTATCTGAGATCAAATTTGAACTCAAGTCCTCCTGTCTCCAGGACAGGTGATCTGTTTACTGTGCCACCTAGCCACCTCCACACTGTTTTTATTTAACGATCAACAGCCTACTGAGTTATTACCTCTGAATTAGTCATGTCATGGCCCCAGTTATGACAATTTAAAAGTAAATTTAGCTAATTCCTGTTTTGTTATTCTGAATAATTATGTTTCTTTTTATAAAACACCAGTGAATGTTTTTCATCAAAACATATTTGCCCATGAAAGAGGAAAACATCTAGGTTTCATAATTTTTCCATACCTAAAGAAAGCTTAGATTGCCAAGCTAACATTCCCTTACAGGAAACTCTAGTATCCAGAAGTGAAGGCAAATCCTGGGAGGGACAGAATATCAATCACTTTAGGGTATGACCTAAAACCCCAAACCCTCCCAAAGCATATTTTAATTAGGAGCTCTTAAAGCTGGAAAAGCCTTCAAGGCCCAGACAAATAACGTGGTAAAATGACAGACTGTGGAAGCAGAGAACTTGTACAACACGATAGCCTGTGTCTAGAGATAGCCAGCTGGACCTGGGGGTAGGAAAACTGAGCCTCAGACACCTCCTAGCCCTGTGATCCTGAGCCTATAAAATGAGGTTAATAACAACACCTCCCTCCCAGAGTTGTTGTGAGGATCCAGTGAGATATTTGTTAAGTGCCTTGCAAACCTTATATGAACACTCATTATTTTCCTTATTCTTATTATTTCAGAGGCAGTTACCCCCAGTCCTGATCATCTCCAACACTCACAGTAGTCAGAAAAAGAAAAATATTTCCTCATTTGTCGTCTCCTCGTATCTTTTTTATCCTTTAACCTCATTATTACTCCATTTTACCCATAAGGAAATTGACACACTAAGAAGGAAGAGGAGGCAAGAATCTGGTTCAAGTCCTGCTGGGTCACATACAGGGCGGACAACCCTGGACAAATCTCTTAACCTCTCAGTACTCCGGGGCCAATCTCCAAGACGATAAATTGCAGAGCAAATGCCACTTATCCCTACCCCTACCTGACATTCCTTCTAGTTTCTTCACACACTCTCTCATTTCTTGAAGCAAAAGAATTCAGACCAATGGCCTCTTGCTATGAAAAGAAAACAACTTTTAGGAAACACCCAAGTAGATCTGCAAGAGCTGCCCCAAATCCCCAAGCTGCCCTCTTATTTTCTACTCACCAGGTAGATCCCTCCATTGGGGCTCCTAAGTGCCAGCTGAGGTTTGGATTTCTAAATCACCAGCTTTCTGTTTCCCCGATGTTTCAGCCAAGGAAGTGGCCCAACCAGCAAGCTTTCCTGTACATAAGCATGAATAACATACAGTGAGAAGGGGGCCTGTGCACCGGCCAGTTAACTTCTGACCCGTACTTCCTCAAAAACTATTCAAAGGATAGGAGTAAATGCTGTACGGGGAAATTCAAATGTCTCCTGAGATGCTTTAAAACTGCAGTTTTCCTGCAGCTAGAAATGAGATGAATCAGGGCTTTGGATATATTCTCCAAAAAATTAACTGGATGAAAAAAAAAAGGCTGCTTCCTGAAATAATGCTTCAAGATGTCTATGGTGAGCTGAGCTCTATGGACTGCTTTTCTCCACTGTTCTTCATTATCCTGACATGCAAACACCCTTTGGCTCAAAGCTACCAGAGACTGGCATGATAGGCCTCCCCCTAAATGGCAAAGAGGAGGATGATTGGGTAGGAATCCAATCATTGCATATGAATCCAAAACCATGGCTGAAAACAGCCACACTGGAGGCTAGGAATTTCACGGCAGCAAGGCAAATAGCCAGTGTGCGCCACAGTCCTCCAACAAGCTGTATCCGACTCAGGTCCCTGGTGAACCCAGGCGTCCAGTCCCATTTACACATTGCGATGCATGCAGGTTTGAAAATAGAATGCTTATTTCATTCTAAATAGCAGAAAGGTCATTTCTGCTGCTAAAATAGCAGAAGGTCATTTCAAAAAGAAAACCCACTTTCCAACAGTAACATGGACACGCAAAACATCTTTTCTAAAATTCACAATAACTAAAATTCAATTTATTGACTATTCTCTTTCATTAGCATTCAGCCTCCTCCCTCAAATGCCCCAGAGCTAGGGAAAGACACATGAGCTTTGTCAAGCTTCTTATTTCTTTTTAAAAAATATTAGTTCTTTCCATGAAGGAGACTGGGGTATGTGTATGTATATAAAATATATGTGCATATATATTGTACTTATATAGATATGTATCTATACACACGCATATGGTCTAATAGATTTAAGACTTTCCACAAATGCAATTATCCTATGGATAGATCGTGAAAGTAGAGGCGGATTCTGAGCTTTTAATAAACACTTATTTGTCTCTATTAAAAGTCTATAGTAAGTACAACAGAATAGGAAGCTAGGTGGTGCAGTGGATAGAGCAGTGGGAAATTGCTGGGAAATTTCTTAACTCTGTCTGCTTCAGTTTCCTCATCTGTAAAATGGGCTAGAGAAGGAAATGGCAAACCACTCCAGTATCTTTGACAAGAAAACCCCAAATGGAGCCACAGAGTAGAACGCAACTGAAAAATGACTGAACAGCAAAGTACAAAGAATGACCTTGGTCCCAATGAAAAGATGTAAGAAGATATCTCCACTTACTTCTCTTCAGAGATTGCAGGATGGAAGGTGTAATGGTGAGGAAAGGAGTCTGGGAGCGTGGAACACTGCATATAATGTCAGATTTTTTTTTTGCTGTACTGACTGGTTTTGCTGTACTTTTTTTCCTCTCTTACCTCTTCTTCAGGGTAACTAGGTGGTAAGGTGGATAGAGCTCTGGGCTTGGAATCAGGAAGACTTATCCTCATGAGTTAAAATCTGGCTTCAGATACTTGCTAGCTGTGTGACCCTGGGCAAGTCACTTAACCCTGTTTGCCTCAGTTTCCTCATGCGTAAAATGAGCTGGATAAGGAAATGGCAAACTAATCCAGTATCTTTGCCAAGAAAACCCCAAATAGGGTCATAAATAGTCGGTCACGACTGAAATGACTGAACAACAAAAACCTCATTTTTCTTTTTATGGTTTGTTTTTGGCAGGGCAATTGGGATTAAGTGACATGCCCAAGGTCACACAGCTAGTACATGTGTCAAGTGTCTGTGGCTGCATCTGAACTGAAGTCCTCCTGACTCCAGGACTGGTGCTCTACTCACTGCACCACCTAGCTATCCCTCTTTTTTCAGTTTGAAAATTGTCATAAAGGATGGGCTCTCTGGAAGGGTAGAGACAGAGAGAGATACAAGAGGAAATCTAGGTTACTTAAAAGATATCAATAAAAACTTTTTTTTCAAGAAAAGTCTATACTAAGAAAAGTTTTGCGAAACAATTCTTTTTGCAAACAAAAGCCTAATGGTGTTGTTTCCTCAAACTCCTAAGTATCATTATTTCTAACCCTTCTGGCTCAGAGATACTGGCTGGCTTTAATGAGAGAGGAAAGGCAAAGCAAGTCATTATCAAGCATCCTGCCACATGGACTTCAGACTCAGGTTAAGGATATGGCAACTGACAAAGAAAGAAAACATCTTCACTGCAGACAACTGAGAAACAGCATGCTTGCTAGAGAGGCAGACTCACCAGCCATCTAAATCCAAATACTGCTACAGAGGATGGCCCTCTCTTGCTGAGACATTAACTGACCACAAGTTCATGGCTGAGATTTTCACATAATTCTATTGCTTCCATTGGCACACTGATCTACCAGTAACAGCCCCGAAGAGCAATAGAGGGGATAGAGTAGAAGAAGCCTTACGTATAGGTCCCCTCAATACCAGCTCCCCCTTTTTCTAGACAATTCATCAAGGTAATAACTGCCAGCAACAACTGGTAAGGTAACGACAGATTAACTTTGGGGATTTCTCACAAATCACTCTCTTTGGCTTATGCCCCAAACTCAAGTTTCCCCTGGGAAATCAGAATTTGGCTCATTTTTCCCCACCCAGAGTTTCCCCTGGAGCTTCAGAATTAAGGTCATCTTGAGGTCTCATCAATAAAGGAATCTCAATTCACAAGCAAGTACTAAGGTTAACCAGACATTAAATATAAGACCAATTTTA
Source organism: Phalanger gymnotis (assembly GCA_028646595.1). NCBI lineage: Eukaryota > Metazoa > Chordata > Mammalia > Diprotodontia > Phalangeridae > Phalanger > Phalanger gymnotis. Next base: position 241,315,397 of record CM053625.1, read on the forward strand.
CTGCATCCGACAGAAGACATAAATCCATGACATCGTTTATGTGAATAAAAAAGCAATAAATCTAACTTTCTTTACAGAAATGTGAAAGTACTTTGAAAGGTTCTTGTTCAGTTGTTTCAGTCATGTCTGACTTTCATGATCCTATCTGGGGTTTTCTTGGCAAAGTATTCAAGTGGCTTCCTATGTCCTTCTTCAGCCTACTTTACAGATGAGGAAACTGAGGCAAAAAGGATTAAGCGACTTGCCCGAGGTCACATAGCTAGGAAGTGTCTGAGGCTGGACTTTAACTCAGGAAGACGAGTCTTTCTGACTCGGGGCCGGTAGTCTAGCCTCTGTGCCACCTAGCTGCCTATGAAGCAGATAAAATCTAACAGAGACCTAGGTTTTCGCTCCATAACCTACACAGGTCACTTTACTACTCAGATTGGAGATTGGAGCAGTTGAATTCTTGAGTTCCATTCAACTTGAAAATTATATTAAAAATAATTGACAGTGATAGGGCATGGAAATTAAACCTAGCTGCCAAGAACCACAGCCACCCGAATGTCAATCAGAAATCAAGGTAAAGGAGTTCTGAAATCATATAAGTGAATGGGGGGGGCGAAAATGATGTGATTTTGAAAAACTTCAAACATCACTCAACTTTTGTGCAACACATGTTCTCTAAAGCAAATAGGACTGTGGATAGACTACCTGGCTTGTCATTCCCCATAACTGAAAATGCTAAAAATTCTAGACTTACTCGGCAGAGAAATCCTGAAGCTCTCAACTTAACCTAATATTTATTCACCAAAGCTCCACATAATATCTTCCATGTGGATGAGTTGCTTTGAGGAGCTTCTTCCCTGACATACATTGTTAATTTGAAACCAAAGGGGTGCATTGACATTTGTGCTTAGACCCAGGAGCTGTTTAATCCTCCTCCTGGGTTTCTGAAATTAAGACCTCACTTAAAGTTGAATAAGCTGAGGAAAGAACATTGCTGTACAACTCAAGCAATTGTCAAGGAGCCAGTTTAAGGTGGGGGAAAACTAGACTTGTGTGGTGATGATTGGAAATGATGGGGGAGGAGAAATGTCAGAAATTTAGCAAGACCTTAGAAAAATGTTCCCAATCTGCGAATGTCTCTACTATGAATCACAGGACCACAGATTTAAAACTGAAAGACACTGCACTAAGCACTAGGGATACAAAAATGTCAAAACATAGTCCTTGTCCTCAAGGAGCGAACAATCTAATGAGATTGTGACTAGCTAATATTAGCTAGAACAGATAGTAATAGCTAGCATTTCTATAGCACATTAATGTTTGCAAAGCACTTTACAAATATGATCTCATTTGAGCCTCACGATAACTCTAGAAAGCAGATGCTATTATTATCCCATTTTAGAGATAAGGAAACCAAGGCAAACAGGGTCAAGTTACTATCTGAGGGACCACATAGCAAGCAAGTATCTGAAACAGAATTCAAAACCAGGTCTTCCTGACTTCGTGTCAAACACTACTCACTACGCCAACTAGCTGTATTATGTTCATTCAACTGAATTGAGCAATTAAATACACTGGGAGTATCTTACCTGGATAAGAGAAGACTCAGGAGAGCTATAATCATTGTCTTTGAATAGTAAAAGAATTAGACTTACTCTGTTTGGTCTCAGGTCAGAACTAAGATGAATGGCATGAGGTTACAGTGAAGCAACTTTTGGTTCAATAAGCCTTCTCAGTAAGTTCAAGCCATCCAACAATAGAATTGGTTGTATTTATGAGGCATTAAGTTCCATGGCACTGGAAATGTTCAAGCAGAGAGTAATGTTGCATCGGGGATTTCTTTGGGAGGTGTCAGTTTTGACTGGATGACTTCTAAGGTCTTGCTCAAGTCTAATATTGGCCGATTTTGTGATCCCTCTAGTTCGTTACGATCTGTGTATCTTTTGAAGTCCCATAGCCCTTATTGTCCGTAGCACTTGCCCTGGCACTGATGTCATTGCCTCATTCTGTTTACTAACTCTTGTTTGTGAATATCTTGTCTCTCCAATTGGACTCACAAATCTCTTTACCTCCCACTGTGCCAAGCACAGTGTGCTACATAAATGGTTTATATGCACCAAGACTTTCCGGACACCCTGTAAAACAAATGTTTTGTAATATGTCTGAGGTAGCATGGTGCTTTGCAAAATGTGCTGGACCATGGACCAAAACTTCAACATCAGCATTTTTTTTTCAGTATATGCCATATGCAAAGGTATATAACTAAGAAAATGAAAAATAGTCCTTGCCCAGAAGGGGCTTACATTCTACTGCTGGGAATGAGGAGAGATATAATACAGCCACAGCTAAGTCAAGACAAAATCAATCAGTCCAAGATCTAGGTTTCAGTCCTAGATCTGACCTTTCCTAACTGTATGACTGTGGGTAAATTATTTCACCTTTCTTAGTCTATTTCCTCATCTGTAAAATGAATAAAAACAATAATAATAATAATCCTGACTTGGACCACCCGGTGGTTGTACGGAAAGTTATCATTATCAACAATGCAATTTATTATCTATTTAATGATATATTGTATCAAAGTTCATCCCTTGAGTATGTAAAGCGCTTTTATATAGGTAATCTTATTTGTTTTTCCCAACATGCTACCTACAAAACATATGCAGGGTCAGTAATAGTCCCTTTGTGCCTATGTGGTAAAATGAGGTAGTGACATTAAGTTTGAAGTCATACAGAGGCTGATAAAATAATAGAATTTCAGGCCGCAAGGGGCCTTAGAGATTATCTACACTAGGCTCCTTATTTTACAAATGAGAAAACTGAGATCCAATAAAGTAGTGAGACTTGTTCAAGTTAGTAAGTCGCAGAGTTAGGACTCAAAAACTCCAAATTTAGGGCTCTTTCCACCACAAAAGGGGTTCTTAATTCTAGGTCCAAGATATTGTTTTGGATTTTAATAATATTTTTACTTTTCTAAATTACATGCAAAAATAATTTTTAATATTCCTTTAAAAAATTTTGACATAAAATTGTTTTTAAAAATTTTTAATAACCATCTTAATATAATTGGCTTCCTTTATAATCCTGTGTATTTTACTTTATGCATTTAAAAGCATTCTTTTGAGAAAGAATCTGTAGGCTTTGACAGACTGCCAAAGAAGGTCTATAACACACAAAAAGTTAAGAACTCCTGTTTTAGAGGTTGTCTATGTTCAGCCACCTCATTTTATAAAGTATGAAACTGGGATGTGCAAGAGGTAAAGTGATTGCGTAGGGTCATGTAGATAGGGAGTGGCAGAGTCTAGATTCAAAACCAGATCTTTTGATACCAAATCTGGTATTCTTTCTACTATACTGGCTTCCTCTTTCCTTGGGATCTTAGAAATCATCTAGTTCAGGGGTTCTTAACTTGAGTTCCATGAACTTGTTTTTTTAACAATATATTTTTACAACAATTTCAAAATAATTGGTGTCCTTTGAAATACTATTTTATTTTAGGCATTTAAAATGTGACTCTGAGCAAATCTGAGTATAATTCTGTAAGGGGGAGAAATGGACCTTCAATGAAATGAGGATTTCCAAATATTCCTGATGGAAAGACCAGAGCTGCAAAGAAACTTTGAAGTTCTAATATAAGAGTCAAGAGAAACATAAAAAGATAAAGATGAATAAATAATGATGAGGGGTTTAACAAGAATAAACTGCTTTTGGTCAAATATAGGGAGATGATACATGCCTCCCCTCTGAGCCCTATCATCTTCAGAGGGGAGAGAGGGAATCTTGTTTCTGTTGAGAGAGGGAAAATGTTTCTGTTGTTTTATTGATCTAAATGGAAGAATGGAAAGGGAAGAGAAGAGGAAAACATTAGGGGGAGGGGGAAGGGAAAAGGTAAGAGAAAATTATCTCACAATCAGAGTATGCAAGTAGAAATCTACATACAAGGAAGAAGGGGTGGGAGGACCATCTGAAATGGTCAAAAGAGAGAAGAATAAACACACATATTCACATACAGGTACAGAAATACATTTCACTGAAGGCAAATATGAGGGAAAGGGGAGGAGGGAGAAGAGAGAATTAGAGGGAGGGTAGATTAAGGGAGAGATTAATCCAAAACAAAGCAAACTCTAAGTAATGATGTACAAAAATATTTGTAGCTATTTTTGCAGTGGCAAAGAATTGGAAACTGACAGGGTGCCCATCAATTGGCCGAATAAGTTGTGTATGGCTGAATAAGTTATGGTATGTGAATGTGGTAGAAAACTGAGTTATAAAAAATGATGAAGGGCATGGTGTCAGAGAAACCCGGAAAAACTTGGGTGAATTGATTGAGTGAAGTGAGCTGAACCAGGATAAATAAAACAATTTATACAATGATGATATTACAAAGCCAAACAGCTTTGAAAGACTTAGGAAATCTCATCAACATAGTGACCAACCACTACTCCAGAAGCCTCACGATGAAACATGTTACCTACCCCCAATGGGGAGGTGAAGGACTCACAGAACAGAATGCAAAGTATTTTCTTTCTTTCTTTTTTACATGCCCAATGTAGAAATTTGTTTTGTTTGATATACATATTTGTAAGAAGGGCTTTGTTTGCTTTTCTTTCTCAGCTGAGGGGTAAGCGTGGGAGGGAGAGAAGATAGATTTTTGCTGACTAAAAAAAATTTAATAAAAAATATAATTGAAATATTATTCTGAGAATACCTAGCTAGCATTTCCATATAACACTTTGCAGTCCGCAAAGCATTTTACATATTATTTCATTTAATCCTCTCAACAACGCTTTGAGGTAGGTGCTATTATTATCACCATTTTACACCTGAGAAACAGGCAAATGGAAATTAAATAACTTGCCCAAAATCCATGTAAGTGTGTGAGACAGTATTTGAACTCAGGTCTTCCTGACTCTCAAGTCCAGCATTCTATTCGCTGTCCTACCTACCTGCCTCAGAGAAGAGGTCCAAAACCTTCACCAGAATGCCAAAGTAAAGAACCCCTTCACTATACCATAGTGTTTCTATCAGTTGGGGGAAAGGAGGAGATTGTCTGGTTCCTAGACCAATATCCTTTCCATTTCCACAGTATCTACAATCTACATTTTTCTACGTCTAATCTCAAGTTCCCTTCTGCCCCCTAAAATAAAATAAAATGCTTGATAGACAAAATAAGTTTTATCCCATCTCTACTCAAACTTTTTGTTTTATAAAGTTAAAAGCAACGTGAGGCTTTTTTGACCCAACCATGTAAATTCTCCTGCTTTTCCTGGCCTGAAGTTCCTTTTGTGAGCTTGGAATTTTCTGCAAATGTTCTCATTAATAAATAATATTCAGCTGAACTACTCTGACATGTTACTCTCCACAGAGAGTTGTGCAATTTCCCTATTGACAAATGCAACACGGAATAGAAAATGGGTTAATGCAGACTCACAGCATTTTTACTTAGAAAAAGTACTTTCAAATACACTTAATTCTCTACAGTTTCTTCTCAGGTAGTTTACAAGTCATGGTAAAGTGCACTGTCTCTTCCCTTCTCCACAAAGAAAATGGTCCCATTGCTTTAGTCACTTTATGAATATTGGCCTCGGGTATAATATTTTTCCTTTAGAATCATCTCGATGACTTGTTACCACCAACACCTTCTGGTTTCTTGAGCCCAACAATGGGGGAAGCCATAGTGGGCACCAGCTGCCATTGTTCATGTCTTAGGGATAGTTCTGAATTTCTATTTTATGCTCACTCATTGCAATGGTGTCCTTCTATGAACCAATAAACTCTTACGATACTAACAATAAGTCAACATGAATGAAGTATAACATGATGTAGTGGACTGAGCACTGGACTTATGAGTCAAAAGACATGGATTTGAAAGTTCCCATGCTACAAGATTCATGGGAACAATCAAGAAGCAAGCATTTATTAAGCACCTACAATGAGCTGGACAATTATCAGCTTCTGGGAGCACAAACGCACAAATAAAACATTACTACCTTCCTTTCTCTCAAGGAGCTTTACTTTTTTTATTTCCTGAGACTAGGTCTCCCTATCTTGCACAGACTGGCAGTACAGTGACCATTAGTGGTCCTGGTCCCACTGCTGACTGAGACAGAAGTTTTGATCAGCTTTCCTGATCAACCCTCCTTAATCAGCATGGTACCGTCCCAACCAACCTTGATCTCTGCAGTTCACCATATGAATGACCCAAAGTTAGTGCAGACACTTACTCAGCTTTAGCCTTATCACAACTCAGAATTCCCAAGCTCAAGCAACCTACCAGCCTCAGCCTCCCCTTGTAGCAGGGAAGCACCCACACACAGCAAGGGTCCTAAATTCTATGGAATCTGACTCTATTACAATCTCCAATATAAAGTTTTTAGATACCCTTTTTGGGGTATTATTTTAGTTCTCTTCTTCATTAATAGGATATTAATAGGATAACATGTACATACACAAATGTATATAGAATAAATAAAAAGAAAACAATAACAAAGGTCACTTAGAGAGGGGACTAGTAGCTGGGGGAACCTGAACATTTATTTAATCTAGAAAAGCTGAGTAATGAAGTAGGATATTTCTGAGATGGAGGAAGAAGGGAGAGCATCCCAAGGGTGGAGGACAGTCAGCACAAAGTCATGAAGATGGCAGATGGAGAGGGAAATGGAATTAGGTTTATATATATATGTATATATATATATATATATGGTGTGTGTGTGTGTGTATATATATATATATATATATATATACCTGGAAGGGATCTCAGAAAAGGGACCTTATTTAGTCATTACCACCCCCATTCCCAACCCCCCCAAAAAGAATCACAGATTTAGACGTGGAAGGGACCTCAGTGACCCAACTCCCTCCACTTTTAAAGATGAGGAACTTGAGAAGTGAAGAGGGGGAATGACTTCTCCAGGATCTCATAGGCAGTAAACCTCAGAGCCAAGATTTGAACCCAGCTCCTCTGACTCTAGATGGAGTGATCTTTCTACTATGGCATACTGCTGTCTTGACATATGCTGCCTGTATGATCACGAGAAATTCTCTTCAATTCTCTGTACCTCATCTCTAAAATGGTATGATAAAACTTTCACTACCTACCTCGGATAGTTTGTAGTAAGAATGTACTTTGCAAACTCAGAAGTGTTTTAATGAATTAATCAGTTAGGATTTATTAAGCACCTACTCTGTGCTGCATTCTTTGCAAGGCACTGAAGATACAAAGACAAAAACAGACACAAACTCTGTTCTCAAGGAACTCATAGTCTATCTGGAAGAGACAAAGGTACATATATAAATATTTACAAAATAGATGCAAAGTGATTGGGAGGGGGAAGCAGTGGGGCTAGAGTGGGGATGGGGAGATCAGAGAAGGGAGCGCTTGAGCTGAGCCATGAAAGAAGCCAGGAATTTTGAGAGAAGGAAGTGAAGATGAAGTCTTTCCCAGGTATGAGAAACACCCAGTACTAAGACGTGGACACAGAATGTTATGTGTATAGAGCAGCAAGAAAGTCAGTTTGACTGGACCACAGTATACACAGAGGAGAATAATACGAAAGAAGGCTGGAAAAGGAGGCAGGGATCTGGGGAGCATAAGATCCTTTAAAGACCACTATGTCCAGCTAAGTCTTCTCTCCTTCAGGCTAAATAGCCCCCCATGCCCTATCCTTTTCTCTCTCTGTGTCTGTTCACATAGGTTATGAAAGATTTTAAATACCAAACAAGGAAGTTTGCATTTGATCCTAGAGGTAACAGGGAGCAACTGGAGTTTAGTGAGGAGTAAAGTAACATGGTCAGATTTGTCCTTCAGGAAAGTCAGTTTGGCAGCTTTGTGAAGAATGGATTAAAAAGTCAGGAAGACCAATTAGGAGGTTGGTGCAATAGTCCGGACAATAAACAAGTAGGGCCTGAACAAAGTGGGTAGCAAGGTGAGTAGAGAAAAGAGGACTGATGTGGAAGATGATGTAGAAGAAGTCATCGGAGTGAAGATGTGTACATGGTGTAGGAAATGTGAGCTATTTATTATTAAGAAATAATCAGGGATGGGCAAGAAAATGACTCATCTGACTCTATTACAACCTCAAATATAAAACTTTTAGATACTCTTTTTTGGGTATTATTTTAGTTCTCTTTTTCATTAATAGGATTATTCAGCATGCGCTACAGAAAGTATCCTTCTGGTTTCAGAACAACCTGGGAAGACTCATATGAACTGATGCAAAGTGAAACAAAAGAACCAGATCATTGTACATAGTAACAGAGATATTGTAAGAATGGTCAGTCACGAAAGACTTAGCTACTCTGATCAAAACAATGAACCAAGACAATACTGAAGGACCCAGAATGAAAAATGCGAACCACGACCAGAAAGAAAACTGATCAACTTTGAATGCAGACTGAAGCATACTTTTATTACTTTCTCGTTTTTATGGTTTTATGTTGTTTGTGTTTTCTTTTGCAACATGGCTAATATGGAAATATGTTTTGCACGACTTCACACAGATAATCCAAATCAAATTAAGCCACAGCTTTCTTCTTTCCCTCTGGTACTGAGAACTTCTCTGCTGATCTTGAGAATGTGCTGCTGTTAGTAGATGCATCGACGACTTTGGCTTGGGTCTTTCTTATCACGCCAAAGCCATCATTTATAAAAGAGGCCAAACTAGGCTTGGCGAGCTATAGCTAGGGAGAGCAACTTAAAAGTTTAGGTACCATTCAGTCTGCACTGAACCTTTTATACATAGTTACTCTGTTATTTATAAATCGATATTCTCTTTTCCCATGTAAAGAAACATCCTTGCTCACACTCAACATGGCTCAAAAACAGTAAGGAAAAGGGAGACTGTTGATAATTATCAGACTTTTCCTTAAAGTACCAATAGGAAAAGATGGAGGGAAATTAATTAGGCATCATTTAAGTCAGAACTCTGGCCACAGGCTGTCTAGCAGACTCAAGGCCTAACAAAGCCAGAAGATGTCTCAAGTTAGGGTTTAGACATCAATGAAGCATAGAAAATGCTAAAAAGAAAACTTGGGGCCAAGTGCAAAGTCTTTTGTCTGGATCAGTTGCAAGAAAGAGTTAATTCTCTAGGAATTGCTATGGTGAGAAAGATCTCAGACCTAAGCCCATTTTCTTCCCATATTTTTACATTTAATTCCTTATAGTCTATAATAGAATATATCCACAACTCGGACAACATTTATAAATCATACCATGATTCAGATGTTGGACAATTACTCAAGCAAACATTTGGGATTCCAGACGATATATCACCCCTCTGCTCCCATACAAATCTGAGCATGAAAAGAATCACATTCAAAAACTAAAGCTATTTATACTTTTCAACTGATACACATTCTTTGGTTTTAAAAAGGAGGAGGAGAAGAGAAGATGGGGAGGAAAACAGACACACCAAAATGGGCTAGAGGGACTTTTTTGTTTACATGTAATTCCGCACCTGTGAAACCATCTCTTCCAGCATAGCTATACAGAGAACACAGCTGTATTCTCTTCTATTTCCCACCCTTACCCCCTCCCGGGCAAGGCCACTTTGCACAACCTGAAGAACACCCAGTTTAGCTGAGAGCCAGGAATTCTGGCAAAGTCCAGTATTCTCAGAGCTCCCAAGTGAGTGTTTTCTTGGTAAAGTCCCCGTTTCCTGGGAGATAGAAATAATGATGATAACAACTCTAAAAAAACTTTAGACTCCATCCAGAGGGCCCAAAGCACTTAGTCACACAGACAGGACTACATCATAAACACAACATCCTAGCAGGGCAAGTAGATATTTATCGTAACAATGTTAGGGAAATGGGCAGCTAGGTGGTGCAGTGCACAGAATGCCAGGCCTGGGAAATTCATCTTCTTGAGTTCAAATCTGGCATCAGACACTTACTGGCTTGTGTGAACCTGCCTGGGCAAGTCACTTAATACTGTCTGCCTCAGTTTCCTAATCTGTAAAATGTCATGCTGGAGAAGGAAATGGCAAGCTACTGCAGTATATCTGCCATGGAAGTCCCAAATGGGGTCAGAGTAACTCTACAACAAAATATTAGGGAAAGAGGTAGTAAGGTCCAAAGAGAGGGGGAAAAACACTTTCCAGATGTGTTTAAAAATATTAATCAGTTTGCCAAAATGTCCACTAGGCTGCAGATAACTTAAGCTACACTTCTTTTACTTCATGATATTTTCCCCAGTATATTCAGTAGAACAAAAGATGATAGACCTCCAATCCTATTTTAGGACAGCTCTAATTTTTATTAATTTTTTCCTTATATCGAGAAAAAATTTGCATTTCCACAACTTCCACCCACTGCTCCTAGTTCTGCCCTTTGGAGCCAAGTAGAACAAGCCTTAGGTGCCTCCTTCCTTATAAAACACCTTCCAATGTTTCAATACTGCTAGCGGGTCCTTCTTCTGTCCAGGTTAAGCATCTCACACACCTTGTGATTTCCTGCCCCAGTGCCTTTGTCCACACTGCTCTCTATGGCTAGAATGTACTCATTCTCCATCATCATTTGTTTAATTCCTACCCATCCTCCAGAGCCCAATTCCATACTACTCTCACCATAGCGCACAGAGTGCCAGGCCTAGAGTCAGAAAGACTCCTTGAGTTCAAATCTAGCCTCAGATACCTACCAGCTGTGTGACCCTGGGCAAGTCACTTTCTCCTGTTTGCCTCAGTCTCCTCATCTATAAAATGAGCTGGAGAAGGAAATGACAAACCACTGCAGTATCTTTGCCAAGAAAACCCCAAATGGGGTCACAAAGAGTCAGACATAACTGCATAACAACAACTCTCCACGAAGATCCTGCACAGCAAGTCAAGTTAACAAGCATTTATTAAGGGCCTACCATGTACTAGGCCTTGTACTGATGATGCCTTCCCCCATGGACCTGCTCTGTAGAGCATTTCGTTTGGCACCTCTTTGACGCACCCACCATGTCCTCTCGTGTCCTATCGGGTTTATGTCTTTACTCTCTCATTTGACTGTAAGCTAAAAGAACAAAAGGACCTTTTTTAAGCTTTTAATTTCTCCATTGCCTACAAATAACATTTCATATTTTTATTGTATAAGCTAATAACAGTAGGGTGTAATCAGATTTGAAGCGAGAAGAGCTGGGTCTAAATCCTTGCTGTGCTCCTTACTACCTGTGTGTCTCTAACCATCTGTGTGATTTAACCTAATTGAGCCTCCATGTCCTTAGGGTTTCCTTAGACAGCTAAATAGAACACTGGGCTATGCTTGAAGTCAGGAAGACCTTAAATCCAGCCTCAGACACTTAGCCAGCTGTGTGACCCTGGGCAAGTCACTTAACAATCTTGTAAAGCAAATAAAGCAATTATTATTATCCTCATTCTACAGATCAGGAAACTAAGGCTTATGGAGTTTAAGTGACATGCCTACTGTCATAGAGTTAATAGGTGTCATAGTTCAGATTTGAACCATGTCTTGTGACTCCAATTCTTAAACTGTTTCCACTATACTATGCTAGAGATGCAGAGCTCTGCACAGTAGGCACTTAAGAAATGTTTGCCAAATTGAATTTAGTTGGCATTCACCCACTCCTAAGAAGCAGGTAGGAAGTGATGGAAAAAAAATTTGCCATCAGTGAACTCACAGTTGGCCATAAAATTAAACTCTGTAAGAGAGGAGTAATTGGTTGTCATTAAAGAAGCAACTTCCAGGGGAGCTGATCAAGCATCGATCCCTACATTCTCCGGTAAAAGGCAGCACACAAGTGGGAAAATGCTCTGATGATGACCCTGCAAAACCCATTAAGCAGGGGCCAGAGAAGATGAATTGAAATGCATGAAGAAGTATTTCTTGGCAGGGCTAAAGGCAGAAGGAAGAGAAAATTGAATCAGAAATGGAAAACTCCCAAGTGACATAAACCATCTCACACATACATAAAATGCACAGGGAATGACAATTTAAAGAGGCATGAAAAATGTAGAGAAATTAATCAAATAATAATGAACCCGTTTTAAAAAAAATAACCTTGCATTAGATAGGCTTCTCTCCCCTCCCCCTGCCTCCACAAGTCATTTGGGGAGTCTGTCTATCTATGGATCAAAGGCTCGGGAAAAAGTGATTCTGGCAATGCATTTTTCACCTACTGCATTGTGGCCCCTGTCAAAGAGAAGCTGTGGTAACTGTCTTCAACCTCTAGGGACCTGCCAAAATACACATGGTAGCCTATGAGATGTGTGAGGAGATGGCTGTGAGTTCAAGTAGGGACCAGGGAGGAAAAAAAATGAAAAAATCTCACAAAATTATTCCTTGAAAGAAAGACAAAAGGGAAAAGCTATCATCTTCTTAGCAGATTAAAATGCCTCTACTACCACAATCACCAGCTCTGTGCAGATTTCCCAAGATGCCAGCTCCATTGGGAAAATCTAAAGGAGAACATTAGCCATTTAAGAAAAACCCTCTCTCCCTGTTTTAATTTTGTGATAAGTGTTACTGAAGGTTTCCAGCTTTCCACATGATGGCAAGAAACCCAGTGGAAAATTGCCCTGTATCATTTCGAAGACAATAATGGCTCTTCATCCAAAAGAATGCTCTTTAAGCCATGTTGCAAATCTAATGTGGCAATAAGGCTTAGTGGTTTAAAATGGCCATTCCAATACAGGCAGAAAGAAATTGGATGAAGGCTAACTAGAACTGATAAATGGAACTGCCTTAAGTAATCTCTGAATCCCCTTATTAGCCACAGAAGTTTCATCAGAAGAGACAGACGAAACTCTGCAGTCTTTTGTTTAGGCTGTGTACCTACGAGTCTGGTTCAATAAAATACCTACTAATAGCCATAGCCATAAAAAATGCATATGGACAAATGCTCTAAGGGCTGTGCTAATAGGCAGGAGATTAATAGCTGCCGAGTAAAACCTTGTTTTGTATTTCTTATAATAGGAGCAAAAATTACATTTTAGTTCTTTGCCATTTAAAGATCGAAGTAGGAAGCAGAAAGACATATTGCCTTACTTTCCAATTCAAGAATCTTCATATTTTCTACTTCATGGGCTAGAGGGAAATATATACAATATATACCTGTAGTATCTACTGATATACTGGACCCAAGTTCAAATGTGACCTCAGATAGTAAATGGCCAAGCAAAGCAAGGCAAGTCACTTAATCTCTATGATCAGTATATATTGGTATACAGATCCTAAAAACACGGAACTTCTCAAGTCATTTCAAGAATCTACTCGAGGTGACTTCCTAGCCTGTCATATCTAGTCCCACAAGAGATCTCTCTCCCCTCTGCTTTCAAACCCCTCAATTATCTGGTCTCAGGCTAGCCCCTTCTACATTTTCCATTGCTTCCTAGTGGTACACAATCTCCACTCCAAACAGACAAGTCTGTTTACCTCCACGCCTTTACTCACTCTTCTTTCTCATGTCTGGAATGTCCTTTCACAACCACTATGCTGATTTAAATCTGACTCACCCTTCAGGGTCCAGCTTATGCTCTACCTCCTCCACAAAACCTGAGAGACTATTCCAGCCCACAGTGATTCCTCCCACCTCTGAACTCCAACTATCCTGATATGCAGTCTCACACAGTTATTTGTTATTTAACATTCAATTGTTTTATTATTTCTTGACTGTCTAAAAATATTGGGCTGGTTTTTATACTAACTCAATCCTGCTAGATCATAAGCTCCTTAAGGGCAGGGAACATGTCTCCTGCTTCTTTGAAAGCCTAGTGTCAATCACAAGGCTGTGTACGTATTAAGGAAGCCAACCCATACTTATTAATCAAGGGAAAGTTGGAAAGTACAACAGAATTTTAGAATTGGTATCTAGCCTGGTGGTAGTCTATGCCAACCCATACCACAAAGAGAATTTCCAAAACAATACACCCAACAAATGATCATGTCACTTCTGCCTGAAGACTTCTGATTATGGCTAACCAACCATCTCTTGGAGCAGTCCACTGAACTAACAGATACTTCTAATTATTAGAAAGTTTTTCTTGACATCAAGACTGGGATTTTCCTCTTCGAAAACCTATTTGCCCTTCTGCCTGCCCCATCACTTCCCTACAACTACTCCTCATTTTGTTCACTGGGGCCAAACAAAGCAATTCTGGATACTGCCCCTCCTTCTGCAAAACAGCCTATCAAATACTTGAAGATACGTTATCATGTTCCCACAAGTCTCCTCTTCTCCAGAGAAGACTCTTCCTCACTTCCTTCAACAGATCCTCATAGGACATGAACTCAAGGCCAGACATCATCTTGGTTACCCTCCTCTGGATGTTCTCCACTTTATCCATCATCTCCCAGACAGGGTACTTGGAACTGAACGTAAATGTCAGATGTGATCTGACCTGGGAAGACTACATTGCACCAATCCCTTCCTAACTCCCAGAAGCTATGCCTCTCCTACTGCAGCTCCAGATCCCATTATCTTTGCTGGCTGCCCATCATTCTACTGACTTACATTGAGCTCGCAGTCCCCTAAAATCCCTCAGATCTTTCCAGACAAACTGCTCTCCCCATTGTAGTTGGGGAGCAGGCTTTCTTAATCCAGCTGTAAGACTTTATACATCCTTTTATTTTTATTTTTGATCAGACCTGCAATTTCATTGGTGTAACGCTCTCTCCTTACAGACACAGATCAATACCTGCTCTGTAATTAAGAGAATTGCCTGGGGCACTGAAAGATTCATAATAGCTAGCATTTATATGGCACTAATATCCATAAAGCACTTTAAAAATATTATCTCACTTGCTCCTCACATCAACCCTGGGAGATAAGTGCTATTATTGTCCCTATTGTGCAGATAATGGAACTGAGGCAGGCAGAGGTTAAATGACTTGCCCAGGGTCACACAATTAATGTGTCTGAGGCCAAATTTGAACTTCTTGACTCCAGGTCTAGTATTCTATCCACTGCGCCATCTAGCTTCCTCTAGGCAAGCCCTGGAAAATAGTAAGCCCTTTATACATGTTTGTTGACTGAATGACTGACTCTCATTGGAAGCAAGTGGCATGTTTCATGTAGCTCATGGGTGGCTGTTGTCTACCAGCCCCCAGGTCCACTTTCTCAAGTTCAGTACCCAACTTATCGTCTTCCTTTACTTTTCAAATCCCTCCCCTTAAATCAGAAGAGTTTAGCATGTTAATGCTCCTGTAACCACCCTAACCTACCAGTTCTCCAGCGTCTCTCAGGGTCACAACTAGTATTTGTCAAAGGAGGTACTGGACCCCAAGTCTTCCTAACTGTGAGACCAGCTCTCTCAATTCATTATGTCATGGTGCCTCCATCCATTTATCCTTCTTAAATTTCAAATAATTAGATTTTGACCAATACTTTAGCCTGTCAAGATGTTCTTAGACACTGACTTTTGTCCTCTGTTGAATTACTAGATGTCCCCAACTTTATGTCATCTGCATATCTAATAAGCATGGTAGCCACACCTTCCTAAAGAGGAAGAAAAATGATAAAGTGATATCACGACCTGAAAGTATTCTGAGTAGGACACAAGGTAAATTAGCAGGGCTATCACATCCCTCATTCTAGACACTTAAAAAAGATATGGATGTGAGATTTTATTTATATAAAATGTCTTCTTGTAGAAATTCCCTCCATTAATGCAGATCAGCAACTCATTTGTAACATATAATCTCAAAGAAGAAATCTGGAACCTGAAGTCCATGAATTTTTAAAAAATATTTTTGTAACTATATTTCAATATAATTGGTTTCCTTTGCAATTCCATGCATTTTAGTGCCACAGCTAGAATGTATAAGATGCAGTACTTGACCTCAAGCCTTTCTGACTCCTAGGCTCATCCTCTATCCATTGTGTTACACTCCCTCTCTTCTATTAATTCAATTCAATTAAGCAAGGATTTAGTAAGCACCTGCCATGGACAAGGCATTGTGCTGGACATAAAGCAAACTAAGCTTGAATTTGCTTTGCAATATGCCACTTCACACTGATAACTATAATCTAAAGATATCTCTCTCACTTCCAAAGTCCTATAATAATTCATACATACATAATTCATCTGATAATCTGCCCCCTTGTGATATCTACAAGGCATCTTGAATTATTTATTTAAAATTTTATTTCACTTTTCGCATATTTGTGTCATGCCTCCCCATCTAGACTATGAACAACTTAAAGGAACTGCGTCTTCCTTATTATATATTATACCCCACAGTTGCATAGCTCTGGAGGAGAAAGTGAGGCTGGTGACTTTGCACAATCCTCTCTCACTCAAATCAAAGTCAATTGCAAGTCCTATCATCATCTCTCTGATGTCGCAGTCCTCTTCAAGAACGAAGGACAAATCACAACCACAGTGCCCCAGGCCTAAGAGACACTTTATAAAGATCTGTTGATTTGACAGCTTGTTTTATAGGGTATCCCTACACCATATAATTTTCTTTATTAATCTCTCCTAATTTTAAGTCTCAGAACTTCAATTCAGAGAACAGGAAAAAGAAAGAGCATTGCAATTAGCAAGAATAGAGCAACAGTGATGAGAGGCAGTGTGTCATAGTGGATAAAGGGCCAGTGTCATAGTAAGTAAGAGTTGTGACCAAGAGCTGCCTCCAACAGACAGCAGCTATGTGACCCATGGATAAGTCACTGAGCATCTCAGGGAATCTCTGTAACTTGCTAACACCCTATGATCACAAATGAGTTGCTGATCTGCGTGGCTGAAGAGAATTTCCACACCAGAAGTTTCTTACAATGAGGACATCGCAGGTCCAGACGAAAAAAAGAGAAATCCCTCAAAATGAATAGTAATTATGACAACAATCACAATCCAGTCTAGCCCCTTAAAAAGGAGGGAGACACAACTATTTTAAATTAGCCTATATTCCCTTAATTCTTATCAGGGAACTCCTGTGAGGAGAAGCTACATTTTAACTGTTCCCAATTTTCCAAAAAGTTTTGGACCTCTGTCACCCAGAAAGATAATCACTAGAACAGTTCTAGAGGACATACACGTCTCTTGCTACAAGTTCTAAATCATCAAGAATTACTCTGGATCTCACAGTATTGGGATAATTAAGTTCTGGAGGGAAAGGTCTTATTTTTAAGCAGAGAAAGCAATGCTAAACATGAGAATGACCTAATAAAGTAAACAAAGGCCTATTCAGGGAGAAACAATTTGGAAATGGCTGGGAAACACACACACACAAAACCATGAGCACTTAATATGCAGATGGAAGAAGAACACAATTTTTAGAAAATTATTATTAAAGAGAAAGTACAGCTGTTACATAGACATGCACAAGCCAAACCACAGAAATGGCAGACTTGCTTTGATTATTCCCAGAGTCTGCAAGAACCAGAAAATAATCTTAAAGTACAATCAATCTATCTTTGCTTCAGATTTACAGAAGAAGAAGGAGAAAAAGAAAGAAAAGGAGGAAGAAGAAGAAGAGGAGGAGGAAGAAGAGGAAGAGGAGGAGGAGGAGGAGAAGAAGAACAAGAAGAAGGAGGAGGAATAGGAGGAGGAGGAGGAGGAGGAGGAAGAGGAGGAAAAGGAGGAGGAAGAGGAGGAAGAGGAGAAGAAGAAGGCCTTGCATTTATGTAGCTATTTAAGGTTTGCAAAGTACTTTACAAATATTTCATTTTATCATCACAACAACCCTGGGAGATAGGTGTCATTAATATTGTTGGCATTAGACATCTTCACAGAAGCTTGGCATAGACTTTTCTATCCATAATTTCATCTGTTCAGGAATCTGATGTCTTTTCTCCTAAAATTTGCTCCGTTTTTTTTCCCAGCTGTTCAATCTTCCCCGGCTTTCCATCTTCAGCACACTTCATTAACACAACCGTGTCCCCCGTCACCAGACCCTTAATGAAGATGGTGAATCAAAGCAAGGGCAGCACTAATCCCAGAGGCCCAGAAAACTCTCTACTGCTTGAGACTTTGCCAACAACATTTTTGTTCAGTTTCTAAGCAATAAAGAAGCCACCAAAAAAGCATCCTGGAACAAAAAATATGGTTAAACTAAGCTACCTATGGGAAAATAGGGATGGTGCAGACTAACATTAGTAAGCAAATCTGAAACTGCTGATCTGCTTAGAACAGAGTCTGACAGCAAAGAAGATAATCTCATGTCAACTTCGAAATGCTTCATTCCCAGGAAAACCAAGAATGCATACCATCACCGAATAAAGAATTTAAGTGTATATTTTTTTACCCTTAACTTGATGTATAGGTATAAGCAAAACTGATTTGTCAACCCAGGAACCCAATAATAAATTGCGACTAGCCCCAGATAAAGGACCATCTATAAGGATGAACTATCCACTTCAAGATGTCTATTTTTTGCTGATCTTAACTGATATGAAGCAGGGAAATTGCAGCCAGTCCGCCATCATAAACTGGGGAAGTACCAGGGTAATTGACTTTAGTTAATAGTAAGCTAATATTTATTAAGCACCTACTTATGTGCCAAGCGCATAAGTGCTGGGGAAACAAAGAAAGGCAAACAACAGTTACTGCTCTCAAGGAACTCACAGTTTAGAATGAGGGAGACAATAAGCAAACAACTATATACAAAATATGATATATACAGAAAAAATGGCAGGAGGAGGGAGGCCATAATCTCAGAAGGAAGGTATCAAGATTAAGAACTGGGAAAGACTTCTTGCAGAAGATGAGACTTTATTTGAGACTTGATGGAAGCTACAGAAGCTAGGAGGAAGAGATAAATAAGGAGAAGGCATAGGAGACAGCCAACTTGGAGTTGGGAGATGGAGTGCTGTGTTCAAGAAGCCACAAAGACACCAGTGTCATTGGATTGCAGAGTAGAGGGCGAGGGGAAAGGTGGGAGTAAGATTAAGGAGACTGGAAAGGTAGGAAGGGACCAGGTGATGAAAGGTATTAAAAATCAAACACAAGATTGATCCTGGAAATATTAAGAGAGCCACTAGAGTTTATTAAATAAGGCAGTAATGTCATCTGACCTGCATTTTAGGAAAATCAACTGAGTAAAAAATAGATTGGAGCAAAGAGATACTTGAAGCAGAAATCAACCATAAGGCTACTGTGATATTGTAAGTAAGATGTGAAATGGGGATAATAACACCAGCTACCTCCCAGGGTTGTTGTGGAGATAGAATGAGACAATAATTTCAAAATGCTTGGCATATAGTGCTACATAAATTAGGCTATCAATATTATTATTAGGGGATGTAGGCTTACCCCAAAGTGGCTGCAGTGTCAGAGGAGACAAGGGAGTATATATGAGAGATTTTATGAAAGCAAAAAAAAAAACAGGATTAAACAACTGATTGGATATGACGGGTGAGAGAGAATAAGGAGTTGAGGATGATGCCTAGGTTTTGAGCTTGGGTGACTAAGAGGTTGGGAGGGAAGTTAGGAAGATAGGAGAGTTTTGCAGAAAATAATGAGTTCACTTTGGGACATGTTGAGTTTAAAATGACTACAGGACATCCAATTTGAGATGTCTAATAGGCAACTGGAGATGTGAGAGTAGAGGTCGGGACAGAGCTTATGGCTGGACAAAATCAATCTGAAAGTCATCTGTATTAATTGAAACTATGGTAGCTGATGAGGTCACCAAATTAATTAGTATAGACCAGTGATTGGGAAACTGTGGCCTCGAGGCTACATGTGTCCCTCTAGGTCCTCAAGTGCAGCCCTTTGACTGAGTACAAACTTCACAGAACAAACCCTTTTAGGGATGAAGTCCCTGTAAAGAAGACAGAGCAGGAGCAGTCAGAGAAGAGAGAAGAATGTCATAGAAATCTAGAGAGAGGAGAGTGTCAATGAGAAGGTGATCATCAGTGTCAAAGTCTGCAGAGAAGTCAAGAATGAGAATTGAGAAAAGGCTATTAGACTTGGTAATTAAGCAATCTTTGGGAACTATGCAGTTTTAGTTGTATGATTAGGTCAGAAGCCAGACTGCAGAGTTAAGAAGCAAAAGAAAGGAAAGGAAATGGAGGCACCTATTGTAAACAGTATTCTTGAGAAGTCTGTTGTTGTTGTGTAAGAGGACCATGACATCAGGGAAGTGATGAAATGACTTGCAGTTGACTTTGATTTGAGTGAGGAAAGGCAGTGCAAGGTCACCAGCCTTACTTTGTCCTCCAGAGCCATCTGGGTCCCATGGCCTGATATTCACCAGGGCGACTAGAGATGGCCCAGGATGAAATGGGAGATCCTGGCCCTTTCTGGCTAAGGCTTTTTTTTTAAGGTCTTTGCCTCTGCCTCTGCCTCCTTTCCTTGTTCCATTTCGATGGCTGAAGGTGGCCTCCTTAACTTCAGGTTTACTGGCTAGATTTCTTTCTCAAAAACCAAGACTTAAACCCAATTCACTCTGGAGCTCATAGATTGGACAATAGGTCCCTGCCCTCCTAGCACAGAGTGAATGTAAATACCAAATAGTAACTATTTCTCTTTTGGCCAGGAACCTTGAGGGTCTTCCCCTCCCACTTTGATTTTTTTTTTTGGAGTATTGATTAAAGGGGCCATCCCTTGATTAACTTCTTAAAGAGGCCTTGAGGAGTTCAGCCACAAAACAAAGGAGAGATATAGGAGAATAACTAGCAGAGATAGAGAGATAAAGTGAAAATAGGTATTTTTTTCTTCTAATTTGTATGAAAAACATTGCATAACACAATTTATTCAGCCATTCCAGAGATGGTTTCTGAAACATCTGGGAAGATTTGTATAAAACGATTCAGAATGAAGTGAGGAGGACCAGAACAATTTACACAATAACAACACTACCATAAAACAAAGAACGTTGTAACATTTTAAAAGTCTGATCATTGCAATGACCAACTATTAGGATCCCAGAGAACTGCTGATGAAGAAAACTATTCACCTCCTTAGAGAAAGATGATGGACTCAATATGCAAAATAAGACCTAGATTCTGGGACATGGCCAAAAAGGGAATTTATTTTGTTCGAGTATATTTGTTACAAAGATTTTTCTCTTTTTCTTTGGCAGTTGGGGAGGGGAAAGGCAAAAGGGAAAGAAAATGCCTGGTTGTTACTTGGGAGGACAGGAATATTTGAAAAATTAAAAAAAGGTCTCATGGAGCAGCAACCTGATCATGTACCATGGGCAAAGTGCCCATGACCCAAGTGCAGCAGATATTCAACCAGAACAACTTTCCCCCACAAATTGAACATTTCAAAGCTGCGACAGCCAGGCTGCCCCTAGAAGTAACTAATATCAGACCTCCGTGCAACGTGGAACCCTGTGAGGAACACCTGGATCAGCCCATGAGTGACAAACCTTGCTGAGACTACGAAATGGAGCCATGACCTGGAATAATCTGGGTCTCTAAATTCATCATGGGAGCTAGGTCCATATATTAATACTCTGCCTGAAATCATTCCACAATGGATAGTAAACCACCCCCCACACACACACATACCTTTGACTGTCCCAATATTAGTAATACTAAAAGGAAGATTTTAAGAGCAAACCATTCCCTCTTCATTTCCTTCTACACATTCTCTCATGTCTCATCCACCTCAACCCTACTCTACCCATATCTCACTCCAACTCTATCCATCTTTGTGCCCTCTGAGATTCCTTTTCTTCTTTTCATTTTAGACCTCTTCTTCAATCAATAAACATTTATTAAGTGCCAACTATGTGCCAGGCACTGTTCTAAGTGCTGGGGATATAAAAAGAGGTGACAGTCTCTGACCTCAAGAACTTACAGTCTAACAGGGAGGAATTTACAATCCATCTTTCTTTCATGCTCCCTTTATATTGTAAAACTCACAGAGACCTGGATCCCCTGGACCATACTGCATCCTGGCCATCCTTTTTGATACCTATCAATTCACTGGCTGCTGAGGGAGAGTTGGAAGACTCCTTTTTCCACTGTTGCTCCAAGACTCTCTCTACCACTATTTATTACTCAAGCGACTTCTCTTCCTTTGATGTTCAATCTATTCAAATTTATGACCCAATCCAAATCCTGGTGGCTCTTATCTATTGATCCCCAAGCCATTTTCCTTCATTTCTCAATGAGTTTAGAAGCCAGCTCATTGTTTCTTTCTATAACCCAACACCTGCCCTTCTATCAGAGGACTTGAACATACATGTTGATGTTTTCTCAAATACAATAACCTCCCAGTTTCTCAATCTACTCATCTCCAATTACCTACTCCTCCACTCTACCTCAGCTATATAAAGACAGGGTCATATATTTGATCTTGCTATCACCCATAAGTGTTCTGCTTTCTTGATAAGAACAATGAAATTCTTTTATCCAATCATAATCTCCCATGATTCCATTTCTCCCCATGACTTACTCCTAGTTGTACCTACTGTTCTTTCTCATGATGACCTCCAGTCCTTCCACTGCCTAGCGCTTTCTCAAGGATTCACCCCTACTTTGGTTATGCTCTCCTACCTTCCCAATCTTGACCCTTTAGTGAATTAGTTCAACTTTATACTTTCCTCTATTCTTAAGTTCCCTTGGCCTATTGCCACTTATGCCTCGTGAAACTCCAACTCTGAATTACTTCCACCTTCCATTTCCTCCACTCCTTTGGACATGCTGCTTGACAAATCCACTATGTTTATGTTGTCTGATCTCAGCTTGGCCCTCACTGTAGCAAGGTAATAGTTTTACTCCTAATCGAGTCTATGTTCCATCATCACAGCAGCTATTCCAAATATTCTCTTTTCTCCTCAAGCTTCCCATGCTACCTTTTCCCCTAGCCTCTCAACTGAGGATCTAGCCTCACCCTTTACAAAGAAAAGCAAGTCAAATCACCATGAACTCACTTCTGTTTCCTTTTCCTCATCTCACAACCCCCTGACATCATCACGGGTCCTCCTTTGCTCTAGCCTCTGATGAAGAGGTAGCCCTTTTCTTCATCAAGGACAACCTCTCTACCTGTAAACTTGATCCTAACCTGTCCTCTTTCCTCCAGAAGACTACCCCCACTAACACCCCCTCTCCTACTAATCTTCAATCTCTCCATATTGGTTCCTTCCCCGATGCCTACAAACATGCCTAAGCTTCTCCCACTCATAAAAAGCCTCACTTGATTATAATATCCCTGGTAGCTGTCATCCTTTCTCTTCCCTTTCTTAACCAAACTCTTGAAAACGCTGTCGATACTTGTCAATATTCCTCTTCGGCATCCTCTGATTTTTGGCTTCTGACATTGTCACTGAATTGAACCTGGATTGAATGGATTGCTGAATCACAATCCATATGAAGGCCACTAACTGTGGGTGTCTCCCAAGGCTCTGTCCTGGACCTGCTTCTCGTTTCTCTATTTTCTCTTTTCTCTTGCTTGATGACCTCATAAGCTCTCAGATTCAATTATCATTTCTCTACGGATGACTCCCAGATGTATATATTAAGGTCTAGTTTTTTTTTT
>CM053625.1:241339259-241376999 GCA_028646595.1 Phalanger gymnotis
TCACAGTGATAAACTTGATATTCCAGCTGGCGTCTCTGTGTTTCTGTACTGCTGTTCCCTGTCTGAAATGCCATGGCTTCCTTCAAAACTCAGCTTAAACACCGTTTTTGACATGAGGCTTTTTGTCATCCAACCAGCTCCCCTCCCACAAGCTATCATCTATGCTCCGCATTCGGCCTACTTAATTGTTGCCGAACTTCAGATCGTACAGACTTTCTCATACACCTAGAGTGAATGCTGTCCTTTTCTCTACCTCTTAGAAAACCCAGCTTCCTTCAAGGCTCAAATCATATGCTATCTCCAACAGGAAACATTTCCTGATTCCCTTAGTCCTTAATGCTCTCTTCCTCCTGGAGGAAGCTTTAAAAAAGCTTAAACCTGCACTAACAATTTTGGAACGTTGGTATACATAATTATCAGTTACATGGTGCATCCCCTAAGACAGGACTTCCTAACCTTTTCTGTGTCATGGACTCTTTCGCAAAATTTTAAGTACTAAAAATATATAGGAGTACAATTGAAACAAATTATATTGAAATACAGTTATCAATTTTTTAGTGCCTAGACTCAAGGTTAAGAACTTCTGCCCTATCAGACTGCAAACTTTTTGAGGATGGAAATTACTATTGTTGCTGTTGTTGCTTTCTGTAATCCCAAGAGCCCAGCGCAGTGCCTAGCAGGCACCTAATAAATACTTGTTAAATCATATAAGATTAGATTCCAATACTAGGCTCAATTCACCAGAACTATTGCATCTAAATCAAAGGGATTGTAAGTCTCACTGCACTGTTCTGGGAAGATGACATCTGAGCTATCCTCTCATTAGTATTGAATTAGTAATTGTTATACTTTCCACAAGTGGAAAAGGGGCATGGTGGCCTCATGATTTGGAAAATCCATGTAAAATTTTTTTGGTCCTCCCTTCATACGAGAGAAGAAATCTGAATTTTTTCATTTTCTTTTATGGGGTATTTACAGTACCTTACTGTAAAATTTGCTTTAAGAGTTTAGTCATACGGTCTGTGTCCTTTGTGTGTCATCTGCAGCTTCCACAAAACCTGCCCCCTCAATTCCCATTTAATTTCTTATGCCAACCTGTGATTTATCGAAACCCCAATGGGGAAAGTTGCAATGTGCAAGGGATAACTGTAATGTTTTAGAAGGGAAACTAAAACTGCAGTGTCCAGGGAAAGGCAACCAGGACTATGGGAGGGAGGAACTCTAAATTATCTCATGCGATAAATGTTTGAAGACACTAGATAGTGGGAAACGGGATTTGATGATCCCTTAAGTCCAATTCTTAGCAACTGTGACTCTATGAAATGAGGGGTATGGCAAGAACATTAAATTGGGAATCAGGAGATGAGGGTTGTGATTCGGATGCTGTCATTAGCTAGCTGTGTGAACTTGTGCAAATTAATTTAATTGAAGTCAAGTGTTTCCTTCCCCCTTATTTTTTTTAAATTCAAAAAGGGGTGGAGCTATCTGACTTTTAAAAACCTTCCCACGTCTAAATCTCTAAGGTTTTATGAATATCTATAAGTAAGTCCAGAATCTCAAAGTTTGCAAAGACTATTTGATTTTTGCCTATAAAAAATATGTTCTTTATATTATTACATTATTATTTCTATTTTGTCTTTATATTCTGAGACTAGCGCAGAGCCTTTGCCCATGACGAGGGCTTGAAAAATGCTAATTGAGTCAACTTGGTAAAAGCCTTGATTTCCATAACTTAGACCAGGAGGTTCTTAACCTGGGGTTAATAAACCCACGAGGGATCTGTGCCAGATTTCAGGGGGTCCTTGTATTTGGCAAGGGAAAAAACTACATTATTACTAATCTCTAACTGAAATTTAGCATTTCTTTCAATTATGATTTTTTAAAAATACATCCTGAGGAGTCCATAGGCTTTGCCAAAATGTAAAGGGGTCCATGACACAAAAACTCATTAAGAACCCCTGACCAGACCAATGTGCGATATGAGTGTTGCCTGGATGACTTGGTTAAAAATTCACTTTCTGAATCTTTCAGTGTTTAAAAAGAAGAATTTAACATCTTTGGGAAAAACACTGAAGGAAGTAAGAAATACATTTAACCAAAGCCATACAGCTGGCTAATACCTGGGGGAAATGTTGAATGGAAGAAAAACTTCTCTTTCTATTTCACAAGAGAGGGGACTTGACGCAAGGGATAGCCCCTTAAAGCCACACATTTCACCTTGGCCCAGACTTATGACTTCACTGGTATAGGAATCTTTTCTACCAAAACAGACTGGCAAACTGTTCTATAATTTATAGTCTTAGAGTGTGGAAAGTGATTGGCCAGCATGAGTGTGAACTGAATCTGCATCATCCTGACTCCAAGGCTGGCTCTCTGTCCACTATGTCATACTGCCTTTAGGACTATGGAAAATATCACTCTGGGCATGTTTTATTTGGATCTTGTTAGATTTAACTAAAAAGGTCTGTAGTGAACGACAGCAATCAGCAAGGAAATGACAAACATTGACAAGGCATAAGAGACCTTAGAATGGGGATGTGTTTTGGAGAAGGTTCCTGAAACCCCCAGAAACTTTCTAGTCTTTTTGGACTGACAGGGAAGCAGAGTGTGAAGAAGATCACTGAACTAACAAGGAATTTCTCTCTGAAAGCTTGCCTCTGACATGGCTTTTCTTTCTCGGTCCCAGAGAAAGAAGGTAAGCCTGAAAAAAAGCATATACTCAATGTTACTGTTCACCAAAGCCTCCTACTTAGCCCCAAAGGAAAAACCTTTCAATTCCCAATAAAGAAAAGGTTGCCAGCCAGACTGTAGCTGTATCACTAAAGATTTAACAAGAAGGTAGATCGTTCATTTCTGGGAAGAAGTGTGCTGTGTCAGTGACAAGAGATCATCAGACACTCTCATAACAGGCACAGTCACTGAGATCTTCAGACAGTCATCCAGGTCCCAGCTCTCTCAGCCTATTTCTCTCTTCTTCATAAGGGACAGCAGCCCTCCCCTCTCTTCATCTCCTTTAGGTTCTGAAAGCTATCTTGTGAAATCCTAATGAACTGAGAAAGATAGAGAAGATGATTAAGTTCTGTGGGAGTATTTTAAGGAAGTATGCGGAGGAGCAAAAGACATCAGGGCTGTTCAGTCAGAAGCTAAATCGACAGCCCTTCCCTAGTCTTATTTTTCTCCAGGCCTTCCTATTAGTAGCTTCTAAAAATCTGAGACGTATTATATCTTTAAGCCTTTTCATTTTTAGCAAACATAATTTCCAAGAGAAAGATAAGTTCATTTCTAAATTAAATAATTTAAATAGATAGACAGACAGATAGACAGATAGATAGGGAGCAGAGCCAAGATGGCAGAGAAAACACAGGAATTTGCCTAAGCTCTCCCCAAAACCCCTGTAAACAACTTTAAATAATGCCTCAAAACAAATTATGGAGTTGCAGAACTCACAAAAGGATGGAGTGAAACAATTTTCCAGTCAAAGACAACTTAGAAGGTTGGCAGGAAAGGTGTGTTGTACGGGGGTAAGAGTGGAGCTCAGTCCAGTGCAGGCCATTCCCCAGCAAACTTTCAGTAGGCCTTAGGGGTGACTGAATCAGTAATGTCAGTGGTAGTTTCCAGTCCTCTTAGCCCATAGACAGTAAGGGGGATGGACAACTGGTCAAAAGAAGATTACAGGGGTCCCTTTGATGACATTGGAGGCAGGAGTCTGTCGCATTGCACATACTCAGATCCAGGTCTCAGTCCCAGGGTAAGGAGGAGCAGTAGCACACCAGGCTTTACCGCCACAAAGAGCAAGGACCCTGGTCACAGTTGCATGGTGGAAAAGAATGCCTGTAGTCACTCATAGACAAGCACAGAACAGGGGAATAGTAAACATACCTCTCCCTAGACCATGCCACCTTGGAAAAATCAAAAACTTACAGGCCCCCAGAATTACCTCTGAAAACAGCTGAACAAAAACCCTGAAGCTTGGAATAGTATCCCTTCCACTCTGGAAGCAGAGCCCCACTTTATCATAGAATTAAAAGTCAAGAAATAGGTTGGTAAATGAGCAAACAGCAGAAAAAGTCATTATGGTGACAGGAAAAATTGAAACACATACTCAGGGGAAGACAACAAAGCCAAAACTCTTACAATCAAAGTCTCAAAGAAAAAATATGAATTGGCCCCCAGCCATGGAAGGGCTCAAAAAAGATTTTGGAAGTCAAGTAAGAGAGGTAGAGGAAAAATTTGGAAGAGAAATGAGAGTGATGCAGAAAAATCATGAAAAAAGAGTCAACAGCTTGGTAAAAGAGGCACAGAAAAATACTGAACACCTTAAAAAACAGAATAGGCCAAATGGTAAAAGAGGCACAAAAAACAATGAAGAGAAGAATGCCTTGAAAAGCAGAATTAGCCAAATGGAAAAAAGATATACAAAAATTCACTGAAGAGAAGAACTCCTTATACAAGCAGAATTGGCCGAATGGAAAAGGAGGCACAAAATTCACTGAAGAAAACAATTCTTTAAAAATTAGAATTGGGTAAGTGGAAGCTAATGACTTTATGAGACATCAAGAAACAATAAAACAAAACCAAAAGAATGAAAAAATAGAAGATAATGTGAAAAATCTCATTGAAAAAACAACTGACCTGGAAAATAGATCCAGGAGAGATAATTTAAGAATTATGGGACTACCTGAAAGCCATGATCCAAAAAAAAGAGCCTAGACATCATCTTTCAAGAAATTATCAAGGAAAACTGCCCTGATAGTCTAAAATTATAGGGTAAAATAGAAATTGGAAAAATCCACCGATCAACTCATGAAAGAGATCTCCAAATGAAAACTGCCAGGAATATTATAGCCAAATTTCAGAGTTCCTAGGTCAAAGAGAAAATATTACAAGCAGCCAGAAAAAAAAACCAACTCAAGTATCATGGAGCCACAGTCAGGATAACACAAGATTTAGCAGCTTCTACGTTAAAGAATCAGAGGGCTTGGAACATGATATTCCAGAGGGCAAAAGAGCTAGAATTACAACCAAGAATCACCTACTCACCAAAACTGAGTAAAATCCTTCAGGGGAAAAAATGGATATTCAATGAAATAGAAGACTTTCAAGCATTCTTGATGAAAAGACCAGAGCTGAATAGAAATACAACACTCAAGATAGATAGAGGTGAGAAGAGAGGAAGAATGGGAGAGAGGGAGAAGGAGAGACAGAGAGAGAACAACAGAGACAGAGAGAGACAGAGAGAGAATATACCATAGGATCACAGGATTTATAACTAGACAGGACCTTAGAAGTAAGTTATCCCAAGTCTCTTGTTTCACAGCTAAGAAAATAAATTTCAAAGAGGCAAAGTAACTTATAGATTGTAAGGGGTAGAGCTGAGATAAAAACCTAGGTCTTTTGAATCCAAATCCAGCATGCTTTTCATTAAATAGAGAGAGAGATTTATACATACACACATGTGTATATAGTTGGCATAGTTGTATGTTTATGTATAGTTATAGATCCATATAATTAGTTATTATAGCTACACAAAGAAGGTACTTAAGGATGCTTATTAAATTAAACTGAATTGAATTCTGGTTCCATTTAGCCTGGCTCCATAGATATATACATACATACACGCACGTATGTATTTCCAAATGATTTTATGATTGTTGTCTTTCTTAGCTTCCAGATATGCTATATGAAACTTAAGAAGTCCTTTTCTTAATTTCAAACCTGATTTCCTATAGTCCTAAGTTGGTTTTCACCCAACATCAATAAAGTTTAGTGTTTTCCCATAAGCCTTGCCCCCAGACAAAGCTGCTAAAAGAAAGCAAATGAAAGCCCTCACAAAGGCAGGAGAGTCTGGAGTTGTACTCCTAACAGCATGAAGCCAATGCCTCTGAACTCCAATCTCATGTGAAAAAACGAAAGACAAACTAGTCCTGATCCATTTTGATTTTGGAAATATAAGCTCTTGCATAAAGAAGTCTCTGATGTTTTTTTCATCTTAGGCTCCAGAGTTCTTTATTAAAGGGGGGAAAAAACCCTCAAATAGAATAGACTAGATTGCAGAACCTTTCAAATAAAAAAGCCTTAGTCTGCTTTCTAATACTCATTCCTCCTACAGAGGCAACCTGGCTCTCATCTCCCTGTAGTTATCACTTAAGGCTCAGCCCATTTTTGCAAACTGTTTACAAATGAGAGAATATGAAATGCATGCCTGAAAAAAAAGAGTAGCATTTTTTGGGTATTTCTTCCCAACTGTTATTCTTTTTATCCAGTTTGGAAGATCACAGGGCCAACCATACATTCAGTCTCATTGGTTTTCAATTCCAAGAGAAATAAGTGAGCTCCTTTTGCTAGTGCCAAAGCCCGAGTCCACCCCTCTGCTGCTAATTTGATTATTTTTCCATTTGGAAGATGATTGTGACTTCATCTGGATTGTTTAGCCTGACACAAAATTTATGACAAAAGGCTGATTTGGTGGCCCAAGGGCACTGTGGTCAGACTCTCAATTTTGATTGAGCTGTGTGAATGATGGGGCTATTCCCTGCCTGAGGGGGCAGTAAGATAAAGCACAGAGAAGGACAACTAGAATCTGTGCTTCTACTTTGGATACAAGGATATTTTTTTTCCCTCCAGTTCCATCTTCAGCAAAATAGCATTTAACACTACCCCCTCCTTCTCTTCCCCTTTTAAGTACAATTTAAAGAAGGACAAATGGGAGCAAATCAACCTGGGGCACTTTTTATAACTAAAACTGACATTAAGCACAGATATTCAGATAAAAATGAAATATTGATGTGAAGGTTTCTTTTGATTTCATAGTGAAAAAGAAAAATCCTGAAAAAGTTTCCCAACAATACTAGTAAAAATTCTTTAGGAGCCAATTTGAAAATGGAAAGCCAAAGTTTTTACTCTCTAGGAGAGGCGTTCTTAATATTTCTTTTGTTTAGGAAGGGGAAGGAAAGGAAACAAGCGTTTATCAAACACTTGCCATGTGTCAGGCACTGTGCTAAGTGCTTTACAAATATTATCTCATTTGGTCCTCATAACAAGCCTGCGAAGTAGGTAGACCCCTCTAACAAAGCCTGGATACCCCTTTTTAAAATAATTCTAAATACATAAAATCAAACACTTGGTATGACAAAGGAAACCAACGATATTGAAATACAGATGCTAATTTTTTTTAATGCTTGTGAACTTCAGGTTAAGAACCTATTCTCTAGAATAGGGTGTTAGACTATACATAAATGTGTATAAGAACCTCTACCTTCAGGAAAGTGATTTTTACTCTGGATGAGCAGCTCTGATGTTGTTTGCCCATCCTGCTATTTGAAATTCTAGGGAAGCTGTTTCAAAATAATTTTACCCAATTATTTATTTATTTGTCTTGTTTTTTCAGCGTCCTCCTAGAATAATCTGAAACCCAGCCCAGTAATAGCCATGCTGGAAGACCTCCAGGAATAAATCAATAAACTTCTGACAGCTAAATAGTCTAGCAAACTCTTTGACTGAACTATGGTCTTTCACCAGGCTCCATCTTCACTGATCTGGCTTGAAAACTATAGATGTAAGTACTTCATTCCACCCAATGTCAAAATTGGTTTTGCTTGACTCTGCATATTTATTTGTTACAAAGTTTTCCAAAATGAGCTACCAGGAAAACATGGAAGAATCTGGGCCATCCTGTTAGGATTTTCTTCTGTTACCATGGTTAGACTAACATTAGCAAGTAGGTATTTTCTTACACTCTTGGGACAGGTCTGGATCAGACCAGAGAATACTCCCATGTCACTGAGGTTGAAAATTCCACACTGCACAGAGACAAAGTTTTATAACAAAGAAAAGAAAGTGATGGTTCAAAGTGGGACATGAGAGCAAACTTACCAAACTTAATTGAGCCAGACCAACCCAATGCAATAAGCATTTTAAAGCGCCTATTATGTCCCAGGTCTTTTGCTAGGACCTGAGGATTAAAAAAAAATTAAAATAGTTACTGATCTGAGGAAGCTTACACTCTACTGGGGGGCTGAAACAGGTGCAGAGATTTAAAAAAAGTTTTGGTGTTGAGGCGAAGCGGACCTGGTAGACAAACAACAGGGAATAGGAAAGGGCTCTTGTAGAAAGTGAAGTAACAATCCTATTTGGCCCAGTTTTTAGATTGGCAGGTTGTGCTTGGGTCTGATTTCTCTCTCCCATATTCTTGTATAGTGTGGGCAGGCCATGGTTGGTCCTGAACAGGATGGTTAAGACCAGGTCCCATCTTCTTTCCAAAACTGTCTGACCTTGTCTCTTCCTGTTGTGAATAGACATGGACTGCCTGTGCACTGGTTTAAGTGCATGATACATTTAATAAAGATATTTTTAAATCAAAACAAATTGAGGACTGAGATTGTGGAAAGGATACCTATCACCTTCAAGAACCATATATAAAGAGACGTGGAGCCTTCAGGACCACTTCTGGGGGTAGAGAAAGGGTATTCCTTCTAGAATGACAGTAAAAACTCACATTTCCAAAGCTGGGATAGGACTCCATTTAGAAGGCATCTAATATGCCAAACTAGTAGTACATCTGAATGATATTTCCCACTACTAGCCAAAGACTAATCATTGAAACAAGATGAGGCAAATTGCCATTTTCATTAAAACTGGATTTTACCAACAGGGAAGAGTCAGGTCAGGCAACTTTCAAAGTTCCACTGGGTCTGCTCCAACAGACCAACTTCCTTTGAATCTTCCAAGATATATTAAGTTACTACACGTCCATATATAAAATTCAATATCCATACAACTCAATGTCAAGACTCAACCCAACAACTTTACCTATCAATCCCAAACAATAACTCATGCCAAACTTATAAATTCATCATTTTTATGAGCAATTTTTATAAGCTAATGGCAATAGTTCTTTCTAGTTAAATCTTTGAAAAGCCATTTTATGGAATGTAATTTTATTTTAAAGAGTCTGGCCAGAATCTGAAGATCAAAATTACTAAATGTAGAGAATAACTATAACCATAAACTTGGACATCGGGGGATGAAAAATTTGGCCCAAGCAGCTTAAAAAAATCAGTGTAGGAAATGAAATGTGCACTAGCAGAAAGAGGCCTCGACACTAATACAACCACAGATTTTTGTCTGTTTTTTAAGTAATGGAGTAACTCATCCATGTTTGGCACCTAGACATTTTATAAAGAACATTTTCCTACAATCGCATAGTGAGCTCTTTGGAAACATAATATCATCCCAGCATGACGCAGCAGATAGAGCACTGGATTTGGAGACAGGAAAACTTGGATTGGAATTCTTCTTTTGAACCTACCTCAGTCACTTACTAGGTTGGGCAAGGGATTTAACCTCTCTGAGCCTCAGTTCCCTAGGTACAGGCAGTTAGACTGCACAGTAGTGCTGTGCCTAGAGTCAGGAGGATGTGAGTCCAA
The DNA here is from genome assembly GCA_028646595.1 of Phalanger gymnotis. Classification (NCBI taxonomy): domain Eukaryota; kingdom Metazoa; phylum Chordata; class Mammalia; order Diprotodontia; family Phalangeridae; genus Phalanger; species Phalanger gymnotis. The sequence goes on from CM053625.1 coordinate 241,348,685, forward strand.
ATTTGACCTCAGACACATGCCAGTTCTGTGAGCCCAGCCAAATTGTCAGCCTCAGTTTTCTCATCTGTAAAATGAAAATAATAACAGCCCCTACCTCCCAGGACTTTTGTGAGAATAAAAAGAGATCGTAAACTTAAAGCCCTTTGCAAACCTTAAAAGTATGACTAGAACACTCTGCAAAACCTTACATTGCTACAGAAATGCCAGCAATCATTGTTGCTAAGTAAGGCACCAGTTGCCTTAAAACACTAAAAGGATCAGAATTTAAGAATATCTTAAAGGACCAACTTGTGTCAATTGACAATGCGCTTTTTAAAAAATCTATACAACAAAGAAATATAGACCAGGTGAAAATTTTTATTTCAAAGTAAATTTGATTTTGAGTAAAATTATAATAGAAATTTTGCATCTGTTATTAGTTTTAAAATGGAAAAGTTAGATAATATGACTTCTAAATTTCCTTCAAACTCTATCAATCTATGTGTCTTATAAGAGTACTCTATCCAGTTCTATGCTCCAAGAATTATTAATGTTAAGAAGTCAAAGATGATAGTGTTTCAAGGGATATAGCTAAAAATATAACATCAGATCTTGTGAATGAAAAGAACGGTAGTCGAGAACATAAAGGGCTGTTAAAAATAGAGAGAAGATGGTAGAAAGCAGCTACGGAAGAGGCACACATAGGAGATACAGCACTCAATCCAAAGTCAGGAAGACCTGAGTTCAAATCTAGCCTTGGATATTTACCGATTGTGCCACTTTGGGCAAATCACTTACCCACTGCTTGCCTCAGTTTCCTCAACTGTCAAATGGGGGTAATAGTCAGCACCTATCTCACAGGTTGTTGTGAGGATCAAATGACATAATATTTGTAAAGAACTAAGCACAGAGTAGATGTGACATGAATACTTATTCCTTTCCTTGCACTCCCATTTGGAGCAAACAAGAACACAGATTTAAATTATTATAACATGAGGAGGCTATAAGAACTTAGTCTCTGTGAGGTCTATTCAATGGACACTGTGGAGAGAATGATTCTCCTTGTGGAGGCAAGAACCTACATTAGAAAACCTCTCAATATTGATTCAAGTTCTATGATCTTACACTTCTGGACAGGATTATGTGGCTCATAAAGATGTGGGGCTTCAGATGGGGAAAATACGGCTGAATGAGGAAGATCAGGTCTAATATTTTCCAAGATCAATTTCAGTTTTAGGATGTTTTATATTTGCCTATTTGTTCCTAAGATTTTTAATTAAATTCAAAAATTATCTTTTTTCTTGATCAGTTGAATGGACAGAGTTGTGTATGCATATAAATGAATGAATGAATGAATAAAAGAGCATTTAGGGCTTAAAATGTGCAAGGTACAATGTTAGCACTGGGGGCGGGGAGGCACGGGGAGAGGAGGGGCGGAACTCAAATACAAATGAAAGACTGTTCCTATCCTCAAGGAGTGTACATTCTAAAGGGATAACAACGCATACAAGAGTAGTGGTGGCCAAGAGAAGGTGTTTGAGCATGGGAAATCACAGCGATGATGAGTACGCAGAGCTATAGGCCAGACAAGTGGAATGCTATTTCCAGAAATAACAGTAGTATTGATTTAATAACTGTTCTCAGAATAACATGCAGAGGGGCAGCTAGGTGGCGCAGTGGATACAGCATTGGCCCTAGAGGCAGGAGGACCTGAGTTCAAATCCTAGCTCAGACACTTACTAACTGTGTGACCCTGGGCAAGTCACTTAACCCTGATCACCTCAAAAAAAAAAAAAGATGTATAAAGGGCAAGGTTGCCATGGGGAGTATAGGGCAGTATATGTATGCAATGTCATGCCAGGAAGATGGCTGGGGCAAGTGTGAATGGCAGTCTGGGGCCACCCATATCAGAGGCTACGTGAGCTCGTGTACTTGCTAGCCAGGAGAGCTCAGCTCCAGGGGATGAGTTCCAAAGCCGAGCTGAGCAGCGTTAAGTCCTCCAGAGTTGGTCAGGTTTGGAAGGCATTCCAGCAGCAGCAAAGTCAGGGCTGTGTGACAGGAAGATAGCCTAGGAGAAGTATGCTCTGCAGGTATCTACAGAACATCAAACACACCTACATTCAACCCCAGAATACTATACTTTAAAATGGCATTTTGCAAAATTAAGATCTACTTTACGATAATTTTTAAAGTCCTTTTTGTTTTATGTGATTAAAAAAATCTAGAGCCTGTTTTATGATAAGATATTTTGAATAAAGTTGGAGTAGAGATTGGGGAATGAATAAAGGAATTCTGTAAGCCCTGGTGAATTACATAATATTTTAAAAGAAATGTCATTTAATTAGTTTATAATATACCCCATAGTCGAAGGTGAATGATAAATGGATATTCATAAGTAATAGGAAGTAATTCAATGAAAAAATTAATTCACAACAGACCTATTTCTCTTAATGATGAACCATAATCATAAACTTAGAGATCTTCTATTATGTCACTTATTTTGAACTTTTTACTCAGCAAATTTTAGATTAGTGGGGTCTGACATAATGAGGTTTTACTGTTTAATGTGACTTGTGAGAGAACTTTCTCTCTATTATGAAATGGGAGTTATATGTGGAAATCCCTGTATGCTAAGAAGAGATTAGAACAGTCAGCAGCAGGCTGTCAGGAGAAGCATTAGATGCTGGCACCAAGTGGGCGAGGGAATGAGCAGTTTGCAGGCACTAGCTACCTGGTGATCCCGGTCTGTGGGGGTGGCAGTTAGCTCCTGGCATCATTAGACTTGCCAAAGTCATCCTGCAGCGGCAGTGAAATGCTAGGTGAGCATAAGCAGCAGCAGGAAGGGGCTTCCCATACCAATGTGCTGGTGTAGTAACAGCTGTCCTGGGAGGTGCTAGGGCTGATCTTCATGTCTAAGCTCTCTCTAGCTCTCAACTGTGTCCCTAGGACAAGAGTCCTTAACCATTTTTGTGACATGGACCCCGTGGGTACCCCTTAAACATTCTAATGAAGTCTATGGAGCCCTTCTCAGAATAATGATTTTAAATGCATAAAATACATAGACTTACAAAGAAAACTAATTATATTGAAATACAGTTATCGAAGATTTTTTAAAAAGAAAAATCTCAAGGAAATAGGAAGAGATGTTCCATGGGTGACAGGGAGACAACTAACATGTGGCTAGGGACAGGTAGATACCAGGAGAATTGGCCAGTGATGAGACAGCAATCCTCAGATACGGTTTCCTGTTATATGTCTGGTGGTCCTCAAAGTCTTGTCCTCCCCTCAAGGAAGCATCTTGGTATTTGAAAACCATGTTGCATGTTTTCTTAATATTCATGATTATTATACCTTATGTGATAAACACCTGGGTTCAAAACCTACCTTGATCACTTTCTATCCATATGAGCAATAAGAAAAAAAGTACAATACAGAGGCACCTCTAGGCCCTCTATATTCTGTTCAGAGTCCTTAGCCCAACTCTCTTTACCTTTCTTGCTTCCCTTCCTTGTACCTAAAGATTTAGCAGAGAACCAGACAGCTTTTATCTCCCCCATTCAGCTTCCTGAGCACCCAGCCAGCTATTGGTCAGGCCCTGGCCCTTCTTTGCAGAGCTGATTAAGGGGAAAATAGAAAGATGGTAAACAAGAGTACAATGGTGAGTGATGGTGGTGAGTGGCTGGGTATTCAGGCCCATGGCCAGGATGTGCTGAAAATCCAGTCGCTGCACATCACATCCATCACTTCTGTTCCCCATCTTTGCCCTTCTTGCTTATAACATCATAGCATCCAAAAGGATACATGTTAGGCTGAATTTGTAGCTGCAATATTCTACTGGGGCTCCAACATATCTCATTCCAATAGAATTAAAGCAAATCAGTAAATGTCTATTGTGTTGCTACCGGAAAGACTCCTTACAGTCTTAGAGAGCTGCTAGAGGGTCTGAGAGATGATATGCCCAGATGCATTACAGGTAGGACTTGAATCCAGATCTTCCTGGCTCCAAGGCAGCTCTCTATCCACTATACCAGTGGCATCCCACTCAAATGGAAATGGATTCTTATGGGCCTATAACGACTTTGAAAACCACAAATTAGCATTATCTTTGGTGGGTTTTTATTTTTATTTATTTAGTTTCCAATTATATTTTAATCTGGTTCCTGCTGCATAGAGAGTTTTGTTTTGTTTTGATTGGAGAGGAAGGCAATGAAAGGGACTTTGAGAAATAAATAATACCAAGAAAAAACCTCAAAAACAAATACTTAACTAAATTCAGTCTGTGTGCAAGGTATTGTAAGGCACTGAAATGAATACAAAAGGAGTATAAGACATGCTTCATTCCAATAACAGATGGGAAGACGGCATACAAATATTAAACAATAACTAATATTAGAGATCTGCAGAATGACTAGTTAGTAGAGAGAAAAATTATTATGAAACCATGGGACAGAGAAATTACTCTGGTCTGAGTTGGTAAAGGGAGGCTACACAAGGTGGAAACTGACAAAGAAAATTATTCTATTTCATAATACAATTTTCCAAGGTTTCCAGGTTTCGCACATTTACCTAAGGTGCTCTGTCCTGAGTGAGTGTGAGAAGTGCCTACAATGTGCCAAGTACTGTGCTAAGCACAGGGGATACAGAGAAAGGGAAAAGCCATCCCTGCCTTCAAGAAGGTTACATTCTAATGGGGGCGATCACATGTAAATAACTAGTACATAGAAGACAGTATACAGAGTAGATAATCTCAGAGGGCAAGGCAGTAACATTAAGGTGAACTGGACATAGCTTCTTAAAGAAGATGGCACCTTAGCTGGTAGCTGAAAGAAAATAGGATGTGGAGAGGAGGAAGGAGAGAATTCCGAGCATGAGCAGGGGGCAGCTTTGGAAAATGCCCAGAATGGAGAAATGTAGTGCCCAGTGAGAAAAACCGCAAGGAAACCAGTGTCCCTGGATCTCGTAGCATGTGGGAGGGTAGGGGAAAGTAAGGTGTAAGAAGACTGGGAAGGTAGGAATGGGTCAGGTTATGAAGGGCTTTAAATGCCAAACACAAAGCTATCATATACAGTATTTTTGTAATAAATGTATCAGTGAGTTACAAAACAGAGTGTTTTAGAAACTTTGAAGGAAGGAGATCATTAACAATTAATTTTTGAACTTCAACAAATATTTATTAATTACCTACTATATGCTAACTGTGCACTGCTCTATGCCTGCCAAAGTGATAAAAGAAAGTCTGCTAGAAGAGAAAGTATTTGAGTTGGTCTCTGAAGGATGGAGAGGCGTTCCATAAGTAGTATTTTACTGCATTACTAGCCAGTAGTAAAATGGAAAACATCCAATTAAGGGTTATTATTTGTATTATTTTTTTGTTTATGTACAATTACTTACATCAGTCCATCAACTCCTTAATCTTAATGCCTTCCTTCTGAAATTACCTCCAAATTATCTTGTTACACAGTTGTTTGTATTTTCTCTCCCTCATTAGCCTGTGAGTTCCTTGAGATCAGGGCTTTTTTTTGCCTTTATGCTTAGAGGCTTGTAGACTTGACTTGGTGTCTTTTCCCCTCCCCTCTCCCGTAGGAATATAAGCTTTCTAAAGGCAAGGACACTGTATTAGCTAAACTATGTATCTCTCCTATGTAGCAATCCAATGGTTGGTAAACAGTAGGCACTTAATAAATGTTTGCTGATCACCTTATTTCAATGAAGATTTAAAAATAGGGTCACTTGAACAATGCCAAGAGAGGGGTGTTCATGTGCACTTGAAGGAGAGGAATTGGTCCACTCTGCTCAGTGACCTAGCATCATGGGAATTTTCCCAGCCTGCTTTGTGGATGTGGGTGGGGGGAAACCCCTGCATTTAGCCCGCTAAAACACATATCTACTGTCTTATCTTTGGGAATAAAGCAGCTCTGCATGTTCATTCCCCTAGTAACAAAGCAACCAGGAAGAAATCTAATGAGTAAAATTCCCACCCACCTCTGTTTGCCACTGGAGTTCCATTTTAATCACAGCCATCTGGAAGGTGTTTCATGTCATTTCCCAAAGATGAACCACAATAGTTGCATGGATGCAATACTAAGTGTGGACAAAATCACCCAAGAATATACCAAATGGAAATGAGCTCTTTACTTTTAATGTTATTTTGATGTACCTAATGTTTTTTCTTCTTTTCTTTCCTTTAAAGGAAAAAAATCCCAAAGGTTAATTGTTATAAATCCAAACCAATGGATCTGCCTTTTGGCACCAATTCAGGGCAGGAAGCCACGTCAATATTAAGTGCCACTATCCCTGGAGCAGCTAAGAATGCTGACCAAGAATCATTTGCTAGAAAAGCTAATGATCTGCTACAATAAAAACTCAGCATTATTGGGACTGTTCTATATGGGTGCTTTTTATTTACTGCAAGCTAGCATCAGCCAATTAATTTTTTCTGAGTAATTTCTTTAGCACCCATAAAAGTCTCATTCTGGTACCTCATTTTGGCATGGAGGTAACACTGGGTTCTTGAAACATAAGTTCAGCCTGGCTTTACCAAGCTGGAAAGGTTTCATCCACCAGGCTGAATGACAAACTATGCATCTGTTGTTGGTAAAGGGAGAAAGGCTAATCACCAGAAGGTTGGCCACAGAGTGACTAATCATTTTCCCCATGGTGAAATATGCCAAAGGGCCATCAGTCCTGTACTCCCCAATGGAAAAAAGAGTGACAGAAGAGGGAAAGATGCTGAGTCACTCTTCTTAGACCATCTAGAAATAGTAATTCACTGTCAGTAGTCAGTACTAAATTTTTGTCCAGGGACCAATGATTTCCTCCAATGGGAGAAATAACCTATAACTAGATTGACAGTTTTGTCAAAAATGAAAACTCTTCTGGTTATATTTTCTTATAAAGAAGCTGCAGATAAATGAAAGAAAAACCCCCAGGTTTTCCTTGGAGACATGAATAGAAGCGGTAAAAATATTTCACCATGCACCCTTGAGCAGCCAGATGGTGCAGTGGACAGAGCGCTAGGCCCAAAGTCAGGAAGACCTGAGTTCAAATTTAACCTCAGATGTGACACTTACTTGCTCTGTGACCCTTGGGTCACTTAATCTCTGCTTGCCTCAGTTTCCTCAACTGTAAAATGAAGATAATAACAGCACCTACCTTGCAGGGTTGTTGTGAGGATCAAGAGAGATGATATTTGTAAAGCACATAGCATTGTGCCTGGCACACAGTAGGCGCTATATAAATGCTTATTCCCTTTCTTTTCTCCTGGCCATCTTACCTTGCAACACTAAGAATAAGCATAAACAAAACTACCAACATGAAGGCTACAGTTTACATTGCAGACATCACTGATGAAGTTACAGATAAACCACATTAGAGGCAGCTAGGTGGTGCAGTGGATAGTGTTGGATACAGAGTCAGGAAAATCTGAATTCAAATCCTGCCTCCAAGAATTGCAGGTAATTAACAAGTTAATTAACCTTTCAACCTCAGTTTCCTCATCAGTAAAATGGAGGCAATGAGAATAATAGTGGCTCTCACAGGGTTGTTGTGAGGATCAAATTATTCGAGATAGGCAAAGCCCTTTGAAAACCCTAAACTGCCGCATAAATACCAGTTATTTTTACTTTACGAAGAACTGAACAAGATTCTCTAAATTAAGCCAACCTGCAGGTAGGCTACTGAAATTGGGAGTTACTGCAGCACCATTCAAATTTCATTCTGCCATACCAGGACACAGTGTACTATGCAAAGAAGTGGCATTTAAAAAGATGAATTTGGAGAGAACAGATCAGCCTAACCAAATACATAAATGCATGCAGAAGAAATCTATGTTGGAGAAGATACATCTCAAAGACACTTAAGGACTGATTTTTAGGCTCTCTCTAAAAGGAGAAGCTGCCAAAAGAATGGGAAAAGGTCATCGAGTCCTGACTTAGAATAAATAGACTTGGCTTTGATTCACACTTCCAATTCTTATCTGTTCACGGGTAGGTCATCATCTCTCGGTTTTCTGAATTGCTAGATGGTTATAATAATACTCGTGTTATAACTTCTCAGTGCTTTGCCAGCCTTAAAGCACTATATAAATATGAGTTATGGTTATGATAAACACATCAAAGATATTCTTGATGAATAGTCAAAAAGGAGTAGGAAGGCTTTTGTAGATGATTTTCTATGATCAATCATATCTTTACGATCAAACAATTAAAAGGCACAGAGAATAGAAGTCCCCGCTCCTTCAGTGTCTCCAATTAATTGATTTCTTAAAGCACTGGACATGGTAAAATAAAGTGCAGTTTTGAAGGTTCCATTCAACAAAGTGTTTCTTATGCTTGATCTTCTGGACAGTGATATCGACTGAAGTGTAAAACGGGGAGATGCAGTAATATCTGAGGGATTCAGGAGTGTTATAGAGGATCCTTGTGCAAAGCCAAACATAAGAAAGATCTTTATCATTTGCAAGGATTTCCAAATTTCTTCAAAGATGAGATAAGACTAATTGCATCACAACCTAGAAAATAACAATGTCTCCTCCTTAAAACCCACAGCAATGCAAAAGAAATTGTCTAACCACTCATATGAGAAAAACAATATGAGTGAAAATATATATTGTCCAGCTTGTGACACAAAGTTGAATGGGCAGCCCTCTGATTTGTCTTTCAATATGTATAAACAAATTTATGCTTGTATACATATACATATATACATATTCTATAGACACACGCACACATAAATAAAAGTTGGTTAGTTGTTTGGTCTTTCATTCTCAAAGAGGACCAAAATTAAGACCACTTTGTTGGAGTTAAGTTACAGTATGTCCAACTGTGGCTGATCAGACCAATACAAACTTGCAAGGCTCTATCACAGTCAGGTAGAAAAAGGCCACGTGGACATTTGGAGTGGAGATTTCCCTAAATTTGTGCATTTCACATTTCTTTTCAGCTATTGCATTTCTGCTTCACTCATAAAGCCTTCTTTGATGCAGGCACACCATCCTGTGCTAGTGTCTCCCGTGACACTCAATCAGTTCTTCAGAGTGACCTTGAGAGTGTCCTTGTATCACATCTTCTGACTTCTACGTGAGCACTTGCCTTGCAAGAATTCCCCATAGCATAGCTTTTTAGGCAAACATTTGCTTAGCATCCAAACAACATGGCCAACTCATCAGAGGTGTGCTCTCTGCAGTAGATTTTGAATGCTTGGCAGTTTAGTTCAAGAAAGGACCTAATTGTCTGGTACCTTATCTTGTTAGGTGATCTTCAGAATCTTCCCAAGACAATTCAAATGGAAGCAATTCAGTTTCCTGGCATGGAATGGACAGACCATCCAGGTTCCACAGGCATACAACAAAGAAGTCACCACAAAAGCTCAGTAGACATTCAGTTTGATAGTCGGCCTAATACCTCTTCTCTCCCACACTTTCTTTCCAAGTCTCCCAAACAGTGAGCTAGCTCTGGCAACGCATGCATCAACTTCATCATACATGTGTTCATCCCTGGAAAGTATACTATCAAGGTAAGTGAACTTATTCTCAGCATTCAATATTTCTCCATTCGCTGTAATCAATGCTTCCATGTTTGGATGATGTGGTGCTGGCTGGTGGAGAACCTGTTTTATCTTGGTGTTAACTTGTTAGGCCAAAATTAGCACAAGCAGCAGAGAATCAATCCATATTCTGTTGTATCTCAGCCTCAGAGGCTGCATTGAGTGCACAATCATCTGCAAACAAAAAATCATGCACTCATTGCCTCTGCTTTTGTCTTGGCTTGCAGCCTTTTCAAGATAAATAATTTACCATCCGTGCAGTAGCTGATCTAAATATAAAAGTATGGATATCTTGAACAGGCACTACAGAGTGATAATTGTTGAGGATGAGATCAGGCTAAGTGGCATTTGGGAGAATGCACAGTATTTTCAATAAGTCCAAACTGCTCACTTTTATAAAAGTCAATCTCTTTAACATCAATATTCTCCAACTGATATATGGCTGCAAATCATGGAACACTATGGTCCCCAAAGAACTGAAAATAACAAGCAACTCAGAAGCAATACAAAAAAGACACATGGTGGCGTCAAGTACTTTGCAACATGATACCAGCAATGACTCATTTGGGAGACATGATCTTAAAGACACTGTCAAGGACATATAGGATTAGAGAAGAGGTGAGCCAGCCATCAAATAAGAATGAGAGACAACAGATAGAGTAAGAAATACAAAGATAACTCCCAGACATAAAAATAATTAGAGAAAGACCTTAGGTTTATAGAAAGACATTCCATTCTATTCAACTATCGCTTATTAAGTGTCTACTATGCATCATGTACTGTGCTGGGTTTCTTCCTTTGCAAGATCAAAAGCAACACAAAATGAAAATGTGTGTAGGGATTATAATATCACAGCACAAAGCCGTCACACCAATGAATCAGACTGTTGATTTCTTTGGTCTGTATTACAGTCATGTCAGTTATATTAATATAGCACTTATTCTCAAGGCAAATCTGACCTTAGAAAATACCAATACTTAAGTCGTTTTAGACATCAAGCAACACTCATTTATTAAATGCCTACTATGTGCCAGGCACTATGCTAGGCTTTAGGTAAACAAATATAAAAAATCAAATAATCCCTCCTCTCAAGATGATTACCTTCTATTTGGGGAGACAACATGTACATATGGAAGTATTTGTATAATAAATATACAAAAAACACATAAATATAAGGTAGGAAGGGAAGGCACTAGAAGTTGGGAGGATTAGGATAAGCTTCATCTAAAAGATGGTGTTTGAAGGAAGAGAGGAATTTCAAGAAGGATTGGTGAAGGGGGAATACATTCCATCAGGATTGGCAATTAAGAAATCATTGATAACTCTGGTGAGAGCAGTTTCAGTTGAATGATGAGACTGGAAGCCGGACTGCAAAGGGTTGAGGAGAGCGTGAAAGAAGAAATAAAGGCAATGAATAGAGATGGCTCTTTCTAGGAGTCTGAGTGAGAAAGTAAGAAGAGATCAAGGATGATGGTTTGAGGAGCTTATAGAGTCTAATGAAGATAAAGAAGACCTGGATATGTTTGAAAGCAGTAGAGGAAAAAAACCAACAAGCTTACATTTTAAAAGACACATAGAGAAGCAGTGACCAAGAAAGAATGGTTTGGTATAAGAATATATAGGAATGATGAGTCGAGTCAGAGGGCAATGGAGTGATGGTCCTTTTCCAGGAATGGTGGTGTTGATTGGACTATTGATCTCTGAACTACAGGTCAAAAGAGGACAGGAAGAAGAGTGGGAGGGAAAAACACAGCTGCAAGGCAGGAAGATAGACAGGAACACGGCGGGTCTCGGGCTATGCATGATGAATAGTCATCAATCAGAAGCCCAGGGTCCCAGGGCAAGAACTACTTCATCTTTGGAGGCAGAGGTTAGAATACAATAGACGGCAGGAAAATGGCCAGAGAGCTATTAATATGGCCAACAACACCTTGGATCACAATAACACTCCTGGTCTTGAAGTCAGAAGACCTCGGTTCACCTTCTGACTCTGATACTCACTAACCTGAACGTGTTACTTAACCTTCCTCAGTTGCATATCTCTTATGGAACATAAAGGAATTAAATATGGCTTATATACTTGCATTATAGCTCATAGGGTGCTTAACAAGGGTGTTTTGTAAACCTTCAAAATGTAACATAAATGTAAATCGCCATCATCATCATTATTATCATGTAATTTAATCTCTATAGGATTTTTAAAATTTTAATTGTTTCATATTTATCTTTTCTAAATCTAGTCCTATCAACAAATTTCTACAGACGTTTGATAATGTCTTGCAATCTCAAAACTCATTTTTATTTGTTTTCCCTTGATCCTGTTTTTTTTTCTATAGGTAGCATGTCGGTTCTCCTGACTTCCCCACACACACACACCCCTCCCACACACACACACACACTTATCTGCCTCTTTATCATCCCCAAAATTATGATCATCCACTCTTCTGTTTTGCCACTTCCTCTTCATAATTCTCTATAAACTCATCTCAATGTTTAGTTTTTATTTTTTCCATAATTTTGGCAGGATGGTTACAAAACTTTTTTCCTATGGTAAATTTAAAGATTGAACTTGATGAAAGTAATAGTAGCTCACATGTGAAGAGAGATTTACATTTACCGGGTTCTTTACAAGAACCTTATACTCATGGCAGTATACAGGTTTCAAAATGTGTTTGCTTACACTCAAAAGATTATAGGTTCAGAGTTGGAAGGGCCTTTATAGGCAATTTACTCCAACTCCCTCATTTTACAGATGAAGAAAAAAGCCCAGGTGGGCTAAGTGACTTGCCCCAGGTTACTAAGGTCCTGAATATCAGGGCTGGGATTTAAATCCAGGTCCCTCTAATTCCAAATGAGTAATCTTTCCATTGTACCACATTATCTCCCCTGCCTCCACTGATTCATCTGATTCTCACAACAACCCTGTGAATTCTGCTGAGCAGATGTTATTACCCCCACTATATAAAACCTCTACCCTTATCCTCCCAAAAATGTGACGTTCTCATATGTTTTAACACTTATCATGACTTTGCAATCTCATGGTAGACGCAAACATGTCTTCATATAATCCTTTTCTGTTTTTCCCTTTTAAGAAACCATTCTATCACTGTTTAGTAATGTTAGCAGTCTCTAATAAACTCCCCTTCTCCTCTTAAAGTGTAATAAAAATGTGCATAATTTTCAAGATACATTTTGTTGATATATTTTGTTTTTACATTGCCTAGACTTTCCCCTTTATTCCTCTTCTCTCCCCCGTTCCAGAGAGCAACCCCTTATAACAAAGAATTTACAACTAACATTTTTATAGTGCTGAACAATTTTCAAGAGCTTCCACATAGAGCTCTTTGATAATTCTCACAATCCAACAAGCAAGCAGTTGTTAAACCCCTACTAGGTGCAAGGCACTGTCCTAGATGCTAAGAATACAAAGACAAAACCAAAACTAAAAAAGAATCTTCCCTTCACAGCAATGCCATTTGATGGTGTTGAGAAGAAGGCCACCACTGCAAGAGGCTGAAAAGCAGCCTGATGCAGTAGGAATTTGGAATCAGAGGATCTACATTCAAATTATTTGACCTTTCTGGTGCTCAGCTTCTTCAACTATAAAATTCAAGGCTGTTGGATTAGACAGCCTCCTTTCAAGCTCTAAATTCACGATTTTACAAACTCATACTTACAGAAATTTCCAAAGCATTTCCCATTGCCCTTAAACAGAACAGGATTCTGAAGATAAGGAAACTGAGGATCTGAGGAATGAAATTACTTAGCCATGGTTAGTCAATTACAGGGAGATTTCATGCCTTCCATCCCTGAAAGCAGAGACTGAATAATTTTTAATTTTTATATTCCAGCACCTAGCCAAGTACCTTTCTCAGAGCAGATGCTAATAGGAAAAGGTTATATCAGGTGGCCTCTAAGGTCCTTTATAAATCTAGGATTCTATCATTTGAAGAGGCAGACTTGGGACTAAAAACTAGGTCTTCTGGCTACTCAGCTAGTATTCTTTCTACATAATCGCTCTGTGAATTTTCCCTATTTCACTGGGTTAGACATTTCACATTTCGCCCATATGCCATTGAAAAGAGCAGCCATAGGCTTGCTTAAGTAAGGAATTGTCAGGAGAGTTAGCAAGCTCAGCAGTGAGGTCTTCCAACTGAGGAGTAATGCTTCTCTTTCACAACTGAGTTATGGTACTCACTTCCTATGTAGTGATGCATTCTGTTAAATCAGAATTCTGCTTTGCTCCTTAAAAATAAAGTTGGGGGGAGAAAAGAGTCCTGGATGATTTAAGTTAGAAGAGCAGAAATATTCTGATGAAATATAGTTGATTTGCTTTCAAGCAGAATGAACCAGTAGATAAATAGGCACAAATAAGCAAAATAAGTGAGACTCAAAAAATAAATCTTGAGGTGCTATGTTAATATGAGCAATCATCATAATTTTCCCAGAAGGCCAACATTTCATAATATTATACCATAAATATAAAAATCCTTTAACAGCTAAGAATTTGTTGAACTCATTAGCAAAAAGTTCTTTTGACTTATGGAGGCAAATACAAAGATAGAGACCAGACTTCTGTCATTTCATTGGTATAAAAGAAAGCCAAGGTAAAGAAATTTCCTCTACCAAAGTAGGTTAGCATCTTCTCTGAAATGTATAGTCTCAGGGAGTTGCTGAGGGCACTAGGGGTTAAGTGTCTTAACCAGAGCCACATAGCCAGTATCCATCGGAAGCATAACCTGACTCAAAGGACAAATCTCTCCATCCATTGTGCCATGGGGCTTCTCTGGGGGCAATATAATGTAGTTAAAAGGTTATTCAGTGCTACCCACCTTGTGACAGTGGTGATGGACTTGGGGTACCGATGGAGACATGAATTTTTGGACATGGCCAAAGCTGGAATTTGTTTTGCTTAATTATGAATACTTGTTACAAAGGTTATGCTTTTCTTCCTCTCTTCAATGATTATTGGGGAAGCGGTCAAAGGGAGAGAGGATAGATTTTCCTTGATTGAAAAAGTTTAAATAAATTTTAAACTATGAAAATTAAAGTTATGAGCTATAGAAACAGAAAAGAAAAAAGTGTTTAGTAGCCTGGGGACTTGGGCTATAACTAAGCTTTACACTAACTCACTGTATGATTTTGGGAACACCAGTCCACCACCCCGGCCTAAGTTTCTTTATCTGTACAATGAGGATAATAATACCTGTCCTGAGTAATTCACAGAACTGATGCGAGCATTAAAAGAACTCTCTTTGAAACCCATGTACTGTCATGAGTACAAGGATAGAGAATCACAGGTTTAGAGCTGGAAGGGATCTTAAAGCTCATCTATTCCAACTCCATCATTTCACAGATGAGGAAACTGAGGACCGAGGAGGGGAATATTATTATCATTATAGCCAGCTTAATGAGAGTTCACCACAATGACAGCCATAATGAAAGATGAGTTTCTCTGATTACTGTTAGTGAATTTAATTCTAAATACAATAAATTTTAATGAAAGCCCACAAGCCTTAATTACTCTTCAGTAATGGTATGACTCAGTAAACATCAAGAATAATATTTTCAAAGACTGCAGCCGCATAATTACATCTCCACGACATCCTCCATAAACAGGACTTGTGCCTCATTTCATATGCGTTCTTAGAAAAGTTTAATATTCTAAACCTCAGAGTCTAATAACTGCAGGGTTAATGGGAACTTCAAGGGCTCTGTCATCTAATTCATAGCTGAGCACAAATGCCATTTACAGTAGTAACAAATAAACCTCCAGTCTCTGCTTTAAAGCCTCCAATGACAGGGAACCCTCTCCAGGGGTGGGGAACCTGTGGCCTCGTGGCCACATGTAGCCCTCTAGGTCCTCAGTGCGGCTGCCCACCCCTGCAAGTCTAGGCTCTTGAAGGACCCCATTTCACTTTTGGATTATTTCAACTAGTGGAAAGCTCCTCCCTTCTATAGAACCAAAATCTGTTTCTTTGCATCTTCCACCTATTGCTTCAAGTTCCGCCTTCTGAGAAGCAAAATAAACCAAATCTCACGTCCACATAATAACACTTCAAATATTTCAAGTCAGATATCAGCCACCTTTTCAGTCCTCGCTTCTCCAGTTACAATATCCCCCATTCCTTCAAATCAACCTTGTATAGTATAACTTTAAGTTCCCTCCTTTCTAAATGTCCCCAGGGTTCTTTTTAAAATGTATCACTCAATCCTGAATACAATAAACTATATGTAATAAACATTCACTGAATAAATAGAAAAGTAAACCAGACAAGAGGGTTACTGGTTACTAAAAGTACAAAGGATTGAGAAGGAATGCAGTGGGCAGTACTATCACTTCTCTCACTGTGAACAATGTTCACATTAACATAGGTTAAGGTCATATTAGCTTTTTGACTTCCACATGACACCACTGAACTTGATACCCACAATTTTTATACAGTCATTTACGTCTCTCCAATCCTGTCTTCATGCAGTTTATTTTTTGGCCCAAATGTAGAACTTTACATTTGTGACCATTACATTTCATCTCATTGGAGGCTTTAAAGATTCTTTTGCATCCCAACTCTGTCATCTCGTGATTCTGATGTCCCTCCCAGATTCCCACCATTCCATGTTTAATAATTTGACACAATCCAACAAGCATTTATTAAGCAACTAATCTATGCCAGAACTATGTATAGAAAGCCAAAACCAAACCAGTATCTGCCTTCAGAAAGTTTAGATTATATTGAGAAAAATTACGCATATGAAGTAAAGCAAATACATAAAACATACAAGGTAAATTCTTGGTGGAAGGGAAGGGGACACTAGCAACTGGAGAATCAGGACAGACTTCTCATAAGGGGTGGCACTCGAGCTGAGGTTTGAAGGCAGCTAGGGATTAATGAGGCACAGATGAGGAGAGAGTACACTAAAGGCATGGAGGGCAGCCTGTTCAGAGTCACAGAAAGATCATGTGGGAACAGCTAGAAAACCAGTTTGGCTGGGCCACTGGGTACATGAAAAGAAAGAACGTATAATAAGGTTGGAAAGGTAGACTGGAGCCAGGTTATGAAGAGCGTTAGACAAACAGAGAAGTTTGTCTTTTATCCTAAGGGCAACAGGAAGCCACCGGAGTCTCTTGATCAGGGAAGAGATTTGTTCAGACCTGTGCATTAGGAGTATCAACTTGGCAGCTATGTGGTAGATGAGAGAGAGAAGAGAATTAAGGTAGGGAGGACAATTAGGAAACTATTGCAAAAGTCAAGGTGAGAGATAATGAGGTCCTGAAACAGGGTGGTGGTCATAGGAGTAGAGAGAAGGGGTTAGAGAGAAAGAAATTGGAGAAGCAAAATCAACAAGGCTTGGTGGCTGATTGGCAGTGAGAGACAAATAAGAGTGAGACGAACAGAGAATGACTTTACAATTGTGAACTTGGGTCACTGGTGGTGCCCTCAATTGAAATGGAGAAGTAGAATGTTAATGGACAACTCAGAGTAAAGAAGGTTTGGGGAAAATGTGAGCTCTGTTTGGAAGATGTTGAATTTGAGATGCCATTGGATGTCTAGTTAGAGGTCTTTAATAATCAGTAGATAATGAAGAGCTGTATTTCAGGAGAGAGACAGACTAGATAGATATAGATCTGTGAGGCATCTGTATAGTAATTATAAGAGAATGCATGGGAAATGACGATCGAGAAAGAGCATATAAAGAGGGAAAAGAAGAGGGCTCAGAATGGAGCAATACCATCCATGCCTACAGTCAAGCCATTGATGAAAATATTGAATAGAACAGGGTCAAGGACAGAGTTTTATGGCATTCCATTAGAATTCTTTAAAACTGACAAGCCCGCTACCTTTACACTAACCTGTGAATAAGCTAGCAGAATTATAAGCCCCATTTGCCAGTGAAGTAACTCCATCTCAGAGATGAATTGACTTGCTCATAGTCACATAGCTAGTAAGAGGTCTTAATCCTGAATCTAAACTGGTTACCAAGCCTAAATTCAACATTCTTTCCACAACACAATATAATTTGTATACCACTGTATATAGAGTCCACAGTTACTATGGAGATTAATGATCTCAACAGTGGCAGCAGGAATTCTCCGGGGAAAGGATATTAAAGTAAAATGAAAGGCAGTCCTCAACCTTGGCTATTTTTTAAAAATCACATATATCAACACAACATTGAGTGAAGCAAGATGGAATTGTCCTTGTTTTTAGCACACCACTTTTGTTCTCGTTCACTGATTCCTAAAACCCAGGCTTCATCTCCACTGAATCAGGTCATACTTCTAGCTTTCATTCAGCTTCCTCTCTGGTCATTGTTATTATGCCTGAACTATTCAACTCCCCAATTATCAACTCGGGCAATCAAATCTGACTTCTACTTCAGACATTGCCTGTACCCGGTCCTTTCAATCCTAAGACTTATATTTCTGGTTACTTACTCGCATAGTGAATTCTGTCCCATGACCTGCAACAGAGTGTCCTGAATGACACCACTCACCCACTCCTTCAGTGTGGGAAAGGCTATATATAGTCAGCCCCATGGACCACAAGTGGCTATAGCCACTGCCAGATTCAAGTATGCTGCCATTTGTTGCACAGAACTGTCTCTCAGAATTGCCTACCCATGTGAGAAGCATCCCAGTAGAAGCCCCACCTCTGAAACATACCGGCTCTGCTACCCTGGTCAAATCACTTCTCATTTGCCCTTAGCAACTCTCTAAAAACATCATTGGAAGAGGTATGCTTGCAAAAAGGTCCTTCATTTAGTTTCCTACACTGATGAGATCAGAGGTCCAGTTCCCTTACCCCCTCAAAACAAGAACCACATGGTAACTTTAGTAGCAAAAGCTAACGTTGATCTAGCACTTCTTATCAATAGGATACTTGTAGAGTGCTAAACACAATATATGGCACATAGTAAACATTATATAAAAGCTTATTATTATCATCATCATCATCATTCTCAGCTGACAAAACATGTTACATCATCTCGTTCAATCCTCATGATATCTCTATGAGGTGCCAGTAAATAGTAAGACAGATACTCAAATCATATCTTCTGGTCTCTCCTAAATTCATGTCTAATGTTTAGTGTTCATGTCTAGTGTCTAGTGTTCCTTGCAAACTCCCTCCATGCTGCTTCGCCAAAGCATTATACAAATACAAATGTTAGTGGTTAGTCAATAAACATTTATTAAGTGCCTATCATATACTAGCACTGTGCTAAGAGCTGAGGACACAAAGAAAGGCAAAAGACAGCCTCTGCTCTCAAGGAATTCACAGTCTAATGGGGACAACAGGTGGCAAACAACTATGTGCTAACAAGTTACATACCGGATAAACTGGAAATAGTCATGCTAAATATCTCCACCTACAGTGGCAATCCTCCTTTATGCTGAGGGCCTAGTAACATCACTTGCAAAATCAGAGGTTTTAGAACCTTTATGGGTTGGTTCGTTTATTCATTTATCCATTAAACATTTACCACCTACCCAAGGCACTGGGTTATTGGGTGCTTGCTAAATGTTTAGTATTGGAAAAGAAGAAGAGTTATGGCAGTTATAATTAATGATTCAAAGGACTCATAGGAATAAGATCTGAAAAAAGGAATTTAGAAATGATCTAGTTCAAGCCCCTCATTTTACAGAATAGGAAGGTCACACAAGTAGAAAATAGCAGACCTAGGATTTGAATGCAGGTCCTCTTGTACCAAATCCTGTGCTCCTGCCCCTATAGCAAAAATTACCTCTTGTGAGTCAGTGGTTCTAAAGCCTTTCTCTAGGCATGAACTGAAATCTACTGATTAAATAAGTCTTGACTAACCAAGATGTTGCCAGTATGGTAGCCAGCATGTTGTCAAAGATGCCTTACAAATTAGACCTGGCATTAAAGATGTGATCAAGGGCATATGGGACGGGGATAAAGAGTGAGTCAATGACATAACAAGAATGAGACACTACACATAGAAAGTCTAAATGGTATGCTACTACTCCAAGATACTACAAGAAAGCCTTCAGTACACTGGCCTTCAGCAAACACAAATCCGAAGATTTCTAAGGAAGCACGGACAATAATCACACAGGAGAAGGCTAAGATATGCCCAAGTATCAAGGTAAATAACTATCCCAAAGAAAGGAAGAATAGAGATCAATGAAAAATGTATAAGAAGTAGGGCAGTTATATAAAATCTTACCCTATAACCTTCCCTTTCACAAAGTTAGTATATCCCTCTCTAAGTAACCAGCCCAAAAATGAGATTTTCAAAGAAAAAATGTTTTCTTCTTCTCTAGGCTTAGAGTAATGCTAATTAAAACTTTGCAAACCCAAAGGCCATAGACAAAACTTAATGAAACTTGCAAATTTGAGTCCAAATAGCCTATCTATCTATCTATCTATAATATATGCATGTATTATGTGCTATACTATATTATTATACTACACATAATATGCTATATTAGTATATATACTATATGTATGTATATGTACACCTATGTATATGTATACACACATATACATGTATAATATACACACACATATAATATGCGCACACATATATATACACACACATATACACACATAACAGCAACTCTCTCATGTTAATGACAAAAGGGAAAAAAACATAATAGGGAAGAACTGGGAAGAAAAATTCCACACTACACTATATATAATTTCATGGCATTCCTAAATCTGAATATGCAATGTGTACCCAGGGATCACTTGGACAAATCCTATTCCAGGTCTGTTGAGCAGCTGTCAGAATCTGCCAGGGGCATGGAGCTGACAGGCTTCAGCTGCTTTTCCCTGTACTCACTCAAGTTGCTCTCAGACCTGGAGGCTACAGGCTAGCTATGTTTATTGAGGGTGGGATTACTTCCTGCCCCAAACCAGAAGTTGATATATGAAGAATACAAAGGACACACAAAGAATGATACTCTGCTGTATCTCCTCCATCACAGTGCAAAATACTTTTTGTGAGTATACATCTCCCTGTTTTATGTGAGCGCACATCTCCCTGTTTTATGTATCTTGTGATATTTGTGATCAGAGTGTCACAGGACAGAACAGCATTATCATAAGGGAACAATACAAATACATATACATCAGAATAACTATGACCCTCTAAGTTCATACACAAATACACACACATATTTTAAAATTCCATTTGACTCAGCACACAGAAATAATTTACTACACAATATTCTCTTTTGTGAATAGAGATAAATGGCAGATCATAGTCAAGTAATCTTTCAATTATGGTCCTAATCTGAGATGAGCAGTATAAGTGTGATTAAAAGGTCTACTGTTGATTGTGCAAAATTTTAGGATCAGAAGAGACTTAAGACTGTATTGCAAATTAGGTCAAGCCACATTACTTAAAAATAAGTTGGCATTCTCATATAACAACAATAATGGCAGGTGATGTTTATATAGAGCTTTACTTTTTGGAGAGATGGGGTAGACCTGGTGATTTCATCAATGAAGGGAACTCCTTCTACCAATGCAGGTCAAGAAATGTGCAATTTATAGTCTTAGAAAATTGCCAAGAGCACTGAGAGGTTAAGTGCCCTAGCCCAGGGTCATACAGAATGTATACAGGGCTTGAACCCAAATCCTCCTGACTGTGAAGTCATCTCTGTTCACCACACCAAGCTACTCCTCATATATTATTGAATTTAAACTTGACAATGATCCTGAGACTATGCTGATCATTTCTCCCCCATTTACAGATAGGGGAACTGAACCTCAGAAAGGTTAAATGACTAATTTATGGATTTTTTTTCTCATTAGTATAGGAGGATGTGTTAACATTTGTTTTTGTTTTTGTTTTGGAGAGGGGAAGGCAGGGCAATTGGGGTTAAGTGACTTGCCCACACAGCAGGTAAGTGTGTCAAGTGTCTGAGGCTTTATTTGAACTCAGGTCCTCCTGACTCCTGGGCCAGTGTTCTACTCACTGGGCCACCTAGCTGTCCCAATGTGTTAACATTTATAGAATTAAGCTACCATGCAAATAAATACCAAAATTTACCAGTCCACCTAGACTTGCCTTGCCCCTATGAAACATGCAAGTAGTAAAGTGAATGAAATCAAGTCAGCATTCTGTGCATTCTCCCCACACACACCTGCCCCCCAGACAACTTAGCATTGCTGCATACATAGCCAGTTACACTATAGTATTTTAAACATTGTGGGGGAAAAATGTTCTGTCTTCCCAGAAATGTGTCTCCTAACCTAAATTTATGTTATATAGTCAAATAGAAATAATTCTCCTTGTTTACCTTCAATTTGCTTTAAAATCAACAGTGAGGTAGATAGATCATTAGTGACATAGCTTATAGAAAAGGTTCTCCAAAAGTCAATTTCAATGAAAATAAATGGGTACTTTACTGATGCTTTTAAGAGGGGGGGGGAATGTCTAGACTCTCAGTCTCTTTAGATTCATGATTTAAAGAAAATTTTCCCACTTTACTTTCTCCGTATTGAGTAGCTGCAACACCACTCATTTCATATTTTAAAAAAAAGTCAAAGCTGGTCATCAAATCACAATGTGTCTATTTTGGGTGATGCTGGGAGAACATGAAATAAAGAGTTACAGAAGGGCAGGGGATGTTGGAAAGAGCACTGAATTTGGAGACAGAAAACCTAAGTTTGAAGTCAGTTTTTGTTACTGTATATCCCCAGGCCATACTTTGCTCATCTGCAAAATGAGCAATTTAGACTAGATTATATAAATCTAAGATCCCCTTTAACCCTAAAATCTACAATTCCTTAGTGCCTCAAGCCTTCTCCCCTTGAAACATCCATCCTTCTGCCGTGCTGGCCCCCTTCTCTCACTACTGAGTTTATTTCAGTGTTCTTTATGCTTAGGCTAAAATAAAAGTCTTCATTTCTTCCACCATTATTCTTTTCATTTATTTCCTGAGACTTCAGAGTCCCTAGAGATATTTTTCTGGCCGTATTAATGCTCACTCTATGCCAGGTGTCACAGTGGCTAGAGCGCTAGTCTTGGAGTCAGGAAGACTTATCTTCCTGAATTCAAATCTAGCCTCAGACACTCACTAGCTGTGGGACCCTGGGCATGTCACTTAACCCTGTTTGTCTCAATTTCCTTATCTATAAAATGAGCTAGAGAAGGAACCAGCAAACCACTCCAGTATCTTTACCAAGAAAACCCCAAATGAGGTCTTGAAGAGTCGGACATGACTGAAAAACAACTGAACATCTATGAACCATGTGAGCTGGGAGGAAGCTTGCCATCACATTCTATGTAAGGTACACAACCAAGGAAGACAGATCATCTGATTAGATATGTCATATCCATGTCTATATTCTTTAGGAGTCACTCCTTGGCCACAATGATACACCCTTCCTCTGAGGTCCAAAATAGGATTGCTTAAGCATATAGGTTATCTGTGGATCTTCACCCTTGTTTCACAGAAGAAAATCCAAATTCATTTTCTTTGAAAAAAAATGTCCTACCTATTGCAAAGTTCCGGTGGTTGAGAGTTTCTTATCCTTCACCTGCTCCATTGTCCTTCCATGTCTTTTCATTTGCTGACCTCTCAGTCTTAGCTTTCAATCCCCTTCTGCCTCAAAAGCTTTCAATGTCCAGTTTGCTTCTTAGATCATTTCTTCTACCCTAAGAACTCTTCTTTATCCTCTCTGAAAAGCCAAAGTGTATAGCAGTCTCCCTCAAAGCCCCTCCTTTCACCTTCTTACGCAAGGACATCTATGTGCATTGAACGCAGACAGAGGTGAAGGTTGCCACTAGTAGGCGGACAATCAAAGCACGATCCCTATGAATAGCTCAATGATGTCCTCAGCTTCCACACTTCTTATGAAAGTTGAGGTTAAGATTCTCAAAAGGAACTACAACCTTTCATGATGCTCCCATCAGAATGACACAAGAGACTGCCTGGTTGCTCTGCCTTCAAGTGCAGTGCATTTAAGCCAGCCTGTCTATCCCTTTCTCTATCTCCACATTAATGTTCCTATATGTGGCATCTTTAACAAGCACTAATTTATTAAGCACTAAACACAACCCACAAACCCAAACCCCACTTACAATTATCTATGAATAGCATTAACAATTTCACTGTCTCCGGCTGCCGCCACAGCCTATTAACTGAGTCCTTAAGTATGAGACTTTGCAAAGGCAGATGAAAAGGTGTTATCCCTCTTAAAAATATTAATTGTAAAGTATCCCATACAACTTGAAAAGTGGAAAGGGCCTTAGAGGTCATCTGGCTACAATTTTCTCTTTGAGTACAATTCAAGTGGGGATGGGTTTCTGATAATCCATTCCAAAAACCGTACCTGGTCACCTCTGTGGCCAATGGCAACAGTGTGGAGCTAAGTGTGCTGTCTGCAGCCATGGAATAGAGGAAAGCTAACTAGCCCAGCTTGTCAAAAGAATATTATAGAAATACAAAGATGATGAGCTAGCACACAGCTCAGAATAATAATGGTACCAGAACATACGGGGCCTCTAGCAATTTTGAATTTCAACCCTCCCAGAGTTAATTAATAGTGACCAAGTATCGAAGGCTCAGCCTGACCCTTCACCAGTAATGCAAAAAGCAAAGTGTCCATCTTACTGACCGTGGGTCAGTAACATCATCATTGATTATGAGAGAGCCAGCCCAAAGAGGATAGTAGGAAGATGCTATGTAAAAAAGGACCTTTATAAAAAGATAATTATTAATTATGAGTGATAAATGTAGATAGGGGGTGCAGTAGACAGACTGCTAGACTTAGCATCTGGAAGAAAGTTGAAGGCTCTCCATAGAAAGAGAAACACGAGTTTAGAAAAGTGTACTACTGTCAAAAGGAAAAAAAAAAGAGTTTTTTTTATAAGAGTCAAGTCTGACAAAACTGATACCTGATAGTTATCTTCTGATAGGTTGTTTGGAGGAGGGACGCGTTTTGTTTTTTTTCCCATCACGTTCCCTCCTTGTTTGGAAGAATTTCTAAGGCATCACAGTTCTGCGTCACACGGTGCGGTTCCAGAGACTCTTTGATAGAGACATGTGGAGGGATTCTGGAAGCTGCTGAGACGTAGCCTTCGATAAGTTCTTCATGCTCAGCCTTCCTTCCTGCTTTTCTCCCTAGAGAATTCAGGGAGATATAAATTCCTGTTTGGCATTCAAAGCCCTTTGCAACCTACCACACTCCTACCTCTCCAGCCTTCTTATACCTTAGGTACTCTGGGATCCAACAACCCTGGCCTCCTTCTTGTTCAGTGCACAACATGAATCTCTGTTTATTTTCACTGACTGTTCTCCATACCTGGAATATTTCCCCTTTTCATCTCTACCTTCTTCTGGTTTCCATCAAGTCCCAACTAAAATCCTATTTTGTATTTTCTATCAGCCTTTTCTGATTCCCCTTAATGCTAGCACCTTCCTTATATTATCTCCAATTTATACTGTATAGAGCTTGTTTGTATGTAGTTGTTTTAGTGTTGTCTCCTCCGTTAAACTGTGAGCTGCTCAAGAACAGAGACTGTCTTTTGCTTTTCTTTGCATCCCTAGTGCTTAGCACAGTTACTGGCACATAGTAGGTGCTTGACGAATACTGATTGACTGACTGACTTGGGTAAAATACACTGTCTGTCTCTTGGTTTGAGATGAGATTTTTGTCTCACTGTGATCTAACAAGTTCATTCGCTCTTACAGAGTCTATTTTCTAATTTATATAATTTTTCCAATTTTTGTTTGTTTAGATAAACAATTTCACTCATTATTCACTATTTGCCTTTTAAGTAACTGTTGTTTGATGGGAAGGAAAAGATAGGTATAAGCTAAGGGCTACTCTCCCCAAATAAGAACGACCAGAGAAGTGGCTTTTGTTCTGAACTTATTGGACCCCTGGACTATGAATATTTGGGGGAGAGAAGATAGATATAAAGCTAGCTCAATATCCTTCTTGGAAATCCATGAAGGAAGAAGCAAGTACCCAGCCATAATCCCTCTCCTGCCTTTGGTTCCAAAGATATCTATCCATGACAATTGAAAGTCACATCCACATCACCTATATGGACATACATGCCTTATGTGGGCACTTATAGATGAGAGAAATGAAGTGATTTACTCAAGGGTACTTATAAGTAATAAGTACTAAGCTGAAGATCTGATGCCAGGTCCTCTAATTCCAAATTCCTTTTACTTACAATGTATCTTAAGCTTCTCTTTAATAACTCACCTAACCAAGAAAAAAGTTTGACATACGGTGGGTGCTCAATGAATACTAAATGACTGAGCCACAGGTACAAGAATAAATTTTAATTTAATGTAATAACATTGTCATTAAAGGTGTTTGTATGGGGAAGATTTAAAGTTAGTTGTTTTTAAACTTCAGGATAATTTAAGTTATCCTGTCTAATCTTTTTAAACGATGGCTAAATTATATTCTGTAAACATTTAAACATTCTTTAAACAC
This sequence comes from Phalanger gymnotis, assembly GCA_028646595.1. Classification (NCBI taxonomy): domain Eukaryota; kingdom Metazoa; phylum Chordata; class Mammalia; order Diprotodontia; family Phalangeridae; genus Phalanger; species Phalanger gymnotis. The sequence continues at coordinate 241,374,643 of CM053625.1, forward strand.
GATGTTGCTGTTGTTGTTTGGGGTTGTAATACAAACTTGTCACCAATTTGGAGGGAAAAAAAACCTCTGGTCACAAATATAAAACATTTTACTTTTTTCTCCATTCTCATTCTAAGATTAAATGCAACTAATAAAATTGTCCACTTCAACAAATATTTATAGAATGAACACCTACTATGTGCAAGGCACTTTACCTTCAAGATGGTTACATGGGGCGGTGAGAATTACAACACATGCACAGACAAGAAAATACATTATAATTTTAGAAAGAAAGGAGAGGAAGAAGAAGGAAAGCAAACAGAATCAGCACAAATGTAAGCAAATAGCATCTGCAATGCCAAAATCAAATGCCCCGAGATCCAAGAGTTTCCCCCAAATCCAAGAATAGAAATAAAGCCTGATGGCCACTGTCTCCCCAGAGGTTCTGCTAATTCAAAAGGCTGTTAGAGCTTTTCTGGGGCTCCGTGAGGGATTTTAAAGTGATTTTTATGTAGCTATACACACACATATATACATATATATGCATATACACATACATATAAAAAGAAAAAGTATATTGTGTACATACCTACATACATATATACATATATAAACATACCACCAAAAGTGGTATGTATATATACCAAAGTAAATAGTATTTTTTTCCTTTTTTTTCATTCTCCTTCCACAAATGTTTTTGGCATATATTGTCGTTAAAAATTTATAAACACACATTTATATATATATATGTATACATGTATACATATTCTTTTTTTTCCTTTTAAAAAGATAACATTTTAGGTCTATAGCTTACAATGAAAGTTATCCCATATTGAGATAAATGTGGTATTTATAATTAGAGTGATTAAAGTAAGTAGCTATAAAGTTTGCCAAAGGCTTTCCAAAACTCATGAGGTAGGCATCCCAATCTAATGAACTAATGCCTTTGAATTCAAATTAACAAAGGCTTGAAATTGCATCAAGAGGCCCTACTTGCCATTGGTTACATTTTAATTTCATCTTTTGAGAGAATGTACAAAGTTAGATATGGCAGCTAGGTGATGAAGTAGATAAGAGTACCAGGCCTGGAGTTAGGAAGACCAGCTGTGTGACCCTGGGCAAGTCACTTAACTGTTTGCCTCAGTTTCTTCATCTGTAAAATGAGCTGGAGAAGAAAATGGCAAACCACTCTAGTATCTTTGCTGAGAAAACCCCAACTAGATAATATCAAGTAGTTTCCGTTTTTACGGAGCAAAATCTGCCAATGTCCCAGAAAAAAATAAAAACCATTTCAATGTCTACCCATCTGAAAAACAATCATGCTTTTTCTATACTTCAGAGATCTCTAATTATATTACTATTTGTAATCATAGCACTTACATAGTGGTTTAAAGCTTGCAAAGTATTTTACAGATATTCTCATTTAATTCTTACAACATCCCTAGAAGGTAGGTGCTATTATTAGCCACATTTCACAGATGAAGAAACTGTGATTAAGTGACTTGCCAAAGGTCACACAGCTAGTCAGCCTCTGAGGCTGGATTTGAACTAGGGTCTTCCTGAGTCTCGGTCCAGTTCTCTATGCTGTGCCACTTAGCTCCCGCTAGCTTTTGTAGGTGTGGTTACTCCTTTCTAACAATATACATCAGAATACTTTCTATACCTTAGATCATAGGATATTTAGAGCTGCAAGGGATCTTAAAGGCCATCTAATCCCCTTATTTTACGAATGAAGAAACTGAGGCCCGAGAAGTTAACTGACTTATTCAGGGTCACATAGCTAGTATCTTAGGCAGGATTCAAACTCAGTTCTTCCTGACTCCAAGCCAAACACAGTAACTCACTACACTGATGCTGCCTCTAATGATCATCAGCTGTGGTTGCATGCTGGTTCTCCTCTTGTGACAGCCTCTCCAAACCCAATACAGGCTGGGCTCAATGCCTTTACACAGTGGCAAGACATGCCAGATCTCACACTCCACTATCATGTCCCTTAGGAGTCCAGGCTTACCCCCAGACCACAAGGAGGCATCCCAACAAAGGAGTGCTTGAGTAAAAAGATTTCTACTTCTTAGCTTTTCAACTTTTTCCTGTATCAGCTCTTCATGCCCAAGGCATCAATTTTCTTCCCTCCAATAGATTCTCCTCCTTCCTGGACAAAGATAGCAAAAGCTTTTACATTCATACAAATAATTGGCTCTTTCTTAAGAGTCTTCACTATGAAAAAAGGAAAATTTACAATCATCCATAAGTCAGAGAAAAACAAGAAAGAGTAAGACTTTAAAGCAAGTCTATGGAAGGAAGGAAGGAAGGAAGGAAGGAAGGAAGGAAGGAAGGAAGGAAGGAAGGAAGGAAGGAAGGAAGGAAGGAAGGAAGGA
>CM053625.1:241377499-241394594 GCA_028646595.1 Phalanger gymnotis
TTTTTTTTAAAAAAAATTCTTGGCTGGTTTGAGTTAACAGCCAGTAATCAGACATTCATGTACTTTATCTAGAAAACTGGCTAAAAGTTATTTTAAATAATAATAATAGAAAAAAAACAGTGGTGGGGTTTTCAGAATGCAAAGATGCATGCAGTCCAGAATCTGGAGAGAGAAATGAAGAGAGGAACACAGATGCAGAGGAGTAGATGAACAGGAAAACAAGCCTCAGGATTTGCCCATTCTATCAGTACACAGATCATTTAGTCTTGTCTCACAATTTAACAGTAATATAGACAGGGTTCCTAGAATAAGTCATATAGCTATTCCCAATGCTATTATCACCTGAGAGTTTAGTTTTTATTACAAGATGCAGGAAATGGAAAGCTGGTCTATTTTACGCTCTCCTTCACTAATACAGATATAAAAGAAACGCAACAAATAGGATTTTTTTTAACTCTTTTGGAAAGGCAAGAAAATAAAAGAAGAAAAAGGACTACTGTTTGGGGAGAATGGATGGTAAAAATGGATGACAGAAAGAAGACAGAACTATTCAACTCCTATTTGCTTCTGGTTTTTTTTCTGCCAATGAGAATAATCTTCTGATTCGCAACAAAAACTGTTAGCAAGGAAGATGGCTCAGTGGATAGAGCACTGAGCCTGGAATCAGGAAGACCTGGGTTCAAATCACACCTCAGACACTTAACTAGCTGTGTGACCAGAGGCAAGTCACTTAACAGAAGGAAATGGCAAATGACTCCAGTATCTTTGCCAAGAAAGCCGCATGCACAGTATGATGCACAGGGTCACAAGGAGTCAGATGTGACTGAATGACTAAACAACAACAAAGGAATTGAAACCCAAGATAAGTGAGGAAAGGGTAAGAAAAATACCCATGTCCAAATATCCAAATAAACTATATCCCAGGGTGCTTAAAGAACTTGTTGATGTCATTGTTGAGCCTCTGTTCATAACCTCTGAAAAGCCAAGGAAAACAACAAACATGCTGAAGGACTGGAAAGAAGCAGATGTCGTCCTGGTTTTCAAAAATGAGAGGAGGTGGATTCTTCATTGTGATGAAATTGACTTTAATTGTGTTTCTTATCCATAAAATATGAGGCAACACAGTATAGTGGATCGAGGGTGGTCACAGGGGCTCAAGTCTACTTCTGCCACAATATTGGCTGCCATCATGGGCAAGTTATTAAATATGCCAGGCAACCCTCTAAGAAAATAACATTCAGAATAATGGTAGATCTCCATCATTAGGAATTTCCTTTATTGGCAATTACAAATCCAGAAACCCTATACATACACACACTCACACACACACACACACACACACACACACACACACATTATAAAATGAAAGAACTACACTAAACTGGCTCCAAGATCATCGTATTCCACAATTATAATCCATATGTCATTATCGAACCCCCACAATGTACATGATACTCTTTTACTAGAGTAATCCAAGCTATGAATGGCCACATGGAAAAAATTACCCAAATCACTAATTACTAGAGAAATGTAAATTAAAGCAATTTTGAGGCTCCACTAGCATGCTTATCAGACTGGCAATGATGATGACAAAGGGAAATAATAAACTATTGGAAAGGCTGTTAAAAAAAACACCAAAGTGCATTAATGTACTATTAGTGGAGTTGTGAATTAGCCCAGTCATTCAGAAAGCAATTTGGAGCTATGCACAAAAAAGTCACTAAACTGTGCGTACCCTTTGACCCCACAATACCACTCTTAGATCTATCTAGAGATCTCTTAGATCTCTAACCAAAGGGATCAGAGGAAGAGAAGGTCCCATATATGCAAAAATATTTATAGTAGCAATTTCTGTTGTAACAAACAACTGGAAAATAAGGGAGTGCCCATCAACTGGAAAATAACTGAGCAAATTACAATATATGAATGTAACAGAATGTTATTGTGCTGTAAGAAATAGTGGAAAAGGTGGTTACAGAGAAATCTGGGGAGATTTTTATGACCTGATGTGAAGTAAAGTCAGCAGAACCAAGAAAACAAAGTATATAATAGCAACAACATCGTAAAGACAAGCAACATGGAAACACTTAAAGAACTCTGATCAGTACAATGACCAACCACAATTCCAGGGCATAAATGGTAAAATAGCCACCCATCTCCTGAGAAAGAGATAAGAGGCAGAATTGGACATTTTTAGATACAGCCAATGAGGAAATCTTCTTTACTTGACTCAGGCACATATGTTACAAGGCTTTTATGGTTTGTTTGTTTTTTCTGCGGGGGGAGGAAGGAGGGAGAGGTGAAAAAGAGAAAACAAATATTCATTACTTGAAAATAAAAATTTTAAATAAAACAAAATTTTAATTTAAAAAGGCAGGAAGCATTGGACTAAATTATTTTTAAAGTCCCTTTCAGATCTAGATCTCTGATCCTATGATCTAAGATAAAGAGAACATGGATCCAGAGAAGTTCACTTACCACTGTGAGACAAGGAATCAATGCTTCTATGAAGGACAATTCCACCTCCTCAATATTCCTATAGCCACGTCCTCTTTAAAAACACTACTCTGATAGAAGTCATGTAATGAATCATAATAGCTGAGCCGAGATGACAGAGTACAGATGTAACCTCCAATTCTTCCTCCTCACATTCAGTAATTCAATTCAACAAACACTTCTTGCATACCTATGGTGTATAAGGCACTGTGCTAGTTGCTGTGGATACAAAGAAAAGGAACAAAGAAACCATCACATCCTTGGAGGACCTGACATTTCTCTGGGAGTAAGATACAGTAAGTATAAGGTAACTTGATGAGGGAGAGCAGTCGTCTTCAACTGGAGTTTGGCCCTTACAAAAGTCTGCTGTGGTTGAGTCACACAATCTACTTCAATATCTGTTCCTTGTTACTTGTTACATCTTGCCTGCCTTTCTGCCTCACCTTTAGTTCCTGAAGATTTCTTGGTTGCTGATTGTGTTGCCTGGTATTTTAGCCAACTTTCTTGCATTGCCTCTAATTCCTGGTTGCCATATGTTTGCATGCACTCAAGAACTCCTCCCGCCTTGCTCTGGCCTTAGTCTGGGTTCTCTTGATTTCAACTGGTGGACCTGGTCTGCATCTGTGGCCACCTTGACCTTTGTGTTATTTGTGTTTCTCATCTGCATAGTTCCCTTGAACTGATGGCCTCAACCTAGTATAACACCAGTTTGGGAATGGACAGTTTTGATCTATCTTCCCCCAAGATTCCACCACCTGATCCTGAGCTGAGACTTGATTGGTGTTACTGCTCTGGGTAAACCCCCTGGGTTTGTGCCACAGTGATCTGGTCTGGACTTCAGAAGGACTGGTTCCTATTGGCAGTAGTCCCATAGATCAAAACCTGGTCCACAGGCTCTAGCCTCTGCTCAGTATGATCAAATAGGTTGGAACACAGACTTGGGACCTTCAAACTAGTCTAACCCCTTCCTTTAATAGATAAAAAAAATTGAGACCCAGTGAGGAAAAGTGGCATGCTGTAGATCTTGCAGGAAGTAAAAGTAGCCGTCACATTAGAATCTAGGACCTTTGACTCCAATTCCGATGCTCTTTATAGAATATCCACTGGGGCTCCTTAGAACTACTCTAAATTGAGACAATATCTATAAAGTGCTTAGCACTCTGCCTGGCACATAATAGGTACTTAATGAATGTTTGCCCTCTTCTCTTAAGTTCCCAAAAGTATCTTGAACCTGTTGGGAGGGGAGGGGGGCAGACACTAAAACCAACCTAATCCCTCCAGGATCCTTGGGATTGTAATAGATGGGAACCAAATGTAAGCCAGAAATAATAATAGTTGACATTATTTAGAACTTTAAAGTTTGAAAAGCGCTCCACATTCACCATCTCATCTGACTCTCACAACACTATGAAATAGGCATTACAGGTTGCATATATTCATATATATTTCATTATATTCATTTTTAATTTGAAGAAACTGAGGCTGAGAGTATCAAAAGAAAAATTCAATATTAGTTCTTTCCCGACCCCAAGTTTAGTGTTTTATCCACTACACCAGGCTGCCTAGGAGAGGTGACATGAGAAACTCTATCTTGGGGCAACAATTATCTCAATACAAATTGATGGAATTTGAATGATATTAGACCAGCCTTTAACATATAAGGAGTGGAATTTTCATTTCTGATACTTCCCCAAAACATGGACTTCCAAATATTCTCAAGCTCATCCTTACTGGGGTTCCCATGTTGATCCCTGTTTATGTAAGTCGCCAAGGCAAGGGCAATACCATGACTTTGTATTCCCACTGGTCATGGTTCTACTTGTTTTTAGGAAGTCTTGAAAGCCCTTGCTAACTTATAAGGCAGTCTCACTCACAACTCTTGCAAACAGTCTGTGTACCACAACCCTGCAGAAAGTGGGAAAACAATTTGGGACTTGAGGTCTGCTTTGACACACTCAACTAGGAAGTAACAATTTCCTCTGAGATCATAGCTAACTGGATTAAGGGAGATTTCTAGCCCCTTCCAAAAACCACTGGCTATTTGCCATGACAAGTCATTGGATAAGGGCTCAGATCAAAAAGGTAGAATTCCAACAACCAATAATTCATAGACAATCCTTTTCTCCTTAGGCATTTTTACATCTTCAGTTTTGATTGAATAATATTTAACCTACAGTAAAAGGAGGTAGGGGGAGGGCAACTAGGACAGATTACTATGTCACTGTGACTCAATTAAGATCTTTCCTACAAAGAAATTATTTGACTGAAAGGCTAACAATGGATTTATCAACACTGAAAGAAGGAAACCACAGTACATCTTTAAACCTGGGAGTTTGCTACAATTGTGGTTCCTCCCTGGGCAACGTGACCTGGGACTCTGTAATTCATGTTAGTTTTGCATCTACTCAACAGGAGCCAATTAATAATCTTCCTACTAATACCATGCAAGCCTCAAGGTGATTTTTTTTGAGAATCTTAAACTGCAGTGAAAAAATATGTATTTTCAACAGAGAAAAAACATTTTGGCTTCTGATTCGTGCAGAAAGCTTAGACTAAAGGGTTACTTTCAAGTAATATTCATGTACATAATGCTATCTCTATCATGCTCAGAGGCATTCTGTTCCTTCCAGGGATTTTTTATATGATCTAATTTATTTTATTTTATTTATTTTGAATTTAGCAAACACCTCCCTAAAAAAGGAAAGTTCCACTTACAGAGCAGAATAGAAATGAAAGAATATGTGGAAACACATATCTCTATTTCTTACAGCTTGCTTTTTAAAATATACTATAAATTCAACATAATTTTCAAAACTGTACTGCTTGGCTATTTCTTTCTGAAGTCCTTTAGTTCTTTTCAATGCTTTTTTGAAAATGCTTCAATGTTCCTATCTTCTTTCTTTTAATTTTGGCAATTTTATTACTAGCTCCTCTCCTTCCCAAATTCTCCCTAAATCTAAACACACATGCACATACGCACATCTTGTAACAATTAAATATATTCAAGCAAAAAAAATGCATATACTTGCCACATCAACAAATTTGTTTAATTCTGCCCCCTTGAGTTTATCACCATTAGGTCAAGAAGCGGACAGAATGCTTCCACATTACCAGTTCTTACGAGTGGTGGTTGTCATTGCACAGATCAGAATTCTTAAGTCCTTTAAAGTTGTCTTTATAGTATAGTTGATACTATAATGTTCTTCTGGTTCTGCTCACCTCATTCTGCATCAGTTCATACAAGTCTTCCCAGGTTTCTCTAGAACCATCCTTTTTGTGATTTCTTATAATACAATAATATTGCATTACATTTATATACCATAATTTGTTTATTCATTTCCCAATTGATAGGTACTTACTATGTTTCCAATTCTTTGCTTCTTTATGTCTCTCTTGATTCTTTTGTTTACATTTCAAAGTTTCTACTCAGCTCTGGTCTTTTCATCAGGAATGCTTAGAAGTCCTCTATTTTATTAAAAATCTATTTTCCTCCTGTAGAGTTAAATTTCTCCAGCCAAAGTATTATTGGTTATAAGCCTTTATCTTTTGCCTTATATGACATTGTATACCAAGTTTTTCTTTTATTCAGAGCAGTAGATGTCAAAACTTGTATATTACTGATTATGATCCTTTAACTCTTTCTTTTTGTATGTTTATAGTATTTCTTCTATGATGTGGGAGCTCTGAATATTACCTATAATCGATTTCATTTTGGAGATTTCTTACAAGAATAACTAGTGGATTTCTTCTGGTTCTAATTAGTCTAGGTAGTTTTAATTCAGGATTGTATCCGGGATATATTTTTGGTCATAGATTTCTGGTAGTCTAGTTATTTTTAGATTATTTTTTTTTTCTTCTTGAAATTTTTTTTCTCCTTGACCTGCTTTCCAAGGCAGTTTTTTAATATGATATACCTAACATGTTCTTCTATTTTTTCAGTCCTTTGACTTTGTTTTAATATTTCTCATTGCTTCATGGAGTCATTAACTTCTATTTAGTCAATTTTGATTTTCAGGGATTCTGTTACTTGGATAAGGTTTTGTACCTGTTGTATTAAGCTATTAGTTTTCCTTTCAAAACTTTCTTTTAGAGTTCTCATTTTATTTATATCTTTTTTTAACTTTTGCTTCATTTCTTCAAGTAATTCTAGGTGATCTCATGACTATGTTTTTGTCTCAGGCTTTGACTACAGATGCTGTGGAGTTATGCCCTTTTTCTGTATTTGTATCATGGGCATCCCTGGCTCCATAATATTTCTTTGCCGTTAGTGTCTCCTTTGTTTACTCATTTTTCCAGATTTATTTCCTGAATTTAGATGTTATGTTATGGCTCAGGCTTGCATACTTCTAGATGAAATATTGGGACCTTATTCTATTCTAATCTGTATTATTTGGGGTCCTACTGCTGCTTTCTCCAGCTACTGAGGATTATATTTTTAAAGGACCTCAGAAGCACCTCGGCTCAATAACTAAATACTTTCTGCTTCTTAATCACTGTAATCTAGGGTGTGTCTTGAGCTAGACAGGCTCCCAACACCAGTTTGGAATTTGGGAGGCCGGCTGCAGGCTGGCTTCTGGTTGGAGCTCCAGCAGAGAGCAGCTAGCCTAGCCCCAACCCTTGTCAGGGAGAAAGAAGGTTTCATGAGCTGAGAGTGAGAGAACTGTGGGCTATCCCTGGATATCCCATTGCAAACTCCAAACCCTCCTGTGGGGTCAGAGGGACAGAACTGTAGGTTCACCCCTGGTCTGTACTCTCTTCTCTTGTATTCAGCCTCAATCTCAGACTCTGTCTGCTCTAGATCTGAAATCTCAGTTGAGGTCACAGTAACAGCAATTCCGTTCTACACTCTATGTCCTCTACAGAGTAAACGCTTCGCAAGCTTGAGCTTTTGTTCAGTCACATCTGACTCTTCATGACCCCATTTGGCTTTTTTTTGGCAAAGATGCTGGAATGGCTTGCCATTTAGTTCTTCAGCTCATTTGACAGTTGAAGAAACTGAGGCAAACAGGATTAAATGACTTGTCCAGGGTCACACAGCTAGTAAGTGCCTGAGGCAGGATTGGAACTCAGGTCTTCCTGACTCCAGGCCTGGTGCTCTATCTACTGTGCCACCTAGTTGCCCCAAGCTTGAGTACCACAATTACAAGCCTGCCCCTATTCAGTGGTGCCTGGTTCGGAGCTGCAGTTTCCAGCTCTATCCTTGGATAGATCTCCTCCAAGGCCCTATATGTCTTCAGCTATCTCCTCTGCTAATTGAAGCTAGAAAAAGGACCTCCTATTTTTTCTCTTCAGATTTCTCTTTCACCACTCATTTTAGAAGTCTTCCTTGATCTTTATTGGAATAGCTGTGGGAGAGAGCTGGGCTGGGCTGAATTTATTGCTCCCTCTTTGCTGTCTTTGTCCATATCATTTTAAAATCCAAACCAATGTCACCGAGTCCTCAAGTGGCTAGGTACAAGCCACAGCAATAATGAATGCCATTATTTGACTATTTTAAATGTATCAAAGACAAGAAGTCATCTCTAAAGATACCCGAGCAAGACAAATGGATGGTTGGACAGCCCAACTTGTCACTATCCCTGTATTCTCATCATTGTGAATTTCACCCAGAGGATATAGAAAAAGGTAATATTTTCAAACCACACAACACAGGCAGCAGCTTTATATAATCTAACACTCAAATGCCAATTGCAAACACATATTTTTTAGATTCTCTTGCATCGAAGTTAAAAAACATACGTGGTATCATCCAATCCAGTCAAAAGGGCAAGGAGGACCACTGGCGCACATAGGGACACAATCTGTGGGTCATCCCGCCCACCAGTGCACAAGCCACTTTGGAGCATGCCAGAGCAGCCATGAGAAAGAAGAAAAATGGACAAAGAACTTCTACTCAGACCAGTTAACATGAGGAAGGCTGTTTAGGACTTCAGTCAAAATGATTGCATAATTATTGCCAGCCTCGCACAAAGGCAAGTAAGAACATGTGCAGAAGAGGGAAAGACCAGAAATAAAATACCGGGCAACACGCAGTTCACCAAAGCATCCAAAAGGATGATCAGAAGCTAACTGTCTTACATTTCAGCAAACATTCATTCATTGCAAATGTCTCCCACCAGCTTTGTCACAATTTTCCCAATATCAGAGAGCTTTCTTTGGCCAAGTTTGATGTTCGTCTCGGTTCTCACTTGGGCTTCTTCTCTGTCTTCATTATGACAGATCCTGGCAGTGCCACAACTCCTCTAATCTTCCCAATATTAATTCACTAAAGCACCAACCCATGAATCTACCAGGCTGCTGGAGCACATAGGGACACAATCTGTGGGTCATCTCACCCACCAGTACACAAGCCGCTTTGGAGCATGCCAAAGCAGCCATGAGAAAGAAGAAAAATGGACAAAGAATTTCTACTCAGACCAGTTAACTCCTAAGAGTTTTTGAACTGGAAGTAATCTTAAAGGTCAGATAGTCCAACCCTCTTATTTTACAAAAGAGAGAATTGAGACCCCAGGAGGTGAGTTAACTTGCACAAAGTCACATAACCAATTCACAACAGAGTCAGGAATCAAACCAAGGTCTTCTGATTTCAAGTCCAATGACCTTTCCACAATATCACAGGCCTCTTCTGCCTTAGAGGAAAGGCTCCAGGGAGTCTCCCTGGGGCTATTTCTTATCTGACACTCCATCTCATACCAACAAAAATACATAGAAAGCACAAAACATGGAGCTGCAAAACATAATGTAAAGGAGATGTCTTCATGCCAATTTCCAAATAAATCTTCCCATAACTGAAATCATATTTTCTCCCAGAGTGAGACTCTAGCTTCAGCTAAACTCTCCTTGGGCAGTTGAGTAACCCAACAGTTCAGCACTGTTCTTCCCCTCCTCTGACTTCCTAGCTCCATTTCTAACAACGATACTAGTCTAGGCCTGCAGCAGAACTTGGCCGATGACAGCCCAAAGCCACAGCCAGGAAGGTTTCTTGGAGGCTGAAGGTCTGTTAGCCAACACCCTCAAATCAGATTTCTTTCAACAGAGGCCCTATTCGATTAAGGAAACATGTCCAGCAATGAAAGCAGTAGCACAATACTACACCCACTGCAGCTTTGGGGGGGGGGGAAGGTGACACTTAAGCAACTATGGTAGATATTAGTTGGCAGACTAATCAGAAATAACACTTAATTATGTAATCACTGGGGAGGTGGCATGATATGGTGCAATAATTACCCACCAGATGTATTTAAGGGCTTACTTGAAGAAAAGTGTGGTCATGGCAGAAAAGCCAACAGGTTTGGGATGACAGGGGATTTAAAAACATGCAGGGTAGGGATGGGAGGGCATGAATGCTACTATAAAGACTTAACTCTAAGTTTCTGTCATCTGTGCACCAATGATCACAGCTAATTAAGCAATATTCATTTACCAAGTGCTTAGTATTTGCCAGATTCTGTGCTCAGAAATGGAGATTTAAAGAAAGGCAAAAACACCGTCCCTGCCCTCAAGGAGTTCACACTCCAACCATAGAGAGAGCATGCAAACAACTAAGCTAGTGCAAGATATAGACAGAGTGAATAGGAGGCAATCAAGCAAGCGAGCACTGAAGTTTTATGCTAAGACTAGTACCTTATTCAATACAGAACTTTATAATTGACAAATATCTTTCATATAGATTATTACATTCAATAACTCACATCTTTTTGAGAACTTCAAGGTTCACAAAGTACTCTTCTCACAACCATACTAAGTAGGCAGTGTAAAGATTCTCATCTCCACTTGCAGATGAGGAAAATGAGACCTAGAGAGGTGGGTCGAGTCTCACAAACCTACCAAGTTTGGAGCAAGGACCCCGACCCAGGTCTTTTGGCTACAGGTCTAGAGTTCATCCCACTACCCCAGAATGTTGTTTAGAACAACCCTGTAAGGTAAGTAAAATAGGGATTATTATCCCTGCTGAGCAAAATGAGGCTTGGAAAATTGAAGAGTGACTTGCCCAAGGTCACACTGTTGGGAAGTGGCCAAACCATGTGATCTCACATTTCTAAGCTCTGCTTCAAAGGCCACATGATTGATACCTGTCAGAAATGCTGTAGAAGGGATTTCTGCACAGAAATGGGCTAAATGATCTCTAAAACCCCTTCTAGTTCATGCAATCTATATTTTGTGGTCTGGCCTAAACCCATAAAATTCGCTGGTGTGAAGACCTCCAAGAGTGGAGACTCCCTACCCATACAAAGACAGACAACTCATCTCCATCACAGTCTCAGAGAAGTGAGAAGTTAAATAGTATGCTCATGGTCACAAAGCTTTTATGTGTCAGAGGTAACACCTGAACCCAATTCTTGTTGACTATAAAGCTGATCCTCTCTACTATCCCCTAGTTTCCTTCTATTATATTAGGAGATTAAAATTTATGCGGAAAGCCTAAGCAAATTCCTCGAGTTTAAATACTACAGCTAAGTGGCTCAGTGTGGACAGAGTTCTGGCTAGGAATTCAGGAAGACACAAGTTCAAATTCAGCCTCAGATATTTACTAACTGTGTGATCCTGGGCAAATTAATTAATCGCTTCATGCCTCAGCTTCCTTATCTGTAAAATGCAGGTAATAATGGTACCTACTTCTCTCGGAGTTGTTCTGAGGATTAAATGAGATCAGTGTAAAGTGCTTAGCAGAGTGCCTTCACAGAGGAAGCTCTATATAAATGTTAGTTATTATTATTAATGGAGAAAGTCCTAGTCTGGGAATCAGGAGACCGGAACTCTTACTCCCAGACATTCCCCTCCCTTGCTGAACAGCTCTGAAAACATCTCAAGCTCTTTGTGATTCCATTTTTCTGTTTAAATAGAAGAGATCTTAAAGGCTTTGTCAGCAGAGCAGAAGCTTTGGCTGGTTCCAAACTGCAAAGGCTCTATTTGACACTGTCTGCCATTCAAGGGCCATATTTCAGAAAATCAACAACAGAAGTCTGGTCCCGGATGTTGAAGGTTTTGGGTCAGCACAATTTGTAATGAAGGGGTTGCAATCTGCTTTCCAAGCATTAATAATCTTAGAGTTTCCACAAAGATTTCTCCAATTACAGGTAATTTAGCCGCTACCCACATCTTATTCCTTTCCTTTCCCTCCACCTCATCTTTTACTCTCCCCAACAACCTTGAACAGCAGTTTGGACAAAACAAATACCTTCTATAACTACTTTAGCACCTTTTTGAAATGCTAATGACAGCTATGCATAGCTAACCCCTCAGAATTCACACCTACTCAATTTTTCAGGTGGGTAAAAATAAACATTTATTATCATAATCATTATTATCATTGTTAATAATACCTAATGCTAGTATAGTATTCAGTTACAAAGGACTTCATGTACATTATCTCATTTGATGATCACAAAAGCCTTCTAAGGTAGTCATTATCATTCCCATTTCACAAGACAGAAAAAGTCCACACTGCCAGCAACTGAGAGAACCAATTTTATGTCGGGGTTCAAAATATCAACTTCACAAAGACAAGATGGAAGAATTAGCTAGACAGTATTTCAATTGAAAACGATCTGGGGAGTTTACTGGACAAAAAGCTTACTATGACCCCACAGTATGATGTGGCACCTAAGAAAATTAATGGGATCTTAGGCTTCTCAAAGAGAAGGGTAGTACACAAGCCTAGGCAGTTAATAGACCTGCTTTACCCTGCCCTGGTCAGATGATCAATGTTCAGTTCTCATCATCATATTTTAAATTAGTCACTGATGTCCGCTGGAGAACATCCAGAAGAGAGCAACAATGATGGCGGAGATCCTTGAGCTCATGCCCTACATAGATTGGCTGAAGTCAGTCACTGGGTAAATTAAACCTGGAGAAGAGAAAGCTTATGGGGTCACGATTGCTATCTTCAAGTATTTAAAAAATAGCACTGAAGATGAGAGATTAAAACTATTCTGCTAGGTCCTAGAAGGCAGAACTTGGAAAACGAGTGGAAGTTTTGCAAATGGACAAATCTAAGTTTGGAGTAAGAAAAACATTTTCTAATAATTTGAGTTATCCAAAGATGGAATAGGCAGCACTGGCAGACAGTGGATTTCCCCTTACTGGAAGGGAAACAAAAGCTTCAGGCAAACGCTATATGACCATTTGTAGGATATGTCATGGAGCAGAGTCTTGTTCATGTATGGGTCACACTAGATGGCCATTGAGATCCTTTCCAGATCTGATTTCTGTGATTCTGGTCATCTAGCCTTTGCAATTCCAATTCACTTGCAAGTTAAGACATCACCCTCCTGATGTCATTGGTTCTCTTTGAGAATGAAGGACAAATGACAATATATGAGTGGCCAGTCCCATTTGGGCAATGCTCCATCTTTCCTTCCTTCCTTCCTCTATCTCTCCCTCCCTCCTCTCTCTCTGTCCACATGGGACATGTAAGTGCTATGCGCAAAGGAATATACATTTTGATTGCTGAAACATCACACAATATCTTGGGGTTTGGAGATTAGATTTTTTTCTCTTCCCTACTTATTTATTCTATCACTTTTTAAAAAAAAAACTGGGACAATTAACTCTTTTGTTCCACGTATTTTCATTTATGGTTTCTTGAACTACAGCTCTGGAAAACCAAGCATTGATAAAGCCCATTGGGATCCAAAGGGAACTACTTGACCATGCCTTAAACCCAAATCACTCTGGCTCTCACTGATTGGCCAATAATAGCTCCCTACCCAATCCTCGCTTGGTCATTTTTGGGGTTTTGATGGCTTAGAATGAGTGTAAATAGCGATTGTTTCTATTCTGGCCAGAATCCCTGAGGGGCTTCCCCTCTCAGATTGGTTTCTGTTGAATAGGCAAACTAAGCCATCTTTTGGCCTTATTTCTTATGTAGCCTCAAATCACTGAACCACTGAATGGGTGTTGCCTCAGACAAATCTGGGAAAGACCTTAGCTTAAAAAGGTCAAGTTCTCCTATTGCATCTGGGGTCATCTCCAGTCATCCTGACCTTTGTCTTATTACTGGACTCAGATGACCCTGAAAAGAGAGTGAGACTGATGACTTTGCACAGCCCTGCCTCACTTAAATCCAATTCATTTCACACAGCTTTTAAGTGTCTGAGGTAAGATTTTAATTCAGGAGGATGAGTCTTCCTGACTCCAGACCCATCACTCTATCCACTGTGCCACCTGGTTGCCTAGTTCCATTCCTATGCACGTCTACAAAAATGGCAGGGAGGCACATTTTTTCAATTCTGGCACCAAGCTTGATCATTATAATTGTATAACATTTAGTTTTAGTCATAGATAGATAGATAGATAGATAGATAGATAGATAGATAGATAGATAGATAGATAGAGATGGATATTTTCTTGGATACGCTTACTTCACTCTGGACCAGTTAATACTAGTCTTCCCAGGCTCCTCTGAATTTCTCATAGACCCTGTTTCTTTCAAAGTCACATTCCATTACATACATGTACCACAATTTGTTTGGCCATGCCCCAATAGACAGGCATTTATTTACTTTGTTTACAATCTTTTGATACCATAAAAAGTATTGCTATGAATATTTTGGTGCATAAGTGATGTTTCTTTCTATCTTTGACTTCCTTGGGGCATATGCCTAGTGGTGAATTCTTCAGGTCAAAGGGTATGAAAAATTTAGTTTCTCTTCTGGAATAATTTCAATTTTTTCCATTTCAGCTCCACCAATATTGACTCTTTCCATCTTTCATCATTTTTGTCAATTTGCTGGATATGAGGTGAAACTTCACTTATTTTGATTTGCATTTGTATTATTATTAATGATTTGGAGCAATCTTTCATAGGGTTGTGAATAGTCTGTAATTCTTGTTTTGAGTTCCACCATCTTACAAATATCACTGACAATGTTTCAGCAATTGCATCTGTCAGCTCTGTCAGTATATGAGAATGTAATTCATCTGGATCAATTACTTGTACTCATCAAGGGAAACCTCAGCGATCTCTTATTACCACCTTGTTTATCTTGGGCATCAAATCCCTAATAACTGCATTTGTTCTTTCCTTTCCAGTTCAAAGATCATTCTCTTTGACAAGGAAACAGAAACAAAATAAGAAGTGAGCAGTTCTGCTTTCTCTGTTATCAATAATCACAGTCCCAAAGATCCCAAGCAGTCAGTCCTTCTTTAATCCTCCTCCTTCCACCAATCTAAATTTTTAACCCTTTTTTGCTTTTGTTAGTTTCCCTCATCAGCCCCAGCTCATTCCAATGTTGAGCATGCCTAATAATATATGCATAGGCCGTGCTACATTCTTGAAGGATCAGAAGTCACTCCAATGTGCATAATCTAGAAAACTTTATAGACTAAATGTCATTCCCTGAATAAAATTCATTTGGTGAGAAAACAAGAGGATAAGACCTACCAGGTGGCCTGCTATAGATTTTTTCTGCTTCTTGGGTGAACTATTAACCTTCACTCTCTTCTGTGGGAATGGATAAGGAGAAAAATAACGAAGTTGGCTGGGCCATAGTCACCCCTCCATTATCTTTGATGGAAAACAACAGAATACCTGCCAAGATCTGCCAATTTAGAGCATCCAGGTTCTGGTATTCCCTCTAGAGCCACATAAGGTCCTTTTCTCCTAATACTTAACAACCTCCTGAAGAAAAGTGAATTCCCTATCCAGCAACTAGTTGTTCCAGTTTCTGCTAGAACCAGACTACAAAATGGATGTAGCTTGGTTAAGAATGTTGTCAGTTTACATATTTAACACATAGTTTGAAATTGTATCCTTTACATAGGGATAGAAACAATATTACAACCCTGGTTTGGAAATGATTTATGGCTTAGATTTTACAGCTTGCTTCCAAGCCCTGAAGTGGATGATACTAAAATATTTTACAAGCAATTAGTCAGCCTGAAAGCAAGTAGACAGCCTGGGTAAGGAATGATAACTAAAGCAAAGCAAAGAAAGTAAATGAATTCAAGGCTTTGCTAAGTAAGTAAAACAAGTTAAAATGTTATTTGAACCTTCATTGGTAAGCAAGGTATAGTATATTACTGTATAATAATATAAGCCAATAGAATAAAATTGTCTTTGTGTACTAGATCAGAAACCCTGGATGGCCTTTCCAACATGCTATCAAATATAATTTCAACTAAAGCATCTTTCTCCAAAATTTAATCAGCTATTATAATTGTAAGCTATTTTCTCTGTAATAGCAACAAGCCATTACAGAGTGCTTTAAGGTTTACACAGCTTTTCCCATGTTATCTCATTGGATCCTCACAACAATCCCGAGTTATCACCATTTTTACAGATGAGGAAACTGAGACTGTGTGAAGTAAAGTGACTTGCCAAGGGTCACACAGCTAGTAATTATCTTAGCCAGGATTCAGAATTGAGTTTACCTGAGTGCATAAGGGTACACCTCCAAGCCTAGCACACCATACTTTGTGCCATCTATATGCCTCTGTAGATCATTAGTCTGTGACCTTGGGTTAACATTCAAATTATGGCTGCCAACGATTCATAAAATGGAGATAAAGGATTTTTCTTAAAGCCAAACAAAGACTGAGACAGGTGACAAGCCAACTTCTTGGGGGGAGGGGTGGAGGGTTAAGGGCTGTCTGGAGCTGATAACAAAGACTCTCGAACGGATCCTAATCACAATAGCAGCAAGGATAATGGCTTCTGAAGCTGTTCTCATTGCCGATGATGCCCCAAAGCAGAAGTCTACTAACCTGCAGACTCACAGACGGGCCATTTTTATTTTCTTCCTAGACGTTTCCATGGTGGAGAGGGCAATGGCCAGCACTCGTCTAGCTGATGCTGGATGGCCATGTGTCAAGGATGCTGGAGTTGATTCTTGCTCAGTCACAGGTCCTTTCCCACCTAAAGCTTCTATGATATCATCTTGGGGCTGGTTCTGATTAATGACTTTACCGAAATTTTATTTAATGAGTTTTTCTGTTCAAGATACTAAAATAAACTTTCCTATATGCAAATTTCATGATTTTTTGTTTTTTAAAAAAAGTGCTTAGATGCTCCCCTTTCCAGATCTTTAGGGTGCAAAGGTACATATGTGGAATAATAGGAAATAACTGGATTTGGAGTCAGGCAGCTAAGATTTAAGTCCCACATCTTCCTCCCAGTAGCTGATATGACTTTGAACATCACAACCTCTTTGGTCTCAGGAACCTCATTTAAAAAAGAGGGAGTTGGGATGGGGCCAAGATGGCAGCCGGAAAGCAGGGACTAGCATGAGCGCCCCACCAAGTCCCTCCAAAAACCTATAGAAATGGCTCTGAAGCAATTCTAGACATGCAGAACTCACAAAATAGCAGAGAGAAGCAGGGTTCCAGCCCAGGACAGCCTGGATGGTTGCTGGCTGAGGTCTTTTGCAACAGAGCTGGGAGCGGAGCAGAGCCTAGTGTGGGCCACGCGGACCAACAGGAGCAGGGTCAAGCGGGCCCTAGGGTCCTGAATGAGTGAGCTGTGGCAGTTGCCAGACTTCTCAAGTCACAAACACCAAAGATAACAGAGAAGAACTGCAGAACCCACAAAATAGCAGAGGGAAGCAGGGCTCTAGCCCAGGACAGCCTGGATGGTCTCTGGGTAAGGTCTATCCCGCAC
>CM053625.1:241395094-241440391 GCA_028646595.1 Phalanger gymnotis
AAAATCAATGCTGAAAACTAAATATATTAAATAAATTAAATTTAAAAAAAATTAAAAAGAGGGAGTTACTGAGGTACCACCTCACACCTAACAGATTGGCTAATGTGACAAAAAAGGAAAATCACAAATGCTAGAGAGGATTTGGAAAGATTGGGACACTAATGCACTATTGATGGAGTTGTGTACTGATCCAACCATTCTAGATACCACTTTGGAACTATGGCCAAAGGGCTATAAAATTGTGTATACTCTTTTCCCCAGCAATACTACTGCTTGCTCTGTATCCTAAAGAGATCAAAGGAAAAGGAAAAGAACCAATATGTACAAAAATATTTATGGTAGCTCTTTTGATGCTGGCAAGGAATTGGAAATTAAGGGGATGTCCATCAGCTGGGAAAAGGCTGAACAGGCTGTGGTATATGATTGCAATGGAATATTATTACAATAATGATCACAAGAAATGATGAGCAGGATGATGTCAGAAAAACCTGGGAAGATGTATATGAACTGATGCAAAGTGAAGTAAGCAGAACCAAGAGAACATTGTACACAGTAACATAAATATTGTAATGAAAAGATCAATTATTTTGATCAATATAATGATCTAAAACAATTTCAAAGGACTCACAATGAAAAGGAGTAGTCTAAATAAAGACTGAAGCACACTATTTTTCTCCTATTTCCTTTCTTTCTTTCCTTCCTTCTTTCTTTCTTTCTTTCTGTCTCTTGCATAAAATGACTAATATGGAAATGTTTTACATGATTGCACATGTATGACCTATATGAGATTGTTTACCGTCTCGGGGCGGGCGGGGTGGGAAGGGAGGGATAGAATTTGGAACTGAAAACCTAAAATAAAAAGAGAATGTTAAAAATTGGTTTTTTGTGTAATTGGGCAAAATAAAACATTTTTTAAAAAGAATGAGGGAGTTAGACTCAATCCCTAAGGTCTCTTCTAGTTCTAAGGTCTATAATTTTATGTTCAACTAAGGATCACAGTGAGAAAAAATTAGGAACCACTGCAACATATTAAAAAGTTATGTTAAGCATATTAATGTGAAAGTAGGCCTTCAGAATGTTAATTTCATAAAGTACCTAGAACTGACTGATAAGCAAAAGGATAAAAAACCAGGAAGCGTATATGACTGTTATGTGTCTGGTTTGGAGGAAATGGGAGGATTTGGCGGAACATGGGTAAGGAAGGAAAAGCTGCTTCTTCACAGAGAATCTGAGATTAACTAATCTCATTTTATTTAAATAATATATGTTAGATAAGAGTAATGCAAAGAAAATCCAAGAGGACAAAATCCAGAAAATAAGTTAAGTATACTAAAACTTAAGAATAAGTTTGAGAAAACAAGAGAAAGAAGAAATCATGAAACGTGAGTCTAGAAAGCAAGAAAAGCCTTTGATGAAACCCATGGCAAAGAGAGTCAAAGGGAAAGAGGATTTATAAAGAGACGATAGAACAGATTCCTGGGAAGCAAGCACCCAATGTGGGGACCTGGTAATACTAAGGTCTTTTCACCTGAACCTGAACAAACTGTAGCAGAGGCCAGCCTAGAGTAGAGATAGGTTGAAACTAACAATCATATTGATGTAATAAGGTAAGTTGATCTAATTAGCTATGCAGTACAGGTATAATTTAACTATGCATATAGTATGTCCCACGCAAAAGTTTTATTCCAGTGCTTCATTTTTGTGAGGAAGTAACCTGGGTTTCCAAGGACTATGCCATTAAGTAAGCTCTGACAGGTTCTACTATGTTGGGAATATTTCCATCATGGCCCTAGGAACAAACTGACACTGTTTTCCGAGGGCCACTCTAACCAATCAGAAAGAGGCACATTATCAGTAAGCTGGCCAACTGATTAAGAAAAATTTTTATAATGGCAATCCACGAAAGAGATAAAAACAAAAAAATGGTCCCCCAGTCCTATTAGTTATCTGTTTCTTCTAGGACAACAGCAGAGTGAAAGAAATGGGGAGAGTCCTAAGAATTACATAGTTTTAAAACCTGCAACAAATTTCAATTTGATTATTGATACTCTAAATGTAAGAACCTTGGCTAAAGACCAACATATAGTATATTTCTGGAGGAATCATATCAATCATGACATTCTTAAAGGAAAAGGAGCTACATGTACAAAAATATTTATAGGAGCTCTTTTTGTCATGCAAAAAAATTGGGGAATGGTTGAACAAGCTGTGGTATATATTGTGATGGAATACTATTGTGCTTTAAGAAATGATGTATAGGATGTTTTCAGAAAAAACCTAGTTAGACTTATATGAACTGATGTAAAGTGAGGTGAGCAGAAACAAGAGAACACTGTACATAGTAACAGCAATATTGTAACTATCAACTACGAAAGACTTAGTTACTCTGATCAATATAATGGTCTAAAACAATTCCAAATGACTCATGATGAAAAATGTTATCCATCTCCAGAGAGAGAACTGATGAACTCTGAGTGCAGATTGAAGCATACTGTTTTACATTTTCTTTATTTTTCTTGGTTTTGGGGGTGTTTTGCAACATGGCTAACAGAACATATATTTCACATGACTTCACATGGGTATTTTAATGAGTATCATATCATTTGCCTTCTCAATGGATGGGGAAGGAGCTAGAGGAAGGGAAAAAATTTGGAAATAAAAATGTTAAAAAATGAATGTTAAAAAGAGTTCTTGCTATAAACAAAAACAGAAAGAAGCAAGAAATCATAGCTAAATGGAAGGATAATTCCAGGTCCTCTTTAGAGAGGCAAATAAAGGAGTCAGAAGAGTTGGTTTGATCATATGGCCAAAATCTCCAAGAAATATTATTTTGTGGGACAATTGGTCAGAATGTATTACAATATAAATGGTATTTGCAAAAAGAACACCGTACAATAAACATTTATTAAATGTCTATGATGTGCCAGGCACTATACTAAGCACTGGCAATATAAATAAGAAAAAGAAAACCTATCTTTGTCTTCATGGAGCTTGAAATCTAATAAGGGAAGACAACACACAAAGGGAAGCTAAAAATAGCAAAGGGGAAGGAAGGAGAGGAGGTGTCTAGCCAGGGGGCATGATGAGTCAAATCCAGGAGTAAAGCTGGTGATAAATAGCCAGGCTGTGAGTAATCTGTACCCTCTTTATATGGAGGCTTTGAGAGGAGTTATTTTCCCCAGTTTTCCAATCAGAGGGGCTGAGTCTACAGAGGGTACTGTTCAAGTGTGAGTACTAAAGTTGATGTAATCTCCCCAGTGATGAGAATTATTTTCCATGAACATGACCTACTAATACAGTTGCTGGGTATCAAAGTAATAGAGAAATTCTACAAAGAACTTGATCAAACCCTCCAAATCAAATCAGATGGGAAAACATGAGGATAAGGAAAAACATATGGGAATGTATGGTTCAGGAGAAAGAAATGAGAGAGGTTTAAGACATATAGATTATGAAGAAGCCTCATGCCTTTCTGTATTAGGAACACTTTATTTAAAAAAAAGAATTAGTAGAATTCAGACATAACGAAGACAAAAACATATCATAAAAAAGAAACTGATTATATTTTAACATATAAGAAAAGCCTTATTAAGAATATGCTAGTTATTCCTGAGTAAAAATATCAGAATTTGTAACAATCAAGAAGCATAGTAATAAGAAAGACAGTAAGTATAATAATAAGAAAAAGTATAGTAATAGTATATTAATACAGTATGGCATGGTATATAAGCATACTATAGTATAGTAATAAGAAAGTATAGTATAGTGATGAGAAGTACAGTATAGTAATAAGAAAAAGATATGATGCACAGTTAAGAAAATTTAACTATATCAAACTATTAAAATTTTAAAATAGTAAATGAACAAAAAATAATGTCAATGCCAATTTTAATCATTTTACTCAGAAATTAAACCAACATAAAGCAACTGCTACAACAAGGAGCCCAAAAAGTAGCTTGGTCAACAAACATTGAACTTATTTACCAAATTGAGATTAGCTATCAAAGATAACATTAGATTAAAATATAAACTCATATGAAAATATGACAGGATTGGATGATGGACAGTATTGTCCCATAAAGCAGAGAGAAGCAGTGAAGGGTAAAACCAGTCTAAAGAAAGCTTGACGAGCTATCCAATTAAGTAAAGTCATCCCAAAGACATTCAAGAATGAAAAGGGGGGGCAGCTAGGTGGCGCAGTGAGTAGAGCACCAGCCCTGGAGTCAGGAGGACCTGAGTTCAAACCCAGCTTCAGACACTTAACACACACTTACTAGCTGTGTGACCTTGGGCAAGTCACTTACCCCAATTGCCCTGCCAAAAAAAAAAAGCAAAAAAAAGTAAAAAAAAATAAAGAATGAAAAGGGGAAGGATGAAAAATAATAGAAAAATAGAAAAAAATTATTAGAAAAAAACATTTCTCCATCAAGGATAGTGGAATCACCACACTTGGACCATCGCAACATGGTGTCTGAAGTGCTTATACTAGAAATAGAAATGGCACCAAAGAGAACAGACAGGAAAAGCAGCTGTATTGAATTAAATATATTTAAAGGAGACACATAGCAGAGGCTAGAGATACAGTTGTGATGGTTCTAAAGGACTTATTTAAAAGGCATCTAAAGGTAGGTAAAACATTAAAGACATAGAAAGCTCAGAACCTACTGATTACCAAAAAAAGATGGCCAAGAAAACATGAACAATTATCTACTTATATGTCTACTCTCCTACTATTGCAAGATCTTTGAGGATCATCCATACACAATGGATCCATCCATGCTCAAATTAGGGTATCAGATGGAAACAGTCACTTTTGCAAATGTTATTTAACAATGGACCACATCTTTACTATTTCACAATTGACTGAAAAATGTATCCCATTGTGCTTATTTGTTGTTGATTGTGAAAAACATATCATTCAGTAGAAAAAAAACACTGCCTTGAAGGCTTTTTTTGCAACAAGATGACTCTCAAATATATTAACTATTTAAGATTCTTTAGAAGATGAAACAACAAAAATACAGTCAGTTCTTCTGTAACTGATTTATTTTAAAAATGTGAATTTCTTCCAACATGAGTGACATATTAGGGAATGACTGGAGTATAACAGGAATTTTTGTTTGCTTATGCATAATTTTGTCCAGAAACAACAAGAACACAGAAAGCTGTACCATTTATAATAACTCAAAGGCTGCAAACCTTCCAACACACTTCTACAAGCAAATTTCAGGTCTTTTTCAAGGTAAAGTTCCACATTTATTTGTATCTTCTGGTGCAGGAGGAGCTGTGGGCTGAAGAGGGCTGGTTGCCACTATCCACCCCTACCCTCCAATTTGGACCACTAAGACAACCCTCTCACCGGCCATGATGTTACTTTGGGAACCTAGACACAGGTCAAGCAAAAGCCCAAGGCTTACATAGTGCCACTATTTACTATACTATTTATATATTTGTTAATCATTTAGCATATATAAAACTATCCTATTTTTTGTTCTTATCTTTTTTAATGTATCACTGATGAAGTACTTGCACATTGTGCCCCTAACCTCATTTTCTTCATAAGTTCTGTGGTTCTTATTGTGTGATTTTGCATAGCCCAGTAATTTTTAAGAACAAATATATTGAGTTATAATAGAACTGATTGTAACTCAGCTCAATGATCCTCTAATAATCAACCTCAGGAAAAATATAAAACAAGGAGCTATGTGCTTTCTAAAAGTATTCAAAATTATTATGGAGGAGGAGATACAGTATAGAGTCCAGGATGAGGGATTCCCAGTGAATAGTGAGGTCCCCCAAATGTCCTCATGAGTGATGATACTATGCTGACTACATTGTGTTTTTTGCCATTGCAGAAACTCCTGGAAGAAACTAGAAATCACTGAAAAGAGTCCATCCACACAGGAAAGACTAAGTGGATGATGAATGTCTATTGCTCAGATTTCAACATAGGCTTGCCCACCTTATAGAGCTTTTTTAACATTATGTAAACACACATAAATAGAAAAAGAGAGAAAATAGGTAGATAAAAATAGAGCTAGAGATAGAAGTAGAGACAGAAATAGAGGGAGAGTTAGAGGGAGAAATTGATACCTATACATCTGGGACAGATGAATAATGCTCTAGGTCTGCAGTTGACAAAGATGGGGAAAGTATTCTGGACTGCATTCAGGAAACTACAAAGTACTTTTACTAACTCCCAGGCTTTCTATGAAAGCAACAACACATTTCTTCAAAGCAAACATTTTACCGATGTTATGGCAGTGTTATAACATCCTGATGATGTCAGAAGAAAGCAGGGAAGGCCTCTAAGCAGGCTGAGAGGTCCTCCTACAACAAATCTTTGAGAAGACATGACTGATTTTCACCAAATGGGCATGTGTAGATGGGCTGCAATCTGCATGACTGGAGGGAACTCCCAAACTGGGTGCGGTTCACTTGAGTTCTGGAACCTCTCGCTTGTGCCCTAAGATTTCCTCATTCTAGAGTAATGTAGTTTTGCTCCCTTAACAATTAAGCACATAGTGACCCACAACAAGGGCAGTGCGGTATTTTAAAGGAATGTTGGAGCTGGACTACAATCCCAAACCTGAATTTCCCCTCTCGTACCTGGAGATCAGCAAAAGGGACTAAAGACAAAGCCAGGGAGACTATTTTAGAATGCCTTGTCACATCGTAAAAAAAAAAAAATCCATTTCAAATGTAACCCAGAACTGTTAAAAAGAAAAAAAAAGTAATAACAAGAGAAGAGAAAGGTCAGGAACCAGGTTCGCACCTCATGGAAATAAAAATACAATAGAGAGAATGTGAGTGCAGGAATGAGAATGTCTGGTAACTATAAATTGAATCTTTTAAAACCATTCTTCATAAAATAGGGGGATGAGAGGAGATCTAATAGATCCAGGAAAAAAAACATAAGACAAGACAGAATATTCTACAATCTAAAGCAATCAGTTAAGAGAAATATTTCGTATTGTATAAGGGAAAAGGAAATAAGACCTTAATAATAATCCACAGTTATTAGCAGTAATATATCACTTAATGTTTGCAAAGCAGTTTACATGTTACTTCGTTTGATCCCCACAATAGCTCTATGACATAAATATCACAGGTCCCCATTTCACAGATGAGGAAACTGATGTACAGAGAGGTTAAGCAACTGACGCATTCCCACACAGCTAGGTTTCCCCTGATTTTAATTTCAAGGCTCTCTCTTGTATAGCTCATTGCTCATCTAGTAATCATCTTCTCTCTAGTTGATATCACATTTTTTCATTTTCATTTTTAATTTTTCAAGATTTTTGGAGGAAATCTCATTAATAATATTAAAAATTTTTATTAAATACACATTTTTCCTTTCTTTAAAAAAAATTGTAACTGCATCTTTTTTCCCCCTCTACTGAAATGATGTTTGCTTAAGATTCCAGATTCCCCTATGACTTGTTCAGGGACCAAAGATGGCTCATGTGCCTTTGTCAGGTTTCTGAGAATTTCTGAGAAATTGCAACAGCATAAAGAAGAACAGATGTAATGTTCAAACCCCTACAAAAAGAGTTTCCCACTTTCCTTTGCCAAACAGGGGAGTATGGTAGGAATCCCAGTGTTTACAGCCTTATATTCTAACCACTAAAATAATAATTAACTTGAAACAATCTGTGGTTATCAGCAATGCAATAAAAGCCAGCGAGGGATGGTCACTAGCTTGAGTCACAATGGGGCAGATTAAGGAGCAACGAACAAATGGAAAAACATATGAACAAAAGTGAAATTCAGTATCTGTCAGCCTGAAACCACCTCCCTCCTGAATACTGCATTGGTTAGGGGTAAGTGCTATTTAAGGCTGCATTTGAAGGTTTTATTTTTACTTTGCTACAAATATTTGTGTTTGGGGCCACATGCTATAAACTCTACGGTGGATCTTTGAGTCGGTTTCATGGCTTTGTTCTTCTCCTTGGCACTTGTTACATTAAGTAGTAAGCTTAAATGTCTCCACCCAAATCCCTCCAAATGTAACTTTCCACGATCTCAATATTTTGCGGTTTCTTTCTTGTTTCACTTCACTTCAGTATTATAGGATTAGAGGTTTAGTGGTAGGAAAGACCTTAGAGATCCTCTAGTCCAGAGGTGACTGGTCCAAGGTCACAAAGCTAGGAAGTGGCCAAGCTAGAATTTGACCCCAGTCTCTTGACTCCAAATCTAGGGTTCTTGCTATCATTTTACACTGTTTCACTTCTCTCACTGAATCACAATTCCTTCTCTTGTCGCCCAGTGTCGGAATCTCACATTTGATTACTTAGTAAGGAAAAAAAATGCCCTGGGAGCCATACAAATTCCAAAGGAAGAGAAGCAATTTTGTAAGCCATATTCTTCTATGATGCATTTGTACTAAGACATCCATTGATCATCATGCACTTGGTAAGCACTTGCCACGTACCAGACACCGAACTGAGCTCTGGGGATACAGAGACAGAAGTGAACTTTGCCCTCCTGGAGCTTACATTCTAACAAGAGTCAACATGCATATATATGTATTTGCACAGAACAATTACAAAGTGAATATAAGTATTTTGGAGATAAGTCACAACTCATGCTCTCAGAATTCACGACCATTAACACATACACTGGCCCCATCTTCACAATGCAATTCATTTATTTATTTTTAGTTTTCAACATACACTTCCATAAAATTTTGAGTTCCAGATTTTCTCCCCATCTCTACCCTCCTCCAACCCCAAGAAAGTGTGTAATTTGATACAGACTCTACATATACATTCATAGCTTTTTAAATTTATTTTTTTATTTTTAGTTTCATGATGCAATTTACTGTCATTTTAAAGATTTGTATTTGTGTGTGAGGCCAGCACTCAGAAACCTATTTAATGCCAGGAACTTTACCTGTAATGGGGGCAATGTTTTAACAGGTAGACAGTAACACTTAAGTGATAAGGTAGACAGTAAAACTATAGTTTGAGATACTTTAAACATCTGGTGTGCAGGTAAGGTTCAAAAAAAAGAAAAGAAAAACAAAACAAAAGAAAAAATAAAAATTAAATTAAAAAAAAGAAACTGTGGTGTAAAGATTTATTGGTGACACCCAGAGTATGAATAAGGTCACTAGGAGAGAGAATTTAGTGACAGGGAAGAGAAAAGGACCAAATGAGGGATGGAGGGTAAGAGAAAAAAGGAAAGAAAAGAGAATTAAAAGGAGGAAGCAGAGAGAAGAGAGGAAAGAGAGAACTAGTAATCGGTGAGGTAAGAGAAAAACCAGGACTGTGAGGTATCACAGAGTTCAAACGGAGAAAAGAGAATCGAGAAGGAAAGTCATTGGATTTTGGGATTAGGAGGTCAAAGGTGTCCTTTTGTGAGAGCAGTGTCACTAGCAGGGTAGAGACCTGAGCCAGACTCACTGCCATGGCTCAGATCTACATACCTTCAGTTCCTCTTCTCCTTTTCTCTAATTTCTATCACTTCTCCTCCTTCAAACTTCCAACTGCTTTATCCGTTCCTTGCTTTGCCACCATCACGTAACATGAAGTTAGCCAATATAAATTTCATTTGAATTTACCCTTGAGATGATGTTGGTAGGCAGTCAAAGCCCCTCCCTGTGTATAAGCTAAGGAGTTTCAAACTGCATTCTCTCAACCCACCAAAGTACCAGTTAGTGATTGGAAACAAGAAGAAAGGGCCTTCTTGGACTGATAGAAGCATCTAGCCCCTTGTAAACAATCAAATCCAAATATTAAAATTGAGCCATGCTTTCCACCACGTGTGAGAGGCCAGCCTTTTCTGCTTCTAGATTTTGAAATAAATTTTAAGGAAGTTTCATATAAGTAGTCTGAGCTAAGAATTGATATCTGAAGGAGAAAATCGAGGCAGTTGTTCATTCTGAATAGGAGTTTAACAATAAATATAAAAGCAATGTTGGAAAGGAAATCTTAGGATCCAAAAACAAATATTGAATACTTTCTCTCTATAATAGTTATTAATTTTCTTAAATTAGACTGATAAAAATTGAGAATTAAAAAGGATTTTTAAAGCCTAAGTGGAATAAATATACCATGGTAACAGTAAACCTAGGTGGTAAATCAGTCTGGTAAAATGGATACAAAATTGTTGTCCACTCATTTTTCAGTAATGTCCAACTCTTCGTGACCCCATTAGAGATTTTATTGGCAAAGATACTGGAGTGTTTTGCCATTTCCTTCTCCAGCTCATTTTACAGATGAGGAAACTGAGGCAGATAAAGTTAAGTGACTTGCCCAGGGTCACACAACTAGTAAGTGTCCTAGGCCAGATTTGAACTCAGGAAGATGAGTCTTCTCGACTCCGGGCCTGCACCATCTAGCTGCCCCACCTAAATTTATACTTCTGCCCAAATTTTTCAACAGTTCTTCCTACTGTGAAAGAAATTTTAGCAAACAAAAGCACTGAGGGAAGCCTTTGGTGGGGCTATCAAAATGTGTGTGCATGTGCATGTGTGTGTGTGTGTGTGTGAGAGAGAGAGAGAGAGACAGACAGACAGACAGGGACAGAGAGACAGATAGAGACAGGCCTCTTGCCCTCAAACAGCTTACAATCTAGTTGGGAAAACAAACCTGGCATGCATTAAATGACAACCTGAAAACAATTATCAAGTCATGTGGCATTAGCTATAAATGAAACTAAAATTGGGAACAGATGAAGGCTTACTGGACACAGAGGGGCTTAAGCTGGGCGAGTATGAGAAAGATTGAGAAATGTGAAAAGCAGAAGGAAAGACATTCCATGTAAGGAGAATATCAATGAGGTGGAACCCTGGATGGGGATGTGAAATCAGGAAGACCTGAGCTCAAATCCAACCTCAGACACTTACTAAGCTATGTGACCCCGGGAAAGTAACCTCTGTCTGCTTCCATTTCTTCATCTATAAGATGAGAATAAATAATAACACCTAATGTGTTTATATTTATTTTTATTGATTTATTATATTTATATTTATTTTGTTGTTATTCAGTTGTTTCAGGTCCATCTCTTCATGGCCTTATTTGGGGTTTTCTTGGCAAACATACTGGAGTGTTTTGCCATTTCCTTCTCCAGCTCATTTTACAGATGAGGAAGCTGAGGCAAACAAGGTTAAGTGACTTACCCAGGGTCACGCGGCTAGTAAATGTCTGAAGTTGGATTTGAACTCAGGTCGTACTGACTCCTCATCTGGTGCTCTATCCACTGTGCCACCTAGTTGCCTACCCCTTCGTACCACATCTGATATTGCTTATGTTTAAAGTCAAGGACAGGATTTAGAGCTGGAAGGGAACTCGGAGAACATCTAGGCCTAGCCCAACTAAGGCCCAGAGATAAATGTCACAGAGATAGCTCAATCGATGGGAGCATTAGAATTTGAACTCAAGCCTTCTGAATCCAAATCCAGTGATGGGGGGATAGAAGGAGGGTTCCATCAAATCTCAAGACATCACAAATACAAAGCAGCTATTGTATTTGTATCTTTTCCTATCTTTAATTTTTTTCTAAGTCCTTAATAAATGAAAAAAGGTAGCTTGTTGATAGATGTATATATCTCTCCAGTTTTATGTCCTAAGATTTTCTCTATGGTCTTTGAACAGGACCTAAATCATTCTCACTGTACTCTGCTTTCATCTTCCCCTTTACTCCTGAAATAAATCCATTCCACTGCATCGACTCCATATTTTTCTTCCCAATGTAATTTCAAGATAAAACCAACCTTTAAAGAAGAGTTAAGCTCATGATTTGGGAAGATGAGGGACTAGATTTTTTTAAATCCTCTTGAAAATTTTCAACAATCTGAAAGATCTTCAAATAAATCAATCAGCCTTCCAAAAGTAAGATCAGAAGCTTTTCAATGCAGAATGAAATTTCCATTCTCAACAGATGTGGCCATAGGCAGATGGATGGACAGCAGGAAAAAGGCTCTGCAACTGTGAGATTGCTTTACTAGGACATTACATAGGGCATTAATAATTTAACACACAATGAGAACTGAGCCTTCTCCAATATTTTGTGTAAAAGAGAAAAAATAGTGCTTAAAAAGATGAAGGACGAAAGGCACTCCCAGAGACAACCTAAAGCATAAATAGCAAACTGAAGTATTTATGTACAAGTCATTTTGATCAGTTTCCAGTTATAAATCAAGAAGACAAAGAAAATGTAAGAAGCTAAACCAATGACACAAAACAACGAAGAAAAAAGTTATTTTATACAGCAAATTATATGTCAACCAAAAGTAATAATTTAAAATTGGGCCGAGGACTACCGAATTACCAGATATATGGTATACAATATTAAGTTCCTGACTATTCCCTAGGATAATCTCAATCCACAGAAAAACAAATTCTGTGTGATTCAGGAATAGCCACAGAAGCCCTAGAATGAGCAAAGTTAAAAACTCCCTACGACACAGGCAAGTCACTTAACCCTGTTTGACTCAGTTTCTTCATCTGTAAAATGAGCTGGAGAAGGAAATAGCAAACCACTCTAGTATCTTGGCCAAAAAAATCTCAAATTGGGTCATGAAGAGTTGGACCCAACTGAAATAATTAAACAATAACCACAAAGTAAAAGGAGTCTAGATCCCCCTTTTCATATGAGAAGGGATTTTTTTTAAAGTCCATACCATAAAGAAGGATACACTTGGCTTAGTTTTCTGTTAAACCAAGAAGAAAACAGATCACAAAGTTACTGTTACCATTTTATGCTACTTGGTATCCAAGGTCATTCAAACTTCATGGAATTCAAGATATACAAAGGACCTCCAAAACCATCTAAATCAATATTTACTTATAGGCAATATTATGTGTAATATTATTATGTAGTATGTATATTGTTATGTGTAATAGAATACTATATTATGCTATATCATATAATACTATAATATTATGTAATGTATATATATATATATCATATTGTTAAGGAAATCTCTAGAAGTATATTTGTTGACTCACTAAACTACTTATTCCAATGTTTAATAAAATTGTTAAATTCTAGAGATATATTCTCCTTTCTTGCACCTGAAAAGCCATCCTCAAATGCTGTCTCCTCCATGAAGCCTTCCTTGATCTCCCAACTCAAGCTAAAAATGACCTTTACTTCCTCTGAATTCTTACAGCACTTTATACCACTCTTATACAGTAACCAAATTCTACTTTCTTTTTTAAAAAATATTTACCCCCAATTACATGTAAAAATCATTTTTAACATTTGTTGTTTTTTAAGTTTGAGTTCCAAATTCTATCTCTTTCCTCCCCACCCACCCATGACAGTAAGCAATCTGATATGGGTTATATGTGTGCAGTCATGGAAAACCCAAATTTACTTTTTGTTAGAATCATTTGCATGCATGTCCTATCTCCCCTTTTGATAGTACTCTTAGTAAGGACAGGAATTAGATCTTACTTATTTATGTACTTTCTTCAGCACCTAGCACCATTGCCTTGCTCATAGGAATTTAATTAATGATTTTTAGATTTAAGTCTAGCCCAAATCCAACCTAATCAAAGCATCCTTTTTTTTACTACACTACACTTATTAGTCAGCCAATAAACATTTCTTGAATTGAAATTGTAGATGTTAGGGAATGACAGTTTTTTTCATCCTTGCATCATGTTCCCTTTTCTAGAATCCATTTAAAATGTTAGACCCTAAACTATAAAGATAGTGCCAATACGGATATAGCAAATGTAACAGAAAGGATGACTTTTAAGACCCTCCATGTTCCACTCCTACAAATATCTTAACACAGTGAAGGATGACGTCAGCTTTTGTTAAATAGCGCATTTTGTTGTCCAGTCATTTCAGTCATGTCTGACTCCTCATGACCCCTTATGGGATTTTCTTTGGAAAAATACTGGAATGGTTTGCCATTTCCTTCTCTAGCTTATTTTGCAGATGTGGAAACTGAGTTATACAGGGTTAAGTGACTTGCTCAGGGTCCCACAGCTAAATATCTGAGGCCAGATTTGGACTCAGGAAGATGAATCTACCTGATTACAGGAACTCTAACTACTGTACCACCTAGTTGCCCTAAATAACACATTTATTAAATCATAACAGAACCTGCTCTAACACAAACATCTATTCTTGTGCTGGCTATACACTTCTGATCAAGTATCTATAATAGTTTCCTTTCTATTAGTGTCATAATAATAAGGATAATTAAGAATAAGAATATTTATGAGATGTCAATGTGCCATGAACTGTGATTTATTACTAAAACAAGAGTTCCTATTTACATAGTGCTTTAAAACCTTTTTGTTGTACCCCATAAATATCCAAGGCAGTCTGTAGGATAGGCTCCTTGGTATAAGCAGTTCCCACATGCATGTGCCTTTCTCTTGTAATAAATCAAGTTACTACCACATCTTGTGAAGTAATAACCTTTGATTAACAATCTCTGTAGTACAGTAGAAAGAATACTGACTCTGGGGCCAGAAACACCAGTGTTCAGCTCTTACCTCTTAACACTTACTACCTGTGACCTTAGGCAAGTCATTTAACCTTCAAAGACCTCAATTGCTATTTTTTTGTAAATTGGGAGAGGAGGGTGGACTTGATAGTCTCTGAAGTAGGGTAGGTAAATGGATAGAATGTCATTTTGGGGTTCAGGAAGTACCTGGTTTAAGCCTTAATTGACTGCATACTGGCTATACAACTGAGCAACCCACTAACATCTCACTGCCCTAGACAACTCTAAATTTGCAGAACAGATGCAGATCTGCATTGTTTGAGTGATTTTCCACACTGGGAGCTCACAATACCAATGAGATTCCAAGTCTGGTCCAAAACGAACATTATTTCTTTCCCACCACACAAATATCCACAAGATTTTAAAGGACCATGAGAATGTTTTAAATGAACCTCTGTGGAGGATATAAAGAAAAATAGGGACAAGAAGCATACAAAATGAGATGTGCAAAAACTGATATCTGTACCAGGAGAGAGTATCCACAATGAAGAGAAAATAGATTCCATGCCACATAAGAGTTATTTAAATAAATATGTATGTTATTACAATATTTTAGTAATTGCATTCGATTAAAGTCACCTAAAGAGAATTCTCTTTCTCTTATCCTCCAAAACACTTTCTAACTCATTAACCAACCTCAGACCCAAACCCATCAAACATCGTTACATCCACCCCCTAGGTTGACACCAAACCTTTCTTACCTACTTTTTACCTCTATACTATTACTTAGAAAAGAATTCATTGGCAATCATAATCAGTTGCAATTATTTGCAGAAGTGACTTTTATCTGAGTTGTTTCTTTCCATGATTAACGATTCAAATGTATCCCTGTTAGAAGTACACACTCCACTGCATTCTAAGTATGAATTGTGAGATATTCCATGAATGAATAATAATAATAAATGCTTTTAGATAATGCTCTTTCATCTTACTCTAAGTGATAAAAAGGACAAGGAAAAATGTAAAATCATGCACTGAATCTCTAGAGGGATTTGTTAAAATGGAAATAAGGTATTTCCTGAAAGGTATGTGGACTGAGCTTATCTATTTTCATCTCTGTTCTGTTGTTTGAAGAGGAAACCAGAAAAAAAAAAGAGGCATTTATATGCTGAAGCAGGATTTGAAGAAGAGAGCCAGATATCCAGTTTCTCATTTCCCATTTTTAGATTTCACAAACTTAATGGAGTCCTCACAGTTAAAAAATAAAAAAAAATAACATAGAGCAAATGCACTGCAATCTCTGAGCAAAGAGTTGGTCCTGCTGGCAGCTGGTGATGGAAACAGCTCAAGACCAATGCTACAGGGGATGTCCCAAAACTAAAACCAAGAAAATGAACCACAATAAAGGTAAAGTGAATCCTTAAAGAGTTCTAAAAAAGTGCACCCACCATGCCATCTGCCTCATTAAGCAATGTTAAGAGGAGGGTGGCTTGGTTTTTTTATATAATCCTTTCCTAACATAAACGAAACTGCATTTCCTCATTCTCCCAAAGATGGAACATTTTAAAAAGCCTAACTTTTTTCCTCCAGAATTCCAAAGGGAAGACAAATGCTCTTCCTCTTTCACTAAATGACGTTTTTAAATAGGTTCTTAAGAGTTAACAGATAGAAATCCAGAAGAAGTGGTAAACTGTGGAAAAGATCATAAAACTCAATGTACACATAGTTAGTAAATGCTTATCTTATCCACACTAAGTGGAGAAAAAGGCTGTCATCAAATGACTTTGCTATTCTGAAAAATTATTTGCACTTTGAAATAATCATTTATTATTGATCAAAATAAAATTGATGATAATGATAAACATAAAATGAAATTTCATCCTATATATGTGTATGCACATGTATATAAATCTACTGTTAAACATCAATAAAAGTAATCTGCCTCCTTCACAGATTTGTTTCTAAAGAAATTAATGATGGACAACTTCACTTACCTCAGAATAGGAAAAAAGTCATCGAGTTGGAACAGCATCATTCCTCTTCTAGGTTAAAAGCATCTGAGTTGTTCCCCTTGAAATCTAAAGGAATCTAAAATACAGAAACAAATGGGTAAATGATTGCTATACATTTGTACCTCTAAAACTCAGGCAAGATTTTTCAAATTACGTGGCAAGATTAAAAACAAATGGAGAAGTAAAAATTTTAAGTTAAAATACAATTATTTGCCAAGAGAGAAAGAAAGAAGGGGGGAAAGGGGGAGGGGGAGAAAAGGGGAAAGGGAGAGAAGGAGAAAGAGAGAGAGAGAGAGAGAGAGAGAGAGAGAGAGAGAGAGAGAGAGAGAGAAAGAGAGAGAGAGAGAAAGAGAGAAACCAACAGATAAAGAAAAATAGAGGTTTGTTCTGGGACAAGACTCACTGAATCACCTTTTCCCCTCTCTGTTTTAATGACTGAAGAGCAGTAGGTTAGTAATGAAACATTTGCAAGAGAAAAAGACACTGAATATTAAGGTTAAGTATTCATAAAAGCAAAGAAGGATAAAAATATACTTTTTCTATGCAAAAAAAAAAGGAATTGAAAAAGTGTTTCAGGGGCCGCAGCTGTCCGCCCTCCCTAACATGCTTTGCCCTGGGAGGGTACGGTGCTCTCTGAAGCAACACTTCAGTGGGGAGTAAAGACACTGACCTGCTATGAAAGGATCATGTTCAGCTCCACTGTTTGCTGAACAGCAAACAATTATAAATGGTTTCACGGAATAAGATGTTAAAACATAGAAAATCCTCACATAAGTTCTCCCTGAGGGAAAGAAGGAATCTACCAGCTTCAAACTGAACCAGTGGTGTTAGAGGAAGAAAAAAAAAAGCAGCTCTTTCTGGTGCATCAAAGACCCCACTGTGCTGCAGAAACAGTGAACTGGGTTGTTGGAGCCAGCAGGGCCGGGCTGAAGACAGCTTTTCAATATGCTCTCAGCATCGGCTCCCAGGGATGGCTGGAGTCACTGCTCTTAGACAGCAGTTGTACTGCTTTCAAGAGGCAATCTCTCAGAAGGATGGTGCTGAAGCTAAAGCCATTCGGGGAGTCTGGCTACCCACTTCTTAAGCAACAGCTTTCCCATTAACACTTTTATTAAGAGATAGAAGGGGGGGATAGGACGGGTGCAGACCTACTGTGTGGTGGTATCTACTAGATTACTTACAATAACATAGTCCTTCACTAATAAAATCCCAAAAGAAGGGACCATGACCCGCTAATCTGCCCATTTCCTTCATTGCTGAGCTCAATCCCGCCCTCATGCAGGGTAGGTGTTCTAAGTAATGTCTATTGAATGGATATTTGTTGAATGAATTGACTCATATAGCCAGAGATTTCAACCACATTGGCACAGAAACATCTGATCCTTCTTGTGGCTTTTTACAGCCAGAAGATAGCCAAAAACATTGTGGTTACACTCTTCATATTGGAGGAATGTTAATAATGCTCCTTCTCAAGTGAATATAAGGGTAATTATTATTGAGAAGCCTTTTACATACATTCTCTGAGTTGATCCTCACAGTAACCGTATGAGGTAGGGGCTATTATCATCTCCATTTGGTAAATGATGAAACTAAGGGTGAGGGAGATTAAGTGGGTCACCCAGGCTTACATAGCTAGTTAACTGCCACAGATAGCATTTGAACATGAGTCTTCATGATTTCCAGTCCGATACACAGGACAGACATGCTGCCTTCCTTCCAATGGGCTTTAGTGATTATTATTCTCCTTGTCTTTGTGATGTAGGAAAAGGCAAGTTTTATTATTTCCATTTCATAAGTAGATAATGTAGTAAAGAGAGAACAGTATACAAACATCAATGGGACCAGCGTCAGGACAAAGAGTGAGCCCAGAAAATCTAGCAATTAGTTTCATTTTCTTTCCATTGAGTCAACTTCTTTTTTTTGTTTTGTTTTGTTTTTTGGAGGGGGGGAAGGCATGGCAATTGGGGTTAAGTCACTTGCCCAAGGTCACACAGCTAGTAATTGTGTCAAGTGTGTGAGGCCGGATTGGGTCAATTTCTTAAGGAGGTCTATATCTAAGAGTAACATATTAGCTCTTAGCACAGTGCCTGACATATAGTAGATGCTTAATAAATATTTACTGATTGAATTATTATAAGAATATAGTGAAGGTACTAGAATTCTTCACTTTCACACACAAGTTGAACAGAAAGAAGCATTACACAAATAACTTTGAGAGTCTAGACTCCCAGATTCAGCTCTATTGAATATACTAAGACCATCATTTTTGAAGATGAGGAAAACGAGGATCTAAAAGATTAGTCACTTACTCAAGGGCACACTGGTAGCCATTGTCAAGTGCAGGATTTGAACCTGGGTTTTCTCTGACTCCAAAGCCTCTATCTGAACACTTAGGGTTCTGTCCCCAGTCTAGATTATTTTGCCTTTATCTCTACAGACAACATAAAGCACTACATAAATGCAGCCAGACACTTCAGATTTAGTACTCCATTGCTTGTCCACTTTCTTCTCCCTCTCTCCCTTCCTGCCTCCTTTTCCTTTGTCATTTAAGCCAGCTCTGACTGGAATCATACTTAGCAGCTGGAAAGAACACTTAGATTAAAGTCTATCACTCTTCAGGGCTGGCATACCAGTACTTTAAAAACTCACAGTTCAGTTTCCAACCTCACATCCTAAAATCATGGACCCTTCCCTTTATGTCATTCTGTGTGCATTAGGTGGCTTCACTTGGGTTTTAATACTAAATCTTGAGTCATAAATGATGAATAAATAAATGGGATGTATCCTCATTATGTCTTAATATTCTTCATTTTGTTGTTCAGTCATTTTAGTCATATCCAATTCTTCATGGCCCCACTTGGGGTTTTGTTGGTAAAAAAATACTGCCATTTCCTTCTCCAGCCCATTTTGCAGATGACGAAACTGAGTCAAACATGGTTAAGTGACTTTTCCAAGGTTACACAGCTAGTAAGCATCTGAGGTGAGACTTGAACTCACAAAGATGAATCTTCCTAACTCCAGGTCTGGCACTCTATCCACTGTACCACCTAGCTGTCACTAAGGAATAGAAAAAGCCTCCTTGTGCCACATTTATTTCACAGCTGAGACCCACCAGCTCAAAATGTGTTGTCACCAGAAGCAATATAATCTGGACTTCTGAGTGTGAGAAATCCTAGCCACTCTTACAAAATTACATACTTCCTTCAGCTCCAAAAACTCCTTGGCACTAGCAGAACCATATTTCAAGGCACTAAAAGAAGCCAGGAGGATTTCACAATGACTTCCTTCTTCTAGGAGAGCAGCCTTTAAAGTAGGGGTCCTGCACCCTCAGGGAACAATGATGTGACCCCAAAGGCATGGGATCAATCAATCCAATGATAAGAAGACAGATTTCATCTCATCCTCCCAGAGTGTAGGGTTGTGTGTCTCCCACACAACCACACTACTCCTTTCATGTATTGATGCTTATTCTACATCCAGTGGTCCTTCACCTACTGCTGGGGGGAGGGGGTAAGGAATGCTCAACTGGGGTCTCCTCTGCACCTCTGTTCAGGAGACAGATGAGAATAGGCCAAACAGACAAGGAGGTACAAAAATTCACTGAAGAAAAACACTCTTGACAAGATCCTTAAAAAGGAAAACAGGCCAAAAGGAAAAAGAGGTACAAAAGGTCACTGAAAACTAGAAGGTAATAACCCCATGAGAAATCAAGAAATAATAAAACAAAGTCAAAAGAATGAAAAATATAAGAAAATGTGAAATATCTCATTTAAAAAAACAACTGGCCTAGAAAATAGATTAAGGAGAGATAGTTTGAGAATTATTAGACTACCTGAAAGCCTGAAAAAGAGCCCAGGCATGATATTTCTAGAAATTATACAGGAGAATTCATACTCTAGAATCAAAAGGTAAAATAGAAATTGAAGGAATCTACCAACCACCTCCTGAAAGAGATTCCAAAATGAAAACTCCCAGGAAAATTACAGTCAAATTCCAGAGTTCCCAGGCCAAGGATAAAATACTGCAAGCAGAAAACAAGAATCAATTAAATTATCATGGTGCCACATCAAGATGACACAGGATTTAGCAGCTTCCATATTAAAGGAGTAGAGGGCTTGGAATATGTTATTTCAAAAGGCAAAAGAGCTAGGATTACAACCAAGAATCACCTACCCAGCAAAACTAAGTATAATCCTTTGGGGGGGAAATGGATATCTGAAATAGGGGGCTTTCAAGCATTCCTGATGAAAAGCTCAGAGATGAATAGAAAATTTTACTTTTAAATATAAGAACAAGCATAAAACGGTAAAAGGAAAAAGAAATCATACGATATTCAATAAGGTTAAACTGTTTACATTCCTACATGGGAAAATGATACTTTGTAACTCCTAAGAACTTATGGCAGTTAGATGGAGTATACATAGACAAAGGACTTGAGTGTGAGTCAATTATGTTGGGATGATCTCAAAAAAAATGAAAGGTTGAAAAAGAGAGATGCATTGGGAAAAGGGAGAATAGAAAGGAAAAATGGGGAAAATTATCTCACATAAAAGAGGCACTCAAAGAAGAGTTTTCATAGTGGAAGAGAAAATAGGGAGGGGTTAGCAGTCAATGCTTGAACCTCACTCTCATCAGAACTAGTTCAAAGAGGGAAGAATACAGATATATATGCATACATACATACACACACACACACACACACACACACACACACACACACACACACACACACATATATATGTATGTATACACACACATACTTAGGTGGGTATATAAATCTATTTTATGCAACAAGAAGGGATAAGAGAAAGGGAGATCAGCAAGGATAGGAGTAAGGAAGGTAGTGGTCAGAATCAAAAAATACTCTTGAATAGGGACAGGGTAGAAAGAAAGAGAAGGATAACAGAAGAAAACAGGATGGAGGGAAATACATAGTTAATAATCATAACTGTGAATGTGAATGGGATGACCTCATAAAATGGAAGTGGATAGAAGAATGGATTAGAAACCAAAATCCAACAACATATTGTTTACAAGAGACACACTTGAAACAGAAAGACACACACAGTTAAAATAAGGGGCTGGAACAAAATCTAGTATGCTTCAGCTGAAGTAAAAAAGGCAGGGGTAGCAGTCATGATTTCAGACAAAGTAAAAGCAAAAACAGACCTAATCGTAAGAAATAAACAGGGAAACTGCATTTTGCCAAAAGGCACCTTAGATAATGCAGTAATATCAAAAAAGTCTTAAAGCAAGTTTTCTCTGATAAAGGCCTCATTTTATCAGATATATGCTGAATATAGAACTGAGTCAAATTTACAAAAATAAGAGTCATTCCCCAACTGATAAACGGTCAGAGGATATGAATGGGCAGTTTTCAGAAGAAGAAATCAAAGCTATCTGTAGTCATGTGAAAAAAAATTCTCAAGATCTATTGACTAGCTAAAGGAAAATTAAAGTAACTCTGAGGTGCCACTGTATACCTATCAGAAATGATAAATGCTGGAGGGGAAGAGGGGAAAATAGATACACTAATGAACTGCTGGTGGAGTTGTGAACTGATTCAACCATTCTGGAAAACAATTTGAGAACTATTTCCAAAGGGCTATAAAACTCTGCATACCCTTTGACCCAACAATACTACTGCTTGGTCTGTATCCCAAAGAGATAAAAAAAAAAAAGGAAAAGGACCTATACATGCAAAAATACTGATAGTGGCTTTTTTGTGGTGGCAAAGAATTGGAAACTGAAAGGATGCCCATCAATTAGGGAATGGTTGAACAAGTTGTGGTATGATTGTGATGGAACACTACTGAAATGACCAAAAGGATGGTTTCATAAAAAGCTGGGAGGACCTATATAAACTGATGTAAAGTGAAGTAAGCACCACCAAGAGATCACTGTACACAGTAACAGCAGTATTGTAATGATGATCAACCGTGACAGACAGCTGCTTTTAGCAATACAATATCCAAGACAATTAAGGATTCACGATGAAAAATGCTATCTACCTACAAAGAGAGAACTGAAGAATTCTGAGGACAAACTGAACTATAGTTTTCTCCCTTTCTTTACTTTTCTTGCTTTTTGTGACATGGCTAATATGTAAATACATTTTGCATAATGTCACATGTATAATGGATAACATATTGCTTGCCTACTCAGTGGTAGAGTGGGGGAGGGGAGAAGGAGGCAGAGAGGGAGAGAATTTAGAACTCAAAAATGCTTTTTAATGTTAGAAATAAAGATTTTTAATTTGAAAAAATTAAACTGATGAAACTAAAAAAAAAAACCAATCAGTACATTCTACTTCAATGGCTCCAAAAACTGAGATGCCCTCACACCCTGAGTGGTACACTGAAATAGAGAGTAAGATAAGGCAGACCTGCATGCCTATGCAATACAGGGAGTCAGAATGGGGAAGGAGTCATTGGACACATGGTCTGCCTTCTCACTATGCCCTACAATTCTCCCACTTCTATGCTTTTCTCTCATGCCTTTCCCTATGCCTGGAATGTGCCCCCTGCTCCTCTCAGCTTCTTGAATTCCTATCCAGCCTTTAAAACCTAACTCAAATGCCATCTCCTCAAGCAAATACTCTCTGGATCCCTGAATCAGTGACACCCTTTCTACCTTGGGCCTCACATAGCACCTTCTTTGCTGATTCATCATATAATCAATAGAGGCAGATGGATGGATGTTGTGGGGAAAGTGCTGTATTTGGCATCAGAAATACTGAATCTATATCCTATATTCTCACTTAGACTCTCTACGCTTCAGTTTTATCACCTAAAATGAAGATTGCTGTAAGTCAGGCAATAAGTATTTATTAAGCACCTACTATGTACCAGGCACTGTGCCAAGTATTGGGGATACAAAGAAAGGCAAAAGACAGTCCCTGCCCCAAGGAGCTCACAATCTAACAGACTTGCATTATTTACCTTAGAAGATGATTGGAGAGGAGGGGAGTGGGAGGGGAGATCTTGTAACCTTACAGCAGTATCCAAATGTGAATTATCACTATTCATTATAATCGTGTGCTATAAACTATCTGATGGGGCAGCTAGGTAACGCAATGGATAGAGCACTGGGCCCAAGTCAGGAAGACACATCTTCCTGAGTTCAAATCTGGCCTCAGACATTTACTAGCTGTACGATCCTGGGCAAGTCACTTAACCCTGTTTGCCTCAATTTCCTATCTGTCAAATGAGCTGGAGAAGGAAATGGC
Source organism: Phalanger gymnotis (assembly GCA_028646595.1). NCBI lineage: Eukaryota > Metazoa > Chordata > Mammalia > Diprotodontia > Phalangeridae > Phalanger > Phalanger gymnotis. Next base: position 241,418,751 of record CM053625.1, read on the forward strand.
AAGCCACTGAAGTATCTTTGCCCAAAAAAACCCAATGGGGTCATGAAGAGTCAGATGACAGAAGGCAAGGACCACATCTTCACTAGACCATATCTCCCCCAGCACTGAAGCATAGGTCCCCTCACGTAGTAGGCACATTCATATTTATTGGCATGCTGTCAAATGTGATTAAAGAAGCATGGAGAGAGAAAGGGTGGGAGAGGGAGCTGCTATACTGCACTCCACCTGGTCCCTCTAATCTAAGGACCTGACCTTGCAGATGGTTCTCAAATAGTGAATTTGGGGCTTTCAAGAAGCTAGTGAATTCTCCCAGTGACTTCCTACCTATATACTACCTTGAGAGCAAGGGAGTCCTTCTCGCTGAAAGAAAAACACCACCAGACCAAGACAAGAAGACTTGCCTTCAATATCCAGGTTCTATTGCTTCCTAGTTCTGGGAATTTGGACAAGACTTCTCTGAACCTCAATTTCCTCATCTGCGAGATGGAGCTACAACTATGTACGCTACCTAATATACAGAGTGGGGTTGAGAAGAGCTTTGTTTATTTTTTTTAAGAAGCAAATAGAATGTGCAGTAGATACAGTGCTGGACTTGGACTCAGAAAGACCCAAGTTCAAATCCTTCCTCAGATGCTTACTAGATCATTTCACCTCTGTTTCAGTTTCTTCAACTGTAAAACAGTGCTAATAATAGCACCTACCTTCCAAGATTGTTGTACAGAGATAACATCTGTAAAGTGCTTTGCAAACCTTAAAGTACTATACAAATGCTAGCTATAATAATGATCATTATTAAATTGTGAGCTATGTTGATTATATATTTATGAGCTCTTTAAAGTTCTATAAAGGTGAGCTATTGTTGTGATTGTGCAATGAGAGGGCTGCACAAACAGGCCTGCCATTAAACACATTTAAAAGCCATTAGAAATCACCTACCAAAGGGAAAATTTAGTAATATTTATAATTTATGAGTGAACTGTGATCAATAACATGTTGCCCACTTAGAAAATTGCACATTCTGTTCAATTTACCAAGCAAATAAAAGAGCTCAGCATTTTCCTTTTGTGAGAAGCACAGATTGCAATTAACTGTCTCTCTGACATAAGCGATCTAATCCAGCTGCCTCTCCAGGCACACAGCCAGCCAGGAACAGAGCTCAGAAAGGGACCCAGTTCCATGGCTCTTTCCATCACACTATGAATGAGTCTAATATACCCATTTTACAGATAGACAGATAAAAATGATAAAAGAATGCAGAATTTATCCACATAACAAAAAGAAAAAAAACATTCCTCTTTTCTGCTGTATAATATTGCCTACCCAGAGGTAAAACCTAATTAACACATCCATCCAAATATAATTTCAGATTTAGTTCTGCAAATGTCAATAATCACTGAAGAGCTACAACTCCCTTATCCACGAAGGTCAGCTATTTGGTTCCATGTTTCTTCATAACTCCTCATTTAACATTTCTACAGAGGCCACGTACATTTTTAATAGCTCTTGGAGACACAGGATTCTCAACACATTCTTTCGGTAACTGCTTGGCTGCTGTTGGAGTGTTCCAGATTTAAATTCTGTGAGGAATGGAATACCACAGAGAGTGTGTATATTTGTGCTTCCCTAGGAAAAGCATGCAACCAGAAGTCCACGCTTCAGATGGAACAGTAGGAATCATAACTAACCTACAACTAAGCCTTTCACAGGGAAGTGTGCTTCTCCTGGAATCATTGAGCCTTTAGAAATGAAAAGGCTATTTATCCAACCCCCACACCACTGTAGGCACTATAACATTTCAAAGGGGCCCAGTATCTGCTTGAATACCTCCAGTGATGGGACACTCACTACTTCACAAGAGCGTTCATTCCATCTTTAGAGAGTGCTCGTTTTTCTTTCTATTGTTGTCTAGTCGTTTTCATGTCCAACTCATCATAACTCCTTTTGGGGTTTTCTGGGCAAAAAATACTTGAATGCTCTGCCATTTCCTTCTCTGGCTTATTTTATAGACAGGGGAAACTGAAGGAAACAGGATTAGGTGACTTGTCCAGGGTCACATAGCTAGCAAGTGCCAGTGGCAGAATTTTAACTCAGAACTTCCTGACTCCAGACCCAGCACTCTATCCACTGTGTCACCTAGCTGCCCCTCACCCTATACACAGACTCTCTTCGAATTGCTTCACTCTAAGCTCTAACCTATAGTCCTCACTCCTAACTTTCAGCTTGAGAGCTATGAAGCCCTCTAAGTCTGAGGCTATTTGGGAGCCCCTAAAGAAATTCTCAGCATTCAGGCTGACGAATACAGGGGTCTATTTCATAAATCTTATAACACACCCAAGCCAATAACTAAGTATATTTGCTACTGCCCCACTAAAGAGCACCATATTATGTATGTATGTATGTAAAATTACAGCCCAGTGTCTCCTTATAGCTTCCATCAAGTGTTTCTAGTTCTGGTCTCCCATCTAGTTCCCCCCTCCACATCAGAGTCCTGCAAATTCTTGAATACGGTTTTCAGAACTCCTCTAACTCTTTCCTCCTCCAGACTAAAACTCCCAGTTCCTCCGATTATTCCATATAGCTTCTTGTTCCTGGGCCATTTCACCATTCAGGCTGCCTTCCTCTCAATATGCTCTGTATTATGACTGTCCCTCTTCAAAGGGAGTATTCTAAATGTGGTGTGGACCAGCACAAAGTACAGTGAGAGCCATCGGTGTCTTTGTTTATCACAGAAAGTAGTTCTAATGTTAAAAATGTATTGACAAGCATTTTCTAAAACTGCATTGTTTTCTTCACTGCATACATATTAGAAAACAAAAACAAGTAATTAACACCAAAAAAAAACTTCAGTCTTGAATGTGTAGATGAGGTAATTTAAATATTAAATATTTTGTACTCTTTTCTGAAAAAAATTGTTTCATAGCCAGAAATTTCTTACTTATAAATTTGGGCAGTTAAAAAATTTTTTTAATCCAAACTTTATTAACATCAAGTAAAAAGAACATTTTCATACATATAATAGAACAGGAAAAGAGGATTGTACATGAAACCGTAAATCTCTCTTATGTAAAGCTTGCTTTTCTTTTTAGGTACATAATAAAGTCAACATGTAACTTTCAAAGCTGCTGTACTTGTCTGTGATTCCTTCTGGCCTTCCTTCTGTTCTCTTCTGTGCATTTTTAAAAAAATTCCTTCAATGACTTTTCCTTCTTTTCTTTTTCTTTTTTTGGGGTACAAACCTATCTAAACCCTCTCCCTACCTCCTCCTATTTCAAAATGGAAAAAAAACCCTTGTAACAAATATGAACAAACAAAACAAATTTCCAAATTGGCCATATTCAAAAAACATGTATCTTATCTTGCATCTTGAGTCCATTACCTCTCTTTCAAGAGTGAATCATCTTCCTTGTTTTAGACACTAGCCTTCCATCAGTGTAGCTCAACATGATGTTCTCTCTTTTTGACATTCATGACCTAGCATGGAGTGGCAATGACTCTGCAATTACCTAAAACCCCTTAAGTCCTTTTTTCCAAGTGAAATGATGTTAACTCTCTTCAAAGCTTTAATTATTCAGTTTATCCTTGAACCAACGAGCTTCTTCTTACACTTCTTCCCGTGACCTTGTATCTTGTTCATTTTGCCCATCATGGCAAGCTGTTCAAGATATGTCTGTTGTCTAGCATAGTACTGATTCATCCCAAGTTGGCACAAGTAAGAAAAGAAAATTGTTTTATATCATCTTCCTAGTCATTGATAAAAAATACTGAACAGAATGGGGTCAAGGACTGACTACAGCAAATCATTAGAGACTGTCCTTTAGATTGACAATGATCCATTAATCAATATTTCTGGTACGGTTGTGTATTCTTTCAATAAGCTAGGGTCCATCTAGCTGTGCTATCATCCAAGCCCACTCCTCTTATGGGATCCCAGTATTTAGAGCTAAAAAGAACCTTGGAGATAACCTAGTCTAGACTCCTTGTTTTAAAGAATGAAGAAACTAAGACATAAAATGGCCAAGGGACTTTCCCAAAGTCACCAAGTTAAAAAAGATCCAGTCTATATCCACTTGTTTAAATAAGTCAAATTTGTCAGACCTCCCCCTTTAAGTTTTTAAGTTACCTTTAAGTTACCAAGAAGTTGGGTACTTTACATTATTCACAGCACCGCAACACTGGGATAAAGCAGGAAAAACCCCAAATGACTCAGATTACTTTGTACTTCAGGTATAGATGTGAATTTCTATTTCTCTATGAGGAGCAATCAGCAACCTATCCATCTCTATGATTACTTACTGCTCACCTAGGAAACCAAATTGGGGTTTATGTCCTTTGAGATATAAAACAAATATTGCAAAGATTGTCAGATAAAAGAATCTAAAGAAAGCCCCCCACCTATCTCTCTCCAATTTTTTTAGCTCCAGAGTTTAAAAATCCATCAGGAGAGTATCAGGATGTTGTAACTGAGTTGTAATAGGATTTCTCTATACTTAATCTCCCTCGTCATCTCTGCCTCCTGGCTTCCCTGGCTTCCTTCAAGTCCCAGGTAAAACTCCACTGTCCAGAGGAAGCCTTTCCCAGTTCTATTAGTACTTTCCCAGGATGTACACATTGATAATGAGGTTGACGTATGCATTGCCAGAGCTAGCTCAGTGTTTGGAAGGCTCTAAAGGAAAGTGTAGGAGAGAAGAAGTATTAAACTGACTACCAGACCGATGGTCGACAGAGCCATTGTTCTGACCTCACTGTTGTATGCCTGTGAAACCTGGACAGTCTACCAGCGCCATGCCAGGAAACCAAATCGTTTCCATTTGAATTGTCTTAGGAAGATTCTGAAGATCACCTGGCAGGATAAGGTACCAGACATTGAGGTCCTCACTCAAACTAAACTGCCAAGTATTCAAACTCTGCTTCAGAGAGTGCAATTCCAGTGGCCTGGCCACACTGTTCGAATGCAAAACATATGCTTGCCAAAAAGACTATTTTACAAGGCAAGTGTTCACATAGTGGTCAGAAAAAGCAATACAAGGATACTCTCAAGGTCCCTCTTAAGAACTTTGGAAGTGATTGTGTGACATGGGAGACACTGGCACAGGACCGCTCAGCATGGCATGCCCACATCAGAGAAGGTGCTGTGCTCTATGAGCAAAGCAGAATTGAAACAGCTCCAAGGACATGCAGGATGTACAGATTTAGAGTATCCACCCCAAATGTTCATGTGGACTATTTGTTCCCGACCTGTGGTAGAGCATTCTGAGATTGTATTGTATTGGTCTCATCAGCCACAGTTGGACACATTGAAACTTGAGTCTAGCGTAGTGATGTCATTTTGGTCCTCTTCGAGAATGAAGGACAACCACCACCACCAAGCACCAATGCTAGTACCTTCCCTCTACTGCTTAACCCCAATTTTATCCTAGATAGAGCTTGTTTATACAGAGTTGTTTTCTTATTTTCTCCTGTATTAGACTGTTAGCTCCTTGAGAGCAGGAACTATCTTTTGCCTTTCTTTGTATCACCCAGAGCTTAGCACAGTGTCTGGCACATAGTAAGCCCATAATAAATGTTTATTGACTGACTAACAGCAACATTTTCATTACAATCAAGGATAAGGTTGAAAAAGATCATTCATCCAGTACTCTGAACTGCTAGACTTAAGGGCTCCCCTGCCAAGCAAAGGCATGGCATTCCTGGTGATGCTGATGTGTCAACATAACCACCAAGCTGGAGAAGAAAAAAGTCTATCAGGCTTCATTCAGAAGGGAAAAAAATCAGACTTTTAAAGTTAAAAGAGTCCTTAAAGATCACTAAGTCTTCATTCTATAAATAAAGAAACTGAGGCCTGGGGGAGGAAATTGCTTCTCCAGGTCTAAGTACTAGCTCAAAAATATCCAAAATGTCAAAACTCCTGAAATATTAGAAAACTCTAGGTGGTTCTGTGGAAACTAATAAAGCCGGAAGAAATAAGTGAAGCCCCAATAGCTGATTTTAGGACCAGAATTTAAGCATATCTCAAAGGCCAACCTGTGTCAACTGATACTGCATTTACACATACTAGAGATAGTAGGATGAAAATTTGTATTTTGAAGTAAAATTATAATATCTGCTTGTAGTCATTTGTATTTAATGTGTGCATACATAAATAGGAGAAATCATAGCAAATTAGAGTACAATTATAAAAGAAAGTTCTTCCATCAATCAACACAATCGATGTTCCTAGTCCTTCTAGTGTTTAATTGGCAGCCAATTCTCAGAGGCATTTAGCAACAACCTAAAATACCACACAGAAATTTCCAAACAACAAATAGAACAGTCTAAGCAAAGATAGGAAACTGTTTGCAGCAGAGGGAAAAAGAGAAAAACAGAATTAATTCAATCAATAAATATTACTGAGTGCCTATTACATAATCACCAAAGAATTTCCAGAAAGTATTCAACAGATCTGACCCTAGCTCAATTGAAAAAAGCATAGGGGAGAAAAGGAATGAGAAGAACCCATAAAACCTAAAAAATTAGGCCTGGAGATGAGCAACAAAATGTCAAGAGCTCTCCATGCTATCAAACACAATGAGGAACAGAACCAGTCTACAGCAGAAGAAAAAGAGAAATCTTTCAACCTCTCAAAAAGAAAGAAAACCCTTACAAAAGCACCATGCATACTGTGCTTTACAAAATAGATGAGGTTTTTTTTAATCCATGGATCTGCCAAAATTTTGCAAATTAAATCTAATAAATGCATAAAGCTTGTTCAGAAACACTGCATTGAATCTTTCAAGGTAAATATTCATTTTTAATGCAAATAATCACACTCTGGCTCAGGCTCACTGATCCACAGCAACTTTTTAAACAGTCTACAAAATTTTACCACCCAAGGTCTTTCCTCCTTAAAACCCCCAATTTTTTTTACCTGACTCCTCTTTCACACCACTTCTCCCTATTATCGACTTCTCTCAACCCTACCTCTCTCCTCCCTGGCTCCAAGATCATAATTCTCTCTCCGATAACCTCCCTTTCCTCTATCTACCATGAAAACAAACAAACAAACAAAAAATAACCCACAAAAACAACCAACAAACCACCAACCCTTAACCAGCAGAGAAGAGTGGTCCCTGACACAAAATATTCATATTTTACCTGTCCATTGCACGACTGGGATAAAGAGCTCTGGTTCACCAGTCTGCTCAGTTTCCTTTCGGGTCTAGCCAATATTCTTAAACCAGGACCCGTGTATAAGCTTGTACAGTTTACAGGAACAAGTTAGTTCTATGCTAGTGGGAACATTTTCTTTCCAGAAGAGGAAAAATGCAGAATTTGAAGAAAGGGAAAGATTCAGACTCAGGAGATTCTCTATAGACCATATGCCCACACACAAGGAAGTATACAGGACCTGCTGGCCATGACATCAATTTCTTTGACTTTCTGAAAGGGCACAAACATAAGTGGTGAAATGCCCTATGTAAACTCAACTAAATTAAGTGGTGCGGTGTTCAGTGTCACGTATAGACATGCAAAATGTTGTATAAACAAATACAGGCGTATTTGTAAATGACAGGGTCCTTGATCATAGACACTGGCCTTTTCTCTCCAATGTGACTAGACTATGCTATAAATAAAGAAGCAAATAGTTACAAAACCACATGTCAGGATTTTTTAAAAAAAATAATACTAAAAAATGCTTTGGATAAAGTTGGGAGAAATCTCAGAGATCATCTAATCTCATTCCCTCATCTGGTAGATGAAGGAATAGTAATAATTTAATAAATTCAAATTAATTCAACAAATACTTATTAAGTACCAAATATGGGCAAGGCAGCCACCAGGTTGGATGGCTTGAGATCTGCATCACTGGAGGGAATGCTTACACCAAGGAGATCACAGACCAACTGGGGATTAGGGTATTGGCAAATCACCTGACTAGATACTGGGAATAAAAAAACCAGCCCTCAAGGAGCTTTCATTGTCCTGAATTATCTGTAATAATAATAATATAGAATAATCTATAATAGTTTAAGGTTTACAAAACACTTTCTGCATAACAAGCCTATGAGGTAGGGTAGTTCAAGTATCCTTATCTCCATATTTCAGACAAGAAAACTGAGGCTCAGAAGTTAGGTGATTTATCTAGGGCCACACAGCTAATATTAGAGTCTAGATTTGAACCGAGGTCTCCCGATGCCTAGTCTGGCATTGTTTCATTTAGACCATGCTTAATCTCTGAAAGATCTGTACAAGGTCAAAGAGCAGGGATTAGACACAAGTCTTACTCCCAGTCTAATGTTGGTGCAACAAGTACATCAGACATAAATTATTAAGACAATGGAAAAGTCAAGGACCAAATAGAACAGAAAGTCAGTAATGGATAAATACTTTACCAACAAACAGACTTTTGAAGGGAAGCAATTCAATTTCAATAATCTTTTTTTATTTTTTAAGCATCTACTATGTACAAAGTACTCTGAAGTACTGAGAATACAAAGACATAACCAAAACAGTCCCTGGCTTCAAGAAACTTGCATTGCACTGTCACAAATGGGGTAAAATAGCCTTGCATAAATTCAGAGGGCAGAAGAAAAAGTAAGGGGGAAGAGGGTGCACTTACTTCCATGGATCAGGAAAACTCCATGGAGGAGGTGGGTCCTAAGCCTTAAAGGAAGACATGGATTTTAAAGATGTGGAGGTGAGGGGGGCAGGGAACTCATTCCATGTAGGAAGGATGGTTTATGCAAATGCACGAAGGGAAGCTCAGCTAGGTGGCGCCATGGATAGAGTGCTGAGTCTAGAGTCAGGAAGACCTGAGTTCAAATCCAGTCTCAGATGCTTATTAACTATGTGACCCTGGGCAAGTCACTTAGCTCTGTTTGCCTCAGTTCTTCATCTGTAAAAGGAGCTGGAGAAGGAAATGGCAAACCACTCCAGTATTTTTGCCAAGAAAACCCCAAATAGGGTCATAAAGAGTCAGACACAACTGAAAACAACTAAACAACATAAGAATATGGAATGTTGGCTTGGGGAGACACAAAAACATTTATTAAAGTGCCTCCTATGTGCCAGGCACTGTGCCACACACTTTACAAATATTATTTCATTCGATCCTCACCACAACCCTGTGAGAGGGAGATACTACTATGATCCCCATTTTACAACCGGGAATTTGAGGGATCTCAAGGATGGAGATCTGAAGAATCTCACCTGTAGTCACACAGCTAATACGTCTGAGGCTGGATTTGAACTCAGATCGTCCTCTCTCCAAGCCCAGCACTATATTCACTGCACCATCTAACTGCCTCAGGTAATAATTCAGAAGAAGCTAGTCATTTAGCTTGACAAGGACATAGAGGTGGCAAAGAGGTGGTAAAATAAGTCTGGAAAAGTACACAGGAGCCAAATAGTCAAGACCCTTAATGCCAGGTTATAGAGTTGATACTTTATCCTCGAAGGAAGAGGGAGTTATTGAAGGTTTTTAGTAGGAGAGTAACACATTAAGACCTATGCCTTACATACATTATTTTGACAGTTATATGGAGGATGAATTGGAGATGGGAGAAACTAGATTAGTCTAGGTTCCCAAAACGGGCAACACCGCCCCCTGAGAGGTGCTGGAACAATCCAGGTGGACAGTAGTAGCCTCCGGTGCAACTGGGGAGTGTTGAATAAAAATAAGGAGGCGGTGAAAGCATGAAAAAGAAAAGAAGAGAATAAAATTTAAAAAAAACATTCATACATGTTTCATCTGTTGTGTAACAGAGTTAAAGTTGTAGTGATTACATTATTTTCCAAATAAACACACAAAATGCAAAATATAACCCATCAGTGGTCAAGTCTGAGAACAGGACTTAAAAAGTAACTGGTGGCAGGTGACAGTGTCCCACATCATCAGGAAGTCCAGCATGCATCATCAGGAATATAGGTGTGTAATGACTTATTTACAATATGATACTATATGGTTACATGATGCAATATTGCATCATCAAAATTTCAGTGCAGGAAAAAATCCACAAATTAACAATAAATTATTACATTTAAGATGCATTATTTTAAAAAATTTATATTTTTTTGAAATGACAAATTTCAAAAAAAAATTGTTAAAGGGTTAAAGAAAGAAGATTTCCAGGGGGGCGCTGAGTAATTTTTTAAAAGCGGGGTTAAGGCAAATAAGTTTGGGATCTTCTGGACTAGAAGCAAGTTGGCTAATTAGCAGGATATCATTGAACAGAAGCAATAGGTAACAAGAAGCTAGATTATGGTGGTGGCAGCGGTAGTAGAGAGAAGGCACCAGATACAGGAGATGTTCTGGAAGTAAAACTAGCAGAAGAGGTAAATGATTGGATATAGAAGGTAAGTGGAGGCTGATAATGAGGGTGAGTTACACAGTCTACTAAAATCACATTTTCTCTGTTCAGATGAACAAGCATTTAGTAGGAGCCTACTCTGTGTAAACCATTGTGTTAAGCAATATTAATTTTAAAAATCTAATAAAAAATTTTTGATTAAGAAAAAAGACAAAAAAATGAAAAATTGAGCTTACCTTCCAGAAGAAGTATGTTGCAATGGAGAATACAACATATGAAAAAGATTTGTCTATTTCCAAAGATGATTAGGGAAAAAGAGAAAGAACCTATCTGTGCTAAAATGTTTATAGCAGCTCTCTTCGTGGTGGCAAATAACTGGAAATTGCAAATAACTGGAAATGCCCATCAATTGGGGAATGGCTGAACAAGTTGTGGCATATGATTGTGATAAAATACTGCTGCACTATAAGAAATGATGGGCTTGATGATCTTAGAAAAACATGGATAGACTTGAACAAAATAATGGAGAGTGAAATGAACAGAACCAAGAGAAAACTGTATACAGTAATAGCAATATTTTTATAAGAACAACTTTGAGTGAATAAGTCATTTTCATCATTATAAATATCCAAATTAGCTATAAAAGGCATATGAAGAAAAAAATGCTACTTGCATCCAGAAGAATAACTTATAAATACATGTATAGAATAATTTATATATATATACATATATATATATATATATATATATACACACTCATTTGTGTCCAATGGTAGCCATCTCAAGGATGGAGGGGCAAGGAGAAAAAAAAGGATAAAGAAAAAGAAGAAAAATAAATTTATACAATAATGTTATTATATATTTAAAAGGAAAAGCAAGTTGAACCTAATAGATTTGTGGTTTCATGTGCAATCATCTTTTTATTATGCTATGTTATGAACATGTTTGTTTTGTTCCATAAGTTAAAAATAAAATAAATAAATGTGAAAAAAGTAAGAAATGTTTAAAAGATGGTTTGAGGAGGGAGAAAACACTAATAATTAGGGTACCAGGAAAAGCTAAGCAGAAGAAGTATCACATGAGCTAAATCTTGAAGGAACTGTTCACCTCTGGCTTTGATGTCCTAACCATATGATTATCCACTGGTCACATTTATCACAAAAAAAAAAACTCTTCTGAAATCTCATCCTGTCCTTTTTACCTCTGCACTTCTACCTGCATTCCTCTGCACTTAGAACAGTGGCCTGGCACATAGCTAACTGTTGAATTCTTCTCTTCCTTTAAGACCTCATTGAGGTACCACCTGCTACATGAAGGCTTTCGTGGTCCCCATGAATAGCAGTGACCTCTTTTAATTTCTTATTCCTCATTGAGGTCTTTCCTGTGCACTAATTACATTATAACTTGTATTATAGTATTTGTGTACATATCTTAAGCTTCTATTATATTGCAATCTCCTTGAGAGGAGAGATTATATTTTGTTTCATCTCTCCATCCCTAACGCAGGGCCTTGAAAAGAGTGGGCATCTCATAAACTTTGGCTGAATGAAGCATAACTGTCCAAGGTGCTTCCATTGAGCAGAGACATAGACCGCAAGAAGACCAAGGCATAAATCTGTCTACCTAGGATGCATCATCATAACCAATGGGAAACCTAAGAAGGAGATAATGATACCAAGAGGCTTTCCCAGAAGTCTCATAACAACTCCTGACAAGAAACAATTCTATTCGAAATTGAGGGTATGCCCATCAATTGAGGAATGACTAAATAAGTTGTGGTATATGAATGTAATGGAATACTATTGTGCTATAAGAAATGATGAGCAGGCAGACTTCAAAAAATACCTGGAAAGACTTGCATGAACTGATGCCGAGCGAAGTGAGTAGAACCAGGACAACACTGTACACAATAACAGCAACACTGTTCGATGACCAGCTTTGTTAGACTTAACTCTTCTGAGCAATTCAATGATCTAAGACAATTCCAAAAGACTCATGATGGAAAATGCTATCCACCTCCAGAGAAAGAACTATGGTGTCTGAATGCAGGTCGAAGCATACTATATGCTCTTTCTCTCCTTTTTTGTTGTTTTTTGTGTTTTCTTTCTTGCGGTTTTTCCCTTTGGTTCTGATTCTTCACAACATGACTAACGTAGAAATGTTTAATATAATCATACATATATAGCCTATATCAGATTGCATGCCTTCTCGGGGAGGGGGTAGTGAAGGAAGAGGAAAAAATTTTAGAACTCAACATCTTATAAAAGCGAATGTTGAAAATTTTAAATTAATTAATTAATTACAGTTCTAGAAAGGATGACTTTCAGTGTTTGGGGTTTTTTGTGCAGTACAAAGAAAACAGTATGTTTCCATTTGCATTCAGACTCCAAAGTTCTTTCTCTGGATGTGGATGGCATTTTCCATCATGAGTCCCTTGGCATTGTCTTAGATCACTACATTGCTGAAAAGAGCTAGGTCTATCAAAGTTGGTCACCACACTTACTTTCCCTCATTCTACATTGCATGTTGTTTGCTATTTGAAGCTGGAACCCTCAGATCAGGAAGCAAGAAATGAAGGAATGAACAAAGAAAAGAAAGAATAGAAGATAGAGAGGGAGGGAGAAGGAAAGGATTTATACAGTACTTACTACGTTCCAGGCACTTTGCTAAGTGCTTTACCAATATTATCTCATTGGATCCTCACAGTAACCTGGAAAGCAGGTGCTATTATTATCCTCATTTTACACTTATGGAAACTGAGGTACAGAGAGGTTAAGTGACTTACTCAAGTTCACATAGTATCTGAGGCTGGATTTGTACTCACGTCTTCTTAACTCTAGGCCTAGCGCTCTATCCACTGAATCACCTAGATGTCTCTATATTCCATTCTCTTATTTGCTGTTGCCCATTTTAAAAATATATATATTTTATTTTTTTAAATAGCAGCATTCTCAGCTTCCTAAGGAAGTCTTCTATGAAAACTACCCAAAACCACGTGTATGGATGCTGCTTCTATTTAATCATTTAGTTGTGTCCGACTCTTCACAATACCATTTGGAGTTTTCTTGGCAGAGATACTGGAGTGGTTTGCCCTTTTCTTCTCCAGGCCATTTGACAGATGACAAAACCGAAGCAAACAAGGTTAAGTGACTTGCCCAGGGTCACACAGCTTAGTAAGTATCTGAGGTCAGCTTTGAACTCAGATCCTCCTGACTTCAAGCTTTGTACTATAACCACTGTACCACCTCACTACCCCAACATGCAGGGATGCAGGCTACATAAAGTTAATTTTCTCTGTATTATGTAAGTCTCTCTCTGGCTAAATTCTGCCCAGTATGCTGCCAAGTTTCTTGGTCCTCCCAGCCCTTGTACTAAATGCATAGGATGCGGAAGATAGCTGACATTGTGATCAATTAAAAAAAATTAAACTTTTAACCACATCTGAATGGTAATTCTAATCCTCCCCTTCCCAGATAAAGTAACATCAACAATTCAGAGAGCTTAGGATGATGTCAAATGTGACAGAAATGTGCTGGGCCCAAATACTCCATCTCCTCTTGCAAACATATTACTTTCACCATAACCATTCTTTTGATGTTTGGCAACACTTTAGCTGTTACAGACTTGGATGTTCACTGCCCATGTGTTTAAAAAAAATAAAAGCACAGAAACTTTTAAATTTCCATCTAATTGAATAGATTCAAAAATTCCACTGGGCTTGAGCAGGAATAGAGAATCATTTTTATATCAAGAATCATTATCTCGAGAGGGAAAAAATCCTTGGGGCATAAAAAAATAAAAATCAACTCTTCTTACAGCAGTCATTTAAAAGGCATTCAGGGTTAGAATTGCTTTGCTAGTCAAGCAATCTATGGCTGTAATGTATTGCAGAAGAATGAATGAAAATTAATTATTAATAGGAAGAATAAAACTTTAATCAATAAATACACAAATAATGAAAAAATATGTACTTCAGTGCCACACTTTGGCCAGGTGAGAAGTGTGGGTAATGGGAAAACAGGAATAAATTAAAATAAAAGGAGGAAGATAGAGGGAGCCATAAAGAATGAAGAGTTATAAAAAGAAAGAAAAAAACATCCTATGTCAATCTCTTTCCTATTATACAAAATTCCCCTGGCTACCACAGGTGAGGGATAATTGGCCTTGGCCCAATCCTACCATGTTAAAACCAAGAACCGACAGGGAAATTACCCAGGGAAAAGGACCACCCAAAGTAATACATAGAACTCACCAGCGATTAACCCTAGAACTCTTTTCCATGCATGCAGAACTCTGACAGATAGGTTCCCAAAGTGGATGATACTGCCCCCTGAGGGTGCTGGAACAATTGGGGGGGGCAGTAGTAGCTTCAGGTGCAATTGGGGGATATTGAATAAAAATAAGGAGCTAATGGGAGCATAAGAAAAGAAGGTAAGAAAATTTTTAAAAACTGTTCATTCATGTTTCATCTGTTGTGTAACAGAGTTAAAGTCCCAGTGATCACATTATTTTCCAAATAAACACAAAAAAAGCAAGTTATAACTGATCAATGGTCAAGTCTAACAACAGGTCTTAACAAGCAACTTTTGGCAGTGCCCAAATGCAGGAATTTACATTTATTCCTATTTAATTTCATCTTATTAGATTCAGCTAAAAGGCCTACCAGGTGTAGGGGTACATGCAGCCTCAAAGCCACGTGTGGCCCTTTGACTGAATCCAAACTTCACAGAACAAATCATGGTTACCTGGTTACCACAGTAACCTGTCAAGATCTTTCTGGATTCTCTCTATCAACCAATGTGTTCTCTATCCCTTCTACCTTTATGTCATCTGTAAATTTCATTGGTAAGTCATCTATGCCTTTATCTAAATCACCAATAAAAAATAATAATAGCCAAAATGTATATAGTGCTTTATAAAAGGTTTATAAAACTCTATGAGGAGAGAGAGAGACAAAGAGACAGAGAGAGAGAGGGAGAGACAGAGAAAGAGAGAGAAATGTACACATCATTTGTTCTTTACAACAACTCTGTGAGATAGGTGCTATTATTACCTCATTTTACAGACAAAAAACTGAGGCAAATAGAGTTTAAGTGACTTGCCCAGGGTCACACAGAGACTAACTTTCTAAGGCAGCATTCTGCTTTCATCACTTTTAGTCCAAGACTCTATCCACTACAATACCTAGCTAAACACCAAAGGGCTATGACCAGAGAAATCCCAAGAGAACTCCATTGGAGACCTTCTGCAACACTGACACTGAATTTTGAGTCCAACGAGAAACAAGTCCAGCCTTACATATATTGCATCTTTGATCAGCAATCTTTCACCCTTACATTTTAAGCTGTGCTCCAGAAATACAAATCCTCTTCTCAGATATCACCTTTTTAGCCAGCTGTTTGCTTCCCAACTCTGGATCCCTATCCTTCAATGGGCAATAGTACAAAAAACACAACATGCGTTTCCATGGCCTTTAGTTTCTTGCCATCAACTTTATAGTCATTGGAAATATTTTTAGGTTCCTTCTCACGATATCTTTTGTGCTCATGTGAATAATAGGTAGTTGTCTTCCATTTTGATAATTCTTGAAAGGTTCTCTGTGGTGTCTTAAATACATGGATATGTCACGTCCTGGACAATGCTCTAGGAAGACAACAAACCTCAGGATGGTTGCTATCAGTTTAAATAGCTTCTTCAGCAACTCTGAGCAGGACACCATCATCTATGATTATTCTTGTCTTCTTCTTCTGACCGTTACTAGAGGGTCTCTCACCTATAACCTCTGCAGCTCTACCACATCACTGTTGGAAGGAAAATCAGCTTCTTCTGCCTCTGAGCATTTAGCTAAATTGTCTTCAGGAAGACACTCAGATCAGCTTGAGTCTAATCTTTTCCTTCCCTTTCTCCCCTACGTAACCCTCTTCTACTTTCTAGCATCCTGGCAAAGTTCGTCTCCCTTCCTCCACTTTAGATCCCTTTTTTCCCATAGGAAGGCTCATTTCTCTTTCCTTTAGGAATACTCCATTTTCCCTAACAAACTGGAGCGTGGAGAGCAATTTTGCAGGTCCCTTTAGCTTCTTTCTCCCAGGGCTAAAAGATCAGACTACACATGGAAGGAGCACAGACAAGTTGCTCGGCTATGGCAGAAATACAAGCACTCAACATTTGATCCAAGTCACTGAACAATTTCCCCTCCTCTCTGTACTGCGTAATATTCTCAATAACCTGCATCTACCTACAACCTCTAGACCCCACCTTCTCCCTGTACAGGAAGCGGAGAAGTCCCTTCCCACCATCCGTACTCTAATGGACAGTACTGAAACAGTGACTTCCATCTTCACTCTCTAAATCCTGAAAGAAATAACTCGGCGCTTGCGCCAAAGGAGTCTGGAAAGTTTGCACGAGTATCTGGTGGCCAACGACTCATCAAACTTCACTGTTTTTTAAGTTCTGAGAAGGATCACGAGAACTTAGAAGCCTAAGGCGGCAACTGTTAGTTTCCATTTACTTTCATACCCGTAGATCCTTTAAAGAGGAAGCTCCTTTGCACAAAAACACATCATTTTCTTTTTTAAATGGATGAACTATGTGATCCTTTGGAAGGCCATTAAAAGAAGAGCAGCTAAATAATGCAATCGTGACCTATCCGAATCTATAAACCCCCTTTTTCCCACAGAAAGAGAAAGGAGGAGGAATACCGGTGGAAAAAAAAATAATAAATGCAGCCAAAGGGGACTTGAAATGTGGCAAGAATAAATTTTCTCATGAATTTTCATCACCATATTTTCAGATTTTGAGTGAATAAGGAATTATTCTGGGGAGAGGATTTTTCATGGTATGTTAACAGACTATCACAATAGCTTGGTGAGGCAGAGACTTCATAATTACATAAAAGTGGAGAAGGAGGATGGTATTCCCACAACATCCTCCTTATTCACTGAAAAAGGGCTCTGTTAATCCCTTGTCTTTTCACTCTCTACAAACCCTTTCTTTATTGGTATAGTCAGACCCCAAGTATTCAAATGCCAGCTCTATGCAAATGTTTTCCAAATCTACATATCTTATCTCTTTCCCGAGTTCCAGGCTCTCTTCTTCAGATGCCAGATGGTCATTTCTACCTACATGTCCCACAGGTATCTCAAACTGAACATGTTCAAAATGAAACTCATTCTTTATCACTAGAAATCAAGTCCTTTTCTTAACTTCCTTGATTCTGTTGAGGGCACCATCAGGGATCCGGCTAATCAGGTTTGCAACCTAAGAATCATCTTCAACTCTTCACCCTCATCCCCATTTCTAGGCAATTGCCAAGACTCATGGTTCCTATTTCCACAATATCTTGCATATCTCTTCCTTCTCTCCACTCACATGGTCCACCACCCTGGTTCAGTCCTTCATTGCCTTTCACTAGGACAACAGCCTTCTAGCTGTTCTGCCTGCAGTTAGCTCCAAACAGCTGCCAAATATTCCAAAAGCACCTTGTTACTCCTCTGTTCAAGAATCTTCAATGTGGGACAGCTAGATGGCCCAGTGGGTAGAGTACTGACCATGAAGTCAGGAGTACCTGAATTCAAATTTGACCTCAGACACTAGCTGTGTGACACTGAGTACCTTCAAAAAAAAAAAAAGAATCTTGAGTGGTTCTCTATTGTCTTTATAATAAAGTACAAATTCCTGTGTGTCATCTAAAGCCCTTCATATCTCCAAAGATAAGTGATACAATAATAACAGTAACTATAGTTAATTACAGTTTTAATAATAAGTAAATTAAATAATTGTTTATTTAATAAATGTTTTAATAATTTAAATAAATAAAATTGCCAATTTTAATAATAATATGTTAACATGTTCTTTTCCATATCCAAAAGATAAGTGGTACAAAATAATAAAAATAAGTTAACATTTATCTAGAACTTTACATATATTATCTCACTTTGATCCTTAAATATTGTGAAACAAGCACTATTTTATCCCCATTTTACAGAGGAGGACACTAAGGCTCAGAGGGATTTAAGAGACTAGATAAGGGTCACAGAAGCAGTAGTATCTGAGCAATGATTCAAACCAAACTCTTCCTTACTCCAAATCCAATACTCTATCCACAACACCATGTTGCCTCTAAAGAATATGAACAAACAGTCCTCATAAAAAATTGCAAGTTATTAACAACCATATTAAGGAATGCTATCAATCACTAATAAAAAGAGAAATGCAAATCAAAGCAACTCTGAGGTTTCACCTCTCAACCAGCAAATGAGCAAAAATAACACGAAGGGTGACTGGTCATCGTTAGAGTTTTTGGGGAAAGACAGGCACACTGATGCACCACTGGTGGAGTTGAGAATTGGTCCAACTATTCTGAAAGGCAATTTGGAATTACGCAAAGAAAGTGATGAAAATGTCAATACTCTTCAACCCGGAGAATCCAGTGCTAGACATATACCCCAAGGAGGTCAACAATAAAATGAAACGCCTCATATACAAAATATTTATGGCATCTATCTTGTAGCAAAGAACTGCAAACAAAGTAGATGTCCATAAATTATAAAATGGATAAACAAACCGTGATATATGAATGTAATGGAATATTACTGTACTATAAGAAACGATCAATATTAAATACAAAGGCACATGGGAAGACGATGTAAAGTGAAATAAGCTTATCCATAATGACAACAGTGTAAACGGAAAGAACAGCAACAAAGAACCTGAAGTGGAAATGCTATAAAATATTATAACAATGAAGCCAAGCCCCAACGAAGAGGTATTTGAAGGACACCTACCTCCCTTCTTTGCAAAGACAGAAGACTATGGGTTTGGGATAGTACAGATAACATCAGTCTTTTCCAACGTGTTGGTTAGTTTTACAGATTTTTTTTCCTCTTTTTTATTTTTGTTACAAGCGGTTGGCTTTATGGGAGGCGGTACAGGGGTGGATATATAGGGAAATGTAAGTGACATTTTAAAAAATCAATTATTTTTAAAAGCCTTTCACAATCTGACTCCAAATTATCTTATCAGGATGATTTATATATTACCTACTTGATGTCTGAAGAGAAATGACCTACTTACAGTACTTCACACATGAAATCCCATATCCTGTATTTCCACATGTTTGTATAGGCTATCTCTCTCCCGCCTCCAATGTTCTCTTTTATGTGGATCCCCTCAGTGTCAGCTCAGGAACTATCTTGATTCCCCATTTATTAGTGCTGTTCTCCCAATTATTCTCCATTCATTTTGTGTGTATACACACACACACACACACACACACACACACACACACACACACACATCTATTTTACTTGCCTGTGAAAATATTGCATTTTCCTCCAATATATGCTCCTTGAGGGTATGGACTATTTAGTTTCTGTCTTAAATCTTAGTGCCCTCCATCTGAGATTACTGCCAATTCATCCTGTATATATCTTGTATATACATAGTTGTTTATATGTTGTGTCCCCCCCCATTAGACTGTGAGAACAGGGACTGATTTTTTTAACCTTTCTTTGTCTCCCCAGTGCTTAAAACAGTGCCTAGAACTTAGTAATTACTTTTAAAATGTTTGTTGAACTGAAATTGAATTTAATTACTCTCACATATTGAGGAACGCAAATGGTACAGAAGGAAAATCACTGGACTTTAAATTGAGAGGCTTGGATTTGAACACTTGGTCTAATTTTTATGAGCTGTCCTTTAGCCTCCCCAAATTTCCTCACCTACTAAAAAAATCAGGCTAATGTGATTTAACAATACATTCCTCATAGGGTTGTGAGGAGAGGGAAAGGAGAGAGAAGGAGAAGGGAGGGAAATGGAGAGGAAAGGAAGGGAAGGAAAGAGAAGAAGGAGAGGGGAGGCTAACAGACAACTTTTATCTCATTTGATCCTTACAACAACCCTGAAAAGTAGGTACTATATTATCTACATTTTACAGTTGAGGAAACTGAGGCAAACAGAGGTTAAGTGACTTGTCCAGGATCACACAGCTATAAAGTGTCTGAGGCTAGATTTGAACTCAGGTCTTCCTGACTGTAGGACCAGTGCTCTAACCATTGTGCCACCAGCTGCCTCTAAGAGAAAATCATAAAGTTCAATTTAAACATGTTATCATCTCCCCAGATTGATTTACCTATATATAGAATGTCTACTATTATATAATTCTCCCTATTTCTTTAAAGTTTTTACTGTGTAACGTACATATGTTCTTGGTTTGCTCATCTGTTAGCAGTCTTAGAACACTCTTAGACCAGTCTGTTTTCCTGACATGCATTCTAGGTATTACACTCGATACATGGAGAAGCATTGCATTACATGCAAATTCAGTGCCTAATAAATTCTGCCTAATCATCCTGAAACCTGGAATGCCCTAGCCCATATGTTATCATTAGCCAGTTTAGCCTAGCACATGGCAGTCACTCAATGGTGAGTTTAATTGCATTGAAAAAAAAACAGCATTTCTAAGTCTCTGGCCTCTGATATTGTGATCCTGTGTCTAATCCCCAAAGCAGTCAGGCACACATCTCCTTTCCATTGTTAATGGTCTCAATTATCTCTGCCTTTCTAGGAATAAGAAAAGGAATTCCAAAACAGACAAGGAACATGAGCAGACATCTGCTACTTCCTCATAATCCAGGGCGTAAAAGGCACTACTCAGCTTTGGAAGATCGACGGCCACCTACAGTCCGACAGGGAAATGGAACAGGAGCCACTTAGTACAGAGCAAGGCACATGAAGGTACTCAACAAAGCTAATTTAATTAAAAGGATGCCATTGCCTATCCTCTCCTACACACAGATGTTGCAGGAATCTATGGGGAAATCCAGGTGACAGTTTGGATGAAACTTTTTTGGCAATAGAGTATGACTAGGGTTATTTAAACTACAATGGGCTAGTTAATTAGGGTTTTTGTTACTGAGTTGTTTCAGACGTGTCCAACTCTTCATGACTCCATTTGGGGTTTTCTTGCCAAAGATACTGGAATGGTTTGCCATTTCCTTGTCCAGCTCATTTTACAGAGAAGGAACTGAGGCAAACAAAGTTAAGAGACTTGCCCAGGGTCACACAGCTAGTAAGTGTCTGGAGTCACATTCGAACTCAGGAAGATCGGTTTTCCTGTTTCCAAGCCCAGTGCTCTATCCACTGCATCACCTAGCTGCCCAATTAATTAGGGTGACAGCTGCTTTTCACAGGATCATAGATTTGAAGGTGAGATAGATAGATAGATAGATAGATAGATAGATAGATAGATAGATGATAGATAGATGGACAGACAGGTAGATAGACAGACAGATAGATAGACAGATAGATGGATAGATGGACAGACGGACAGACAGACAGACAGATAGATGGATGGAC
>CM053625.1:241446606-241478829 GCA_028646595.1 Phalanger gymnotis
CTGGGGAACAGGGCAACCAGAGTGTACGCCATCTTGGAGTGGGGGGGTGGAAATGGGGACAAAATCTGTAATTCAAACACATGTGAAAATCAATGCGGAAAACTAAACATATTAAAATAAATTTAAAAAAAAAGAAAAAAAAGAACACCAGGAAAAAAGCTTAAATTAGAAGAGAATATGTATGGAAAAATGCATTGTTAGAGGATCTAAAAAGTGGGAGGAATATGGAGAGAGAGAAAACAAGAAACAACTCCAAAGATAATGTAATAATGATAAATCTAAATGAACAATAAGAGAATTAGTAATTTAGGTAGCTACATAGAGCAAGAGTAAAGGTGGGTATTTTTTGTTGGTTACTCTCCCAATTTACCATAGGTATCAATTTATCATTCATCACTGAGGAAAAAAAAATTTGAGCTCTTGAGAAGATTTTATAAAGCCAACCTTTTCCGGGACTTTGTCCTGGTATTAAATATTATACAAAAGTTTAAATAAATTTCAGGGTCACTTAAAAATACTACATGCTATAATGTCCCCAAAGTCTTCTTCCCCAAAAGCTTTTAATAGCACTACTTAATGCCAATGTTCAGCTGTCCTTTTATTGCCTACCAATAAAGAGGTGTGACTGGATGATGCAGCCTTTAAAAAATCCTCCCCTCTTCTTAAGGGTACTGAACTAAGGAGGAAAAAGCACAATGAATATAAGTGTTTTCCTGGCCCCTTTAAGACTATAAAATAAAAGAGGCACTTTAATCTAGAAATGAAAACATTCTACTTAAATGACATCTCATTTCCAAATGACCCTAACCAAGAACAATCAACAACCATAGGCTTTATGTGGAAAAAAGAGAGTAGGAGGAGGGTACAGCCCTTGACTTTGACCTTGGCTTTAAAAGGTTACGATGAAAATGAAAGACAAAATGTCCATTAACATAATCTAGGAAAAACACTTAGTTAACAGGAATTTAGCTGCTCGATTTCTGTAGGGAATTCTTTTTTTCTCCTAATTTTGTTATCCATTACATTGTTAACAATTTCTAAGCCTGTAGTCAAAGGGCCATTCATATAAATATTATCATCAGCAGCAAATATCTGGAAAATTTTGGTAAATTTTTTTTTACAAAAGCATGCCCTGAATATAAAATGCTTTACCACATATGTCCTGTATATTTGCGCTTCACCATCTACTCTACAATTAAAGCTCACTCTCCTGTGGACCTGTGTGTACTCCTGGGAAAATGTGCCCCAGACTTTTCTAAGGGATAAGAGGGATGTTTTGTATCAACTGTTCTCACTACACCACTTTAGGAAATACCCTTTTTCAAAAGCTAATTAAATAGAGCTGATTGATAATCAGTGGATAGCACTCCAATGGCAGGTTGCAAGGGGTAGTCCTACAGGGTGTTCCTAAAGTCTGGACACATAGGCAAAAATGCATATTTTCAAGAAATGAAATTAATGAAATTTTCAACAACATTGTATTTAATGGGACTATTAACAAATAACATCTTCAATATGATTTCCACCATTTGTGATGCAAAGGTTGATGCATTTTGCAAGATTCACGTGAACTCGATGCAATAACTCCACATTGCGGTCAATTTTAGCACATTCACTCTTTATGTGTTCAAGTGTGTTGCATCTGTGATTTTCATTGAGTACACTTTCTCCTTTAGCACACCCCAGAAAAAGAAGTCGCTGAACAACACGGAGTCTTCAGTGAAATGGTTAATGAGATGTTATGAGATTCCCTATGTTTCCAGAATTTAGGGACACCCTGTAGAATCCCAACCCACAAAGAATCACCCCTGGATCCCTGAATAGAGAAATAATCAGATAATTTCTGGGGATCCCCTCCCTACTAATGGGAAGGAGAAATGAGGAAATAGCCTTAAAGAGGATTTTACATATAAACTATGCAGCTGTGGGGTAAGCACTAGCATCTTGGGGAATAAGAAAAAGTAAAAGGTACCTTGAAGGAAGCTAGAGAATCTAAGAAGTAGGTGTGAGGAGAGAAATAATCCAGGCATCAGGCCAGTGAAAGCAAAAGCATATTGACAGATTGTCACATATAGTAAGAAGACCAAGCTCACAAAGGAAGTGTCAGAGGACAGCTTTAGGGACAAACACAAACGCATACACAAATATATAAGGGTATATATACATATATATATATGTATGTATGTATGCATATATATGTATATATGCATATATATGTACATATATGCATATATGTACATATATATCCCTAAATCTTCCATATAATCAAAACTTTCATTTAACAATTTTATTGCTTATGTCCTCTTCCAATCTCCATTTATCCTCAAAAAATTCTGTAGTTACTCCCCTTTCAATAAAAAAAACTAAATATGCACATTTTTAAGGACATGAATCAATACAGAAAGGTCAATTATCCAAACTAGTAAACATAATAACATTGTTTCAGCCTAAAATGCTTGGGCAGGGCGGGGGGGATTAAATCAATGAAGTCTGAGAGCTACATATGAACATTAAGGAAAAATCCCCCAATGGAAAAATGTATTAGGCAGATAAAGAATGCATATTGAGTCAAACAGGCAGTCCATCGAGCTAGTCTATCAATGCATACTGTCCAGACATTAATGATAAACAATGAGCCAGAAGGACTTGGGTTCCAACCCTGGCTCTGCTATGTACTATCTATCTACATCTATATCTATATCTATATCTATATCTATATCTATATCTATATCTATATCTATATCTATTGATCTATCTATATATATATGCATATATGTATATACACACACACACATATATATATATATATATCACCCTGGGCAAGTCCCTTTACCAACTCTGTGAACCAAGTTCCTTATATGTAAAATGAGAAGGTTGAACCAGATAACTCTAAGGTCACTTGCAGTTCTAAATCTATCACCGTAGGATGAAGAGAGAAAGCTGGATTGCACGTGGGGAACTATGCAGTGCTTTCGACAATCTCAAGCTGCTCCCTGCTACCAAAGCCTATTTTTAAACACCAAAATTCTCCCCATCGTGCTGTATGCTATGATTCATGAACATTGTGGCCTAAAAAGATCCAAAAATACAGGTAACCCAAAGGAAATGGAAAGACATACAATGGACCTGAGTAGCTCGTAGCATGCTGGCACCAATAATTTGCAAGTGATGAGTGTGATAGAAATGGTGGTGAGCCTCTAGGAAGAGCAAGAGATAAGCAGATGGGCAGTCCCAGTGTTACAACTAAGTGGAATATTTGAGCCTTGGGTATCAGGAAGATTTAAGCATGAATCCTGCCTCAGATACTTACTAGCTATATGACCTTGGGTAAGTCTCTTAACCTGTTTCTCTAATTGTAAACTGATAGGCAGTATGGCAAAATGTCTAGAGAGCCCACCTCCAAGCCTGGAAGTCCTGAGTTCAAGTCTTGTCTCTAATACATGTTGTCTGTGTGATTCTGGGCAAGTCACCCAACTTCTCAGTGCCCTATGGGAGTCTCTAAAACTGTAAGTTGCAGAGAAGAGGCACATTAGCAATAAATATTGTTAGCAATTTTTAAAAAATCTTATTATAGATATCATATGACATTGGTGGAAGGAGATTCTTCACCAAGGAATTTTCTGTACCAGCGAAATCATGGGTCCACTCCCTATCCCTAAGCCTCACTAAAACGGAGACAGTAATAGCATCTACCTTAAAGGGTCCTTGTGAGGACCACATATAAGACATGAAAGTACAATGTAAATGGCAGCTGTTACTGTTCTTATTATTATCCACAAAACATTCAAAAGCCCACAGGAAGGTCTCCAGGCATGTTGAGTAGAACTTCATGAAGAAACAATAGAAAAACATGGACAAAAGTCACACAGATTAGATTAGAGGGAGAAGATTTGGGTTACAACAGGTAGAAATGACAGCAGTAAAGAATATCCATGTTGAATGACATCACAGGTTCATTAAAGTATAAAGGTATCAGTCATATCTCATATCACCACAATGAAAACTTGAGATTCTACAACTTCTTTTAACCCTACATCTGCTGATTATTGTCTGCGTGACCTCATATTGGCATATTCCCTCTCTACCCTCAGTTTTCTAGTCTATAAAAAAGAGGGGGTTAGATGAGATCAGAGGTTTTTAATTGGGGGGAAGGGGACCTATGAACTTGGGTTTCTTTTTCATTTTGGTAACTTTATTTCAATATAATTGGTTCTCTTTGTAATTCTCTGTGTTCTGTTTTATGCGTTTAAAAATTTTATTCTGAGAAGAGGTTCATAGAATTCACCAAACTGTTTATCAGAGGGGTCTATGACATAAAAAAAAAGTTTTAAAAACTCCTGGACTAGATAATGTCTATAGTCCTTTCCAATTCTACACTTTATATTAACAGAGAAAATGACAAAGAATTTCACAATCTAGCAAGACATCGAAATGAAAAAACTCATGGCCCGGCACACAAAAATTTTGGATAATGACATGAGCATGTACAAATATTTGTTAATTCTTTTTTGTTGTTGTTTGTTTTCTTCACATTTTCCTTAATCAATGCTTTTCTTAGATAAGAAGTTCTCCAAAGAATCTTTGGGATAGAGTCAAAGCTCACTAGCTGTCTGGATACAAAGACATTCAGAAACACCTCCTTGTTGTCATTTCTCTTTTATTTTCTGCTGTGGCCATATTTTCATTTGCTTGGATAACATGATCAACCCCTACTCAGTCAACAACCATTTATTAAGCACCTACTGTGTACCAGGCATTGTGCTAAGTGCTAAAGATACAAAGAAAGGTAAAAGACAGTTCCTATCCTCGAAGAGCTCTCAGTCTAGTAGAAACACTTGGAAAGCAGATGTATCAGGAGATGGAATCTCCAAATCAACCTCTCAGTGTATTAGAACAGGAACAATATTCATTCCAAGCAGATTCTCACAGAACGTCACATTGAGATGCTGGAGCATTTCTCAGCAGTCAATCAGTCACAGTCAAATCTAATTAAAATTTCCTGCAACTTTGCTTCAGAAGTTTATCCATAAAATTTGGTCTTTGCCTGACTTGCCTACTGTAAATCCTATTAACCAGACTCAGCACGACCTTACACTGATCCTGAATAATTCCACAATTTTTTAACCCTTATGAAATCTCTAGCAAATTACAACTTTTTTCAAAAAGCATAGCTTCTGAATCTTTTAAGATTTATTTTTTATTGTCTTCCATCTCAAATTATCCAGCTGCTTGGTTTCAACAGCTGAGCAGTCATATTTTCCAGTATCCGGGAAACAAAGCATTAGAAATAAGATGTGTGGAACATGACGCATTTAAACAAATAACCAGTGAAATAATAAAAAAAAAAATCACACAACCCTTTTCCTTCAGTCTAAAACCAGGTCACCATGGCCCACAAATAACTGTAACCATTTTAAAGGGCCAATTAGGAAGGCTTCAAGGGCTGGAGGCATCTTAGTTAGTCACCCTGTAACCAGGCCATATTCTAAACCTTCATTTGCAGAAATTCAGTTCTATCAGTTTCCAGGCGCATGTAGCCAGCTCACCCTCGTGAACTGATTCAGGTTAATTTGACTCACCAACACCAAAGCCATCCTCTGATGCTTCATCATGATACAAGATCTGGATTCAAATCCCAGCTCTTGTACGATGTTGGAAAAATCACTTAACCTTCTTGGATATCAGTTTCCTTATTTGTAAAATGAGGCATTGGTCTCTAAGGTCTCTTCCAAATCCTCTTTCCCCTAAAGTGGCCTTGTTCCTGAAGTTAAATCAGTTAAATCAGAACATGAGGTATCTCATGTTCTAGTAGGTCCTACAAAGCTGGAAAGGTTTTGAATACAGACCAACTGGTGAACAATTATGTCTGTTCTATTTGAGAGTCTGGACCGCTAGCTAAATAAAGCGAAGCTCATCCCTAGAAGATTGGCCAGAGGGTGATAGATTTTTGTCCACCGCCACTTCACTGGGGCCCTTGTAAATCAAGAAGAGGCTATGATCTGTGAGAGTGGAAAGAATAACCACACTGATGGAATGAAATAAATAAATAACAGCTCATATTGATGGAGTGCTTTAGCATGACCGACGGGGAAACAGGCTCAGGCACAGAGGTTGAGTGATTTTCTCAGAATCAAATAGGTAATAAGTAACAAAGGCAGGATTGGAACCCATGACTTCTAATGCTAAAAATCAGGGAATGTCTTTTCACTGCACCCCAGTGACAGTCTAAAGTCATCAAACTTTCTCAATGGTTTTATCAACACCCATGGTTCAGTGACATCTGTGTGGATCAGTGGTGTCAACCACAAATAAAAGTGGAGGCCACTAATTCATACATAAGGATTCCTGCAAGCTGCATATTTATCCTCCCTCTAGGCTATCTACCAGGGGTAGGGAACCACCTGTATCCTCGAGGTCACATGTGGCCCTCTAGGTCTTCAAGTACGGCCCTTTGACTGAATCCAGACTTCACAGGAAAAAAAATCCCCTTAATAAAAAGAATTGTTCTGTAAAACTTGGACTCAGTCAAAAGGCTGCACCCAAGAACCTAGAAGGCCATGTTGCGTTTGAGGCAGCAGGTTTCCCACCCCTGCTATACTCTGACATTTTTAACCTGGGGAAATCTCATCTTTCATCTTACCTGGGTTGTTCAATCAGGACTATGATCTCTAGTCTGTGACAAAAGACAGTAATTAAACAGATAAAGTAGTCTTGGGTACTGTAGCACTCTAGTTAGGGGCAAAATACTCCAGTTAAAATGAGCTTCCTCAAGAGCCATTCATGCTATTAATTTCAGATACCTCTGCAAGGCTAATAAAGAGAAAGTCTTTTGGGTCAAGTACCTCCAGTAATATCACTTAAATGAAGCCAGCTCAACATATGTTGGGCCATGATGGTCTGATTCATAAAAATTAGGTGTTAGAACTCATGGGGCCAATTATTAATACATAGGTATATTTAAAAACAAAGCTCAAAAAAGAAGAGATAGAGTTACACCAGGACTCAAACCCTGATCCCCTGATTCCAAGACGAGAATATTTCACAAGATAACATGCTCATGCTATCTCTGTTTTACTTCACAATGAGCAAATCAGCAAAGATGACAAAAGCTGGGAGAGTTGTGAAAAAGTAAGCACACTAATTTATATTGCTATTGGAGCTATAAATTAGTCCAACCATCCTGGGAAGCAATTTTACATTATATTAAAGAAGAGATTAAATTGTTTATACTTTTTGACCCAGAAATCACACCCCTAGAACACATTACAATAAGGAGAAAGGGAGGGAGGAAAGAAGGAAGAAAGAAAGGAAGAAAGGAAGAAAGGAAGGAAGGAAGGAAGGAAGGAAGGAAGGAAGGAAGGAAGGAAGGAAGGAAGGAAGGAAGGAAAAAAGGAAGGAAGGAAAAAAGGAAGGAAGGAAAAAGGAAGGAAGGAAAGAAGGAAAGAAGAAAGGAAGGAAAAGTTCTCATAGATACCAAAATATTTATAGAAGCACTTATTATAATAGCAAAGGAAACAAAACAGATGTTCATGGACTGGAAAATATGTAAACAAAGTACAATATATGACTATGAGAGTGTTGTGAGGCTCCAATGAAATAATGGTTTTACTATTTAAATGCCAATTATCATTGTTGTTGTTATCATTTTTGTTGCTGTTGTCGTTCGTCAATAGCAGCAGCCTCCAGTCACCATACCTCCAGTTTGGGGATGACTTTATACCCAGAGCCTTCTACCAAATTCCTGCTGAGCTCTATCAATGTTTAAGGGCAACACAAGAACATGCTGATTTGTTTTACACCTGAGCTATGGGGGGTAGGGGGGGAAATGTATGCACACAGACTTTTAAGTTCAATCTGCATTATTTACACTTTCTTAAATCTGGACAATCAACAAAATAATAACAAACCAAGCTCTGATTTGTAACTGTGGTGAATTTCTGAAGTATAAATGCTCACAGTGAAAATTTAACAATCAGTCCTCCAAGCAAGTGAGAGCTGGCTCCAGCACTCCCCTGAATGAATGTAATATGATATTACTACACTCGAAGAAGACCGGGAAGCAAGAGGAAGACATATCTATTGATGCAAAGAAAAGTTAAGCATAAGCCGGGACATAATGACTACAACAATATAAAAAGAATGGATCAAAACCAAAACTCAATGCTGCGTGATCAGAAAGATCAAATGTGTCCCCAAAGAAGACAGGAGAAAATGCACTCCTTTCCTCTCTTCACACTAGGATTAGGAAAAGTGGAACAATGTATATGCTGTCAAACTTGGTGGATGTCTTGGGGAATTTTGCCATGCTGCTTGTTTTTCCTCTTTCTTTTTTTCATTCTTTGATAAGGGATAGCTCTCAAGGTAAAGAGGCAGAAGGGTATATTTGGAAATGAGAGAGGTTTTTTTTTTTAAAGAAAATATCAATAAAAATTTCAAAACAACCAAAAAATGTTGCCTCTCTAAAAATCTCGAGGGCTACAGATTTAATTTAAACCAGGAAAAAGGAAAGTCAATAACTCTGACTTGGTTGGCCATTATTTGAACCTCAAGGCAAAAAAGGATTGTTGTATCGTATACTGTAACTTGACCCTCTCTGCAGTGAGACAGGAGTATAGGAACCAGAGTACATACAAACCATTTCAGTTTGGTGCAGTGAAGAACAAAGCTGACAATGTATTGAGATGCTTAATGAACCAAATTTGGGGAAATGAATAACTCTAGGGAGAATGATGCAACAGAAGAATAAATTAAGACAGAAGTGTGGAGGTTGGCCTGAGATACACTATAATTAAGACACAAAGGATTCAATCTCAATGAAAAGCAATGCAAGTTACAAAAGGCTGATAATTTATCTTCCCACAAAGAATTACCTCGACCTTTAAAAAAATGTACTTTATTGATGCCTTTTGTTTTACCATTTTGTTCATTTCTAGGCGGGGGGAACCCCTACTGCCATGAATGAACTTTCCCTCGTGACATTACTGTGACAATAAAGAAAAAAATCTGTACATTGACCATATCTGACAATGCAAACAACATTCTGCTCTAGAAGCTTCCCACCTCCCTACTTTGAGGTCCCATCCCTCTACCTATAAAGAGAACACATAAAGAGGAGATACTTTTGTTATTGTTGTTTAGTTGCTTTTCAGTTATGTCTGACTTTTTGTGACCCCTTTTGGGGTTTTCTTGGCAAAGACACTAGAGCAGTTTGTCATTTCCTTCTTCAGCTCATTTTATAGATGAGGAAACTGAGGCAAACAGTGTTAAGTGACTTGCCCAGGGTCACACAGCTAGTAAGTAAATCCAGTTGAACTCAGGTCTTCCTGATTCCAGGCATGGCAATTTATCTACTGCACCAATTAGCTGCCCCTAAAGGAGGTATACATGTCAAGAAACGTAGGCGGCAGCAGCATAAAGTAGCTATGGTGGGGTGAGAGGGATACAATGGCAGCAATGGTAGCTATAAGACCAAGAGTTTTGGAGAACTATACTAGGTCTCCCAAAGAAAGCACTAGCCATTTGGAACCTGCCCTGATCATTCCAGACCTTAGTTGTCAGTACAGCCTAGAACAGAAACAGAAATAAAATAAAAAGAATTAAAGTATCCTACCAGTACAAGTCCTGAATAAAATAACAGAAGAAAAAGGGAAATTCTTAAGCTCACAATGGGAAAAATGAATAGGTGCTATAACTAGAGCAAAAGAAAAATAAGAGATGAAATCAAATTAGGTGTGAGAAATCAACAATTCTATCAGGACTGGGATACTGAACAACATTTTAAAATAGATGCTGAATACAAAGGATGAAGAACAATGGCCAGAACGACAGGAATTAATGAAGACAAGATCAATAGCACTCAATAAAAGAAAACACTGGGGAGATGAAGGGGATATATAAAAAACAGGCCTGCCTGATGTGCATCCCATCTTAATGGCAACCGGACAAAAAACTTGCCGACGCATGGGAAAATGGTGCTTGTTTCTGGTAAAGCTCTGAGCACTAGAATCTGGTAGAGGAGCAAGCACAGTTCTAAGAATCGCTGAAGAGGTAAAGGACAATTGTTTCCAACTAACCAATGAATTCAATTTCAATTCTCAGAGAAATAATGAGCTGGTGCAAAGAAATATTGGAAATCACAAGCAATATTACCAAGAACCTATAATTACATTAAGTACAGTGGAAATAGGAGCAATACTCAACCCGGGCATTAAAAAACTACAAATTATGGCAGGCAAATATAATAGCTTTTCAGATGACTATTAAATGACTGATTTAGTACCAAATTGAATACGTTATTACTCTTCGGCATTTAGAGTTTTCAGCCAGTCACTCACTTACTTGTATTTATGATGGTTAGTATATTTATAAAGTACTTTAAGGTTTGCAAAGTACTTTACATATGTTATCTCACTTAATCCTCACAACAACCCTGGAAGGTAGATGCTATTATTATCCACATTTTTTTAAATGAGGAAACTAAGGAAAATAGAGGTCAAGTGACTTGCTCAGGGTCATGTAGCTAACAAGTATTTGAGGTCTCAGGTGGAATTTGAACTCGAGTCTTCCTGACTCCAGGCCCAGAATGCCTACCCACTGTACCACTTAGAGGTCTATATTAATTGTAAATAGAACAATGTGTCAGGTTCTATGAAGAACAGGAAGGGAGAGGAGGAGAAGAATACATAGACCTCATACATGCACTCCCCTCAATCTGGGGAGTTTGCAATGGAGTACAACAAAATAGCATGGCCCTCTCCACCTTCCCCAACCCCAAGTCTACAAGCTAATGACTATGGGCCCTCTGGTGAAGCAGCCAGAGCAAATACCTTAAAGCAGCTGCCAGTCACTTGATAAAGAACTGGTCTGGAATAACACACCACGATGCATGATACTCCACATAGGCCCAAGAGACCAACAATAAATGGCATTTCTAGAAGCATTTCATTATGATCTGGGCTTCAGATAATAATATCAATATTGAACATATATTTACTGAAGATCATAAGAAGAAAAAATAAAAGTAGGGTCTCTGTAGATCTCTTAGAATGTGTCTCTAACTTTCCTCTTCCAGTTCATTTAAATAGTCAAGAAAAGACTGACTTTCAATAGCCAAACAGATTAAAAGCATAGAACCAGTATGAATCAAAGAAAGACACAATTCTTACAATAGGTTCCAGTGACTCTTCTGGAAAGCAAACTAGAAAATAGACTGCAATTCAATTACTGATTAAGCTTACTAAAGGTAAAATAGACTGGAAGGACTTTATATCTGTTAAGGGATTGCTGGGGGAAAAAATTACTAATATTATAAACTACATATACAATGTAGTATTGGTTTTAGATCTTGGTTAATCCAGGAGTTTGTATTTAAAACCTTTCCAAAGGAAACAATGTATCTAGATCATAAAGAAAACCGATATGATGAGCTTTGCTGGCAGCAAAAACATAATAAGGCACTTGGGGAAAAGTCTTTCTGCGTGAGAGCTGCCTAAGGAAATTAAGGCAACATACTGTCTCACCCAATCAAGAGATTATCATGAAACATTTAAGATGCAAGTCACTGAAGCAAACTAAAATATGATATACATTTTTTCTCCAATGCCACAGTTTATGTTTTGCATGAACATACTGAGAAGGCTTTAAGAGTTGCCTCTGGAACATACCCACGTTGCCTTTGTTGCATTTATAAGCTCTTTCCAAGGAGCAGCCTTAAGTCTTTCCCTGTTTCAGGTACTAAAATGACTTTCCAAAACTTCAGGTCTGATCATGTCCCTCACCTACTCAATAAACTCCAGTGGCTCCCTATTGCCTCCAGGAGCAAATACAAAATACTATGGGTGGCATTCAAAGCCCCTCATAACCTAGCCCTCTCCTACCTTTCCAGCCTTCTGCTGTCTTTCTCCCTAACATTTACTCTTCAATCCAGTGACACTGGCCTCCTGGCTGTTCCACAAACACTCCATCTCTTGGCTCTGGGCATTTTCTCTGGCTATCCCCCATGTCTGGAAGGTTCTCTCTCCTCTACTCGGACTACTGATCTCCCTAGCTTCAAGTCCCAAATACAATCCCACCTCCTATAGTAAGCTTTCCGTAACACCTCTCAATTCCACTGCCTTCGCTCTGTTAATTATTTTCTATATATCTTGTATATAGTTTGATATA
Source organism: Phalanger gymnotis (assembly GCA_028646595.1). Lineage (NCBI taxonomy): Eukaryota > Metazoa > Chordata > Mammalia > Diprotodontia > Phalangeridae > Phalanger > Phalanger gymnotis. The sequence continues at coordinate 241,458,769 of CM053625.1, forward strand.
TATATATATACATATATATTTGTTGCATGTTGTCTCCCCATTAGACTGTAAGCTCCTTGAAGGTAAGAATTGTCTTTACCTCTGTATCCCCAGTGCTTAGTACAGTGCCTAGCACATAGTAGGCACTTAATAAATGTTTTTTTAATTGAATTGAATACAAATAAAGGATTCCTCGTGGGTGGACAGGGTCATCCTTAACCAAAACCAAACATAAACTGAGTTTACAGATTCATGACCTCTCCCATATGTCTGTCTCGTCTCTGCCTCACAGTTTCCCACTCCCCAACTTTCCTCTCTGCTCTCCACTTCTCTCTCCCCACCACCCTTCATTCCCTCCCTTCCCTTTTCTCTCTCAACTTTTTTTTCATAAAAATTATTCTTGAAGGCTATCCCTGGTAAGATGATAGACTTTTTGTCTATCCTCCAAAGACAAACACAGTTAAGGATGGAGAAGTTTGCCCCTAGGTTGGCCAAATGGTGATGAATGCTTTGGCCATAACAGCTCTCAAAAAACCAAACCATCTATTAATTCAAAGGGGGCTAAAATGTACATCAGTAAGGGTGTCACCCATACCAGCAAAGTCATAAACACTAGCAGTATTTTCATGGATTGCACTACAATTTATTTTTATAAAGTGAAACCTCACTGATCAGTCTAATTGGTAAGAATAAAAGTCTGAATAAGTGGGTAGTCTTTAACTGAAGACATGTTTTTTGAAGAAATACAGTTATTATCATGTTTATTGAATAATGATCCTCACCCCCTTTAGCAGATATTTGGACTCTTTCTGGACCCTATGCTTCACTGAAAGAGCTATACATGCATTTGGGAAAGATAGTGGTGATGACGACAAGGTGAAAAGGGGAGAATTCTGTGATGATGTTGCTCTGACATTCACCAAAGCCAGGAGCCTAATTTCCTCACTGGAAGGGTAGGAGCTGCATGAAGATTCATACCTAAAGTGTCCCAGCTAATCAAAATTTCAAAAGGCATTGACTGGTAAACAGGGGTGAAACATAATACTGCATCTGAAATCATTATGGAATAGGTTTTAGGGTTTCTTAATTACTTTGTATACCAGGAGCCTAATGATGCCTTCTCAGAACATTTCTTAATTCATAATTGAAGCAAATGCTAATTTTCATTTAGAGGTTAGTAAAAATAAAGTTGTAATTTTTTCTTATCCAAGTTCACAGACCTTCTGAAATCTATCCCCAGACCACACTTTAAAAGCTCCTGTGTCAGGGCTATTTAAATTCCTACTAATTAGCACAGACTTCTGTCAGAGGCAGTCAACAGTATCAGATTTTGTTGTTATTCATTCAGAAGAAGGAAAAAAAGATTCTAAGTAGCAGCAGAAACAAGGAAAAACAAACATTCTTGCTATCTATTCAGCCCAGGCTATCAAAACCTTTTTACAAAAAAAGAAAAAGAAAAGAAAACCATAAAGAAAAGAAAGAAAATATTTCAATTAAAAGAAAACCTTAAGGTAACTAAAGGTATTAATAATTGAACAAAATTCAATGACAATGTAAAAGTAGACGATCCTACAAGAAATCATTATCTCCAGCAGAGCTGCTGTACCTCCCAACTCCTCCTCCACCAGTATTGGTCTACTCAGGCAGAAATCTCTGGCCTATACCCAGAATATCAGAGTTGCAGCAAAAGCTAGAAGTCAAGATGGGGGTAAGGGAACTTCCCTAACAATATGTAAAAGCATACTAATTCTTACTTCAGTATTTCTTAAAGACCCATGATTTTACTGATGGGTGTCCTCCTTCCACTGCCAAAGATCACAAGGCCTCTGTGCCTTAGCTGCTAGTTTCATGAGTTGCTAAGGCCAGAAATTTCATCACCCCCAAGGCCAGCTTTCTGGTGATAAGGATCTCCATGTTCAACATGAAGTCTGAATAACAAATACAGTCCAGTATCACACCCTTCTGATTTCAATATATTCCCTAACAAGCACAGAGAAATGCAGAAAAGCCCTTTCAAATGTACAATTACCATCAATTTAGACTATACCAGCATGCCTAGCAAAACAGTGCCTACTGTTGCAAAAATACATCATCATAACTGAATCCCCAGGAGGCAGTGATTTTATTTATTTGCTTCAAAACAGCAGCCACAGTAAATAACAAGCCCTCTGAACAATATTTATGGATCCACACTACCAATAGCAATGGCGTAAGAGAATGGAAATGAACATTGGGATTGGAGTCTGAGGACCTGGGCTCAAATCCAATCTTTGCTGTTTAATAACTGTGTTGTCCCCTGGGACTCATCATCCTCCTCTGTAAAATGAGAGGACTTGTAACTGGATCATCACTGAATTCCTTCCAGGTCTAAATCTTTGACCCTAATTCATTACACAAATCACTAAGATATCACGCTCACAACTTCAATGACTACTAGTCTTACTACCTGTAGAAGTTTGTTTGTCATTGTTGTCAGTGGGAAATTATAGAGGGAAAAATTTTGCATTTCCACCTTAAAACTGTAGGAGATAAGAAATTCACAAGAAGGGAAGACATGCAGCAACTACAGCTCTTTCAAGTATATTTAGTAACTCCACTAGGCTAATGAAGATCTCTTTAAGGGATCTGCTTCAAGGAATGGTTCAGAGATATAATTGGCATATTAATTACTTATATATAAATGATTTAAAGTGGTCAGATTTTTCCTATCCAAAATAGCATCAAGGTATAGTGAAAAGGGGCAGCTAGGTGGCACGGTGGCACTGGGTATGGTATCAGGAAGATTCATTTTCCTAAGTTCAAATTTGGGCTCAGACACTCACTAGCTGTGTGACCCTGGGCAAGTCACTTAACCCCATTTGTCTCAGGTTCCTCATCTGTAAAATGAGCTAGAGCAGGAAATGGAAAACCACTCTAGTGTCTTTGCCAAGAAAACCCCAAATGGGGATGCAAAGAGTTGGACATGACTGAAACAACCCAACAACAACAACATCATGAAAAGAGACATGGATTCCAATCCTGGCTCTGCAATTTACTGACTGTGTGACCTCAGAATGGCCCCTCAATCTCTATAGGTCCCAGTTTCCTCCCATGTAAAATGAGGTGGTTGGAAAAAAGCATTTATTAAACACTGTACTATGTGCCAGGCACAGCACTAAGCCCTTTACAAATATTATCTCATTTGATCCTCACGATACCTTGGTATCATTATCCCCATTTAACAGATGACAGCAGACAGAGGTAGGTTAAGTGACTTGCCCAACATCACACAGCTAGTAAGTGTCTGAGGCAGGGTTGGAACTCAGGACTTCCTGAGCCCAGGTCTAGCAGTCCACTACCCATTGCACCCTCTAAGCTAGCTCTGTTTGAACGAGATAATCTCTTATGTTCTAGAACTCTAGAATCTATGACTCAACAAATTGTTATTGAGCACCTCTGGTATACCCAGTACTATAAGAACCACAAAACAATATGATCTCTTATTCTCGGGGCCGTATACAATCTACAACTCAATTGACAAGTCAGGACAGATAGAGTAGAACACAATCTCTAACCAACAGGCTAATCCAGTAGATAGAGCCCTGGGCTTGGAGTCAAGAAGACTTGAGTGAAAATTCTGCCTTAGACATTTACTAATTCTGTGACCCTACGTAAGTCATTTAACATTTCTTAGTCTCAGTTCCCTTATCTGCAAGGTGAAGGGGTTGGACTCTATCACTTTCTAAATTCCCTTCTAGCTCTAAATCTCTGATCTATGGATTACAAAGTACAATGTTAAGACTATTAAAGCCCTGTTTCATTTGCCTGCAGCATTTCTTGATGATTGTGCTGCCAGAGCACAGCAATTATACATTGTATGAAACCAGAAGGGCAGGTTAATCAATAGGCTATGTGCCGGTCATTCAAGGACCAACTTAGCTAAGTTCAAAAAAACCCTCATCACCGGAAAGTGGGCCACAAGTGATGGTTAGGGGTTTTTTCAGCCACAGCAACTCACAAAAGCATCTAATAAGGCACAAAAAAAGCACCCACGCTGATAGAATCACTGATTCTGATAGTATAGACCTATGAAAGTGTATTAGAAAATGTGTAAAAGAATGGAACAGATCCAAGTGCTAAGGAAATACAAAGAAAATATCATGATAGTGTGGGGTAGGTAAGATGAGGTTTCAGATAGGAATTGAAAGCAATATAGAGAAAGTCTGAAACAGGAGACAGAGTAGAGAAATGGACTTCAGCAGAGTTGGTAAAAAAAAAAAAATTAGAACATTGGAGGTAAACATGAGGTGGGGTATTCCATGAAATACCAATAAAAACAGGCAAAAGATGAGCTGGCCTTCACCAACACAGTCCCTTATTACAGGAAAACTACTCTATGTTACTAACCCCACCTTAATAATTACCGCAACCTACACAGACTCTTAGGAGCTTAAAAGGAGCAAAATACTAATGTTAAACCCCCTGCTCCATGGCATTCATAACACGGGGCCAAATGATGAAGGGCCAGGCTGAATTTGGACTTGATCTGTTTTCCAGCGGGAAGCACAATTGCATAGACTTTTGGAAAGGAGATTGGCATAATGGACTTTAGAGCTTAGAGGACACAGGAAGAACATTTGATAAATGTTAGTCATTTTCACTGAGGGGAAAAAATCACCGGATTAAGAACTTAAAGGCCTAGGTAATATTTTATTTTTTAAAGATATGTTTTATTTGATATCTTTTACATAATAATCATTTCCAAATAGGACCTATCACCAATATCAAATGAGTCCTTCCTTGTAAGAAAGAAAAAAGTTATGTAAATTAGCTAGCTGACAGTGTGACCTTATCCTACAGTGAATGAAACATTCTTCATCTGTAGGTTCCTATTTTTATAGCAAAAAAAAAAAGGCAAGTGTTTCTTCTCTTCTCTAAGGCCACCATTGATCATTACAATTATTATTTATCTTAATCCTACTGTCCTTTTTATTTTCATTACTGTGATTATTAAGAAATAGGTTTTAGGCCCACAATTTACTATCTGTGTCACCTTGGGCAAACCCCTGGTTTCCTCATCGATATGATGGAGATAATAGTACCTCCTCGGATTACAATGATAATAGGATTAAAATGTGTAAGAGAGCTTTGGAAACTGTAAAAGGTTAAAAGAACAGAAGTTATTCATTTTGCAATCTTGTTCACATTACTTATAAAAAGAATGGCTAAAAAGTATGATGAAGTGGATAGAGTACTGGGCCTGGAGTCAGGAAGACCTGAATTCAAATTCAGCCTCAGACACATTAATTTTGTGACCCTGGGAAAGTCCCTTAACCCTGTTTGACTCGGTTTCTTCACCTGTAAAATGAGTTGTAGAAGGAAGTGGCAAACCACTCCAGTATCTTTGCCAAGAAAATCCCAAATGGGTCACAAAGAGTTGGATGTGACTGAAAATGACTAAACAGCAACAATCAAATGAGAACTTCCTTCAGTCCAACCCTTGTTCAAAATAATCACAAATTCCAAATTCTTCACAAATTAATAATATGGGTTTACTATAGGTATATATCATATGCATATATGTGTATATATTCTAAATAATATAGTCAGTCATCAGCATTTACTAAGCACCTGCTATGTGCCAAGTGGCATGGCAAGTGCTGGAGATAACAAATAAAAGGCAGTCTCTGCCCTCAAAGAGGCAGTGAGGTAGTACAGTGGACAGAATGGTGAATCTGGAGTCAGGAAGACCTAAGTTAGAATCAAGTCTCAAAGACATATGAGCTTGTGTGACTCTAGACAAGTCACTTAACCTCTTTCTGTCTGTTTCCTCATCTGTAAAATGGGATAATAATAGCACCTTCCTTCAAGGGCAATTGTGAGGATAAAATGAGAAAATATTTGTAAAGCATTCTGCAAACCTTCAAGCACTATTTTAAAAAATGCTAAATATTATTACTGTTAGATTCTAATGGGAGAAAACAACATATACAAGGGGTAGGGTACTCTATTGATCCCAATATAAGCCACATCCCTAAAATATCTATTTGAACAGGAAAAAATAAACAAATACAGAGACATAAACCCAAAGGGCTTCCTTCAGGTTTTACATAAGTTAGAATGGGGGAGGATGAGAGGAGTGGAGAGCGAGGGGTAGAAAGAATGTCACCCGTGTGGTAGCCATTTTTTAAACCAGAATCCTGAAATACTCATGACCTTTAATAAAATCCTGGTTAAAGGACATTATGAATCACAAAATTTTGGCCAAATTCCAATTTGGGCCATTCCATTCTACTTGTCAACAACAACAATTTCTACCTACTGTTCCAGTGAATGTAACTCTCCATTTCCTATCCCAAAAGTAGCCTAAAGGGTCTATACATCATTGCTACAAAAAGAAGCCTTGTTTAAGAGTTAGTGAAATACTCTCACTGAATACATGCCAAAGGCTTCAGGATCTCTGGGTTGAAAGGTACAATGCAAACATTAGTCACTGAATCAATAATATTCACTGGAAATAATATCTTCCAGTTGTTCCTCCAAATAAAAAACAAACAGTGGAAATCAGAAATGCCTAGTCCCAAAAGACCCGTCCAGCATGGTCATATCCTGTGAACTTAGCACTGAGCTCTGATTTTCATGACCAAGGAAGGGTGTCCTAATCTTGATCTCAAAACTATATAACCTGTATGAGGCAAACTATAAATCTAGAGCTTGACCAAATACCTAATCAAAAACAGAAGCTGGTATCATTTAACAACCTGGTCTAGAAGTCAATCATTAGCAAGTTTCAGATTTTGAAGAAAATGCTTCTCAAATGCAAAGTTTTCTTAAAGCAATTGGAGAGGAAAATGCATCGAGGGAGAGAAATGATGGACCGGTGACCATATTTCGTAGGACTCTTTTTGAAGGATTTTTTAAAGAAACAGACAAGGCAGAATGACTTTCCTAGAACGACACATCAATTTTCCCCTACAAAAGCATTTCTCACTCTCCAATAGTTGACAGAAGTGACTCCAAACTACTCAAATATCTGGAAACCAAAGATAGTCAGGATGCTCGAGGGACAAAGTACTGTCTCTGTGAGAATATTTTCACGTACTCTCACAAAGGCAGCCATTTGAAAAGCATTTATAATAGGTGCCTACTATGCACCAGGACTGTACTAAGTGCTGGTAAGCACTCATATGGGTAAGGCTAGATTCACCCACCTCTGGCTGCTAATTTAGTTGAGCTATCTAGTTTTCCCATGTTGCTCTTTTCTGTCTTCTGACTACAGTGTGATTCCCATTCTTGTACTTTAATGATTTCTTCAATACAATTGAACACACAGATAATAGGAATAATAAATAAGATTAACATGTATATAATGCTTTAAGGTTTGCAATATCCTTTACAAACATTATCTCTTTTTGCCCTCATAATAATCCTGAGATCAGATGCCATTATATCCCCATTTTACATAAGGAAACTGAAGTAGACAAAGGTTACGGAACTGTCGGACTTAAACCCAGGTCTTTCTGACTCTAGATCCACTGCTCGATCCACTGGACCTCCGGTACCTGCCTGCCTGAATGAAGATGAGCTTTTAAAAAAAACACTATCAAGAGCCATATATTTAAAAAAATAATGAGCAAGAGAACTATAATAAAGTGAAAATTACTTTTAACATGTCACAAAGTATTGTACTAAAGTATTAATGACTTCTAATGTCTCAACCCCCTTAGTTTTTGTGTTTATTATAATTTAGTTAATTACTGTTGCTGTTAGTAATGTAACTAATATACCACTCAACTCTATTCCTATCACTCCTTGGCTTTTACGTTGAGGTCAATATTTAGTCCATTACTGCCATTTAGGGCATTCTCAACCAATAAGCAGGATATCTTAAATCAGACAACAAGGTATTTGACAAGACAGCAAATGAAATAACAAGGGAAAAATTGAACAATAGAATGATTCTCTACCTCATAAACAAATTAGTAAAATCTTCCACATGGTCCCTAGGGGGTATAATCTAACCTCCAATTCCAAAGCATTTTGGGGAAGCAAGGCAATCACCCCTTTAATTCATGCGTCCAAGGGGGAAAAGTTGGGGTTTCAGTGCCCTCATCATGGCACCATCTCTTATTCTCTCTTCTTTTTGGCTAACAGTGATCTGCTGAAGCCTGTCATGATCTCAGGTGCCCCTGAGATTCAGCATTCTTCTGGGTTTCCTGGGTTCAGGGACAGTCAGAGATGTTTCACCCTATATGGCCTTCTTGCCTTCTCCTCACTCTGACCACAGCCTCTTGTCCACTGACTCTGCCAACCTCTGCAAAGCAGCTGTTCTGCTATTTCTCAGAAAACTTCCCACCTACATTTGTTGCTTGTGACACAACTACTCTGTATCCAGACATACACTTCCTTAAGAAATGGAATCCTGGGAATTTCTCCCAATGAGTGATGCTCTCTAAGCCCTAAGCATCCTAAGAAATGAATTCCTGTGGACTTCTCTTGAGCACTGTGCCCTCTACATAAAAAAACAACGAGAGGAAAGAGGAGGAGGAGGAGGATACATATGGAAGGAAGCTGATCAAAAGGAGTTAATACATATAGGGAGGTTGGAAATCATACAAAATTCAATTAAGAATACTTCAAGAGCATACAAAGTACCTATAATTCACAGCATCCACAGGCTCAGCAAGTACAAAATCAACTCATATTAAAAAAAATCCATAATACTATCTCTCCTAAATCTCCTAAATTCTAGAGGTAATATTAGTCATTGTTTCAATATTGGGTATCCTTGGTGGCAGGAAGTATGACCAATAATTATTTCTTTCAAACTGTATGCATGTGCATACATGCCCTGCACACTAAAATTTATACATGTGACAAGTCATATAAGAAAAATCAAAGCCAGAAGTTGATGGCCAAAAACTGAGACTAGAGCAAATCAAAATACTAATACAATGAAACACTTAGCAAGCTAAATAATTATAGAAAATCTTTGGTTAATCCTTTATTTCTTTTTCTAGCCAGAGGCCATACACATCTTTTTTTATTTCATCTAGTCAATTTAAACACTCAACTGGGTTAGTTTAACACCCAAGATATTTGTTTCATGTTTTCTCGGTTAAAAGTGTGTTTTTTGTTGTTGTTGAAAGAGGTTCAGAAAGAGACACGGAGAAGCAGGATGGCTTTGAAACCATGTTTTTTGGTACTTCTGTATGTATTGAAATGCTCATGTTTGCTAATGTTTGTCAAGCTCAGAACAAAAATATAAATTTTTTAAATTAAAAAAAGAAAAATGAAAGAAAAAAAGCAGTTTAGCAATAGTAATCAACACATCAATCAAGTGTCAGAGTATATGCAGTGTTCTGCACCCTTACTCCTCTTTCCTCTACAGGGAAGAAATGGAAAATAAGTTTTTCCATCTCTTCTTTGGGACCAAGCTTTGTCATTTAATTACACAATGTTCAGCCTAGTTTGTCACTTTTTCGTTTCCAAAGTAGATGTTTTCTTTAAAGAGAAAGATACATAAATAAAAGTTGAGGGTGGCATATGAAGTAGGCACAAATTACAAAGCTATCTAATTATCTTAATTACTAAACAAACAATATTCTTCTTGTCTTGTTGAAATAAGAATCTTTCACGACTGTTTCAAATATTTCACAAAACACCACTGTAAGATGAAATATTTCTTGTGATCCAACACTCTCACTCATCAGTTGTAAACATAATCTTACTTCATCCACCTTTTAAAGGCAGCAAGTCACTTTTTATAAAAAGAGAAATCTAGTAAAAACAAAATCTAGCTGTGCTTCTGGGCTATGAAGTAACCAGAACTCCCAAATGACCACAATTTTTAAAGTGAAAAGGATGCAAAAATAAGTGAACTCTATGCTTTGTGAGCCTTTATTTTAAAAAATGAAGTTTAGCAAATTTCACTTCTAGGAACTGTCTTTTTAGAGAAGTTGGAAATATCCTAGCCTAGTATATAGAGCACTAGACCTGAAGACCTGAGTTTGACTCCTACCTCAGAAATGGTGACCTTGGCAAGTCAGTCAATCTCTCTAAGTCTTTTTCCTCATCTGTAAAATGGATATAAGAATTGTATTGACTTCACAGGGGTGTTAGAAAAATGAAATAATATAGATACGGACATATATAGCTTTGTAAACCTTAAAGTGCTACATAGATGGTAACTATTATGATTGTTAGAGGCCAATTGCTGATACAATTTCTAGTCTGATAAGTATTACCACTTAGGCAGGTGTTTGTTTTTTCATGTATAAATATGACAGATCAATATACTATGGCGAGTGGCATTCAGATGATAATGACTTTTTCTTGTTCCAGTAGGACTTCTTGAGTATTTACCTCCACCAGTGGTTCTGTGTTAAATGATCTGAATGCACCTCCCTCTGGCCTAAGCTTTATAGAAAAGGCTAATACTATCAATAGAAGGGGGTGTGTGTGTGTGTGTGTGTGTGTGTGTGTGTGTGTGTGTGTGTGTGTGTGTGTGCGTGTGTGTGTGTTTCGGAAGAATATCTTTGTCATTTTTAAGTTAGAGATTACATTAGGAAGCAAAACATGGTCTGTGGAAACAAAATTCACGAAGAAGCCAAAGAACAATTCTTAGTACTTTTGAAAATTGTCATTGCTCAATGCTATCAATGCTCAGGGCAATTTTACAATACTGATGTAACTGGCTCCTCTAGGAGGATGCTTGACAAGTTTTGCCCTAGTGGACACAAATGAATCCCAAATAAACCAGCTTTTGACCCCATATAGAGTTCACACAAGGTAATCTTTCCTAACTCAAGTCCTGACCAGGTTCTGGCCACTAAAAGTATACACCAGGCTCAAACACCCAAAGAGGGAGAAGTTTGAGCTTCTGATACCCTCAGAGTGTTGCCTAGACAAAGCAAATGGTGACTCAGTGGATAATGCTCTTTCACATTCCTCCCCAAAACTGACAGATCTAAGCAGAGGAGAATGTATTAAAGCATCAGAGTTCTTCTGTTGGGGTTACTGACTTGAGAGAAAAAGAAAGCTCCAAGAAGGATGCTTCTAGGTGACAAAAAAAAAGGAAATACTCTAATGCATTGTTAGTAGAACTGTGAATTGGTCCAGTAATTCTGCAAAACAATTTGTAATGATGCCCCCAAAAGACACTAAGTTGTTTGTTCCCTTTTGACCCAGCAATGCCAATTCTAGACATACACCACAAAGAGATCAACAAAAATTGAAAAGGACTCACATGTACAAAAATATTTATACCAGCTCTTTTGCAGTAACAAAGAACTGGAAATAAATGGGGTATCCATCCACTGGGGAAAGGCTGAACAAACTGTGGTACATGAATGCAACAGAATATTATTGCACCACAAGAAATGATGAAAGGGACAGTTCTGGAGAAACCTGGGAAGATTTGTATAAATGATGAAGTGAAGTATGCAGAACCAATAAGAAAAATTGGACCATAAGAATTCTGATCAACACAAGAGCCAACCATGATTCCAAAGAATGGTCGATGAAACATGCACCTAGTTCTTTAGAAGTGGTGATGTACTCAAGGTATAGAGTGAAGCATACATTTTTTTACATGGAAATGTGTGGATTTGTTTTGATTGGCTATGCTTTTCTGTTTAAAAAGACTGTGTCTTTTCTTCATTTATGGAAGAGCAATGACTGGGGAGAAGGGGCTAATGACAGTGTTGCAAAAAAGAGAGAGAGAGAATAGGGTCACTGAAGCATTTTTAAACGCATAAAAGAGGAAACACAGACTAGCAGGTCAGCTTTGAAATTAATATACTGAATTTATTATATATATTTTTAAAAGCAAGCTGCATATAATAATACGATGTTTTTCTGTTCTGTTATATATAGAAATGTTCCTTCTTTTTGGAGTTTAAGTTCAGAATTTTTTAAATTAATTTTGTTTTTTAAAGGCTGCTTATCCTCCAAGGAGGTGGACTAGGAAGATATTCTTCAACACCATTGTTTTCATCTGACTTGTACAGCCAGAGACTCTGCCTCACTGCTATCTAAAAATATAATACTAGTGGAATTCCCTAAGCCCTCTCTCCCAGCATAACTCAAACACCCCACCCCTCTCTCACTTCTACCTTCCACCTCTCTCCTCAGTATTTGGCTGAACTGATTAGAAACCCACAGAAGTACAAAAAACCTCATACAAAAAAAAATATCTAACCTAGGGCTCTCTCTCAACCCCATGTCAAATAACATGGGCCAAATTCTGCCTTCTCCAATTAAGAACCCCTCTGTTTATCACCTGCAACCCTCTGCTTCTGGATGTCTAGTTAAACTCTGCAATTCCCACATGTTCTCTATAATTCCCTACAAGTGTGTTAAGTTCTCTATGCCTCTGGGCATCCCTATTCAGGGCAGAAGTATTGCTGCCCCATGGCTCTGCTTGTCATATATTGGCATAGATGTCATTGTTCTCATCCCTAACCTTGGCATGAGGGACATTTTTCTTATCTAAAGAATGAATGTTCTGAACATGGGCTGAATTTAATCAATGTGCCCCCTCTTTAACCTATTATTGAATCTTGTTAGCCTCTAAATCAGGACTTGGTTAATAGATTCATATGGGGTTGAATGTCATTCTTTTTCATAGAACACCAGCCTGGATCTCACTTCACAAGTCTCACACGGAAGCATCTGTCTTCAAATCTTATATAAGTTCAGATTCACAAAGATTAGTTATAGAGAGAAATCAACAAGCACGTATTAAGCACTATATGCCAGGCACTATACTAATAGCTAGGGATACAAGCAGAGGCAAAAATAGTTCCCTTCCCTCTAGAAACTCACAATCTAATAGGGGTGGGGTGGGAAAGACAATCTCTAGCCATTTAGCCTAAGACTACTAAAAAAATTAAAACTCAAAGAACATACTGATATTCCTACTAAGAAGATAACTCCCAACAGAGAGTACAGTGGAGGATGAGGAACACTTTTTACCCCACTCAGGGGGAAGGGGTGGAATTGATCACATCTATTTTCATTCATTGAGGGCTAGCTCATGGCATGACCTTCTCTTAAATTCTCTATTTCCCCCTCTCCATCTCTTATCTGCGAGCAGAGGGCATAAAGAAAAACCCAAAGGCCCCAGGTACAAAGTTACTGAGGATTTTAATCTAGGGTAAAGGTCTCAGTTCAATATGGCTTCCTTTTCTACAAAACTAAAGATATTGTAAATACAGATTGCAAATAAAATTCATAAAATTCTCTGAACCTTCCCCCACCTACCCACCCCCAGAATTTATTGATTGTCAGACGGGAAAGTGGTTTCTCAGTCAGTTGAAGTTAGTGTAATCAATCATCCACAGTCCCTCCCCAACATACTGCACTCTATGTAGAAAAATATCAACTCGAGACTCAACTAAAATTAATAACTAGCAGTAACAACAATGTTGCTTGCTGCTACTGTGGCTGTATAAAACCAACAACACTAGCACACAGGAGGGCTACTAGCACAGGTTCTTTGATCTGCTTTTCTAATGAAAGCAACTTTAAGGGGTTTACAATCTTACTTCAATCAAACATACATATATCATTCACTTAGTTCAGGGGGAAAAGTCAGCAACCTGAACTTCAGAGAAAACACAAACAGAAATTACAAGCAGAAATTATATAAACAGAGCAAATAAACACAAATCAACAGACAGGACTTCTAGCTGTCTGACTAAGACATTACATACATAGTTACCAAAGAGAGAAGCACCAACATCTGGGTTTTTCAAAGCCAGGAGGCTCCTTAGTGGCTACCCAGAGTCTCCACACCAACACTCTTCCAATGAGGAGCCCCAAACAAAATACTAATCTCAGAGTTTATATACAATTCTTTGGGAGTCAGAGGACTTCACGTCTCTTGAGGGCTTCACACCTCTCATGACCTAACTAGCAAAAGGGTGTGAGCCTTCCTACAAACAAAGGCAACACTCAATCAAAGCCACTTGAATGCCTTAGTGCGGAGAAGCACTCCAAAAGAAAAGACAACAAAAAGTCCCACTTCGCTTACCATTACACTAGCATTTATATTTCATGATTTAAGGTTTGCAAAGCACTTCATACATATTATCTCATTTGATCCCTCTAACAAGTTTCCCCATTTTACAGGGAAAAAAACTGAGTCTGAGAGAGCTTAAGTGACTTTCTCAGGATCACACAGATAGTATCTAAGGCAGGATTCAAACTCAGTATTCTCAGGTCCAAGTGCAGCATTCTATCCCTTGTACCACTTAACTGGGCAATATCCTATATTAATCTAGTAAACCACGGTTAAAAATATGAAAATAATCAGTAAGCAAAATTTATAACAACAAAGAAAAACACATAGAAATCAACCATGCCACCCACTTCATGAAGCTAAAATGTAGCCACTCCCTGATGGATTCTCTCAATAAGATGATCTGGTGATCTAGGGAAAGGAAGAGGCTCCTGCCACTCTAAGGCCTAGCGTACATCTCCTGGAAATGGTCCTCCATCATCTCCATGTCCATCTGCCGCTGCTGGGGCTCCTGCCACCATTCTCTCCAACTCTCCTTTTGTGTCTTTCTCCAGATTTAAAACTGCTGCTATCACAGAAAACTCTGCCCTCAAATTACAATTCCAAGATAGATTCCTGTCTCCTTGAAATAGGAAGAAATACCACTCCCACAGTCTTTAGTAATTTAGACCCCCCCTTTCAAGACAGCCAGTACAAGCCTCTCCAGAAAGACTGTAACATACACTCTACCTATTGAACAAAATTTTCTGTCCACCTTACAGTAAAAAGCCAGGAAAAGCAGCATTGCCTGATGCCCTGGGTTCACAGTTCAACTCTTCAACTACCTATATGGATGATCTTGGGAAAGTAACCTCTCTGGCTATTAGGCTCTCTTCTATGGCTTCTGGCCAGCTCAGGTAGAAATCTCCAGTCCCTGCCTAGAAGTTGCTGGCTCCAGGTAAGACTGGAAATTGAGAAGGGCAGAAAAAAAGGATGGATACTGATATTTGTGGACATACTACTTCTTACTTTAATATTTCAGAAGATCCATCATTTCACCGATGCAAGAATTCTTTCTAGCATGACAGATCACTTTCAAATGATAGACAATTTTGAATATTGCTAGGTTTTTAGGCAAAGACAAATGTTGTCTGCCATCCAACCATAAATCTTTCCAGATTGGTATAGGCGTTGCCAGACTGTACTCTCCAAAGGTGTAGCCTTCAAGAACCCAGAAGCACCACCACACCACAATGAGTCATTGAAATGGGATCTAAATGGAGGAGAGGGCTCATCTTGGTCTGATCAGCCACAGTGGAACACACTATAACTTGACTCCAACATAGTGATGTCATTTCAGTCCTCTTCAAGAGCGAAGGACAACAACCACCAACCAAATGGAGGGGAAGAGGGGTCATGATATTGGGAGGAAAAGCTTAAAGAAATTATTTCACACATAAATGGCACTCTCCAGTCCAGAAAGTAGCATTTTTAAAGTCTGTCTTATTGCCTCAGAACTACATCAAAGATACAATTAAACAAATACTAAGAACCAAGTGAAAAGATATACTTGCAGGCATCAGGCTGATTGATACTTACTACCTGTGTGACCTTAGGCAAGTCACTTAACATACCTAAGTCTCAATTTCCTCAACAGAAAAAAAGGAGCTAGATTAAATGGCCTCTAAAGTCCCTTTTGAGATCTTTGATCCTGAAATTGTCTTCCCCCACAAACATAACACAGTCCCTTCCACAAACAAGACAATATCAGTCCTCCAGATATAGCACCCCAGGTTCACAATTTCACCTTCCATAACTGCCATGCTTGTGCTCTCTATAATTATCAGTACTGCTTACTCTCAACAACTTTAAATATCTCAAAGCACTTGAATATCATCCCTGTGAGTGAATAAGGGGCAGGGAATAAACATTTGTGTAGCACTTACTATGTGCCAGGCACTATGCTAAGTGCTTTTTTTTAAATTAACATTATCTTATTTGATCCTCACAATAACCCTTGAAGGGAGGGCTATTATGATCCTCATTTTAAAACTGAGGATACTGAGGCAGACAGAGTTTAAGTGACTTGCCCAGTCACATAACTACTAAGCAGTGGATCCAACATTCCAACCCAGGGAAGTGGGAAGGGAACAAGCATTTATGAAGCACCTACTATGTGCCAGGCACTATGCCAAGTGCTGGGGATACAAAGAAAAGTAAGAGATAGTCTCTGCTCTCAAGAAGCCCACGATCTAATGGGGAAGATGAAAAACAACTACATATGAACAAGATACAGACAGAATTAATTGGAAATGATCAACACAGGTAAGGCACTGTCATTAAGGGGGAAAGAAGACATAGTCCCTGCCCTGTAATAGCATAACACCCTAAGAAAATAAGATGTTCAAACAATCATAGCAGAAATAAGGACACAATCAGGGTGGAAGAAAGATCGAGAGAGAGAGAGACAGACAGAGAGCGAGAGCAAGAGAGAGAGAGAGACAGACAGACAGAGAGAGAGAGACAGAGAGAGACAGAGAGAGACAGAGAGAGAGAGACAGACAGACAGACAGACAGACAGAGACAGACAGACAGAGAGCAAGAGAGCAGTAGGAAAGATTCAAAGACAATCCTGAATAACAGTAAGGTCTACAAATCCATTTGCACACATACCATTATTTAATCACTTCTACTTGGAAGGAAGAATCAGAGAAGACTTATTGGAGGGGATGGATCTTGAACTCGTACTTAAAGGAAAGGATTTTTAACAAGATAGGAGGAGGGTATGAGTCATAATGGACAATGTGAGCCAAGGCATTAGGGAGAGGGAAGGCAGGAAGAAATGAAAGAATAATAAGTGGTCTAATGTGGCTAGAGCTCAGATTGTGGACAGAGGTATAATATGAGATGAGACTCCAAAAACAGGCTGAAACTAGAAGAGAAAGACATGACCAAAGAGTTTAGATGTTACTCCATAGGCAGTGGGGAGCTACCAGAGGATTTTGAGTATGAAATTCACATGTTCTGAGCAGTGCATTAAGAAGATTATACCATCAGCATTATAAATGATGGAATGGAGCAAGAAGAAACTAGAGAGAACCTCCTCCATGTTAGGAATGCCCAAAGGAAGATAACCTGAATGGTGAAAGAAGTCAAGTCCATGTCATATGAGGATAAGGAAATAAATGTTTAGCCTAGAAAAGATGGGGAATGGTGGAGGTAACAGAATGATAGTAATCTTTAAGTACTTGTCATGTGGAAGAGAGACCATATTTGTTCTGTTTGGTCTCTAAAAGCAGAATTAGGAGGTATTGGTATAAGCAACACAAAGGTACATTTTGGGTTGCTGTAAGAAAAAACTTTCTAACAATTAGAGCTACCTAAAAATGGAACGAGCTGCCCCAGGAGGTAGCAGATTCCCCCTCATGGCAGGTCTCCAAAGAAAAGCTGGATGACCTCTTGTTAAGTGTTGAAGTAGGGATTCTTTTTCAGGTATAGGTTAGACCAGATGACCTCTAAGGTCTCTTCGAACTTTGAAATTGTGTGATTCTGTGATTAGGTTTATTTCCCACTGTGTAAAACCTTTCTGTGGGAGCACATGACTAAATAGAAACTCTGTAGAGGCAATAGATGTATTGAGGTCAGCCTATCATTAGAAAAGATTCTGGGCACATCATGTAACAAGGATAAAAGACAATAGATGGGCAATCCAACTAAAATATTAGAACCCAGAGGACAATAAACAGCTGCTCAGAAGGTAGAAAACTGAATGGGTCAAGCAGCAATGGTCTGGCTATTGCAAAACAGGAGAAAACAGTAAGTGCAAGAGCATCTGTCAGTTCTAGCGTTCTGTAGATCTTCTTTTGATTTCTTATCAAGGCTTAATCACTGAATGGGCACTGCCCCAGTCAAACTGAGACCTGTTAAAGACCTTAACTCGAAAAGGCCGAGGTCCCCCACTGTATCCACGGCCATCTCCAGTCGTCCTGATCTCTATCTTGTCACTGGACCCGGATGGCTCTGGAAGAGAAAGTGAAGCTGGTGACTTTGCGCAGCCCTCCTCTACTTAAATCCGATTCACTTGCATGTCATGGCATCACCTCCCTGATGGCAAGGTCCTCTCCGACACAAAAACATTGTCCTCTGAAGGACAAAAACAGCAGCAGTAGCAAGATCTTTCTGATATGCAAGAGAAAGCTGAATATTAACGTGTGAAATTGAACTTATGTAGATGACCCATACTTACCTCATTCAAGTATCAGAAGGTGACTCCAGATTCTAATACTTGGGCACTTAGTGAAAAAGGCAGATAGAGGCAGATAAGTCAGTAGAATGCTGGGCTTGGAGTCAAGAAGATCTGAATCCAAATTTTGCCTCAGATACTTGCTAATTATGTGCCCATGGGCAAGTTATTTAGCCTTTCTCAGTCTCATTTTCCTCCTCAGTAAAGTGGTGATGAGAAAAGCATTTTCCTTTCAGGGTTATTTTGAGGATCAAATGAGATAATAAATACGTAAAGAGCTTGGCAAAATTTAAAGAACTGTATAAATGCTTCTTGTTAATCAGTCATTTTTCAGTCATGTCTGACTCCGCATGACCCCATTTAGGATTCTTCTGGCAAAGATAATGGAATGCTTTGCTATTTCCTTCTCCAGCTCATTTTACAGGCTGATAGGGTGTGAGTCGTGATGGCAAACAGGGTGAAGTGACTTGCCCAGGGTCACACAGCTAGTGTCTGAGGCCAGATTTGAACTCACATAGATGAGCCTTCCTGACTCTAAGCCTGGAGCTCTATTCACTGTTCCACTCAGCTGCTATCTGTTATTTTTTTTTTATTTTGATCAACCTTCTCAGCCTTCTCCTATCCAAATGGAAAATGCCATTCTGTTTAGTCTGTCTTCATACTGCAGCATCTTTATCCCTCTAAACACTTTAGCTATAGCTCAGGAATCTCTCCAATTCCAAAGACAAATTTTGTCTTCCTTTATTATAGTTACTAGAACATTTCAGGTACAGAGGGAGTACATGATCACTGCATATCCCAGCGGGAATTGGCCTCAGAGGTTCTCTAAGTAGAGAATCTCAGAAGTCATCTAGTACAACCCATAACTGAGAAGGAATCCTCTCCACAACATCGTCCAACAAATGGTCATCTAGCATCTTCTTGAGGACTTCCCATGATGAGGAAACCCATTTCTCCCCAACACAACCCATCCCATTTTAGGGCAACTCTAGTTGTTATGAAAATCTTTCTTATGTCAACCTAAAATCTAAATGCCATTTTCATTCTCTGGCTTCCTCTGAGGCCAAGAAGAGCACATCTTTTTTCTACATGAGATCATAGGATAATAGATTTAGGCCTGGAAAGGATCTGAGAGGTCACTGAATAGTCAGTGATCTAGGATTTATTAAACACCTGGCATATGCCAGGCACTGTGCTGAGTGCAACAGATGGCTACGGATGCAAAGAAAGAGGAAAAAAACAGCTCCTGCTCTTGAAGAGTTCATAGTTTGATAATGGGGGAGCCAAATGCAAACAATTATTTACATAGGAAAATGAGGAGGCCATTCATTGGGGAAAAACTCTGATGCTGGGAAAGACTGAAGGCAAAAAAGAAAGGGGAATGCAGAAGATGAGGTGGATAAATAGTGGAAACAACGAACATGAAGTTGGACAGCGGAGGACAGAAAGGCCTGGCATGAGATGGTCCATGGGGTCACAAAGAATCAGACACAACTCAACAACAACAACATACAGGATGAATTTGAGGAGAGAGAGTGACTTCAAAGGAAAGATTAAGGAGAACTAGGCAAAGCTTCAAGAAGAAACAAGACTTTAGCTGATACCCGAAGAAAAACAGGGAAGCCAGGAGGCAGAGATAAGGAGGGACAACTCAGCTATGGAGGACAGCCAAGATAAAACTCAGAGTCAGATCATGGGATGTCTATTCAAAAAGCAGTCAGGAGGTCAGTGTCACTGAAACACAGAATAATTCTGAAACACGGAATAAGACGTAAGACAAGGAAGGAAGGAAGGAAGGAAGGAAGGAAGGAAGGAAGGAAGGAAGGAAGGAAGGAAGGAAGGAAGGAAGGGGGCA
>CM053625.1:241479329-241540466 GCA_028646595.1 Phalanger gymnotis
TATGGAGGACAGCCAAGATAAAACTCAGAGTCAGATCATGGGATGTCTATTCAAAAAGCAGTCAGGAGGTCAGTGTCACTGAAACACAGAATAATTCTGAAACACGGAATAAGACGTAAGACAAGGAAGGAAGGAAGGAAGGAAGGAAGGAAGGAAGGAAGGAAGGAAGGAAGGAAGGAAGGAAGGAAGGAAGGGGGCATGTTAAAAGCCAAAGAGAAGATTTTATATTGCAACCTGGAGGTAACAGGGAACCACTGGAATTTATTGAATAAGGGGATGATAAGATGATTCAAGTAGATCACATTGATTCAGTTTTATATTCTTTATAGTTCCGAATTCTTTTCCTCGCCCACCCATTGAGAAGGCAAGAAAAATTAAAACCATTACAAATAGCGTAGACATGCAAAACAAATTTCCACATTAGCCATGGGAAGATCACATTGGCAGCTAAGTGGAAGATGGATTGAATTGAGGGAAGACTAGAGGCAGGGAGAGCAAACAGAAGGCTGCTGCCATAGTCCAGATGTGAGGTGATAACGGCATAGACCAGGGTGGTGGCAGTATGAGAAAAGAGAAGTCGTCTCTCTGGGCGTTTCCTCATCTATAAGATGAGGACATTAGACTACCTGATCACTAAAGTCCCTTCCAGCCCTATACCCTATTGTATTATGATCCTAGTTAATAGCTAAGCACTAGTTATGATATTTTGGAATCAGTCCCTTTGTGGCATAGAATCCATTTTTCCCTTTTCTTACAAGAAGACCCAGGCTGAATCCTGGCAGGAAAGCACTGCAGCTGGTCCTACGCATCCAAAAACAAGCCGTTAATTGGACACTGAAGAATGTGGAGTAAACGTGTCAGAAATAAGCCACATTTACTCTGCTTCATCCATTTCACCCATTTCTTTCCTGTCGGTCATGGCTGCCCAAATACAGTGTCCCAAAGGTCTTAGTGTAGTTTTAATCTATCAAGGCTGAAAACCTCACTAAGATTTTTGTGACACCCTGTTGTTTCATTTGGTTACTATGCACCATGAGAAACAGAGAAACTGTGAAGCCTTTCTGTTTTGTTGCTATCAAAGATGCCATCACTCACTTCCCATGCTAAGAAACTAAACAAAGTATCTGTCAGCTGCTAGGTCACAGCCACTCCTAGGACAGGCTCATAATTTCACAGGTGTAGAACTGGAAGAGAAGAGACCTTAGGGCAGAGGTGTTAAACACCCTGCCGTGCTGCCAGAAGCAGATTAAAATGTAACCAGGTAATAATAAACAAAATAAATAAAAATATAATATAACATAGATAATATCAATCTATAGTTTTCTAAGTCAATATGCATCTTGAGTTTGATACCACTGTCTTGGATATCATCTTGAACAACCTCTTCATATTATAAATGATTGTTTCATTCTTTATACTTTATACTTTATACACCCAGGATTCAGCACAGTAGCCTGGCAAATAAAGGATGCTTAATATATACTTGATTGACTGATCGAGGAAACTGAGGCCCAGAGAAGTTCAGTGACTGGGCAAAGGTCATACAGGCAGGAAATAGCAAGAAGATCTGGGTCATGAGTCCAGTTCCTCTGACTGCAAAATGTCCTTCCTAATCCTGATCACACCTCCATGAGCTCAACCAAGACCAGAAATAAAGCATTTCCCATCTCATTTCCCGGTTTGAAGCAATTACGTGACACAGCATTGGGCCTGGGGTGAGGAAGACTCAAACCCAACCTACTAGCTTTGTGACCCTGGGCATTTAACCTCACTAAAAACTCTGCCTCCATTTCCTCATCTGTAAAATAGGAATAAAGAACATTCATCTCCCAGAG
Source organism: Phalanger gymnotis (assembly GCA_028646595.1). Classification (NCBI taxonomy): domain Eukaryota; kingdom Metazoa; phylum Chordata; class Mammalia; order Diprotodontia; family Phalangeridae; genus Phalanger; species Phalanger gymnotis. The sequence goes on from CM053625.1 coordinate 241,481,165, forward strand.
ATGTTATGAGAATCAAATAAGATAATTTTCGTGAAGTGCGTAGCACAATGTTGTCGTTGTTGTTACTCAGTCATTCAGTTGTGTCCGGCTCTTCATGACCCCATGGATCATAACACATCAGGTCCTTCTATGCTCCAGTATCTCTGGAAGTCTGTCCAAGCTCATGTTCATTATTTCCATGACACTATCTATACATCTCATACTCTGACGTCCCCTTTTGCCTTCAATCTTTCTCAACATCTGGGTCTTTTCCAATGAGTGCCATCTTCTCATTATGAGACCAAAGTATTTAAGCTTTAGCTCCAGTGAATAGCAAATACCTGGCACATAATAGGCCCTTAACTTCTTTTCCAGTCTCTCATATAGCCCTCTGCATGTGCATCTCCTCCAGATCTATATATCTGGTCTGAATATCTCTCCTTAATTCTAGTTACACATAACCCACACTAGGTGCCTGCGTGACACTTCCATACCTGAGCCGGAATCTTCTCTATAACAACCCCCAATAAGTGGTTATACAACATCCACTAGAAAACTTCCACATGTCTCAAACTCAGCATATCCAAAATGAGACTCATTACCCCAAACCTCCATAATACTTCCTTATCCCTGTTGAAGCTACTAAAGTCCTTCCAATAGTCCAGGTTTGTACATTTGGATTTCAAAATCCAAAATCTCCTTTCAAATCCAACTAGCAGGGATGCCTTGTAGACTGCCTCCATAACTCTTTCCTATTTCCACTTCTCTCCACTCACGGTCTCCAACTTTGTTGACCCAGAGGTGCAGAACCTGCAGCCTCCAGACCATATGCGGCCCTCTAGGTCCTCAAGTGAGGCCCTTTGATTGAATCCAAACTTCACAGAACAAATCCCCTTTGTTCTGTAGAACTTGGACTCAGTCAAAAGGCTGCACCCAAGGACCTAGAAGTCCACACATGGCCTCAAGGCTGCAAGTTCCCCACCTCTGGTTTACACCCTCATCATTTTTCTCCTACATGGCCACCCTGCTTCTAGCCTCTCCCTCTCCCATATTTCTTCTACATAGCTATCAAACTGAAATCTCCAAATCAGAAATCCAATCATGTTACCTCCTACTTAAAAATCTTCAATGGCTCTTTACTATCTCTAGAACAAAATACATATTCCTCTGCCTGCTGGAGCCCTTTATGGTGTGGTTCAACACCTACCTTTCCAAGCATCTCTTACTAACCCTCTTCAGTGCCACCTCCTACACAAAGCCTCTCCTGACTCTCACAGTTATTTGTACTTCTCTCTCTGTTAAAGAGGCACCTTTAAAAAATCAAGAAGACCTGGGTTCAAGTCCTGCCTGTGACACATGTGGCTGTGTTTTGCTGTGCAAGTCAATCTCAAAGTGCTCTACACAACCCTCTGTGACGATCAGGTACAGCGGAGGTGCCATCCTACAATTAGTAAAGGAAGTTTTCTCACCCAAAAGAGATGTTCTCTGTACCAGTGAAATCATAGGTCTGGTCCAGAGGTAAGGAACCTGCGGCCTCGAGGCTGCACGTAGCCCTCTAGGTCCTCAAGTGCAGCCCTTGGACTGAATCCAACCTAGAGAGCCACATATGGCCTTGAGGCTGCAGGTTCCCCGCCCCTGGTCTGGTCCCTACCTCTAGCCTTTTTAAAATTACTTTATATTTACTTATTTGCACACTTATGGTATCTCCATCCCCAGAAGAATAAAACTTCTTGAGGAAAAGAGATATTTCATCTTTTGTATCCCCAGGACCTGGCACAGAGTCTTGCATAAAGTAGGCAGTACTTAAGGTCATACACTTCAAGCTGACTATGACCTTGGAAGCCATCAAGTCCAACGCCCAACCTTTATAGCCTGGTAAAATGAAGTTCAGAGAGATGAAGTGATTTACCCAGAGTCACACAGCGAGGGAGTATCTGTGGTAGAATTTAAACTCAAGTCTTCTTCTACTTGGCTACATAGGCTTAACAAACGTTTGCTGAATTATACTGAATTCTTGGTGTCTTTAAAACTTTAAAGTTTAAAACTTATAAAATTCCAAAGCAGAATCCTATCTATCAAAGATGGTGAAAGCAGAACTTGATTGTTTAGACTTCCTTTCTCTTCTAGGTCCAATGATGAAATAAAAGGCTCCCTTCCTCCAAAATATCTCAGGACTCACTCAAATTTGTTTATTTATACAGGCTGAATTGGTTTTGTGGTCAGCAATTCTAAAAAAAATAAACGAAAACAAAGTCCATATACTTAATAGCAAAATGCAGAATTTTAAATTATGTGACAGGTGAGATAGAGATCTCAAGATAAAACATCACTACTGTAGCAAAAGTTGTGTAGCAAAGACACAAGTTAATACCAATTATTTTCGTAGTTGTTCAGTCATTTCAACCATGTCTGACTCTTCAGAATCACGTTTAGGGTTTTCTTGACAAAGCAGTTTGTCATTTCCTTCTCCAGCTCATTTTACAGATGAGGAAACTGAAGCAGACAGTGTTAAGTGACTTGCTCAAGGTCACACAGCTAGTAAGTGTCTGCGGCTGGATTCAAACTCAGGTCTTACTGACTCCAGGCCTGACACTAACCACTGAACCACTTAGCTTCCCCTCAATTCCAATCATACTCAGCATTATCTATGAGGAGTGCATTATAAACAACCATTGTGTTAAATGGGCTTAGGGTAACCCCTTTGAAAAAAGATGGCCTTAGCCCCTCTCAGTGCTAACCTTTCCCAAGCAGATGTCCTTCACTCAACTTATGTGATCAGCCACCACTTCTGGGGACATTAATCTGGAATGGCAACGATTGTCAGGCATGCAAGCATCTTTATTCATTTTTAAATAACTCTCAACATTCAGGCTTAAATATTCCCCGTATACTAACATCTAAATATGTGAAACTTAAAGGTAAAATAGGATATGATTTTTACAAAATGATTCACCGACTGCATTACTTTAAAAGATCAGGATTCCTTAGGGCTTTTTACAAATATTTACAAATATTTTGTTGCTCAGCACTCTTTAGAACTTCTTCATGTTCTCTGGAACCTTATCAAGACCACATCAACCCTGAAACTCACATTTTCTCAGTACTTCCTCTCCCTGGGGCCTCTTCTTCTCTCTGTCAGAGAGGGTGGAAGAGGTGGGTATGTGAGCTCCTTGAGAGCAGGAACTGTCTTTTCCTTTCTCTGTATCCCAAGTACTCAGCACAGTACCTGCAACACAGTAGGAGCTTAATAAATGTTCATGGACTGATTGTTTATTGTTGTGACTCAGGCCCTCATTGACTCTTACCTGAACTATTGCAGTAATCTCCCTGTATCTGGCCCTATCCTCCAGATGATCCTCCGCAAAGCTTCCTTAAGCACAGTTCTACCCATAATCATTGTCCTATTCAAAAAGCTTCTGTGGCTCCCTCTGATCTCTCAGGTAAACTACAAATTCCTCCATCTACATTTAAAGCCCTTTACAATCTGCATCTAGCCTATCTTTCCAGGAAGTTCACACATGGCTCCTCCCCATACGTTCTACATTCTGACCAAACTGGCCCATTTTGCTGTTCCTCATACATAGAATTCCAGCTTCCACCTACATGCCTGTGCACAAACTGTCTCCCATGATTAAAATGCTTTCTTTCTTCACCTAAACCTCTTGAAATCTTTAATTCTCTTGAAGGATCAATGCACATTCTGTCTCCTCTAAAAAGCTTTATTTCATCCAGTTGTTTGCCTCCCATCTCAAAATCCTTTTGTATTACTTCTGTGTATATGTGTATGCACATATATCTATGTACATACATACATATACACATACACATACACATACACATACACATACACATACACATACACATACACATACAGGCAATCATGTGAGACAGTGGCTAGAGCACTGAAAGTGCAGTGAAGAAGATGAGTTCAAATCTTGCCTCACACACTCCTTAACTGTGTAACCATGAATAAGTAAGACACTTTACCTCCCTTTGTCTGGCTTTCCTTATCTGTAAACTTGGGACCATAAGAGTATCTACCCTCCAGAGTGGTGGGGATCAAATGAGTTAATATAAGTAGAGCGCTTTGCATATTTAAATGAAGTTAAATAAAACACATTGGTGCTATATAAATGCTATTATAGTTAATATATTAGATATGTGTGTGGATGCATATTTTTAAATTTCACTTATCTGAATACATATTTTTTCCCTGCCAGTAAAATCTAAGTTCTTTGAGTGAGGAGACTTTTTTGTTATCGTGTCCACAGTGCCTGGTCATAATAGATGCCTGCTGAATTGAATTTCTCTAACTTGTCTAAAATTTATGTTTTCTTTTTTTCAAAAGGCAAGGAATGCTTTCTTATCTTCATCCTGACCAGTATTTGGTGAACAAGTCCAAGTTCACCCTGGCCCTGTTCTTATTGACTTTGATCTTGTATCTTTCCAGGATGAAAAGTCCTAATCTATTTTTTTTCCTCTTGGCAGTTCTCTTGTTATGTCTTGATTCCTGGTTGAGGGGGAGGGAGTAAGAAGGACAGAAGTATGGGACAGATTAACAAGTGACCTGTGAATAGGTCCAAAAAAGATAGGAGTGACAGAATCAAGATTCAAAAGGGTTATCAGTAAATTATTCTGAGGGGAGAGCCAGAATGCTAGAGAGAGCTGCATAAGAGACTAAAATCAGAATGTGAGAACAAAACATTAGGCAGTAGGGGTCAGTTGGCCACTGCCAGTTTGTCTTCCATAAACTTCCCTCCTCGCCCAAGTAAAGGTCACCAGGCTGGAACAGAGATGGCAACATGTACTTCCTTATGCATTCCAACTGCTTCTGTATTCATTTCAAGGTACTGAGCTAAAGTTCAGATCTTAGTGACCTCACAGAAAAGAACAAAACAAAGCAAGGCATTGAGGCCACCCCACCTCCTGATGGTATCTTGATTTCCATCTTCAGATGACTAGAATCAGGACATTTTTCTAAGAGTCAAATAAACGGTCTTTTCTCTTATAGCAGCAAACCCCAAGACTGATGAACTTAAGATCAAAGACTAAGATTTTAGAGCAGGACAGAACCATGGAGATCACCTCCTCCAATCCTTTAATTTTACAAGAAATTAAGGTCCAGAGAGGTGAAGAAACTTGGCCAAAACGGTATGATATAAAACCGATCTCCTCAATTTCTTTCTGCTTCAGGTAAGTTCTCCCAAGAAGTATTTTTTTAATCTCACTTTATTTTTCTATTGATATGTGTTCCCAGAGACAATGATCATTTCTATTACTTTTTAGCCTTCTATGTACATGTGAGGGTTTTCAGTTATGAAGAGATTTAATTTCAATTTTCACAGCAATGACAGAAATAGGACAGTATCATTATACCTACCGTACAAATAGTAGGACCATGGTACAAAGACATCAGGGGATTTGCCCAAGCTAACCACAAAAAAGAAAAAAAAATATGAAAACACATTGACTGCTCAGTGACAAAGAATGTGAAAAATAGGCTAGCAATCATTATCATTTCACCCCTTAGTGACTGGAAATGCAGATCACATAGACATTAAATTCTAAGAAAGATCTGTACATAGCTAAGGATCTAGAAGTCTGATAATACACTAAAATATATATATATGAAAATTGGTGAGGGAGTGAGCTTGGGAATTCCCCAAAATGGACTACCTTAAAAGGTAATATAATTACAGCACAGAGGTACATCTCTATAAGCGGAGAGACCACTGAAAATTAAAATTCTAAAGGCACAGAGAAATATCTATAAAGGAAAGTACAGGAGTAAGGATAATACCTATACTGTACCTGCTGACTTTGCAAGAAAACAGGACATTCCAACAGTCTCACTCCAAAATGAAAAAAAAAAAGAATAAAAAAACCACAGTGACAAATATGCACAGTCACACAGAACAAATTCCCACATTGGCTACAACCAAAAATATGTTTATATCTCCTTCTGCATTTGGAGTACATCATCTCACCATCAGGAGGTACGTGGTATGTTGTCTGGAATCATGGATGGTCATTGAATTGGTGAGAGTTAAGTCTTCTGAAGTTCTTGTTTCTTTACAATACTGGTCTACTGGTACTGTCCAGCCCCGTCTGCATCAGTTCACATCAGCTTTCGCTTCTGTCATTTCTTATAGCATAATAATATCCTATTACATTGTTGTTGTTGTTGTTGTTAATTGTTGTTTAGTTGTTTTTCAGTCATGTCTGACTCTTCATGACCCCATTTGGGGTTTTTGTGGCAAAGATACTAGTTTACCATTTCCTTCTCCAGCTCATTTTACAGATGAGGAAACTGAAGCAAGCAGGATCAAGTGACGTGCTCAGGGTCACACAGCTAGAAAGCGTCTGAGACTAGGTTTGAACTCAGGAAGATCAGCACCCTATCTACCGTGCCACCAAGTTTCCCATTCCATTCCATTGCATTAAGGTGCAATAATTTATTCAATCACTTACCAACTGATGAGCATCCCCTTGGTTTCCAGTTCTTTGTCACTACCAAAATTCTGCTACAAATATCGTTTTAGCTACAGGCCCATTTTCTCTTTCCCGGATCTCTTTGGAGGAAAGGTATAGGAAAGGGCACACTGGGTTAAAGGGAATACACAATTTAGTGATGCAGGGGGGGGGTGCCAAATATAGAGATAAGTGTTTCCCTCCATCCTTTCTATCCTCTTACACGTTTCTCTCTCTTGGCCCTCTGCTTTTCTCTTTATCAAGAAGAGTCGTGATCTTAGATCACTCAGCCTTAGTGATCTAGATTTTATAATATCTGTTTCCCCTCCCCTATCCATCTTCTCTTCCATCTCCCATGACAGGTTCCTACCCTTGTTTTTCTTCCTTCTTTCCTTCCTTTCCATTCCTTTTAAACCCCACTTCACAATCCACCCACTGAGGTTGAAATTTGTTTTGCTAATGACTTGTCTCTTCCTGAACCTGATCTTATTTCTAACTTCTTCCAGATCCCTCCTGTTTCCCAGTTGAGTTGAAAGTATTTCTACACTACAGTCTGAGTATGTATGTGTGTGTACATGTGTGTTCCACCTTCCTTTGTCTAGTTTATGAAACTGAAGTTTCAGTGATGATCACTCTCCCTTACTCCTTCATCCCTATTTGTACTATCTTCTTGAATACCAGACTACGTGAGACAGTAAGTTCCACCCTTTCTTCTCTAATATATTCCTTTTTCCTCCTTTTTCTTTCTTCTCTTAAGATCATCAAGATAGAATAAAACTACTCCCAAGACCTGTCTTATTTAATTCTCCCTATGACCTTTGATGACATTATGGTTCTGAGGAGACAATTGTTTCTTCTCCAACTGTTAGAATGCAATTACTTCACCCTTGAATAATCCTTTTGAATTAATTGAATGTGTGTGTATGTGCGTGCGCGCGCGCGCGCGCGGGCGTTTCTTTTAACTATGGTGTTTCCATTTCAGAGTTTCTATTCAAATAGCTTGGATCTTTTCATGAGTAAAGCTTGGGAGTTTCCTACTTCATTAAAAATGCATTTTTTCTCCTATATGATTATACTCAATATTGCTGTTATTTTGGTTGACTCTCTTTTGCCTTTTGGAATATCATGTTCCAAGTTCTCCTCTTTTTTAAAATGGTAGTCACCAAGTTTTATGTGATCCTGATATGGCTCCTTGGTACTTAAGCATTCTTTCTGATGTATGCAATATTTTTTTTGACCTACAAGCTCTTGATTTTGACTACAACATTCTTAGGAATGTTCCTTTTGAAGTTTCTTTTAGAAGGTGACCAGTAGATTTTATTTACTTTTTACTATGATTCATAAGTCTAGACTGTTTTCAATTGTGATTTCTCAAAAGACAGTATACAAGTTGTTTGGGTCAGGTTGGCATGGGGGAGGATAAAGTATGTGAGAATGAAGATTATTTCATAAATGAATTAGACTAGCTAGCCACTGAAGTTCCTTCTAACTCTCAAATTCTGTGATCCCATGATCATATGACATCAGGTTCAATGCCTTTGTGGCCATTGTAGACTACATTGGCCATGTTAGACTGGGTATCAAGTATTCGATAGAAATGGCTGCCACCATTAATGGTGCCATTATTATTACCAAGCTCTCTGTCATCCATGTGGGATGTGGCACTTGGGGAAGCAAAACTGACCATTCTTCCACAGAATCCTGAAAGATCACTGAGCCTGATCTCTGCCTCTGGAATACTAGTAACATCTCAGATATTCTAAGAAAGTGGCGATGATGATGACCCCAAGAGTCCCTTAAAACCCAACATCTGCCTACAAATAGGCAGCATGCAATGGCAATTTATAAGGATGATTCCTAAGTAAGCCACAAAGACCTATGAGACTATAGGTCAAATAGCTCTGCCCCTCACTCTAGTAGATGCAGACATAGAAATGTTCCGGTGACCTAAACATGTTATTCTATGTTGGTCTATGTGCCTGCTGTACTTACCAATCACAAGGACTAGAAAGGAAAGCTGCTCTCCCTGATAGAGAAGGGCAAAAGGGATTTCAGAATGCCTCTATAATTTCTGAGATGGAAGAAAGTGACTATTTTCCAGGGAAAAAAAGAGAAAGAAGGGATGAAGGACAGAATGAACAAATGAAGGAAAGAAGAAAGGAAGAAAGGAGGAAACAAGCCATTTATTAAGCACCTACTATGTGTCAGGTACTGTGTTAATTACAAATATCATCTCAATTGATCCTCACAATAATTCTGGGAGGTAACTGATATTATTTCCATTTTGTAGATGAGGAAACTGAAACAGACAGAGGTTAAGTGATTTGCTCAGGGTCACACATTTAGTAAGTGTCTGCAGCGGGATTTGAACTCACCATTCTATCTACTGAGCTAATGCCTGCCTCCAAATAGAAGAAATTGTTCAAAAGGGCAACTAGGTAGAAAAACACTCTGAGTGTAATCAACACTGTATCAAGAGACTGGCACATGGAAAAACATGACAGAGTAGTGAGAGGAGAAGCAGTTGTTCCAGTGTAGCTATAATGATAGCTGTGAAGCTGTTTCCACAGTAGTAAATTTGGGTGTTCTGAAGAAGCAGCTACATCCCTTACCCCACAGCATAATAAAGACATTGCACAGGTGCTGGCATGTGTGAGGAATACTATCGCTGACTCCCCAAAAGAAAAGTTACAGAGCAGTAATTGCTGATGCCACTGTTCATGAAACCAAATATATGTACACGCACAAAAATACAGATACACACATGTGTATGTACACATGTGTAGATGACATACATATGTGTATACACATTATATAAACACATATATATACATATAAAATTTTATTTGAACCTTCTAGCAACCCTGTGATTTATAGATGGATCCTTCCTATATGTGCCATGGACTAGGGAAGAGTGATAGACCTGGAGTCAGGAAGACCTGGTTCTGAATCCTGCCTCAGACATTAACTACTTGTTTGATCCTAGGCAAGTCACTCAATCTCTCAGCCTCAGTTTCCTCCTCTGAAAAAAAATGAGGGTGTTGGACTTGATGAACCCCTAAGGTCCTTCCATCACTTAATCTATGAGTCTACGATTTGTAGTCCCATGGTCCTGTCATCAGTTAGGATGCGTACCACTTCAGAGGAAAGAATGTTTCCCTTTTCTCTTTGTATCTCCTGCTCTTAATAGAGATAGTGCTTTGGCATATACTCAGTACTTAACAACTGCTTTTTCAGTCATTCATTTGTGAGGAAAGTGCATCGTAGAGCGGTCAGGTACCCTGTCCTCAGTCACAAAGCCAGTAAGCATTAAAAGGTGGCATGTCCACTACACAACACCGAAGACTTCAGAAAATATTCAATTCAACTTTTAAAAGTTTGTTAATCATCTACTGTGCACAAAGCATTGGACGAGGTACTGAAGGATAAAGACAAAGTCAAGAGTCCTCCCCTAGGAGTTGACATTCTACTAACAGGACGTAAGATGTACGTGCTTCAACATGCCAAGAGATCTCTGAAGTGAAAGTCATCCTTCCAAGGATACAAACACACATGTCAAGCTATTACTGCCCTTTGCCCACCCAATGTGAACAAAGGAGCTATCTCATTCTGAGATACAAGGCAACAAAGACTACAGAACATTCATATGTTGTCCAATTATGTATCCTAATGAAAGCAGGCCTAAATTTCCTCATCAAAAAGAATTTTTGAGCACCAATGTACACACGTGCTGATTTAAACATGCATCTGCTTTCTTCCTCTTTCAAATGGAAAACCTCCTCTGAAAGTTAATGTACAGTTCATGTCTCACCCTTCATCCAACTAGTTAAGTGTTGCTTTGAAAAGGAAATGAGGCTCATTTGAAAGAGATGGCTTATTTCTAAATATTACTGTCATTAATTTTAGGCACACATCATATATCGATGTGATCACAGTAAGATTCCTTCATATTACTGCATTGTTATGGGACAATATATTCCAGGAGAAATTTTCTAAATGCTTAAGTTCTTTCAATACAGAACTCCCTAGCACAGAGATTCATTATAAATAGAATTCTATGATTCTACTCCGTTGCAAAGTGCTGATGACTATTACCACAGCCAATCTGAGTATTTCCTGAAATGTCCTCGATAATTTCTTCAGTGTCGCAAACTATTAGGCTGCTTAAGTCACGAAACTCCAAGAGCCTCCATTTTCCTTATCCCTCTGAGAGGAGAAAAAGGTGGCTATGTACATAAATACAGCAATCTTATTACATCTCTAACTCACGGAACAAAAAAAATTGATGTACTTTTTCAACTACTGAACCTTGCAGGCCACCTTCCATGGCAGCCAGAAAATGAAAAATTATACTAATGTAACCTAATGGGGATGAGGGGATGTGTGACTGTCAGAGGAAAAGATAGACTTTTTGAAAAATGCCACAGCACAGCTTCAGTGAATCAATAGCCAAATGCAAATTCTGCCTAGAATGTTGCCTTAATAGAAGCACAGGTTCAGAGTAAGGAAGGGCCTAGTCAGACCACTTTGAGAGTGTCATGTGCAGTTCTGGGCACAACTTTCAGAAATGCTACTGATCATCTGGAATGTGTAGCAGTGAGCGAGGTTAGGAGGGATTTTGAGAGGATTCCATATGAGAATTTATTGAAAGAACTTGGGACGTTTAGCCTAGAGAGGCAGCAGTGAGAACTTGGGCTCAAATCCTGGCTTGACCTCTTATCACCTGTGCAACATTAAATAAATTATTTAAACTTAGTGCTTGATCCTTAAAAATGAAAGTGGCCATTAAGGTTGTTTCCAGCTCTGAGAAGAGAGAACTCAGGGGTAACACAGTCAATAAACATTTATTAAGTGCCTACTATGTGTCAGGCATTGTAGACATAGTAGCAGTCTTAAAGTATTTGAAGGAAAGTCATGTCAAAGAGGGATTAGAGCAGTCTTCCTTGGCCCTACACTAAAGCAATTAGGACCAACTGGCTGGACAGTTACAGAGAAGCACAGATAAGCTCCATATGAAGAAAAGCTTCGTAACATTTAGAGCTGTTCACACATGAGATGGATTGCTTCTTAAAGAGTGAGGTCCCCACCACTGCAGATTTTCAAGAGGCTGATAAATGACTCTTTGTTAGAGGTTCTGTAGAGGAGATCCCTGTTTAAGTATAGATTAGAATTGATGGCCTCTGAGGCTTTTTCTGCTTGTTAGATTTACATGAGCCTATACCTTCAATTTTTTATAAGGAGCCATTGTGAGTGGGGTAAAAGGTCCAAGAAAACTGTACTGCAGAGTACAATAGGATAATGGTATCGGATTCCAACCCGCAACCTTTTTATAGAGGTGAGAGTCACTGTCACACAAACAATAACTTCTGATCGATTACTAAGAGAAGGCACTGTGCTATGTTATTTTAGGGATACAAATCTAAAAGTATGGCTCCCCCTTCAACGATCTCATCAGTCATTACGATTAGTACTTACACAGAACTTAAAGGTTCACAAAGCACTTTATGTATATACATTACTTCATTTGATCCTCACACACACCTGTGAGGGAGGTAATAGAGGCATTATCCATATTTGACAAATGAGGAACTGAAGCTCAGAGAGGTTAAGACATTCAGGCATGTTCATATAGCTAATAAGTCAAGGGACTTACAGCAAATACAAATAAATCTAACACACACAATTAAATATCAGGTATAATAGTGAATTACCCCTCAAAAAGGGGCTGTGGGAAGTCTGAGAGGAAAAATCATTATCAATTAGGGGATTAAAAAGTATCATAGAGGAGATTGGGGGTTGGGTAAGTATCATGGAGGATGGGATTTAAAGAATACCAAAAGCAAATAAGCGAAAAAGGGCCAGGAGGACATTGCAAGCAAAGGGAACAGGGTGAGCAAAGTCACAGAGGAATGAAAACCTAAGGTATGTTTGGGAGGCAGAGAATAGTCCAGTTTGGCTAGAATGCAGAATGCATAGAAAAGAAGAATTTTAGATAGTGCTGAAAAAAGAAGGTTGGTACCAGATTGTAGATGATCTTGATTGACAGAAAAGAATGAACTTTACTTGAGAGGTAATGGGGAGCCACAGAAAATTTTTGAGCGAAAGCGTGATATAACCAGATCTATACATAGGCAAGGCTGCTTTGGTAGAAATATAAATAATGGATTGGAGTGTGGAGAGAGGAAAAGCAGGAAGATCTTCAAGGCGGATATTGAAATATTCAAACCGATGGGGCAGCTAGGTGGAGCAGTGAGTAGAGCACCGGCCCTGGAGTCAGGAGAACCTGAGTTCAAATCTGGCCTCAGACACTTGACACACTTACTAGCTATGTGACCTTGGGCAAGTCACTTAACCCCAATTGCCCTGCCCCCCCCAAAAAAAGAAATATTCAAACTGAGTTGTAATTATGGCCTATATTAATTAGGGTGGTAAAAGTGAAAACAAATAAGAAAGGAAGAGTTGGAGGCAGGGGAGGGATGGAAGGAAGGAGTAGAATCAAAAGGCCTTGGTAATTAACTGTAGAAGAACAGGAAGTGGAATGAGTCAAGATGGCAGACTTAAGAGGAAGCATTTTTGCCTATCTCACCTAGCACCTCCTCCACAACAACCTAGAAAATGTACCAGACCAAATTCTGATAGAAAAAGCCAAGAAAAAGTCAGAATGAGTCATTTTTCCCAGCCCAGGAAAGCTTAGAAAGACAGGCCAAGGTTTGTACAGATTGGGGTACGGGCTGGCCAGGAGTGTGGCATGGCACCAGTGCTAGGAACAGAGGATATCCCAAACACACAGGTACAAAAAGGGAGCCAAGCCAGGCCAGAGAGGGCAGGAAGCACCAGGGCAGAAAGAATGAAAGAGTAGGAATGTGGAATGCACTAGGAAAAGGGACAGGAAGAACGGGGAAAAGTATCTCACATAAATGAGACAGGCAAGACAGTTTATATAAGGGAAAGGGCAGTGAAAGGCAAGTGGGCAAGATTTAAATATCAGTCACATCTAAATTGGCTCAAGTAGGAAAGAATGTACATCCATGTGCAGCTGGGTACAGAAATTCATCCTACCCAACAGGGAAGTAGGAGGAAAAGAGATCAAGAGAAAGGAGGAGCTAGTAGGGGGAGCGGGGGAGGAGAGGGAGTAGAACTAAGAAGTGGGGGATAGATTAAGAGAGGCACGGATATAAGCAAAGCAGACTCTTAAAAGACAAGGGACAAGGTAAAAAGGGACAAGGTAAAAAGAGAAAGATAAGTATGAGACAACATGACGGAAGGAAATACACAGTTAGCAATCATAACTGATAAAATATTAAAGGATAGAAGAACGGATTAGAAACCAGAATCCAACAATAAGTTGTTTATAAGAAACACACTTGAAACAGAAAGATATATAGAGAGTTAAAATAAGGGGCTGGAACAAAATCTATTATGCTTCAGCTAAACAGGAAAAAAGCAGTGGTACCAATCATAACTTCAGACAAAAGCAAAAATAAATCTAACCGAAAGAGACAACCAGGGAAACTCTATTTTACTAAAAAGGTACCATAGAGGGCAGCAAGGTGGCTCAGTGGATACAGTACCAGACCTGGAGTCAGGAGGGCCAACCAACAAAACAACTGTAGACAATGAGTTAATATCAATACTAGACATATTTGTACCAAAAAGTATAGTATTCTTAAAGGAAAAGTTAAATGAGTTACAGGAGGAAATATTGTAAAACTACGTTAGTGAGGGAACTCAATTTATCCCTCTCAGACCTAGTTAAAATCTAAAATAAGATAAATAAGAAAGAAGTCAAGTAGATGAATAGAAGTCCAGAAAAGCAAGATCTGATAGGTCTTTAGGAAAAACTGAATGGGAATAAGAAGTAATATACCAATTTCTAGGCTGTGCACATGCTCTTCACAAAAATCAACTATGTATTAGGGCATAAGAACCTCACGAAAAAATGAAAAAAAGGAGAAATGTTAAATGCATCTTTTTCTGATCATAATGCAGTAAGAATTACATCCAAAAAAGGGCCTTTGAAGCATAGATTAAAAATTACTTGGAAACTGAATAACTTAATCCTAAAGAATGGGAGTATCAAAGAACAAATCATAGAAACAATCAATAATTTCATTAAATGTGACAATAATGAGACAACATACCAAAATGTGTGAGGTGCAACCAAAACAGTACTTAAAAGAAAATTTATATCTCTAAAAATATACACCAGTAAAAAAAAGAACAGATCAATGAACTCAACATGCAGCTAAAAATATTAGAAAAACAAATTTTAAAACCTTAATTAAATACCAAAATAGAAATCCTGAAAATCAAAGGAGAGATTAACAAAACTGAAAGGTAAGAAAAAAAATTAAAGTAACAAATAAAACTAGAATCTACTTTTAAAAAATAAAACAAAAAGCCATTAGCTAATTTGATTTTTTTTAAAGAAAAGAGAAAATCAAATTACTAATATCAAAAATGCAAAAGGTGAATTCATAAGCAATGAAGATGTAATAAAAATAACGATTACGGAGTTATTTTGCTCAACTATATTCCAATAAAACTGACAATCTAAATGAATTGGATTAATATTTATAAAAATATATTGCCAAGGTCTACAGAACAAATCTTATCTCAGAAAAAGAAATTAAGGAAGTTATAAACAAACTCTCTTTGAAAAAATTCTAGTTGATAGATTTACAATTGAATTCTACCAAAATTTAAAGAACAATTAATTCCAATATTATGTGAAGTATTTGAAAAAAATTGATACAGGATTTCTGTCAAATTCCTTCTATGACACAAATATAGTATTGTTACTTAGACCAGGGAGAGTCAAAACAAAAAAAAAAAGAAAACTATAGACCAATTTCTCTAAAGAATATTGAAACAAAAATTTTAAATAAAATACTAGCAAGGAGACTGCGGCAGTATATCACAAAGATCCTACACTATGACCAGACTAGGCATGCAGAATTTGTTTAATATTAGGAAAACTATAAGCATAATTGACCATATTACCCAAAAAAATCATGATTATTTTAATAGACGTAAAAAAAAACTTTTGACAAAACACAATATCCTTTCCTGTTTAAAAAAAAAAAGCACGAGCAAGCATAGGAAAAAAATCGAATATTCCTTAAAATGATGAGTAGTATCTATCTAAAACTAAGAGCAAATATTATCTATGATAGACATAAACTAGAAGCCTTTCCAATAAGATCAGGAATGAAGCAAGGATGTCCATTAACACCTTTACTATTCAATGCCATACTAGAAATTCTAGCTATAGCAATAAAAAAGAAGGATTAAGCAATGAACAAATAAAACCATCACTTTTTGAAAATGATAGGATAATTTGCTAAAAGAATCCTAGAAAGTCAACTAAAAAACTCATCAAAACATATAACAACTTCGGCAGAGTTACAGGATAAAAAAATAAATGTATACAAATCATCAGCATTGTGGTATGTTACAAAAAAAAAAACAAGAAAAAGAAGAGATAGAAAGAGAAATTCCATTTAAAATAACCACAGACAGTATAAAATTCTGGGAAGTCTACCTACCAAGACGCTCCAGAACTATATAAACACAGTTGCAAAACACTGTTCACACAAATAAAGACATCTAAATATCAGGGAAAATAATCATTGTTCATGGGTTAAATCGACATAACAAATATGAAAGAGCTAAATTAATTCGGTGCCATCTCAATTAAGCAAAAAAAAATCACTTTTTAGAGCTAGACAAAATCATAACAAAACTCATCTGGAGAAATAAAATGTAAAGAATATCAAGGGAATCAATGAAAAAAAATAGAAAGGAAGCGGGGGGGGGGGGCAGGGCTAGCAGGACCAACCACTAAACTATACTACAAAGCTGTAATTATCACAACAATTTTGTTCCGAATAAGAAATAGTTGATCAACGAAAGAGTTTAGGAACACAATAAAGAGAAGCAAGTGAGCACAATAACCTAAAGTTTGGTAAACTCAAAGATGCCAGGTGTTGAGGCAAGAACTAAGTATTTGACAAAAACTGTTGAGAAAACTAGAAAGTAATCTGACAGAAGCTAGGCACAAATCAACATTTCACACTGTATACCAAGAGAAGCTGATAACAAGTTCAGGACTTATATATAAAGAGTGATAACATAATCAAATTAGTGGAGCTTGGAAGGAATTATCTGTCAGATCTACGGGTAAAGGAAGTGTTCATGACCAAAGAAGAGATAGAGAAGCCCCCAGGATAATTCTGATCACATAAAATGTAAAAGGTTTTGTATAAACAAAACCAATGCAGCCAAAATTTAAAGGAAATCAGGAAACTGGGGAAAATAATCTTTGCATCTAGCTTCTCCGATATCTCATTTCAAAAATATATAGGGCGCTGAGTCAAATTTATGAGAATAAGAGCCAGTTCCCAATTGATAAAGAGTCAAAGGATGTGAACAGGTAGTTCTCAGAAGAAGAAATCTAAGGTAAAACTAGCAATATGAAAAAATGCTCTAAATCACTATTGATTAGAGACTATTTCTATCTCCCCCCTCCCAAAGCTGGTCAATAAACTAGCGGAACACACACCACCCCTACATTGGGGAAGAGCTTGCATCATCCTCAGATTGTTAGTTCTGACTTTCCTACTTGCCCGAGTCTTAGCTGGGTTAGTTTCTCTCTTATTTAAAATGGCAGGGCTTTTAGAGGGAGTCTCAGATCTTATATTTGCACTTAGGGAGAGAGAACATAATCTTTTTTAACACTATCCAGTGATGTCACATTCTTTCCCCCCCTCCCCCCACATGCTGCCTCCCTGAGTCACTGCCTAGCCACCAGTAGTGTGTGGGGAAACTCTAAAATATAAGGCTTGGAGTAATTGATTGTGGTTCAGTCATTTCAGTTTTGCCTGACTCTCCATGACCCCATTCGGGGTTTTCTTGGAAAAGATAATGGAGTAGTTTGCTATTTCCTTCTCCAGCTCATTTTACAAATAAAAAAAAACTGAGGCAGCAAACAGGTTAAGTGACTTGCCCAAGGTCACATAGCTAGTAAATGTCTGAGGCTAGATTTGAACTCACAAAGATGAGACTTCCTGATTTCAGGCCCAGCCCTCTAGGTACTGCACCACCTAGCTGTCATGTAATTGCTGGAACAGCTGCTATGCTTCATCAAAACTAGTGTAAAATCAACAAAGCCATCACCAATAATGGATATAGATTTTATCCACTTAAGAGTAGTAAGCCTGTATCACCTCCAGGCTCTCTAGACTCGTTCTGTTTCAGTGAGAAGAATTTGACCCAAAAGTTCACAGAACTACCCAGAGTTCATCTGTGACTACACAGTCATCTGAGTTCACTGGTCTTACTAAGCGTCTTACGGCCCAAAGAGTGAGGGACCAGAGATGAGATAGGGCTCTTCGTGTATCTTTTTGTCTTATAACCATGAGCTCCTTGTATATGTACTATTTCTACCCTACCCCTACCCCCATTAAACTATAAGCTCCATGCAACTCCTTCAATGCCTGTCTCAGTGTTCTGCACATAGTAAGAGCCTGGCAAATGTTGGCTGAAGTTTCAATAAAGCTTCTTCTATCAAGAGGCATGACAAAATAAAAGGCAACAGTGATGGGTCTGATCTAAGCCTCTGAAAAATGGTCCTTACATACTCAGTAAGGTTAACATTTGGCTAGAAAATAGGTTTTTAATTTTCTCAACCCATGTCTACAAGACAACTATTTTTGTTAGGTTTTTAATTTTCTGTGGTCCACTGAATATATTTTAAGATAATTTAATCTATTTGCCATTTTTTCTTCTTCTTCTTTGCTATTTTTTTCCCTTTAAAAACATTGTTTATTAAATTGCTTGCCTTCTCAATAAGGGGGTAGGGAAGGGAGGGAGTGGGAAAAATCAGAACTCAAATTTTAAAAAGAATGTTAAAAATTGTTTTTACATGTAATTGGAAAAAATAATTTTTTAAAATTTTAAAAATTATTGTTGGATGGAATGGCTCTCTGGGAAGGGAAAAGGAGAAAAATTGGGAGAAATTTTGGCAATGAGAAAGACAAAAGATATCAATTTTTAACATCTGCATCAAAGATAACATTCATTCATTTATTCACTTTCTCTCTCTCTCTGTCACTCTCTCTCTCTCTCACTCTCTCTCTCTCTCTCAGATGTGGAAAATAGTTTCCCCTCCTAATCTTAAAGATCAGATCTGTAATCTTCAGTACTCCACATGTCCTCCTAAGCCAAGCAATATACCTTTACTCAAACTTCTTTCATTTCAGACTGTCACTAAAAACAACATTTCCTTCCCCACCTCAGGTAACCAATATCAAGGCACCTCCTTCCTCTACCTATTATCTAATTCTGTTTTCATGAAAAGACCTTACAGTGGATAATAAAACATACTTTCTTTCCCTTGGGGGAAATGGGAGGAAGGAAGGTTTACAGTTGTGGAATATTTCAAAAAAAAGTTGATTCGATAGATAGTTCATTTACCAGTTTTTCTTTGTTACGAGGAAGATTTTGATGAGAGTGTATCTAGAACTGACAGCAGTGCTTTAAAAAATCATCAATAAATTTTTTCCCTAAAAAAAGCCTCTTATAAATTCATTCACATTGAATTGTCAGTGAATGATGAAATTTAACATTACTTAAATCAGGAGTATTTTTAATAAGGGACAAAGCCACTATGTTTGGCTTAAGTCAACTAAATTTAATTGTGGAATGTGGGACATCAAAGCAGATTGTCTTTTTTGGAAAATTTAGGAGGGAGACAAGGAGATCTTTCTCAACTCCCTAAAATAAAACCACAAAGCCCTCCAATTCTACTTATTCCTAACCCTATTCCCCCACCTCTATTTGTAAGAAGAGAAAGTGCCAGAAATGATGGGTGGTAGGTTTTGGTTTGGGGTTTTTCGGGCTCTCATTTTAGTCCATGGAAACAAAGGACAATGTCTGCCCAAAAGGCAACATGTTACATCATTAAGCCAGCAGAGAGAAGTGAGGCCTATTTCACTTAAAAACCACTTGCCCCATGATTGAGCTATGACTAAAAAGTTCAGTTGCTGGTCATCACCAGGTTTTATTTTGTGATTCTGTGAATTGTTTTTCCAGGCTCTGTGGAATAATTTGTCATTTTAAATATTAAGCAGACACTAGACCACAAAATAAAAGTCAAATGTTCCTTTGAAACTGTATTTGGTCATTTTCCCCATATGTGTATCCCAATATTGGCTGAGGAAAAAAGAAAAACATGAAGTCTTTCATAATCAATCCTTAAGTGAAAAGAAAAAGATCATTTGACAGCTTCTCTTCCAGGAGAACAATGGGAGTCCAAACTGTTGAAACCAGCTCTCTCCTCCTCTTCCCACTGAAATGCAAACCGTATCATACCCCACATATAGCATGGGCTTTTCCAGCAAGCATTTTATGGGAACTGTGGAGGTCCTCTACAGAGAATTAATGGGAAAATGCAGTCAAGAATCACAGAGGAGGAGAAGAAAGTACCAACCCCCCTAACGGCCAAAGCAAAATGGAAATAAAGAAAAAAATATACAATTCTAAAATCACAGGTTTATGGCTAGAAGGTACTTCAGTGCTCATCAAATCCATCCCCCTCATTGTCCAGGTGGATAAAATGAGATCCACACACATACAGTGACTTGCCCAAGGTCCTGGCAAAATCCTCCAAGTCCAAGGTTCTATCCACTGTATCATGCAAGGTCTTTCCTTTAAGAAAGTGACCAGAGAAAGCATCTATCCTGCTGTCACATCTTCAGCAGCATTTTACTGCCTCTAAGATCAAATAGAACCTCTTTAGCTTGGCATTAAAAGCCTTCCATAACTGAATTCCCATCTCCTTTCTCTAGCTTATTTCATATCTTTCCCCATCACACAATCCACATTTCTCCTAGATGTTTCCCAGTAGCTATTCCCTAAACTTGGTGTTGACATCTGATTCCCATGCCCTGGGGCCATCTCTCACTTTTGGTATATTCTCCTCTTCTCACTTCTACCTCTTAGAATCCCTCACTTCCAGATCTTTCACCGTGGGCAACCTCTGCCTGTGGCCAGATTAGTGACTGCCCCACCCTGACCATCTTCTGGAAAACTTCACTATTAGAGTCGCTGCTGAGCAAGTACCCTTTTCATACCCCACCCAGCAGCACCACCTCCATCCTCTTCTACCACCACCCCTAGCATTCAGTTCTAGAATCATGATCCAGTCAACTTTGCCATTGCTTCTAGAGGGATGCATCAATCTGCTCCCCAAGAGGCCCACTCACTAGCCCCATAACTTTCTGAACCAATGTGCCTCTCTCTGACCAAGGCTCCCCTGCGAGCATTGTCTTTACCACTAGAATGTAAGCTACTTCAAGGCAGAGACTGCCTTTGCTTTTGTATTTTATCCCCTCTGCCCCTTATAGCACAACGTTTGACATGTGTTAAGCACTTAATAAATGTTTTTTTCATTCATTCATTCGTTCATTCATGGCCACTGCCTAGGGGAAGCTCCCTCATTAAACTGAGATCTCCCTAAGGTACTATCTTTTGCTCTTCTTCGTATCCCCAGAACTTACCCAGTGCCTGGTATCTTGTTATTGTTGGTGGTAGTTATTAATTCATTTCAGTCGTGTTCAACTCCTTGTGACATTTGGGATTTTCTTGGCAAAGATACTGGAGTGGTTTGCCATTTCCTTCTCTGGCTCATTTTACAGAGGAGGAAACTGAGGCAAACAGAGTTAAGTGACTTGCTCATGGTCACGCAGCTAGTACATGTCTGAGGCCAAATCTGAAAGATGAGTCTAGTACTCTATCCATTTCTCTAACTAGCTGCCTAGCACATAGTAGGCATTTAATAAATGCCAATCAACTGACTCATTCCCCTCCTCAGTTATTAGTGTTTTCTCTCTCCTTAAATAACCTTGCATTTATTTATCTGTGACATGCTGGATCCATTCCCCAGTAGGATATTAGCTCCTAGAGAGCAGATACTGCTTTCCACTTTCTTCTATGTATCCCCAGAAATTCGCTCAATGCCTTGCACATAGTAAGGACTTATCAAGGGTTGGTGGAATTGAATTGTACAGAATTCATGTCCCCAACTCAACGAAGCAAAATTTCTGCCAACCATCCAGGAGAATATAAACTATTTCCTTACACAGAACTTTTCTTTGGTGTAATAACAGCCAAAATCACCTGGGGCCCAAACTCCTGAAGAAGAGCCTTTCCACCTGAAGTTCAGAAAGCTTTGGACTACAGTCCAATCACCAAGGTCGGTCCTCGAAGCCTTTCCAGTTTGGCAGGGTCTGCCAAAGCTTTGTGCTCTGCTGACACAGGTTTCCAGAATTCAGGGTCACCTCAAAGCCAACATGAGGCAACCATTATCAGATGACAAGAGAGTGGGGGGGGGGGATGGAGAACAGACACAAAGAGGCAGCATACTACATCCTCGATGTCAATCTAAGTTACTCAGGCAAAAGCCAGTCTGGGGCTCAGGCCACTGGGACTGGCTATTTGAGAAGGACCTCAATTCATCTGACATTTCCATAACTTTCCATTTCACTCAGGCCAGGAAGCTGTGATGGATGAGAGGCCAAATCAGAAGACAGTGTTCCAGGAAAAAGATGGGGCTCTTGGCAGCTACATACCCAAGGTTGTGTAGGTACAACACTAGGGAGTTTTATTATTTAGTGTCACCACCACCACCACCCCCTTCTTCTTTTCTTCTTTTTTTTTTTTGGAAGAAGCTTTGCCCCAAATGACAATGAATTAGAATGTTTCATGCCAGTTGAAATCCCAAAGTTACTGTGAATGCTCTAAGAAAACTCAACCCCTTTACTTATTTTAGTCTTTCAAATGAAAAAAATCCCACCCAGATGCAACTGCATAAAGAAGGTTGTGTGGTGTTGATGACTTGGGGGTTGAGCCAGGAACAGCAAATGCAATTGCTTTCCTGGGCAGACAAGAAATACATTTATACACATTACATGCTACACACTACAGCTTCTGGAAACATTCAGCTAGTCATCATGAGGTATTTTAGCAAGGGAAACAGCACAGGGCTTCCTTAAATGTTAAGTAAACTGCTGGTAGCGATCAACTGCTTTAATGTCTACTATGGAGGCCCTTCCATTTTTCCCTAAAGAAAATGTGTAGGAGGATGTCCCCAGAAACAAATCTGCATCGAGCAGCAGCCTAGGATAAGGAAAAGAGAACTGCTTTCAGATTTAGGAGAGACCTACATCTGACTTGTACTTCTGACACTTACTGGCTGTAGGACTGCAGGCAAGCTACTTACCCTCTGTGAGACTCAGTTTCCTCATCTGTAAAATGGAGTCAATAATAACTAAGTTCTCATCTCATGGGATTTTTGTGACAATCAAATAAAATCATGCCTCCTATACCACACTGTGCATGCCATCTTCATCCTCAACAAACAATAACAATATTTATTATTTTATTACTTAGTCATTTCAGTTGTGTCTGACTCTCCGTGACCCCATTTGGAGTTTTCTTGGCAAAGATACTGGAGTGGTTTGCCATTTCCTTCTCCAGCTCATTTGACAGATGGGGAAACTGAGGCAAGCAGGGTTAAGTGACTTGCCCAGGGTCACACAGACAGTATATATCTGAGGCCAGATTTGAACTCGCAAAGATGAGACTTCTTGACTCCGGGCCCAGCATTCTAAATACTGCGCCACCTTGATGTCCAATAATTTGTGTTTATTTGAAGCTTTGTAGTTGGCAAGGGCACTTGATGTACATTTTCTTATTTAATCCTCACAAAAATTCTTTTTGAGGTAGAAACTATAGCTATGATTGTACCCATTTTACAGATGAAGAAAGTGAGGCGTGCAGAGTCCAAGTTCCTTCATTTGCAAAATGAGGATAACCGTACCTGTGCCACCCACCTCACTGAGCTGTTGTGAGGACCAACTAGAATTAGGTTCATAATCATGCCCTTTGTGGACCTCGAAGTGCTACACAAACGTCGGTTATTATAACATTGTTACAATTGTGGTCCTTATCTAGATCTGCAGCTCGGGACTGCCTCCCTCCCTGGGAAAACATACAGGGCATGCGGATGAGTGGATGGGACCACTATGACCAACAAGAGAGGAGAAAGTACGCAGCTCTTAATTTTGCCTCAATTCTCTCTGCCAAGGAAAGTGATTTTGAGATTAGGAAGGATACAACAAAGTAAACGTCAGCTTAATACAAGCAAACTCTTCCTAACAGAGCGATCCAAAAGCAGATGGTAGACTTGGGAGGTAGTGCTCTCCCCTTCACTGGACTCTACAGCAGAGGCTGCATGACCACTTGCCACAGGAATCTTGTCAGGCCCAGGTTGCATGAGATGGCCTCTGAGGTCCCTGCTAACTCTGAAAACCAGTGATCTGAGGACCACAGAACATCAGCCTAAGAGGGTCTTTCTTGTCATGGCTGACTCTCTGGGACCCCGGTGGGGGGTTTTCTTGGTGCCACCTAGCTGCCCAAGAGGTTCTACTACAAGGTTTGGCTCAAGTTAAGGACAGCGGCTAATGAAATAAAAACATGACTTTTCTATTATTCGCAAGATTGTTTTACTTGGGAAATCTTGTTACCAGCAGAAAAAAGCAACCTCGTAGATCTTCTACAGCAAGACAAAGAAACTTGCCTATTTAGGAACAACCTCCCGAAGTTATTGATGTTTTACATGACTTCATATACCATTAAAAGAAAAAAAACGAGTTGAAAGCTTTCCTTTCCACCCCTCCACTCCCCCCACCACTTTTCAGAGCAGAGAATTCTGTAATACATCTAGATGTTCTAGCCAGGCAGCATTCAGGGAAAAGAAGAAGAAAAATCAAACACACTACTTGAGCTTCCATCTTGTCATAAAGCCATTAGAGCTAATGAAAAATAATAGCATTGTTAAGTTTTATTTATAGTTTCTTCTTAATAAAATGAAAAATGAACTGGAAGACTCTGGTTATAAATTTTTAAAGACTTTAAAGGTCCCATAACATAAGCAAATATATACGTGCGTGTGTATGAAAGCTTAAGACTTAAGGAAGGAAGGAAGGAAGGAAATAAGGAAATAAGGAAGGAAGGGAGGGAGGGAGGGAAGGAGAGAGAGAGAGAAAGGAAGGAAGGAAGAGAAAGAAGGGAAGAGCAAAGGAAGGATGGAAAAAGAAAGAAAAAAGGGAGGGAGGGAGAGAAGGAAGGAAAAGAGGGAAGGAAGGAAGCAAGGAAGGACTAAGAAAGTTGCTTCTGTTCCTGCTACAGCTGGGTTAGGCATTTTCACTTCCGGTGCACCATGAATAGGTAAGCATTAATCTAGAATGAATGCCACTGAGGACTTTGGGACATAACAAATTTACGTGGGGATCCCTTCCCAAATCCAATTAACATGTGCACAGTTTGGTCAGAACACTACTGAATGGCCAATCAGTCCAACAGGAGTCAGATATCTGATATGTGTGTGGGGTACCTGCCCTCCAGTCAAACATTTAGACTCCTCAAGCTCAGACCAGTCAAATTAAATTTAAAATGTGCTTTATGCCCTTCAGCATCTCAACATAGTGAAGCTGAATGTCAAAGAAATACTATGACCTCATGGGAACCAAAAGAGCATTTGGATTTATGTGGCATGTTTTATTTATCTAAATGTTTCAACATCTATTATCTAACCTGATCCTCACAGGGTGGCACTCATTGTCATTTCCATTTCACAGGCTATTTTTAGGAAAGTGTGGCCCAGAGAAGAGGTGACTTGTGTCTGGACCCACACAAAAGGAATAGGTGTGTGTAGGATAATGCTGCCACAAAAAAAAAGACACAAATATAAAAGATTTAGCATGAACATGGGCAGCCAGATCACTCAGTGGAAAGGGCCCTGGGCCTGGAGTCAGAAAGACCAAGTTCAAATTCAGTCTTGGACACTTAACTTGCTGTGAGATCTTGGGCAAGTTACTAAACCTTTGTCTGCCTCAGGTCCTTCATCTCTAGAATGGGGATTATAATAGCACCTACTTTCTGGGGTTGTTTGTGAGGATCAAACAAGATAATTGTCAAAAGCTTAGCATACTGCCTGGCAACAGTAAACACTCTATGTGTTAGCTATAATTATCATCATCATTATCGTTCACACGAGATAAACTCAATCACCCCATACTATGCATCGTTCCCTGTTTGTTTTGGCTGACTTAAGTCTGTGATGATTTACTCTTCCCTTTGGGGTTGCTGCTCTGTCTTGTGGATTTACCTACCCTGGTGAGATCTCAGACCCAATTCTAACATACCATTTTGTTAACCTCTTGGATGACAGCTGGAACGATTTACTGGGACTTTACTCCCTGAGTGTGGCCTCTCAACCACCTTTGAACACATGAAGTAGGTGCCTCTTTCTCCAGAGGAGCCAAAAACTCAAAAATCTACAAAAAGTTGCATCAGTTACAAAGCAGGGACTATGAAACTGATCTCCCAACTCCTAGTGTTGGGCTTCAGGGGTTTGGCAGTGATTATCTCCAATTTATCCTCTACTTATCTTGTTTGTGAATAATTGTCCACTTGCTGCCTCCCCCATTACACTGTAGGTCCTTGAGAGCAAGGACTGTCTTTTGCCTTTGTTCATATCTAGCAATTAGCACGGTGCCTGGCACATAACAGGCACTTAAATGATGCTGACTGACTGAGTTCTTATTTCAACACTATTTGTGACTTGTAAGTGTAAGTAACACATCTTAACCTCTGTTGCTATGATACTCTTTTATCTACAAAATGAAACTAATGTATCATCATTTATCTCTATCTCAGGATATCTCTATTTACCTACGCATCCATCTGTCTATGATGTCCAATCACTAGTCTTCATTAACAAAAGACAAAAAAATTGAGAGAAAAAGCCGGGGGGAAGAAGAGACATATGGAAGATACCACATAAACCTTGATGGATCCGTGATCTTTTCAATAAATTAATAAATCAACAAGCATTTGTTAACCTTCTATGCTCATGAGACTCTGTTCTAGGCACTGGAAATACAAAGCCAAAAAGGAAAGAAACAATGTTTCTTCTCAAGGAGCTTACACTCTAATGTCTACCAGGGTACCCCTTTGCTGGGGCAGGGATGCTAGGAGATGAGAGTGATGCTTAAGAGAAGAAAAACTGAAGAAGTTCCTGTCAGACAGCCTCAATGTTCTCAGTGAAATAGGAGGTTGTCATTTGCCCCAAGAGTCATTAGGACAGATGAAGTTGGGGGCTTCAGGAGGGAGAGATCTGTAACACTCACTGTGAAAATTGAGATGGGAAGTCAGGAAGGTTAAGTAAATAGTAATGAGAACCCAGCTGAGGTTATTATGCATAATAAATTTATAATTGGTGATATCAGTTCAATTTTAAAACTTTTTGCAGTGATTTTTTGGCATTCTAGGAGCAAGAGTAAAGGAATAAACTGGTTAGTGGTGATCCAGAATTCAGAATTAGCAAGGTGGAAACTGCAGAAGGATGGATGTCCATGAGTTGATCAACCACGTGACAGCCACTGTGCTAGGCCCTGAGGAGGGGGCAGAAAAGGAGGAGGAAGAAAATGAAGAAGAGGAAGAGGAAGAAAAAGAAGAAGAGGAGGAAGAAGAAGAGTAGGAGAAAGAGGAGAAAACAGTCCATGCCTTCAAGGAGTTTATATTCTATTAAGGGAGGAAGGGGGGAAATACAAAGTGATTTTGGTCCCTGGGAGGCATTAGTGCCTGAGAGAATAAGTAAAAGCTTCACGTAGGACACTGCCCTTGAGCTGAGCTATGAAGGAAATTCTAGACTCTCAGAAGGTAAAAAGGAAGTGCATTTTAAGCATGGGATCCTGTATAAAGGCAAAGAAATGGTACATGAAATGGCAAGTGTTAGGGACAGCAAGTAGGACACTTGAGATGGACAGTAGCCTGAGTGACGAGGAATAATTTATATTAAGTCTGGAAAGGTTAGCTGGAGCCAGACCAGACTGGAAAGGGCTTTGAATTGCAAACAGAGAAATTTGTATTTCATCTTAGAGGAAATAGGAAGGTGAGGTGACTGGTGACTTAGTAATGAAGTAGACAGGGTATGGAAAAAAGTGAAGCCGGAGGATAGGGGATGAACAATGAGGGGCAAAGGGACCAGATGCCATGAGGAGAATGAAGAGTGTATGGGCTACGCAACTCTATAAAAACTTGGCATGTTGTCTCCCCCATCAGACCATGACCTCTTTGAGAGCAGGGACTATAAGGTAGTGAGCATTCCAAGCACAGGGAATAGCCAGGAATAGTTTTCTTGAGGGTGCAGTGGGACACAGAACTAGCCTTAGAGTCAGGGCGGGCCAGGTTCAAGTCTCAGTTCTAATACAGATAGTGTCTCTGTGACTCTGGGCATTAGTAGAGGCAGTTCCCTCGTTTGGCATTTTCTATACCAACATAGTGCTTGACACATAACGGGTGCTTAATAAATGTTTACTGATTGATTGACACCAGTGAAATCTGGTCCAAAATAAAATTCGAATGTTTACATGCATAAAATTACTATGGCTATTTATGGGCCAAAGACCTATGGTGCACTTCAACTACTCAGTGCCAGTGGAGCCACATTGATGAGTGATAAGGACATGATCCTAGAGACATGAGCGGAACACTTCCATAGTGTCCTCACCAGATCATCATCGATCAATGCTAAACTCATTGACCATTTACCTCAGGATGAGGTCAATTCCTCCCTAGCTGAAGTTCCAACTGAAGAAGAGGCTCATAGTTTATATAATAATGTATACTATATAGTAGTATATACTATATTATACCTCCTGGCTTTCTCGTCTTCCTTCAAGTGTTAACTAAAATCCCACTTTCTGCAAGAAACCAGTTACTCAATCCTCTTTAATTTTAGTGCCTTCCCACTGAGACAATCCCCCAATTTATCCTATATTTATCCTGTTTGTACAAAATTTTTTGCATGTTGTCTACCCCATCAGTCCATGAGCTCCTTGAAAGCAGGGGTTATTTTTTTTTTTGCCTTTCTTTTTACCCTTAGTATTTAGCAGAGTACCAAGCAAATATCAAGCACTTTATACATGCTAGGTGGCTGACTGACTAGTATCATTTTCTGTAAAGCACAGACTGGAGAACTCTGGAATGTTAGAAGAGAGCTTTGAAAAACACATTTTAACAACAGCCTCTTGAAGGCCTTATCACATTGTGAGCTAAAATCAGTTGAAATAGTATATTTCCCAAACATAGCACAAGTGCTTAACACGAATGAAAAAGAACATTTTTGAGAATAATGTCACAGCACCCACTGGCAAACCTAAGGAATCACTGCCCCCCACTCCCCCTCCCACACACACACACACATATTCTGTTTACCAAATCAACAGGCTGAGCCTGCTTTGCTGTTATCAGGAACAGTTTCCTTGAAACCCTCAAGAGGAAGCAACCCTTCCTGAAAGGAAGCCAGCTGCTGTTATTCAGCTGAAAGCAGAGGTAGCAAGAGCCACAGTGGCTGAGCCTGTAAAGAAAAGTTGGGGGTTTTTATTTATTATTTTGGCAGGTAGCAAAGAGACTCATTTATCCAAGTCAATGGCGTAACAAAACTCAGACAGAACACATAGGAGAATACATACCAGACAATACAGAGTGAAAACAAAAGAAAACCTTTTGACCCAATGACAAACTTTCTCGTAAGCAAAAATAAGAGTTGAATAAATGATCACCAAAGTCCCTTCCAGTCAGTGATACAATCATCCATAAAGGCAGAATGGTGGGGACCAGGGAGAAGCACAGGAAGTCCCTACAACTAGCAAGGAGGAAATAGCATGTTGGAGAACAAGTCATACTGAGCAAATAGGATTTGGGGAAGTGGGGGAGGGAGACCTACAGGGTACAAGTTTTCCCAATGAGGAAGATCAAGGAATCAAGACCAGAGTAAACTGAAACCAGAGAGAAAGCCAGTAGCCTCTGCGCCTGCCTCTCTCTCTCTCTCTCTCTCTCTCTCTCTCTCTCTCTCTCTCTCTCTCTCTCTCTCTCTCTCTCTCTCTCTCTCTCCCCCTCTCTCTCTCTCTCTGTCTCTCACTGGAAGCCTCCAATCAATTCAATAAACATTTATTAAGCACCTAGTATGTGTCAGGCACTTTGTAAGTGTTAGGAATACAAATCAGAAAGATAGCCCCTGTCTTCAAGAAGCCTACAATCTAATAGGAGAAGACAACACATAAAAGGAAGTTGAAAAGGAGGTGGGGGGAAGCTACCAGCAGGTACCCTGTGTGGAAGCATGATGTTCCATGAAATTGAAACGAAGCAGCGCCATTAATAGAAAATGGAGAATTACTTGAAAAGTTCTGAGGCCTATATAAAGGAAGATTTTGAGAGATTTGTTACCTTATTCCAATCAGTGGAGGAAAGTAACCAAGAGAGCTGAGAATATGCTCCAATACCTTAAATTTTCAACAAGGAAAATTAAGTCCAAAAAAGGCACCTTATAGTCTGAGGGGTACATGAGAATGGGAGTACTACCCCTTAGTAAGCTGGAGATCTGGTAATGGAATGATTAGAAATGAGCCTCAAAACTTTTGTTCTTTTCAACTGGCAAAGCCACCTCCTTCTCTCCCATTGCTGTCAGTGAATCAATAGCAAGTCCTCACCTCAGAGACAATCTCCTACAAAATAAGAGATATTTGGTTGTCTTGGTTTGCCATACATACCCACAGACAGTGATTAGGGGAGGTCTAAAATCTAGGTCATTTAAACCTATAAATCTACAAAGATAGCTCTAGAGAAATTCAGATGGAAGCTGGTCAAGGTTTGAGATGATAGGCTGTGCCCACAATATTCGTAACAAATGATGGAACCACGAAATTCTGGGTTGGCCTGCTTTAAGATTCTAGGTAGTGGAATTCCTATGTCTATGACCAAATGCCCTGCATAATTCTGCACAATTAAAAACTCTGATAACTGACTAAGCAACCCAAGGAAAATATCCTTGACAGCTTGCTCACTGCTGGATGTCCCTCAGAAGCTGCCCAATCTATAGCACAACAATACATACTAGGTGAAAAGCTAGCCAAAGGAAAATGCATTTCTTCACACCAGCTGAATCAGGGATGACAAACCTCTACAATTTGATTTCCTTGTGTGCGTGCGTGTGTGTGTGTGTGTGTGTGTGTGTGTGTGTGTGTGTACTAAGAAGTATATGCCTATATTCCCACACACACAAAAAAATCAACTAAAGGCCACACAAAAATAAAAAGCAGTAATTTGGGGGAGGGATGCTAGAAAAATATAAAGTATTCAACTCGCCTTTGTAAATTTAGAGCAAGAAACATAAAACTGCATCCAATAAATACAATGCTAAAAATACGCTTTCAGGCCTTATGAAAAAGGGAAGAGCCAGAGAGGAACAGAAGAGGAATATACAAGGGGAAAAAAGAGATAACAAGGCAAAGGAGAAAAGGTTCTGTAGGTTTCTAAATGAGATGAACCGACCTTGCCGAACATTGTCATTTAATTTGTGAATTTGGGTAAGTCTCAACTTCTCTGGGAATCAGATTCTCCATCCTTAATATGCAATGAGAGCAAATAATAGGAAACATTTGTTGAGCATGTACTGTGTTGAAAATGTTGTTTTCAGTGCTCGGAGATATAAAATTCAGATGAGATACAATCCATGCCCTTAAAGAGATTGCACTCTAGGAGGAGAGGTCAAGGCATTGGCAAGTAGCTATAATCTACAATATTGTTGTGGCTGTTCAATCATTTTCAGTAGTGTCAGACTCTTCATGACCACACTTGGGGTTTTCTTGGCAAAGATACCGGAGTGGTTTGCTATTTCCTTCTCCAGTTCATTTTACAGATGAGGAAAATGAGGCAAACAGAGTTAGGTGACTTTCCCAGGGTCACACAGCTAGGAAGTATTTGAGGCCAGACGAACTCAGGAAGATGAATATTCCTGACTCCAAGCCTGGCACACTAACTTCTGTGCCACCTAGCTGCCCCTATAATCCACACTACACTATTACATGCTAAATGCATTGTGCTATGTGAAGTCTGAGTTGGAAAGTCATCAGGAACCAAGAAGATCAGGGAATGTTATTCCCTGAAGAGGTGATATTTGAGTCATGCTTTACAAGGTTTTAGAAGACCTAGAACTCTGCCACTTACTATGTAATAATATGCAAGCCACATCACTTTTCTTAGGTTCTTCATTTTTAAAACAGGGATAATAATGCCACTTCTACCACCTACCTTCAAGCATACAGTATGAAGAAATAACTCTAACTCTGAGAGGAAATATAAAATATTTTGATTATTCATGTCCCCCTCTATCCCTGAAATGACATAAGACTAGACGCAGAAATACTGGAAGCTTAATTTCCCCCACTTGAGAAATATCTCCAGTAGAATGTCGACATGAAGCCAACTTAACCCCAGAAATTATCAGCAAATGCAAGCTTTTAAGATCTTTTTTAAAAAACTTCCTATAAATTAATTCTAATTATTCCTATGTAAAAATGTATGATTAGGAAGTAATGGAGATGCTTCTATTCAGTGAACAAGTAGGCTTCTGTAATTCAAGTGTCAAGAGATAATTACAAGCTAGACAGCACTTTTGTGGTAGCATAGAATTAGAAATAAAATAGGTACCCTCAATTAAGAAATGGCTAAACAAGTTGTGTACACCTGATAAACTATTACTGAACCATTCAAAACAATAGCTACAATAAATATAGAAAAGCATGGGAAGACTCCTACGAACTGATGCAGAGTGAAATAATCAGAACCAGGAGAATAATATACATTACGTCTAAGACAATGCATATGGAAAGAGCGACAATAACAAAACAATGCTATGAAATTATGATGACTTAGACTTGGCCCCAAAGAAGAGGTACGAGAAACCACTTACTGGGGTTCTTTACAGTGAGTAGAGGGGCCAATAGGTGTTGAACGTTGCATGTATTGTCAGAATTTTTCAATATTTTGGTATTCTTTTTCCATTCAATTTTTTCATTCAATATTTTTCATTCTTATAAGGGATAGCTTTCTTTGAGGAAAAAGAAGAAGAATTTGTAGTAAACTATAGAAACAGAAAAAAAGATGCCAATAAAAATTTTAAGATACAAATATAAAGAATTCTAAGAAACATCTGAGATTTACATGAAGTGAAATAGGATATAGGAGAACAGGGAAAATAATATACATAATGACTACAACAATTACAGGGAAAAAAATTTAAAAATTCAACTGAACATATTATAATGACCATGCTTGAGAAAAAGTACCTTACTCCATAGCAAAGATGGGGGGAAACTGTGGGTACAGAATATTGCATATATTGTCAGGGTGGATGAGTTGTTTTATTGTGCTGAAATGCTTCTATTCCTCTTTTTTAATCTTTGTTACAAAAGATGAATCACTAGTTGGGGGGGGGCACATTCAGAAATAAGGGTGATGTTAAGAGACATAATCTAAAATAAACTTTAAAGCAAAGAAAAAATAATTATAGGCTAGAAGTCAATCCAACAAGGTTGCAGAATTCACCTCCTTATTGCATAGTCTCTCTCACAATGCAATAAAATTGTCTGTAATAGTTGTTTATGTTTACATAGCACCTTAGAATCTACAAGGTGCTTTCTTTAAAACAACCTACAAGGTATGAAAATAAATTATTATTGTTCCCACTTTACAGATGAGGAAACCAAGGCCCAGGGTGGCACAATGATTTGCCCATAGCTAATAAGGGTTAAAGCCAGGACTAAAATCTAGATTCCTGACTCTTAAATCCAAGACTTTTTATTTTAACCTTCTTTGAATTCCCAGGACTTGGCAGAGTGCCTGGCACAAAGTAGGTGTTTTAAAAATGTTAGTTTACTAACCAATTGACTTTCTATATCTCATGCTTTCTCTCATCAGCTAAAAGTCTGAAACAGTAAGAAAACTTAAAGGTCAGTTTAAAGATAACAAGTTTGTCAGAAATCAGCATTTCACCCTTCTGCTGACTAAGCAAAAATCCTGTCTTCTTCACTATCTATCTATGCCCTAGCCTAGCCTTCACTGTAGCATTCTAGAATCTCACCATTTTTCCTAAATTAAGTGAAAAGAAATAATATTCAATTATCTTAAGATTATCTATTTCACATCCTAATTGCTTTTTAACACAGCTCTGAATTTCCTATTAATCTTTTAACTTCATCTTTCAAAGAAGAAAGGAATTTGAAAAGCTGCATAGTAGCATGAAGGGAGTGATATACTTTGAGTCAATGGACCTGTATTCAAATTCTGACTCTGCCACTGACTACTAGTGTGATATTGGGCAAGTCCCTTAATCCAGGTAGGCATAGAAGTGGGTGGTTCCCTGGGCATGGAGTCAGGGAGCCCTGAGTTCAAATCCATCCTTAGACAATTACTAGCTGTGGGACCCTAGGCAAGTCACTATATGTGTGTGTGTATGTATGTATGTATATATGTGTGTGTATGTATATATATGTATATATATCTGCCTCAGTTTCTTCAACTGTAAAATGAAGATAATAAAAGCAACTACCCCCCAGGGATGTTGTGAGGGTTAAATGAGATAGTGTTCGTAGAGTATTTAGCACACAGTAGGTACTTAATAAATGCTGGCTTCCTTCCCTTCTCTCTGAATTTCAGCTTCCTTATGAGAGATTCGACTAGCCTTTATCTCTAAGGCCCCTTCCAGCTCTGACTCCTCTGAGTACCTCTGCCTTCCAACTCTGAGTGATCTCAAGCAGTAAGCCCTACTTGTGAGTCTTATGATTCTCTCAGCACTCTTCTAGTAAATTACAAGGTTATTTTTTTAATCTAACTTTACTTATCCATTTTCTGGCCTTAATTTATGTCTCTCAAGCCAGGATGCAATATAACTCTGGGTTCTCATAGGTCTTTAAAGAGTAATTCATAGTGCTTCTGCAAAGCCAGGGCCAATAAAAAGCAAAGAATGATCATAGAAGCAACGGTGGAGGGGAAAGTTTTAAACTTGATATTTTCGTCCTGAAATTTGTATCAGTCATCTTTCCCACAAGGGGTATCATTCACTTTTGGGGGGAAAGCAAGTGAAATGAAAAGGGGAGGATGAAGGAGGGAGGGCAAGAGGAAGAAGGAAACTTTTCCGATTGCAAACAATACATTTTAAGTACATTTACCTTGCCTGTAAAATAAAGTAGGCTAAATTCTGTGAATTACATGGCAGGAAGAAATGGGTTTCTGTTTGTCCTGCCTGTTAGAAGGAAAGTGAAAACTTAAAAAACAAAATACTCATTTTAATTGTTTAAACCTTTAAGTTACTGTCAATATTTAAAAACAAATGCAAGAAAAATGTGTGTATGTTCAACAAAAACTGAATATACATTTATGCTGTTCTTCCAAGGATTACCAGATATTTCCCTTGAATATATTTCCTTCTCTACTCTCTATCTACTGGAAAATTTCACCAGAGTTAAGTCACACCACTTCCTGCTCAACTCTTCTTCTCCAGCCCCAGAAATCATGTTTTTCTGACTTAAAAAATAGGTATTATTCTCTCTTCGCTTTTCAAAAGCACTGAAATTGTATGACACTTTTTTTTGATGAAGGGAGAGCTAGGCAATCATAAAGTTTAAAAATCACCGCCATAGAAAAAGATCACAGAATCTTAGAGCTGAGAAGAACCCTATAAACATATCATCGAATCCGGCATCCCACCCAGTAAAGGAATAACAGCAGCAGATGATGTTTGAAGGAACTGAGATGTTTAGCCTGGAGAAGGGAAGACTCAGGAGGGCCCTGACAGTTGTTTTCAAGCGTTTAAAGGATTGTCATGTGAAAGAAGGATTAGCCTTTTTCAAGGAGAGAGGGAATTCAAAGGTGGAAGACGGTACCTTCTTGAACTACTTAACCACAGGGTTAAAAGTGTGAAGGGAAGAAAGTGAGACTACATCAGGGTGACAGAGGGCCTAGACATCAAAGTGACAATGAAAAGCCCTTGAGAAGGAATGAGACACAGTAGGAGAAATGGGAAAAAAAAAAAGGAAAAGGTCATCAGCTAGAGGAATTTCAGAGCTTAAGGGCTTGGGAGACAGGAACAATTTTAGAATAGTGAGATATAAGATATAAACACCCTCATTAGTGGCCCAGGGAAAGTAGTCAGGAGAATTAATTCAATCAATCAACCAATGAGCATTTTTCTACCAGAAATCCTTTGGATTTCTTTGTTATCGCTCAGTCGCGTCCAACTCTTCGTGACCCCATTTAGGGTTTTCTTGGCAAAGATATCGGAGTGATTTGCCATTTCCTTCTCCAGTTCATCTTACAGATGAGGAAACTGAGGCAAACGGGGTAAAGTGACTGGCCCAGGGTCATACAGCTAGAAAGTATCTGAGGTCAGATTTGAACTCAGAAAGATGAGTCTTCCTGACTCCGAGTCTGGCACTCTATTTTCTGTGCCACTTAGTTGTATATGGATTTCTTTGGACTTTTCTATAATGCCCCCAAGATCCTTATCATTGGGAAATTTCATCAAGATATGAATGCAAGATATAATATGCAATATTATATAATAATTATAATATGATATATCATAATTATAATACACAAGATAGAATCAAGCTTTGGTACTCGTACCTCATCAGAACCCTCTTTTCCTCCGATTGATGGGTAGAGTCATGAACTCCAAAATCTCCCTTTAAAGCAGGGCTGTCCAACCTTAGGTTACCTTAGGGCAGCATTAAAATAAAATAATTACTCAAGGGCCATACCCACAATAAAAAATACAGTACATTAATAGAAAGCAGGGGAACACACGTCATCAATACGAGAGGCGAAGGCACAAAGTGCAAAAGCAAACACAAAACGACAAAGCAACAACACAACAGTATAAGAGTAGGTGCATACTGACTAGTCTGCATCGTACAGATGGAATGCATCCCACAGATCAACTGAAAATTCCATACGATATGTTCTGTCTGTAATACTGATTAAAAACACCAAAGAAAATTAACATCAATGAGATTATTTATTAGTGATGGAATTAAAAAATCTAATATGCATTCCACGCAAATTATTATTTTATTTTTTTGCTCATGAAAATTAAAACCCACAGGTGGGCCACATAAAATCGCACTGCGGACCACAGGCCATATTTTGGACAGCCCTGCTTTAAAGGAAGGGCTCAGGGCAGCCATATCTGTATTTCTCACCAGTCTGTACTCTTTTAGGCTTCTCTTAGGTATCTTCTTCACCTCCCCTTCCTTTTTAGTTTCCCTTTATGTGTTGTCTTCCCCCATTAGATTGTAAGGTTCTTGAGGGAAATTTTTATTGACTGACTGATTATTAAGTATTTGCTACCTGCCAAGCCCTGCACTAATAGTTGGGGATATAAAGAAAAATTAAAACATCCCCTTCCCTAAAGGGGCTTGACCTCCTAACTGGGGGCACAATAAGGTAAACAGAGGGACTGAAAGCCCTGCTCATCAATATAAGTAGTAAAGTCCCAGGGTGAGAACAAGCATAAAGGAATGGAAGAGAAGACCCGGAGGCAAGAAGATCCCAGAAAGTGGGATCTAGGCAACTATGGAAAGAACTGGAATGTGTGAACCTCAAAGTGGATGGTGGTGGTGGAGGGGAGGTCGGGAAGTGACACCTGAGAAGGAACATGCTGATACTTGAAGACAACCATCTTGTGCCTTCTCAAGTCTTCTCTACACTAAACAGACCCAGATGCTTTAGAAGGCATGTCTTTGCTGTACTAATCACCTTCCTTCAGACAAACTTCAGTGTTTCCATTCTCCCCTTAAAATGTGCCATCACTTCTCAGCAAACAGTCTCCCTTTCTCTTCCCAACCAGTAGAGACCCATTCATTGCTCCCCAAACTGTAGGTAAAATGCATCACTCATGTTACTTTGGGGTTCTATGCAATTTTCAAAGACCTTCTCTTGTGAGAATCCTATAAAGCGGTACAAGTATTATTATCCATATTTTACAGATGAAGAAACTGAAGATGAGTCAACTTCTTGAGGTAGAGAAAGCAAGGGACTTGGAAGTGGATTCAAATCCAGTAAGCTCTGCTGCTTACCAGCTGTAGAGCAGCCCCGATCAAGTCACTTACTCCTTGTGGACCTCAGTTCTCTCATCTGCAAAGTGAAGAAGTCAGGGATAGCTAGCTGGTGCAGTAGATACAGCACCAACTCCGGAGTCAGGAGGACCTCAGTTCATATTCTGCCTTATAGACTTACTAGCTGTGTGACCCTAGGCAAGTCACTTAACACCAACTGCCACAAAAAAAAGTGAAGGGGTCAAGCCCAGTGACCTCTAAGGTCCCTCTCATCTCCAACAATCTTTTTTAAGAAGTGACTCTACCCATGTCAACTTACCTGGAAGTCTCTATGGCCTTGAAAGAGATCCTGGTTATGTCTTCTGATGTTAGGTCAGCCAAAGGTCTTGACTCTTCTGCTCACTGGACTGTGTC
This sequence comes from Phalanger gymnotis, assembly GCA_028646595.1. Classification (NCBI taxonomy): domain Eukaryota; kingdom Metazoa; phylum Chordata; class Mammalia; order Diprotodontia; family Phalangeridae; genus Phalanger; species Phalanger gymnotis. The sequence goes on from CM053625.1 coordinate 241,519,051, forward strand.
TGCTGGGTTCCTTCTACCACCCAATATTAAATTACTGCCTTTACTCTTTCCCTTTCACCATACTCAGTACACCTACTCTAGGGAGAAGTTTTGGCTACTATGATGTGCACCATGTTTATAAACTAGATTTTTCTAAATCCCACTGGAGAGGTGTGGCCTCTATGTGGAAAAGACCAATATTCAACCCAGTATGACAAGGGAAGGAAGGGAAACGATCTACAGGACCGCAGGATTTAGAGATAAAAGAGGCTTAATGGATCATATATTCTAAACCCTGGTTTTGCAGAAGAAGAAACTGAGGCCCAGAGACATAAAGAATTGTAATCTCCCCAAGGTCACACAGGTAGTAGGTGTTAGAGCCAATTACAAACACTAAACTCAAAAAAATGATTAGCCAACACTCTCTTTTTGCTATAAAAGTCATTACCTACATAAACAAAAGTGTTAGCTAAAAAGCCTGACTCTGTAATGAGTCAGCAAAGTTCCACATTTACTACTGGATAAGTAAAAAATTTAAATGGACAGCCCCGATACCGTCTAATCGCATTACACATTTAAGCAAGTACCAAGCATTCTCAGTAGCTACAACTTACTCCACTGAAAACACATTTATGCCTAATGAAGTGGACTGCATATGCAAATTAATAGCTGCTAATTGACTACAGCTTCTCCTTTTCCATAAAGTCAATATTTTTTCTGGATCGTTAAACGCACTTCCCAGCATATTAATTTCAAAAGAAAATTAACAGCTATAAAAAAAAAATTATCAGGTGCACCTAATGAAGAGATTCAGGACCTGATGAAGTAAAGATTAAGACCTCCTGCTGTTTCCCCACCTCTCTCTGGCCCTTCCCCAACTGAAGAATTGAGCTGAGCTGTACTTGATCGTTGGCTTCGTTTGAGACTCAAAACAAATGAGCAATTAGTCGACTTTAAATTCATTGTGAGAGTTTTTGCTTAAATTTCAAACTGGTTTAAAAGGAGCACTTATTTCTCCACATTCTTTTTTTCCCACTTGAAACAGCAAGAGAATACAAAAATAGAGAGGTCTGGAAGCCAATTTCTAGGGAGTCACTGGGCCTCTGGATGAAATTGCTTTTCATATCCTAATGCTCCCAACATTAAGTGGATATAATTTTTGACTTGCTAATAAAAGACTCAGACCTCCCACTAAAGTTAAAAAGGCACTGGCTGAAGGCAAAAAAGAAATATTAGTTCAAGCCCCTCAAAATCTCTGGTCATTTTCATGCTGTGAAATCCTGGGCATCGTTCTCAAGACAAGGAATTGTTTACCTTCAAACCTTAAGTACATTTTGTTGGCTCTCAGTCGAGCAGATGTGAGGAGTGAAGGGATTCAGAATAAGGCTCTAACTTAAGCCTTGCAGCCCAAGAGGATATGAGTGGATTGGAGGAAGGGGAGGAAGATGGGGCCATATTTAGACCAGGGGGTTGTTTTTTTTTTCACTTAGAACTCTTAAGGGACAAGGGGGCACACACAGTTAACTCCTCCTGTGCTGCAAGTCTGATTTTCTGTGTGAAAAATATTACCTCTTTTGAAAAGCATATAATCAGGTTTAATAATATACTTTTGCCACTTAATAACACTGTAAGGGGAAATATTTTTTAAAAATGCTTCCAAAACAAGTGACTAAATTACAATTTATAAATGGACCACGACCCAAATTCAAGTGTCAGTACAGCTGGCTTGAAATAGAATCCCGACCCATAATCCTGTTATTAATCCAAAATACTGATAGTTGAAAGGTCAGAGTTTTTCTGAAAGCAGAGATAGTAATATTGTTTACTTTTATCATTTACTTTACTGGCTCAAACTTCTCTTGTCACCTTCTAATTTTCCCTCTCTTTCAGGTATTTACATCATAGTCTTCCAGAAAGAAACATTTCTTAAAACTAACACATCCCAGGCTGAATTTCCAACACTCAATGATGGGCCAAAGGGAACAGACAGGGAAGGTGCCTATAGTCAAGAATTCATTCACTTATTCATTCAACAATCACTGATTACTTACAGTGCACCAGACACTGAGCTAGGTACCAGAAAAACGCAGAAAAAACATGAAACAGTCGCTTTCCTTAAGGAGTTTACATTCTATGAAGGGAAAGAACATGCACATATAAAACATAATATGAAATATATACAAAGTGTAGACTCTTCCTGAGCTCAAATCCATCCTCAGACACTTACTAGCTGTATGATCCTGGGCAAGGCACTTAACCCCATTTGCCTCAGTTTCCTCATCTGTAAAATGAGCTGAAAAAAGAAATGACAAACCACTCCAATATCTTTGCCAAGAAAACCCCAAATGGGGTCACTATGAGTCAGACACAACTAAAACAACTGAACAAAATTTCAAGGGTTAGAGGGAAGGGGAGAGAGAGAGTATCACTATCCCCAGATAAGCAGGCAGCCTTGTGCACTCATTATCCTCAGGTTCTACTCTCCCCACAAATGGTGGTGTGTGTATGTGTATGTGTGTGTGTATACATACAAATGCATATGTGTGTGTATGTATTTCTGAAAATGGATCCAGTCCTTGAAAGTGAGTGGGCTAGTTACATTGGAGCTAAGCTGTGAGCCAAGGCTAAGTGGAAGAGCCATCACATCAGACTCAGTCAGGTATGAGGCTGCCAAAGTTCATTCTTCCCTGCTCCTCTTCTGTTCTAGTCATAAACCTAATCTTCCATGCCTTCGATGGAGACATGATATTTCCCTAATGAAGTGAGACCCCCCCCACACGCTTTGTATGGCATACCTTTACAGCTAGAAAACACTACTCCCAGGAGCACAGAAGTAGAAGAGGCATCAGAGAGCAGCTGACATAAACTTTCTATTTTAAAGATGACAAATTTTGTGATCAACTGTGAAAGACCTAGCTACTCTGATCAAGACAAAGATCCAAGATAATTCCAGAAGACCCATGCTATCTGCCTCCGGAGAGAGAACTGATGGCCTGGGTGCTGATTGAAGCATATTTTTTTTGCTTTCTTTATTTTTCTTGTGTGTTTTCTTTTACAACATGACTAATATGGAAATAAGTTTTGCATGACTTCACATATCTAATCAATATCATATTGCCTGCCTTCTCAAGGGATAAGGGAGGGGCAGGAGGGAAGAAGAGAATTTGGAACTCAAATTATTTTAAATGTTCAAAAAATGTACATGAAACTGGGAAATATTTAGTGAAATAGGATTTTTTTATACGAGAAATATACATGGGAAATGAAATCACATAGGTAGTCAGTGGCCATCGCCATTTATCTTGACTTTTGTCTTTCCACTGGGCTCTGATGACTCTGGAAGAGAGTGAGGCTGACAACTTTGCACAACTGCCTCACTTAAATCCCAATCATGAGCAAGTCTTCAAAAACAAAGGACAAGCAACATTCCTCGAACACAATACTACATCTCCACATTGCATTTTCCCTGGCTGTCTCCCATACCTGGAACTCTCTTCCTCCTTCTCTCTGTCTCCAGGCTTCCCTGGCTTTCTTCAGGTACCAGCTAAAACGCCACCTCAACAAGGATTTCCTGATGTACCTTAATGCCTTTCCTCTCCAATTTATCTTGTATATATCTGGTTTGTACATTTTTCTTGCATGTTGTCTCTTTCATTGGACTGTGAGCTCCTTGAGGAAAGGGACTGTCTTTTGCCTTTCTCTGCATCCCCAGTGCACAGTAGCTAGAACATTAGTAGATTCTCAATACATGTTTATTGACTTAATCTACCCAGCCACCGCAGAGTTTCTCTCTATCTCTCCTTCTCTCTCTCTCTGATCCACTGACTCCAGCCTCCTTGCTGCTCCTCAAAGACACTCATCTTCTGACCTGATGCATTTTCAAAACTGGCTGTCACTTTTGCCTGGAATTCTCTCTCTCATTTCATCTCAGTCTCCTGACTTCCTTAAAGTCTCAGCTAAAATCCCACCTTCTTCAATAATCCTTTCTAGTCCACCTTAATGTTAGTGCCTTCTCTCTGAGATTATCTTCGATTTATCATGTGTATGCATATGTATACACATATACACAAATATATACATTTACATATAGGCATGTATATATGTGTACATAAATAAACTCAGTCAGTTGTTTTTCAGTCCTATCTGACTCTTTGTAACCCCATGTGGAGTTTTCTTGGCAAGATGCTGGAGTGGTTTGCCATTTCCTCCTCCAGCTCACTTTACAGATGAGGAAACTGAGGCAAATAGGGTTAAATGACTTGCCCAGGGTCACACAGCTAATATGTGTCTGAGGCCGGATTTGAACTCAGGTCTTCCTGACTCCAGGGTGGGCACTCTATCCACTGGGCCACCTGACTGCCTATAACAGAAAGCACCCTAGCATACTCAGGATGGCCTGCTAGCACAGGTTCTTTGATCTGCTTTTAAAGGGGCTAACAGTCTTTTTTAATTACATTCACTAGTTCAGGGGAAAAGTCAGCACCCTGAACATCAGAGAAATTACAAGCAGAAGAAAATAGCACAGATCAACAGAGAGGGCTTCTAACTGTCTGAGAAATTCACACAGAGATCAACAGACAGGACTTCCAACTGTCTGACCAAAGTGATACATACATAGTTACCAGAGAGAGAAGCACCAACATCTAGGTTTTCAAAGCCGGGAGCTCCTTAACAGCTACCCAGAATCTCTGCTGGCCAAATCACACAAACATTCTTCCCATGAGTGAGCCCCAAAGTAAAATGCTAACCTCAGACTTTATATCACTTCTCAGAGCCAGAAGGCATCACAACCTTCATGCTTCAGTGCCTAATTACCAAAAGGTGTGAAAGACTTCAAGCAAGCAAGCCTCCCCTAAGCAAGCTTTCTCTTTAAGCAAGTTCCTCCCCCAATGGGCTCCACGTGATTCAGGATATATCACAGCTGTAAGCTTAACACATGTGGTCACATTAGCCTATTAACGGACAGGGAAGATCTTCCTATTCCATTAACATTACACAGCCCTAACATACACACACATAAACACACACACATACATATATATATATATGTATGTGTGTAAGTATATTACTATAAATGTATATATACACGTATGTGTATATTTTTAAATATACATGTCTTGTTTGTACATGGTTGTTTGCGTCATGTGTCCTTCCCCCCATTAGATTACAAGCTTTTTGAGGACAGGAAATTTTTTGTCTTTATAGTCCCTGTGCTTAGCACAGTGACACAGCTGGTGCTAAATAAATGCTTGTTGACTACATAGAAATCAGACTGGATTTCGCCAGTAACTCAGAAAAATCTGTCTGTTACTTTATGGTTATGTGTTGCTATGTTGCAATTATTTGATTTAGAAAAAAATAAACTAATGTGTCAAGTCTAAAGAAAAAAAGGACAAAGATGAAAAGTTATAAAGATCCAAGTTCTATGGAGAAAGAGCCTGGTTTGTTCATTAGAGTACTAGACCTTGACTTGAGTTCACATGCCACCACTGTGGGCAAGCAAGTAAACCTCAGTTGTTCATCTGTAGAATGAGGATAATAATCCCTATAGTGCCCATCTCACAGTTGTGAAATTAAAATGAGATAATTATATTTGCAGTGCTTTGCAAATTTTAAAGCATTACATAAATTTCTATTATAATTATCATCAATAAATGAGAAAATGCATATAAAATTGTACAAACCAGAAAGCTCTATCAATAGGTGAACAAGGATTTCTTGAGTGTGTGTTATGTGCCAGGCATTAGGGAAACATAGACAAAAATGAAAGAGTCCCTCTCCTCAGGGTACTTACATTCTATAAGGAAGACAATGTCTACACATAGAAGTACACACACACACACACACACACACACACAAAACACACACACACATACACACATACATACATATATATATATATATATTACAAGTAATTTGTGAAGGGAGGTATTAACAACTGAAGGGATCAAGAAAACCCTCATGTAGGAAGTGGATCTGGATCTAAGCTTTAAAGAAAAGTAGGGGGGCAGCTAGGTGGCATGGTAGACAGAGCACCAGGCCTGGAGTCAAGAAGGTCTGAGTTCAGATCTGACCTCAGGCACTTAATGGCTGTGTGACCCTGGGCAAGTCACTTCACCCTATTTGCCTCAGTTTCCTCATCTATAAAATTGTAGGAGAAGGAAACAGCAAATCACTCCAGTACTTCTGCCAAGAAAACCTCAAATGAGGTTAGAGAAGACTGAACAACAATGACAAATGGATTCCAAAAGACAGAGGTAAGCAAGGAGTGTATTCCAGGCACGGGGAGCTAGGGGAAGGGTACAACATCAGTTGTTACTGTAATATCATCCATCCTTTTGTGTGTCCCAGCAATCACAGAATGGTCTGTGCTGCTTGGAAATACCAGAGACATAATGTAAAATGGAAGACGGGATTTCATCCCGTACTCCTGCATCTCAATTTTCTGTGGGCTTACGTCAGTTTTTTAAATCTTAGTTGAACAACATTGTTTTAATCTATGAACACACACCTGGACTCACCCTGTAACCCTCCCTTTCCCAACACACACACACACACACACACACACACACGCACACGCACACGCACACGCACACGCACACCCTCAATGATTTCAGAGAGAACATGCTCATTCCTCAGTCGGCCCCATGATTTATGTCTGCAACCCCTGAATAAAGTGCTATTCATGCAGTGGGATGCAGGCATACCTCAGGAGCACATAAAGGCAGCCTGTTACTTCATTTCACGAGCTTAATGCTTTCATACAATTTCTACCCAAATTTCTAGAATGTTTTTAGGTGTTTCATTACCCTGCAAAGAAGAATTAACCCTTTCCTTAACTCTAGGAAACCTGTCACCCTCCATCAGCCTGTGTCCCTCAAGAAAATGAAGTAAAAAGAGTTTAAAACAAAGTAAAATCTGCCTTCAGGCAAATGATCCTTCCTTCCAGAGAGCTGTGGGTTTACTAACATCATGTTTTTGTGCCAAAGCCTCTCCCAAACCCTACCCCCTTTAAAAAATACATAATTATATTTCAGTACATCAATGGAAAAGATACCGGAGCTAGAGTCAGAGAATCTGGGTTCAAATCTCACCTCTTATTCATACTACCTCCGTGATTGTACACAAGACTCTTAATCTCCTTGCCTCAGTTTCCTCATCTGTAAAAATGAAAAGTTGGACTAGATGACCTCTATCCTGTGGTCTCAATTCACTATCTATCCAAGCACTCTCACAATTAAAACATAAATTCTTTTTCTTTCCTTTTTTTTTTTACTACTCCAAAATCCATAAATTCCCCACCAACATTCCTACATCACCAGTTTAATTTGACATAATGGACACTATTAAATATTTACTGAAATAAACTACTTTTGCTGAGAAGAAAAATGAGCATCTGTTGAAAATTTAAAAAAAAATACCAAAAGTAACCCTAGCCCTTATGAATTTGTTGGCGGTTTTTCAGCATATAATAAATCAAACCATGTCTACATTATGAGTGCTCAGTCAAGGTTAAATAACACAAATTCTTACCCAGCCCTTAGTCACTGAATGGGTGTTGCCTCAGACAAACTGAGGCCTGAGAGAGATCTTAATTTAGAAAGGCCAAGGTCACCCATTGTATCCTGGGCCATCGCCAGCCTGACTTTTGTCTCACCACTGGACTTCCGTGACTCTAGAAGACATAGTGAGGCTGATGACGTTACGCAGCCCTGCCTCACTTAAATCCAATTCACTTGCAAGTCAACCCATGACCCTTCTGATGACATCGGTCCTCTTCCAGAATGAAACAACAACCACCACAATTAAGAAGGTGCCTCCCACACCTTCTGATTTTTATCAGATTTTTATTTTTTTACATATTTTTATGTAATTTTTATTTATTTACATATGATTGTATATAGATTTCCTCTGATTTTTATTTATTTACATATGATTGTATATAGATTTCCAGAAGGTTCTCAGCTTCTAAGCTGCATTGACACCTGCCCAATTCCTACATATACCAAAAATAAAAGGAAATAAGAACATTGGCACTTAGCTTCTGTTTGCCTCCATTTCCTCTTCTCTAAAATGAGGAATAGTATCCACCTCACAGGATTATCGTGAGGATAAAATGATATAATAAATGTAAAGCATTCAGCACAGAACCAGGCACGTAGTGAGCACTATATGAATCTTTGCTATTATTAGCTGCAAAGCAAATACATTTTAAAAAGAAGGAACAGTAAATGAACTACAAAACAGAAGTTACTGATAATCAAGATACAAATGAACAATTTTACACCATAATACAAAACGGGCTGGACGACATCCCCAAAGCATGGGATCATAGAATTGGAGATGGAAGGAATTTAGAAATTATCTAGCCCTGCCCTTTCATTTTACAAATAAAGAAACTATGTCATAAAGCTGTGGAGTGAATTGCCCAAGGTCACACAGATTATAAATAGCCAGGATTTATATCCAGCATCCACTGGCTTCAAATCCTGGCATCTTTCCACAGCATCAAACATCCTTAAAGTACTAAGGTAGTCTGGGGTAGTATAATCAATATGTAATTAGAAAAGCTTCTGTAACATTTAGCACTTACAAGTGACTGTTGCCTATCAATCAATACTTCTACACCTCCATCAGGCAACAAATACACATAGAGAAAACCTGTTAAGCTGTGCCACGGCAAAGAACGAGGCTAAGGTTAACAGGGATACAGAGAAGTAGAAGGCATGGTCTAAGATTTCAAGGATATTATGCCCTAGTTGGGGAATCCGGACACAGAAACATAACTATCCAAACTGCCCAATGAAAGAGAAATGTCAAATGACTAGGATTGACAGTGAGTCTAAAGAAGGCAAATTCAGTTAGAGCTTGGGTGATGATTAGAGAAAATCATAGACTTGGAGCTGAAAAGAACCTTAGAGGTCACTAAATCCAACCTCTTCATTTCACCCATATGGAAAATGAGGCTGATAAAATTTAAGTGATTTATCCAGGGTCACAAGGCTAGGAAATGCCAGATAGTTCGTCACCATTCTAAGTCCAGGAATCTATTCCAATGCACCACCTTGAATTAATTAAAAAGCATTTATTTATTAAGGGCTTAATGTGTCAGATACTGTGTTGAGGGCTTAGAGTAGAAATATAAACAAGCATAGCAGACCCTGTCCTCAAGGAGTTTACATTCTAATAGGGGAAGGCACATCTATAGAAGAGCTGTAAGAATGAATGATGATTGGAGTCATAGGGAAATTGAGAGGAATGTCCTTAACAGGAATAATAGCATTAATCTGATTTGATTAATGTTCTTAGTGCTAGAGTTTCAAAAGTATGTGCTGGTGGGGGGAGAGTTGGGAAGAGGAAGGGGATGCATAAAGCCAGCACGGCATGAAGATGACCAGGAAGTGGGTGTGGTGAGCCTGCTAAGGTCTAGAAAAGGCACATGTATGTTCACCAATCAGAACCCAGGGTCACATGAGTGGAACCTGGGCACTGAAAAATAGATGGGTTTTGGATGGGCGTAAGAAAAGTGGTATTATAATAACTGGACGAGCACAAGCTGGGTCAGGAAGAGACTTGACAAGACCATGCCCATGAGAGCACTAAAACGTTAGTACTAGTAATGATCAACTATGATAGACTTAGCTCTTCTCAGCAATGCACTGAGCCAAGATAGTTCCATAAGACTCATGACAGAAGATGCTATCTACAATCAGAGAAAGTACTGCGGAGTATGAACGCAGGTCAAAGCATGCTATTTTCACCTTGGGTTTTTTTTTGTTTGTTTTTTCTTTCTCGTGGTTTTTCCCTTTTGTTCTGATTCTTCTTTCAAAACATGATTAATATGAAAATATGATTAATACGATTGTGCGTGTATAGCCTATACCGGATTGCTTGCCATGTTGGAGAGAGGAAAGGGAGAAAAAATTGGAATTAAAAATCATAAAAGTGAATGTTGAGAACTATCTTTACATGTAATTGGAAAATAATAAAATTAGCACCTAGGAGAGGGCTAAGAAAGAAAATATAAAAGAGACCCAAAGCTTTGGAGAATCAATCTGAGGCACACAAATTGGTTCCCAGAACTCTTTCTTATTTTGACTTCCTACTTTAGTCAAGGGCAGCTGGCACAGTGAAGACAGCACCAGACCTGGAGTCAGAAAGACCTGAGTTCAAATCCAGCCTCAGACACTTACTAGCTGTGTGACTCTGGGCGAGTCACTTAACCCTGTTTGCCTCAGTTTCCTCATCTGTAAAATGATCTGGAGAAGGAAATGGTAAACCAGTCCAGTAACTCTGCCAACAAAACCCCAAATCGGGTCCCAAAGAGTCAGACAAGACCCAACAACAGCTGTATGTCTCAGGCTTTGATACTATTGGACTCTGGCACATTAGCTTTGCAGTTTACACCTATCCTCCTCCCAACCCAGGTAGGGTTGGCTCTTCTCCCAACCAGCACCTTAGGGGTTTGAAAACTGAATGGATATGTGGGGTGAGGAAAAGTGAAAAGCTGAGGGTGATGCTGAGGTTATAAATCTGGGAGACCGGAAAGACAGTGCAGCCTTCAATAGGAACAAGGAAGCTTGGAATAAGAGCTAGCATTTCTACAGCACCTTCGGGTCTACAAAGCATTGTACGTGTGCTATCTTATTTGATCCCCACAACAACCCTATGAGGTAGATGCTATCATTACCCCCATTTTACAGATGAGGAAACTGAGGCTCAGAGAGGTTAAATGATTTGCCTGGGATGACACAGCTAGTAAACATCTGAGGCAGGATTTGAACTTGGTTCTTCCTGACTTCAAGTCCAGCACTTACCCACTATGACAACTAGATGCCTTTAGAGGAGGAGATTGGGGATTAGGGTGTGCGCGAAGATGTTGAGTTCAGTTCGAGACATATTGGATTTGGGATGTCTCTGAGACATTGAGTTTGAAACATCTAATAGGCACCCGGTGATGTGAGATTGAAGTTCAAGGGAAAAACTGGCGATGGATATATAAATCTGGGAGTCATCTGCATAGATAACAGAATTATGAGAGCTAATGAAGTCACCAAGTGAGAGTATAGAGGAAGAAGAGAAGACCTGGGACAGAACCTTGGGAAACATCCATAATTGGAGGAGGGGCACACTGGATGATGAGGCAGCAAAGGAAATTGAGAAGAAATGGTCAGATAGGTAGAAGAAGAACAAAGAGAGAATGTATCCAGGAGCAGTCAAAAGTGACAAATGCAACAAACAGGTTGAGAAGGATTAGTAATGGGGTGGGGGGAACCATTATATTTAGCAATTGAAATCAATGTTAATTTTGGAGAAAGCCATTTCAGTTAAATGATGAGGTCAGAAACCAGACTACAAAAGGCTGAAGAGGGAGCAAGTATAGATAACTTTTTCTAGGAATTTCGCTGAAAACAAGAAAAGAGATAAAGGAAGGTAGCTTGAGGGGATGGTAGGGTCTAGTAAAAATTTGTCTTGTTTTTTAAGGACGGGAGAGATGGGCATATTCAAAGGCAGTAGGCAAGGAAATAGTAGATATGTCGGGGAGAGGGGGGAGGAGGGAGAGAAAGGGAGAAAAAGAAAGAGAAATGGGCACACATAGGGTTGTCCATCACAAGAAGGAGTGCCCCTTCTTGTCAGAAACTCAGGAAGAGGAGAAGAGAGTGGTGGATAATGTCAAAGGGTTGTGAGATGAAGGAAATAGGAGAAGCATCAGCTCACACTGAATAGACTCATTTTCTCAGTAAAATAAGGAAGGTCCTCAGCTAAGAGGGAGTGGCTTAGGAGAGGTGTGGGAGACTGGAGGAAAAAAGGTTTGGAATTGTTTCTGTGAAGAGTGACATAGGGAATCTGTTAGGGAAAAACAAAAGGACTGCCTTACTGCAGAGAGGGCTCAGTTTAGGTGGATAACATGAATTTGTAATACCCAGTGAACATGTTTGTGAGACTTCCCCAGCTGGATTCAGCATTTGGGGATTAGGAGCAGAAAGGGCGGATATGGGAGTTTTCTAGGGTTGAGGTTTGGCAAGAGATGAGCTGTGGTAGCCTAAGAAGGAATGGAGAGGCCATACTTAGAGTACTAGAAATTTAGTAAGGGAAGAGTCCTTCTCTGTCACAACTGGGATGTCCTCTAAACCCATGTATAAGTTTTGATGTCATTTTGACACAGAAATGAAACATCATGCTAAAATATTATCCTCAAAAAAAGAACAAAATAAACTCTCTGTAAGCCTTAATTCTTGATCGCCCAGCAGCCAAGAGTTAATTTGCTTACATTCTCCATAATTTTGCATCAGGAGACACCTTTAAACTGTTATCATGGCTAATAATCTGGAAAATAAATTAAACTGTTTAAATCAAATAACTTGTCAAATATTGTTTTAAAAAAAGCTTTCCTTTGGTGTTTCAATTATATATACACTTAGAAAACTATTACATTAAAGTTATCACATTTCAAAATCCTTCTTACAATTAATTCTGAGCGTTCTAAGGAAAGAGAATTAGGCAATTGCTTAACATTTGGCCTCTTGAGTCTCTGAAGCAATCTGTGTTCACAATCAGATTATTTTTATGTTTAGGAATCAGCATATCCCAAATATCTTGTTTCCAAACCCAAAGTTTACTGGAATAAAAAATGTGAATGCTATCCTTTTTCTTTCTTTGAGAAGAATTTCTCACACATGGGGGCTGAAATCAAATTTTCAAAGATAAAGGTGTGGATAGAAACTTCCTATCATTATTTCTGTAAAGAAATACCTGTTTAACATCACAGACTTACCAGCTGGTATTAAACCTGTCATGAAATGAACTATGATTGCTCAAGCAGGAAGTGGATGAGGAAGAGGGAGAAAGAGAGGAGGAGGAGAGAGAGACAGACAGACAGACAGAGAGAGAATGAAAACAAACCCAAACTCACCCGCTGTTGAAAATTCACTTAAATCTCAAGTCCTCCAGAATCCTGAAATCAGAAAAGAAAAAAACAAAAATAAGTATTTGAGCAGGCACTAGAAAAAAATCATTGGACCCAGGTTCAAACCTTGCCTCTACAACTTAATGGCTATGTGACCTCGGGCAAATCACTAAACCTCTTGGCCTTGGTTTCCTAATCTGTAAAGTGGATTGGATCACATGACCTCTGAGGTCCATTATAGCCTTAAATCCCATATGTGGTTGATAGTAATAAAAGGCTGCACACAAAGTGGAAAGAGACTTTGGGTCATAAGACCTAGATTCTAATCTCAGCACTGCCATTAGCTAGTTGTGTGTGACTTTAAGTCAGTTATTTACTTTCTCTGAGCAGTACTTTCCTTATCTGCAGAGACTAGATCTCTGAGTTTCCCCTCTAGCATTTTGATTGTAACACAGGTGTATTTTACTTTGTTCAACAGATGAATTCTTGTGAAGTTGTATATCCAATCAATTTTTGCAATTAAATCACATTTTAATGGAATGAGAGAACCTCACTACTATAATGAGCTCATTTCATAAAAGGAAGAATAATTTTAAACAATAACTCTATAATTTCTTTTGTACTTTCACATGTTGGGGAATTTTTTTGTTCTTTTTTTATTTTTTTTTTTAAAGAAAGGGTACACCTGTATACTGAAAAGAGCTCATGGCTTAAAAAACATGTTTTCCAGGAAGGTCTTTGTGTTGGACATAATGGGAGAGTGTTTGACATGGCGGGACACCTCCGGGATCATTGCCTTAGTTCTGAAGATTAACAATGTCATTGGTTGACAGGGGGCAGGTGTGAGAGAATAGAAGAAGTCAGAGAACAAAAAAAGAACAATGTAAGTCCAAAAGCTGCCATGTTTCTGTTTCCTTTGTATTGCCAAACAAAGCTCTAGAGACAGAGAACGTGTTCAAATAAGTTACTAGCTGAAAATAAATCCACAGCAATAATTTTTAATAAGTCATTTTATAGTCACTTCAAAAAGAGTGCTTTGTCGGTTTGGTGTATGACCTTTGTGATGGGGTCACTTACTATTTAAAAAACACACCTGCAAAACTCCATACCTACTAGCCTCAAATACTCCCCAGTCTCAATCATCCGCAACAGCAATGAATCTTTAACACGATGTTCTTTTAAAGTGTAAAGGCGATTTCATCATTTTCCTCTTCAAAAAGCTGCAGTCCCCATTTATAAATGTATATTAACATCCTGTTCAGTACACCTGAGCTCCATCATCTTTCATTTTCAAAGTCATAAAGTTGCAGCCATGGATATAACAGATAAAACTCAAGCAGGATGCACCCTTGTCACTTATCACCCACAGAAATTGTCAAATAGAATCTTTAAGAGTTTTTAGGCCAAAGTACTCAGTAAGTGGTACTTAATCACATTACAATTTAATTTACAACTAAAACTAACACACTAAAAGGTCTTATCCTCCTGTTACGAGATGAAATAGCACCCATGAAAAGTATGAACATGTTTCTCTTTATGCTTGGACACCTGAAATCCTTGGAGATCTTCTTAGCTGAGTTATTGAGGTAAAAACTCCAATTCTTCCTCCTGTTACTATAAGGCAAGGACTAAATTTTGTCTGTATGTATCGTGGTCAATCACACACACACACACACACACACACACGTATAAAAAAGGAAAAAAGAATTGATGGAATCGGGGGAAGGAAACAGTGGTACTAATTCATTACTGGAAATTTGACAGTTTCTGAGAAGTACTATTAGGTAACTGGTAAAGACTAATTGGCACAGCTACCACCTAACATTACTCCCAAATTTTGGGCAATTGTATGTGAGAAAACAAGAAATGTAAAGGGAGGCCTATTCAGCTAATCTCTTCTTTATGGCTCAAGTCCCATCCACAGCAACAGCCCAGGGGAGAATGGACTAAAGCAAAATCAGCCCAGGATGAAAACACTATAGAGAGACAGAGACAAAAGAGAATTTCCATTCCATCCGTGGCAAGCCTGGGGTGCTACTGGACAGCTAACACTCAGACCTTTTGGGTGGAACTAGAAGGAAAACAACTCTCATACTGACTTCATGACTGTTTTGGTCTTCCTGATTAATAATCAAGGTAAGGAGCACCTAGTTTTTTTTAATAAATTCAAGTCATCCGGCCCTAGTGAACCGAATAATAACAATAATGATGGCTAGCATTCATATAGCACCTACTATATTTGATCCTCCCAACAACCATCCATAGTAGTTTCTATGACCTTTATTTTACAGTGGAGGACACTTAGGCTAACAGAGGTTATTTGCCCAAGGTCCCATAGCTAGTAAGTGTCTGGGGCTGTATTTGAACTCAAATCTTCCTGACTCGAGGCCCAGAATTCTATCCACTGAGCTACCTAGCTGTTAATTCATTTACTGAAAGGACCCAAAACTGTGATTACTAAGATACTGTCAATGACAGCTGAAAGACAGCACAGTGAGAGGAACCACAAAATTGGAGGACTAATATTATCCTGATTTTCAAAGACAGGAAGAGCACAGAGTTTAAACTATAGGCCTAAGAGCTTGAACTTTATTTTGGAGGAAATTTCTAGAACATATTATTAGAGCTCTTTTGTAAACATCTAGAAAAAGAAGTGGCAATTACAAAAATACAACATGGCTTTATCAAGAGTAGGTCATGGCGGACCAATCTTTCTGAACCAGACCTGTAATTTCACTGGCGTAAAGAATTCCAGACTAGGAAACACCCTATACAACCACCACCCTATACAAACACCCAAAATCAGCAAATCTTTTGTACTTTGTCAGCTGAGAGAGTTGCCTGGGCATGGAAAGGCCAAACAACTTTCCCAGTAATGGGTAGAATTTATTATATACTTTTTTTTTTTGGCAAATGGCATGATATGAAGATTCACCACTTCACAGACAATCCTCTTTTTGTGTCCTTCTATGTGTATATAGAAGGAAGAAAAGAAGCAAGCAAGCACTAATTAAGCACTTTTTGCCAGGAATTGTTAACATTTCACAGTTTCTTATACAAGCGTCTTTCTGTTTTTCTGTACATATTAAAATGTTTGTGTGTCTTGATGGTTAAGTTCGCATGAAAAAGAAAAGTTAATTTTGAAAAAGAAAAGAATTAACAAAGATGATACAACATACAATAAAACTGGACATCTTTACATTGCCATACCTTATTTTCTCCTGTCTCCCCACAGAGTCCCAGATTACACTTATTCTATTCCTAACTTGCCAAAAGACATTGTCCTGTCTTTTAGACTAATAACTCATATTCAGCATCAGATTCAGACCAAGATATGCTCTAACCATGAATTATAAGGAAAGCTGTAAATGATCAAATAATGACCAAAATCTTCCTAGAGACCCTATTGTATTGAAAGAGAGAAGCAGAATAGTAATAGTGGGAAGAACGCTGGGCCAAAAGTCAAGAGACCTAGGTTCTGATCCCAGAAATTCGTGGCAGAACCGTGTTACTTTGGGCATGTACCTTTCTCAATCAACCATCCACTCTGTAAAATGAAATTCTATTTTATGACCTTTAGTCTAAAATTCTAGCACTAAGATTTTATGGGGCTGTATTTTAATTCAGAATTATAAGACATTTTGATTATTTGACTGCATCTAGCCTCTCCCCAAAATCCAGAGGCAAAAAAAAAACAAATGTTCTTGCTTTAGAAAAGTGAGAAGCTCACTATCCATAAGGCATAAAGAGAAAGTAACACTCTTGATGTTTGCCATTATCAGGGTTAAAAGGCATTTTTCTATAAAATAGACAACATAACACCCACAAGGGCCAGGCATCACGGAGAGAAAAACCTGTTAGCCTAATGTGTATTACTTAAAATATAGGCTTAAAAGCTTTTTTCTCTAATGATAATAAAACACCAATTCTTTCCATCCAAGAGAATCAAAAAGCCTCATTTTTTTTACAACTCTGTCACATCCTGATCCACTCTGTGTGAGTATGTATGAATAGAGTCCTCCATGATTATAATGGAGAAGGGAAAGTAGGAACCCAGTTTCTCCTTTTGTTTATTTCTCTCTTGTTATCTTCAAAGAACAGTGCTTGCGCTTACATCCAGAAGCAGAAGGTCTTTGGGGGGGAAAAAAGTGATGGGTCATTATACCAACATTCTGTACTAGTACTCTTGTTATATGTAAAATGGAAAAGAGTATACCAAAACAATTCTAATGAGAATTAATGGTTTGTAGTTGTTGCTGGTGTTATTTTTAGGGAAAATTTAAATGACAAAACATGGGGATAAAATTGTAGGAAACTAAAAAAGAGGGTGATGTTTATGATTGCTATGTTTCATTGTAATACTTGACAAGTTAGTAAATCTAATTTTTTAAAAGTTCCTAGTCTTAAGTCTAGTGTGGAAATACCAGAATGCTAAAATTGTGGAATCTCAGAGTTGGAAAGGATATATATCATTTCCCTCCTCATGCCTCTCCCAACCCCTACTTTCTACTTCATAATGAGGGACATGACTATCTACTGTCTCATGGCTCTATGCAGAATCCCTGAAATTGGTTATATCTATTTTATATTTAATCTTCTATATGCTTGCTGTTTTTCCCCAACAGAACATAAATTCCTTGAGGCCTATTTCATTTTTGTCTTTGTATCACTAAGCATCTGAAACAGTACTAGGCATATAGTAAACCCTTAATAAGTGCTTGTAGAGGGGCAGCTAGGTGGCACAGTGAGTAGAGCGGCCCTGGAGTCAGGAGGACCTGAGTTCAAATCAGGCTTCCAACACTTGACACACTTACTAGCTGTGTGACCTTGGGCAAATCACTTAACCCCAGTTGCCCTGCCTTCCTCCCTCGGAAAAAAAAGTGTTTGTGGAATTTAATTAAGTGAGGTAAATAATGAGGAAAAGGAGCCAATGAGAGGTTCCTCTTAGCTCAGAGTTACAAAAGCTTGAGATCTGGGATTTGAACTCAAGTCTTCTGATTTCCAACTCAATGTTCTTTCCATTTACAGCACAATGCCTCTCAATATCCCTTATAAAATGTGCTATCTTTGTAGCACAGCAGTAAAGAGAAAGGCCCTTTAGTGAAACTTACGTAAGAGAATTAGGACAAATATATGAGACTAAGAACCATTTTCCAGTGGATAAGTGGCACAAGCATATAAACAAAGTGTTCAGAAGGATTGCAAACTATAAATAATATATGAAAGATTGCTCAAGTCACTAGTAAAAAGACAGATGCAATTCAAAATAACTCTGAGGTTGTAGCACACATCAAAAAAAATGGCAAAGCTTATTCAAGATGGGAAATCAGTATCAGAAGGGTTGTAGAAAGGTAGGCAAACCAATATGCTGTTGGTGGAACAGTATGTCAGATAGCTATTTGGAATTATGTGAAGAAAATGACTAAAGCATCCATACTCTAATCTAGAGATCCCAATGTTAGGCCTATACCCTTCTAGAAAGTCAAAGGTAGAAAGTCCCACATATGCAAAAATTCTTTTAGGAGTACTTTTTGAAGAAGTAAAGAATGAGAGGTGGGGAGGGCGGGAAGGAAGGGAGGGGAGAGAATGTGGTAGGTGAATATAACAGAAACATTGTTATGCCCTAAGAAATGGGGAACATAAGAAGCATGGGAAGACATATGAACTGATGCAAATAGAAATAAGCAGAAACAAGAAAACAATATGCATAATGACTAGGATATAACTGAAAGAACAACAACAAAAACAAAACATGCAAAAAAGCAGAAAAAATACATTCTTTTCAGATAATAATGCAATGAAAATCATATTCAATAAGTTGTCATGGAAGCAGATTAAAAATTAATTAGAGACTAAATTACCTAATCTTAAAGAATGAGTGGGTTAAAGAACAAGTCATAGAAATAATAAATAATTTTATTAAAGAGAATGCCAGTAAGACGCACCAAAGCCTATGGGATGCTGTAAAAAGCAGTAATCAGAGGAAAATTTATATCTCCAAATTAAAAAAAATAGAAAAAGGACAAATTTAAAATCTCCAATCAAACATTGAATTGGAAATTCTAAAAATTAAAGATAAGATTAACAAAACTGAATGTAAGAAAACCATTGAATTAGTAAATAAAACTAGGAGTTGGTTTTATTTTTAAAAAACAATAAATAGATAAATCATGGGTTAATAAGGTTTTTAAAAAGAGAGAAGAAAACCAAACCACTGGTATCAAAAATGAAAAGGGTGAATATGCTATTAATAAAGATGAAATCAAAGCAATTATTAGGAGTTATTTCACCCAGTTAAATGCCAATAAATTTAAATGAAATGGAAGAATGCTTACAAAAATATAAACTGCCCAGATTAACAAAAGAAGAAATAGAATATCTAAATAAAGCTTTTTTAGAAAAAGAAATTGAATAGACCATAAGCAAACTTTCCAAGAAAAAAGCCTCAGGATCAAAAGGAATTGACCAAGTCAATTCTATCAAATATTTAGAAATCAACTGATACGAATGTTAAATAAATCATTTGGAATAATAGGCAAAGAATGAATCCTACAAACTCCTTTTATGAAACAAATATGGGGTTGATACACAAAACAGAAAGAGCAAAAACAGCAAAAGAAAATTATAGTCCAATTTCACTAATCAATATGGATATAAAAATCCTAAATAAAATACTAGCAGGGAGACTACAATATATCACAAAAATTATACTTGTGACCAAGCAGGATTTATACCAGGAATGCAGGGATGGTTTAGCGTATGGAAAAGTACTAACATAAGTGATTATATCAATAACAAAAATTACCAAAATCACACAATTATATCAATAGATGCAGAAAAAGCTTTTGACAAAATACAACGCTCATTCCTATTAAAAACACCTAAAAGCATAGGTATACTTTGATCCAGCTCTACCACTACTAGATCTGTATCACAAAGAGATCACAAAAAATGGAAAAGGACCCACATGTACAAAAAATATTTATAACAGCTCTTTTTGTGGTGGCAAAGAATTGGAAATTGAGGGGATATCTTTCAACTGGGGAATGGCTGAACAAGTGGTATACATGAATGTAATGGAATACTATTGTGCTATAAAAAATGATGAGCAGGTAGATTTCAGAAAAATCTGGAAAGACTTACATCAACTGATTTGGAATGAAATGAGCAGAACCAGGAGAACATTGTACAAAGTAACAGCAACATTGTACAATGATCTACTTTGATAAACTAAGCTCTTCTGAGCAATATAATAATCCAAGACAATTCCAAAAGACTCATGCAAAATGCTATCTACATCCAAAGAAAGAACTATGGAGTCTGAATGCAGATCAAAGCACACTATTTTCCCTCTCTCTTTTTTGTTTTTTCTTTTCTTGTAATTTTTCCTTTTTGTTCTGATTCTTCTTTCACAACATAATAATGTCGCAATACATTTAATGTGATTGTACATGTATAGCCTATGACAGATTGCTTGCCAACTTGTGAAGGAAGGAAGGAAGGGATGGAGGGAGAAAAAAATTGGAACTCAAAATCTTATAAAAGTGAATGTTGAAAACTATCTTTATATGTAACTGGAAAAAAATAAAATACTATTAAGTGTGGCGGGGGGGAAGAAAGCATAGCTATAAATGGATTTTTCCTTAAAATGATAAGAATCATCTATCTAAAACCATCGGCGAGCATTATTTGTAAAGGAGATAAGCTAGAAGCTTTCTCAATATGATCACGAATGAAACAAGAATGCCCACTATCACCAATAGTATTCAATATTGTATTAGAAATGCTAACAATAAGAAGAAAAAGAAATTGAAGGAATCAGAAGGGGAAATGGGGTAATAAAACTACCTCTTTTGCAGAAGATATGATAACATAGCTGGAAAATCCTAGAGCTAAAAAGTTAGTTGAAACAATAATTTTAATAAAGTTGCAGGATATAAAACCACATAAATCATCAGCATTTCTATACATCACCAGCAAAATCCTTCAAGAAGAGATAGTAAGAGATACCCCATTTAAAATAACTATAGACAGCATAAAATATCTGGCAGTACACCTGCCAAGACAAATCCAGAAACTACATGAACATAATTATAACATATTTTTATACAAATAAAGTCAGGTTTAAATAACTGGAGAAATGCTAATTGTTTGTGGGTTGGCAGAGCCAACATAATAAAAATGACAATTCCACCTAAACAAATCTACTTATTCAATGCTATTCCAATTAAATTACCAAATAATTATTTTATTGAGCTGTCTCCCTCCCTACACCACCCTAGAGGCCACCATTTAACACCTATCTATCTATCTATCTATCTATCTATCTATCTATCTATCTATCTATCTAACAATCTATCTGTAAAACCGTACTATACATACTTCTATTTATCAGTTCTTTCTCTGGAGGTAGACAGCATCTTCCTTCATAGGTCTGTTCATCATAAAGCTGTTCATCATAAAGATCATCATCATAAAGAAAGAAAGAAGGAAGGAAGGAAGGAAGGAAGGAAGGAAGGAAGGAAGGAAG
>CM053625.1:241540966-241590331 GCA_028646595.1 Phalanger gymnotis
ATACTACTGTGCCGTAACAAATAATGAGTTTAATGATCTTAGAAAAACATAGAAAGACTTGCATGAAATAACGAAGAATGAAATGAGCAGAATCAAGATGTTACATATAGTAATAATAATATTGTTTGAAGAATAACTGTGAATGACAAAGTTATTCTGAGTGTTACAAATACTCAAGTCAACTACAAAAGACCTATGAAGGAAGATGCTATCTACCTCCAGAGAAAGAACTGATAAATAGAAGTATGTATAGTATGATTTTACAGATAGATTGTTAGATAGATAGATAGATAGATAGATAGATAGATAGATAGATAGATAGATAGATAGATAGATAGATAGGTGTCAAATGGTGGCCTCTAGGATGGGGTGGGGAGGGAGAGAGAGACAGTTCAAAACTTAAAATGTAACAAAAAAAATTTAATTTCTTTTAGAAAAAAACGAGCACTATGTAATTATAATGAAGAATTTTGGCCCTAATAACAAAGGAAGAAATTGTGAGTTTCTCTCCTTTTCACAGAAGTTGGAGACAATTTGGTATGGAACAATGAATTTACTATTAGACTCAGTTGATAAGTTAGTTTTGCTGAACTGTTTCTTTCTCCCTGTATTTTGTCCTTTTTTACACTTTGTTACAAGGGAAGGTTCTCTGGGGAAGAGAAAAGAAAGAATATTTGAAAATAAAGGTGAGAAAAAACAAAATAAAAATGTTAAAATAAATGAAATTTATTCAGACCCAAAATTTCTGAATAATACAAAGCATGGATTTAGGGATGCCAGTCTACTTGTAATCATCTAAAACTGCCTTTTGCATTGCAAGTCTTAAAGAATATGATGTTTAAAACAGTGAAAATACCCCTAATATCACACTCAATTTTTTTGTATACTTAAAAGGAAAAGGAGCCAAACTGTACATAGTAGTGATTCACAGCTTTACATTCTTTTTGTCTTTACATATGGAATTGCTTGTGTTTTCTGGTTTTTAAATTCAGAATTTTTTTAAGAAAATGTACTTTAGTGGATTATATTTTGCCTTTTAAGGGGTATTTTAAGATACTTTTAATTCATTAAAATCAGATTGATTAAATAACTTATTGGACACATTAGTATATTGCCCTAATCATGAAAAATGCTAACCTATGGGTAATATGTTTCTTCACATTCGTCACCTTAAGAAGGTTTCAGAACCTTTGCAGCAAGATTCCTCTCAATTGCCCGGTAGTAGCTGAGCTGTTCATCAAACTTTCATGTGCTATATTTGGCACTCTGGCACATGGCAAAGAAAGAAATACAAGATAAATGAGCTGGGGGGGGGGGTGAGGTATGTGCCAGGCAATGGCCAGACTATTATTCCTCTGAACACATTGCCTAATTAGACTTCACAGGAGGAGAAAGAGCTTTAATATTTAACAAGTATAATGGTGTGATCAATGTACACAAATCAGGTCTGATAAGAAGCACTGCATATTAAATAGACACAGATGTTACAGGAAAGGTATAACCATGAAAAGCTAAAAAAAAATTTTTTTTGCAACTATGAACACACTTTTCAGCATTCCCAGCCTACTACAGAGACTCAGTGAATGATTTAGTCATGTCCCCTTGTTTCAGAAGACTGCATGTTTCATTTTTTTTAAATCTTAGCTGAAAGCCACTTTGCCAGATTTTTCTTGGAGCCATCTCTTCATATTTTACTTATGCCCAAATCTCACCATCTACTTAAAATCACAGGATCTTGCAACTGGACAGACCTCTGTCATCTAGTCCAACCCACATCCCAAGACAGTGTCCCACAAGATCCCTGAGAGGGGAACCATCCACCCCCATCTCAGTGATCTCCAGCAAGGAGAAACTTCCCTATCATGCCTCAAGGTCGTCCATCGCACTTTTCAGACAGTTCTGATTGTTAGGCAGCTTCTTCTAGCCAAAATCTGCCTCTCTACAACTACTACCCCCTTGCTCTTTCTGTGGCCAAGCAAAATAGGTCTAATCCCTTTTCCATGTGCACTCTTCAAATAATTAATGTGAACTGCCTTCCCTCCAACCCAACTAGCCTTCCCCCTTTAAGTAAAACATCACAGTTTCTTCGGTTGATTCTTATAGGACATGGTTGCCTAGTTCTCCATTGGACATGTTCCATCTAACTTGTCAATGCCCTTTCTATAACATGGTGTGTTCAGAACTTAACACAACATGACTGATGTGGTCTAACCAAAGCAGGCCTATAACTTCCTTCACTCTGCACACTATGTTTAATTAAGATCACATTGGCTTTTATGGCTGCTGCATATCACTGACTATACTAAGTTTGCATCCTTCTAAAAGTGAGGGTTTTATTTCTCATAAGAACATTGCTCAGGGATCTCCCTCCCTCCCTATGCAGTGTTTTTTTTTATCCCAATATAGGACTATATATTTGTTTATTATTAAAATTTATTGTATTAGATTTGGCCCCAGATCTGCAGATTGGAACCATTTTGTATCCAGATTCTATCTACTGTATTAACTATCTCTCCCAGCTTTGTGTCATCTGCAAATTTGATACACATATGTTCACCCAGATTAAATTAAATGATAAACAAATGGAAGCAATGATAGAATCCTTAGATTTCTCCATCTGAGTTGCTATTGAGCTATTAATCACATATTAATCACCACTCTTTGGGTCCCAGTGAAATTTATATGCAAAGCACTCTGCAAACCTTAAAGCATTACATAAATACTAGTTATTATTGTTATTATTAAATTATACTAATGTTATATGTAAGAATATACAATAATAATATTACTGTTATCATCCTGAAACCATCTAACTATACTATCTACCATTGACTACATTTCTATCTGATGGTACATAAGGGTTATCTTGAGATACTCTGGTGAATGGTTTGCCAGAAGCTGAGCCAATCTACCAATCTATTAATCCTATCAAGGAAGGGAAATGTGATCAGCCTGGCATGACATTTTTGTGATGAACTCTTGATGGTTTACTGCGATCATCACTTCTCTTCTTTGCTGATTATCTCCAATGGATCCTTTATACATCTTGTTTGTACACAATTGTTTGCATGTTGTCTACCTACCCTGTTAGACTATGAGGTCCTTGAGAGCAGGGACTGTCTTTCGTCTTTCTTTTTATCTCCAGCGCTTAACACAGTGCCTGGCGCACAGTAGGCGCTTAATAAATGTTTACTGACAGGCTCTTCCTATGACATAACAAACCATCTTTTTAATAATAAATCCTACAATTTTGTTCAGGATTGAAGTCATGTTCACTAAACTGGAAGAATCACATATTTTTCTAGGTAGAACAGATTAGAGGTATCTAAGTCCAATTCCCCTCATTTTAAAAATGAGGATACTGAGGCCCTGAGAGGGAAAGTGATATGTACAAGACCACACAGTTGGTAAGTCACAGAATTGGAATTTAGACGTAAATTGTTGTTTTTGTTGTCATTTCAGTCGTGTCCAACACTTTGTGACCCCATTGGGGGTTTTCTTGGCAAAGACCCCCTGGAGTGGTTTGTTATTTCCTTCTCGAGCAGATGAGGAACTGAGGCAAACAGTGTGAAGTGACTTGCCCAGGGTCACACAGCTAGGAAGTGTCTGAGGCTGGCTTTGAACTCATAAAGATGAGTCTTCCTGATTCCAAACCTAGTGCTCTATGCACTAAGGCACCATGTAGCTGCTCCTGAACCTAAGTTAGTGGACTCAAAATGCAGCCTTCTTTCTACTGTACTTTCACATGAATCCAGCTTCTTTCCCTGTCTGAAAATCAGAATAACTTTTCTGGTTTATCCTTCTCTAGTCTTACAGCACTTCTCCATTCACCTCCACAGATTTCTAGTACTCTAGGATCTAGTTCATAGTAGCTCTAGTATGGTAACTTGAACCCACTGACAGGTGCTAACAGTCCTCTCACCACTTCCTCGCTTAATTTGGGCATCAATTCTATTGACCATTTTTGTTCTATACTTCTCAACTTGACCATTCTTTTTCAGTAAAGAAAGAAGCAAAACATAAGTTGAGGAGCTGTTCCCTCTCTCCATCATCATCATCATCATCATCACATATACCTAAGGAGGTCTCAGTCCTATTTTTGACTTCTTGCCTTCTAACATATTTATAAAGAGCCTTTTCTGTTTTCCTAAGACTTATTAAAAGCCTTAACTTATTCTGGGATTTAGTAGCTCTGCCACTGTTCTGACAGGATTACATCATTCTTTTGTATTCAGTCACCTGCTATTGTGTTCATCCTCATACACACCTTCTAAAAATCCAAATCTGCAAATGAATTCCCTGTGCAGTCACATCATACTCTTAGACAGTTACCCCTTTTCATCAGATCAGAATCACTCACTCTTGAGTCAACTTTCCCTATAGAATCTTATGCCATAGGACCTTACCTATCCTTCCTGTGAACTGTTTGAAATCCAAACACCCAAAGTTTAGGATATGCTTAAGGCCATGCCCAATATATCTTCTCGATAACAAAACCAATAACAGCTGATTTTTGAGTTATCACATGTCCCTTCCTAACCAGATGATTGCTAATCTTTACAGACACCCGCCACCGTATTTATCCTATTTCTCCCTCCAATGAGCTTTACTCAAAATGTCCTCCACAATTGGTTCACCCTCCATCTGCTTCAAAGATTTTCACCAAAAATTCTTGACATACAAGGACTATTCCCCAACACCTTTTTTGACCTAATCTGTTCCTTCTGAATAACCTTCTTTCCATTTTTATATTTCAGATATGGATAACATCCTACCACATCTCAGACATAATTATGAAGTCATACTTGCCTCCTTGCATTAAAATCTCTTTTTCACTCTGCTTACTACCTATGTGCTAAACATCTGTGTCGAGTCCAGAAGTATTATTATTTACTACCTCTCTACCTGGATTTATCTCCTTGCCTTGCCAGGCATCTTGGCTCAGTCGCTGAATGGAAGTTCCTTTCTCTTTCCCTCCACTTAAAGCACACTATTGAGACAAAACAAATCTCTAGAATCTTACATTCTTCCTGGAGCTCATCGGATATGTTCTATCCCTAACCTAGACTACACTGGACAACTATGTCTGACATCTCCCTCCTAATTGTTTCAGGAAGGGGGCAAAAAAAATCATCTCTTTTTTAATTATCAAAAGAACATTTAACCTGTTGAAAACTTCGCTTGTTCTATAAAATCCTTTCAGCTGCCAAAGGATTTGTGTGGGAGTCAGGGGGGAGAAGACTAAAAATTGGATTGGAATATATTTCTAAAATAAACATTGCGAAATATAAATTACATAGAAGTTTACCAGAGTATTTTTATTTGGAATTTTTTTCTGTTTAATAGCAACATTACCAACAGAAAATTGTCTCCTTGCCTCAAGGTTCTCTCTTCTTTAATCCATCCTCCACATATTTCTAAACCACAGATCTGACCACATCACTCCTCTGCTCAAGCATCCATTAGAAAAAATACAATCTTCGTTGCCTGGCATTTAAAGTCTTTCACACCCTGGCTCCAGCCTACCTTTCCATGATGACTGTATATTATTTTCTTTCACACTCTCTATGTTGTTATCCAAGCCTACTTGCTATTCTATGTACAAGATATTCCACTTCCTACCTCCATATCTTTGTACAGGCTGTGCCATGCACCTTCCACATCACTTTTGCCTAGTAGAATCCCTGGCTTCCTTCAAAGGATAGCTCAGATACCACCCCCTATAGAGCCTTTTTCTAATCCCCCCAAGGTGGTTATGGTTCTCTGTCCCTGGCCATTACTATACATTTATAATGTAAATATTCATCTCATTTCTTAACTACCAGCTCCAAATCATGTCACCATCACTCCATCATCCCAACCCCCTCCCTAGTAAAACTTTGGCTTTCCACTCTGGGCTCTCATGTAGATGAGCCCAAAACCAGGCCTCCACCTCCATTCCCAGTCACTAGCTCCAAACCATGCTGCTAATTACTCAGTTTCCCTCATTCGACAAACCAAGAAATAGCCTTAACTCTAGTCTACTCCTCCTTTCATGTTCCCTTTTAGGCTCCCTCATTACAATGTAAGCACCTCAGAAACAGGAACTGCCTTTCTTGCTACTACTTTGCACAGTGCCTGATGCACAGTAAATGCTTAATAAATGCTCTGTTATCAATCTATTTGTCTATGTGCCTACTACTTCTCATATTACCCCAGAGTGATGTCACTTTGGTCTTCCTTGAGAATGAAGGACAACAACCAACCAGCTTCTCTAACCCCCATCCCAGGAGAATATAAGCACCTTGAGGGCAGGGACTGTTTCATTTATGACTTGTATCCTGAGCAGCTAGGATGGTGCCTGGCACATAGTAAACAGTGCTTCTTTAAGTGAATGAAAATGTGACTTCCACTGAATGACATAAATTAGTAGACTTGAAAAGCAGGCAGAACTACAGAAGAGAGAAGTCTCTGATGAAGAGAAGGCTGTTCTCAATCAGGCTGACTCTTACATGGACCCTTGATCTAATCCCTTCCCATTTCCTCCAGCTGATTGTCCCGTAATCATCCTCCCTTCAATCTCTCCCTCTCAACTGATTCATTCTCTGCATTGCCTATGAAAGCTCCCAAGTCTCCCTCATCCTCAAAAAAAAAACTTTCTAAAAAACCACCAGTCCCTCAAGTTATCATCCTATATCTCACCTCCCATTTGCTAATCCTTAGAACACGCTATGCACACTCACTGCCTCCAGTTCCTTTCCTCTTAATTCATTCTCAGTCCTTTCAAACTGGCTTCTAACTCCATCATTTTACTGTAATTTCCCTCTCCAAAATTACCAATGATCAGACAAATCTAATGACCTTTGCTCAATCCGCATCATTCTTGATGACTCTGAAGCATATGCCACTATTGCATCCTCGATAATTTCTTCTTTCTGGGTTTTTACTGACATTGTCCTCTCTTAGTTCTCCTGTCTGATGTCTCCCTCTCGGTCTCTTTGGTTGGATCATCACCCATATCATGACCACTAATTCTGGATATATCCGCAGCACTTAGAGTCCTAGGCACTTTTCTCTCCACATTTTTTCTCTTGATAACCACATCAATTCAATCATCATCCCTTTGCAGGTGACTCCTACATCCAGCCTTAGTCTCTTTCCAGAGCTCAACAACAGCATCTGCATACTGGACTTTTCCAATTGGCTATCTCTTTTGGGTAAACATAACATATCCAAAATAAAATTCATCACCTTTCCCCAAAATACATTCTTCTTCCAAACTTTCTTATTTCTTTCAAGAGCATCACCATCCTTCTAGTCATCTCTGCCTACTCAGACTTATGCTAGTTCGAAACCTCAGAGTCATCCTCGATTACTCACTGTCCTTCATTCCTTATAACAAATAAGTTGTCAGGTCTTAATAGATTCTATGTTCATAGCTTCTCTCTTACATAGGAGAAATGGAGTTTCTTCTAACAGAGAGTTTTGGAACCCCTGCTGCTTGAGCCTGGTGTAGAGGACAGAACACTAGACTAAGAGAGAAGCTGGGAGTCTGAGTCCAATCTCTACCACCTGGTAGCTTTTCACACCTTGCACATGTCCTTTAACTTCTCCTGGCCTCAGTTTCCTCAATGGTAAAGTAGAAATAATAATCATCTGTTCTTGAGGTAATCATAGAATGTGTACTCCACTCTCAAAGACTATTACTATCACTTAGCTATTTCCAACATGATTTAAATGTGACAGAACATGGAAATCAGCAGCAGCCAATCTGTGGCATTCCACCTTGGTAATGTTTAAAACTTCCCTCTCCCAAATCTCCCTCAGATAGCTTACTTTCCCCAAGGAAAATCCTAGGATCATAGATAATTGTCAAGAGCTAGGACTCAGACCCACACCCTTTGACTCCAAATCTAGTGCCTTGTGAGTTAAGAAACCTGAAATCTCTAATCCCAGTGTGCTCTAAGTATGTGACCCTAGGCAAGTCACATCTTTTCTGGACCAACTGTAAAAAAATAATCCTTAAAGTCCCTTTTGGCTCTGAGATTCTACTGCTTCTCTGTTCATTCATCCCCGCTAGCCAATAACACCCTTCATTACCCTCACTACCAACTAATGAACAAGAAGAGTCCTTAAATTAAGGGACTATGGGCCCACAGGGAACCAGATGTCTGTAATCATCTCAATGGATTATTTGCCATTTCAAAAGCTCTTGGGTGCTACTAGATAGACACTAAGTAGATTGTCCTCGGATAAATCTATCTGGAATTATTCAGCGCTTCTGCATCCAGCAATGGTTCTCTGTTCTTTAAAGAGAAGAAAAATTGGGACGGGAAGGCTGAAGAGGAGATGAGAACTAGAAAATGCTACATTCTCTCATTAAGCAGACAAGCCTACTGTGGGCTAGGCACCATACTAAGTGCTGGGGATTCAAACACAAAAATGAAACAGATCCTGCTCTCAAAGGACTTACATTCTATAGAGGAAAATAACATATATACATATAAATAGATATGAAATATATACAAAGTAGGGGAGAAGGGATCTTAGCAGTCAGGAAGACCAAGAAAGGATCCTCTCAAGTTGTCCCCAATCACATCAAGAATAGCAGGAACAAAAACACTCATCCTCCAAAGTCCAACAACATCTGCTGCCCATATCACCTACCTAGATAAGGGAAGCCACTGTTTGTTCATGGAACCCCCCCCCCTCCATGGCCTCAGCAGCAGCTTCTTCTCATCCTGTCTGACCAACTGGTCTTTTCAGGAAGGAGAGGCCTCTCTGTGGTCACCCCACAAGCCAGAAAGAAAGCCCAGCCTTGATAATAAGGCAACAAATGATTTGTAGATAATCTTATTAGCCAGTCTCTCTACTGGTTAATGAGGATGATGGTAGATGTAAAGGATTTATTCTGGAAGTCCAGATTCAAACCAGAGGAGAGTGAAAGCATGTAACCTGCAACTCTTGCTCCTCCTCCTCTTCTCCAGATGGCACACGGCATGAAGCATAATGCACCTTGTCATAAGATAGGCCAGGAATGGACAGTTTCTCCACTACCTAAGGCCACTGCTAATAAGAAGCAGCCACATCACATAAAGGAGTTCTAGTGCAGGAGGCAGAAAATCAGTTTCACATATCTGGATAAATTTTCCTTGAATATGCAACCCCCAGGCTTTGCTTAAGAAATCCTTCGCTTTAGTTAGTATGCGAAGGAAAGCTTTTCAGGAGGGCACAGGACCCAAAGACTAGAACCAGCTAACTAGAGCCAACGAACTAACCAGTTCTGTAACAGATCTTGGCTTCTCAAAGTCATTTGGACTGATGAATCATTTAACAGACCCTGAAAGTCTCATCTCTTCACATCTGAATGCCCCTCTGAATCTCAATTATTAAAGCCCTCCTTTACATACTGGGAATTTGCCCATGGCCACAGTGTGAATGAACCCAGCAACCGTAATTAAGATCCTGGAATCGTGATTAAGACTCTAGAATTCCTTTACCACGTACTTTTTGTTTGCACTATTAAACATGCCTTCTTCTGTAGCAACTTGTCTATGTAACCATCTGAAGAAGAGACAAAAACTTTCTTCAAACACAGTTCTCAACTGCTTCCTCTCTGTCTTTCTAGCCCAGGAATCAGTGGACAATGAGTTTAATTTAAAAAAAAAAAAAGGAGAAAAAGGGAAGGACGTCCAGGAGAGGCCAAGTCGGGGCAAAAGGCTTGGGTGGTGTGTTCAACACAGGTGTGTACAAGACTACCCAGATTGGCTTCCTGCAGCAAGTGTTTCTTCTTTTAATGTGCATGGAAAAACTACAAGTGTACACAAAGAAGCCAGCTATGCACAAAAGTGATGCTGCTCTATGATAAACTGGGAGTCAGCCAAAGTGACCTGAGAGCCAGGTCGATTAACAGATTTAAAAAACTTCTCTCCTCCTAACATTGAGGTGATGGACTCGGGGTACAGAATGAGATTCATATCATTTGGACGTGACCAATGCAGGAATTTGTTTTGCTTAGGCCACTTGGTGGCCAAACAGATAGAATGCCGGGCCTAGAGTCAGGAAGACCTGAGTTCAAATCCAACCTCAGATATTTCTTAGCTGTGTTACCCTGGACAAGTATATATCCATTGTCTGCCCCATTTCTTCAACTGTAAAATAGGAATGATAGTATCTCCTACCTCATAGGGTTGTTTTGAGGATCAAATGAGATAATATTTGCTAAATGCTTAGCACAGTGCCCGGAAATAGTGGCATTTAATAAATGCTTATTCCATTCCACTGCTTGACTATGCATATGTCACAAGGATTTTTTTTTCTTTTTTTCAATGTTGGGGAAGGGAAAGAGAAAATTGGTTTTTGTTAATATTTTAAATGAAATTTAATTTTTTAAAAAGAGAGCTTCAGAAAAGGAAAGCTCACATTCTTTCTTTTCAGTAAGTTGAGGCAATCGTAGAATCACAGAATTTTAGAGCTGAAAAGAACCTCAGAGGCATATAGTTCAACATATACCCAAAAAGGAATTCCTACTCTAATATATCAAACAAGGAGTCATCTAGCCTTTGATTGAAGACATCCAATAAGAGAGAACCCACCACCTCCCAAGACACCCTATTCCATTTTTGGAAAGCCTTAATCATCAGGAAATTGTTCTTGACATCAAACCAAAATTAACTCATTCTTTATGACTGCTACCCCATTGCTCCTGGTTCTACCTCTTGAGTCTAAAAAGGACAAATCTAATCCCTCTTCCACATGACAACCTTTTAGGGTGCTATCATGAACTCAGAGTCTCAGTGTCTTCTCCAGGGTAAACAATCCCTGGTTCCTTAAACCAACCCTCACATGCCATTGTCTCAAGGCCTTTCAACATCCTGTTTGCCTCTTCCGTTGGACTGTCTCCAATTCATCAATGTCATTCTTAGACTATGGCATCTAGAACTACACACAGTACTCCAGATGTGGTCTGACCAGCACAGCATACAGAGTGACTACCACCTCTGAGATAACCAGAAAGGTAGACCTCTCTTAATGCAACCCAAGGTCTCACAGGTCACACTGCTGACTCACAGTAAGCTCACAGGTCCCTAAGATCTTTTATAGACACGCCACTAATCATGCTTCCCCCCCAGCAGGGACTTGTGAAGCTGATTTTTTGAACTCATGTATAAGATTTCACCTTTCACCTCTTAAGTTTCCTCTTATCAGATTCAGCCCACTGCCTATCAAGGGTAGCTGAGGAAATTTGTTATCTAAAAGTATGCCTCTAAGGGACAGCTAGGTGGCATAGTGAGTAGAGCACCAGCCCTGGAGTCAGGAGGACCTGAGTTCAAATTCAGCCTCAGACACTTGACACACTTACTAGCTGTGTGACCTTAGGCAAGTCACTTAACCCCAATTGCCCTGCTTTCCCCCCTCTAAAAGTACACCTCTGGTCACTGTGGCAGCCTCAGATCATAAAGTCTAGAGAGAATGTGTTTGGCAAAATCTGGTAGAACGATGCCAAGCGTAAGGTGAGTGCCCAAGAGATGGAAGAGGAGAATTTGGAAGTGGATACAAGATAAAATCACTTCTAGTAGAATCATGAAAAGTCAAAAAAGTCTAGACCAAATCTATAATGTGACACTCATTCTCCCTCTTATCAAGCAAGCCTCTTAAAATACATACTTCAGTTAATCTTCCCAAGACCCTCATGTACCCACTTAGACTACACTTTAAGTTACACTCTCCTTGCCAACACACTCAGTTGTTTTAATCTTAATAGCTTTTCAAAATTAATTTCATTGTTTTTAACTTATTGTCAATAAAATTTGCTTTTTAAGTACAGTAAATTACCATTTATGAACATAATTTTTGCCACTGTTAACATAATGGTTTTTTTAAACCGCAAATTAAAATTTTCTCTGCATTTGCTCAGGCACCATCTGCCGATGTATGGAATGGCTGGTTTTCATGGTTCCTAGAGGACTTGTAATTTAGTCAGCATGGAAAACTCCAGGCAGGCGTGGGAATGGCAAACTGCAACCAGCAACCTGTTTTTCAGATTTGGTAAATAAATCCTGAGGACTAGCTTGATATACATCAAAATTAAGTGACTTGACTTGCCCAGGGCCACACAGATAGTATCAGAGGCCAGATCTGAACCCAGATATGACTGATTCCAAGCACAACACTGTGGCCCAGTGCTTAAACATATAGGCCATAATAGAAAACATAACTAGATCACCTCGTCTGCTTCCTGATAGTCAGGAATATTTCATAATGAGTTATTTTTCCTGAACCTTAGTAAGTTAATAATACCCTCCATATGAACCCTTTCCTATAATCAAAGTACCAGAAGTGTGTCCTTGTATGCTGTTTTACCTATAACAAAGCCCGATGACCTGCGCTCTAAACACAATTTTATAACAAGGCACTGGTGGACTCAAATTGCCCTCTCCCAATGGTATACAATTGAATGCATGATAAGTTAAATAAAATCGCCTATAAAATAGTAGACTAGCCATCTTGTGGCACTACCTTTTAAAGCATAGCAGGATTTGGGGGTGGGGAAGGAGGGGGAGAATGGGCTTTAAAACCAATAGTTTATTTTATTCAACATGGATTCTTGGCATATTCCCCCTTAAAAAAAAAAATCTTGGTCGGGAAACCAAGAAGCAAAAGAATAATGACAAATCACAAATTAAGGAGATAAGAGGGAAGGGGGTTTCTCACTGTACTTCTGACTCTACTCTTGCGACACTTGCTATTTGGTCATTTCAGTTGTGTCTGACTCTTCCTGACCCCTTTTGGGGTTTTCTTGGCAGAGATACTGGAGTGGTTTGCCATTTCCTTCTCCAGATCATTTTACAGATGAGGAAACTGAGGCAAACAGAGTTAAGTGACTAGCCCAGGGTCACACAGCTAGTAAGTATCTAAGGCTGAATTTGAACTCAAGAAGCCTTCTCTGCTCCAGGCCAGCATTTTATTCACTGCACAACAAACCTGCCCTTCAGACACTTTTCAGACGCTTATTGTATTCATGCATGCATATAACATCTCCAGTCCAAGAGCTATCTAGCACATATCTCCACCCACTGAAAACTTTCCTCTTTTTTCAAGGCCTTAGCTTAAGAGTTACTTCTTCTAAGAAGCTTTCCCTGATTCCACCCTCTCCCATATAAATTATCTCTCCATTCACAAATCTTTCCCACTACTCTCTCTCTAGTATGATTATTCGTATATTTGTTTTATTCTCCTTCCCCTAATGAGATTATAAAATCTCTGAGGTCAGGAATCACACACATGGGTATGCCCTATGGGGCCTGTAGCTGTACCTTGTACACAACATTTCAATAAATTCCTGCCAAATGAATGAAAGAACGGCTGATTGTGACTCTCACCACATCCTAATATTCTGCAACCTACAGAGTATTTCTGATTCACATATTCAGTTTATAATGTGCTACAAAATGCCTTGATAAGAAGTCAAATGGTGCACAGACATAACTTGTACTTCATTGTGTTCTGATAGCCTGGAAAAAGCTACATTTTCAAACCTATAAATAAAAATGTGCTGGAGAACTGAAAAGATTAATTTGTCATCTTGCCCCATCAAGCTCAGAAATGGATATAAATGAAACAATCTAAAGAAAAGCCTATCCTTTTTTTACCCTTAGAATTCAAATTATTTTTAAGAATTCCATCTCAATATTTACAAGGAGGTGAAAACACAAGCTTATAATAGAAATTACTACAAACATTCTTTAAAAATACATTTTTATCTCCCACATTATCATGGCATTAAGTTTATTTAAATTATAGGAACATAGACTAGAGTTGAAAGAGATCACAGAGGTCATTAAGTCCAATCCCTTCATTTTACCCCATGTTCAAACTGAGGTTTAGTAGTGATTTCCTAGTAGGGTCACATAGCTAGGAGTTATCAGAGTCAAAATTCAAACCCAGATCTTCCTGATTCCCAGTCTGTGATTCATCCACCAACCCATACTACCTGTCAAAGCCTCTGGCTCTCCTGAACATCATACTGCTTGCTGGAATAACCTAGCCCATTACAAAGATGTATGTATCCATACAGATGCCTGTACAGTAGACAGATCGATAGATATACCTATGTCACACACACATCACCACCTTGTTAGGTTTCTAGCCACTTCATAGTTGACCAAAGTGGACAGAGATATATATTTGAAAGGTGCCTTGGAGCTAAGGACCACCATTTCACTAACCATTTTCTACCAACACAAGGTAGGTATATGTATGTATGCGTATATATTGTTGTTTAGTTGTTTGTGACCCCATTTGAGGTTTTCTCGGCAAAGATGCTGGAGTGGTTTATCACATCCTTCTCCAGTTCATTTTACAGATGAGGAAACTGAGGCAAACAGGGTTAAGTGATTTGTCCAGAGTCACACAACTAGTAAGTGTCTGAGGCCAGATTTTAACTCATAAAGATGAATCTTTCTGACTCCAGTCCTTGTGGTCTATCCACTGTACCACCTAGTTGTCCTGTGTGTGTATGTGTATACATATGTATTTATACACACATATATATGCACATATATAAATAATGTATTTCAATAATTTAAATTAGAAAGTCATTGTTTTAAAAGGCGAAACAATGTTACAACAGCATGATTTGATTTGCACATTGCCTAGCACCATCTAAAAATGAGAAAAGACCAGGAATTTCTAGCAGCTTAAGTGCCTTAAAAATATCAGCTGTCATATATGTCTCCTGTTTGCTACTATCATAAATATTGCTCCATGAAATGCAGTGTATATATATATGTGTGTGTGTATGTGTGTATGTAAATATACACACACATGTATATATACTCATATATACACACATGCATGTGTATAAATGTACCTTCTTTATACATGACATATGATCTTATATACATGGTTATACATGACATATATAAGACCTTAATGGGAAAAAGTACCACTTCTTCTTCCTCCTTGTTCTCAACCCCACAGTGCTCTTACCGGCTCCCTTTTCCTTAGTCACCTAAAAAGATTATTGTAGCAAGAAAGAAAAGACTAGATATGAACACAGGACAACCAAACAATGCTGTACTTCTTAGTGCCTTTGGCTACTGGATATAAACACCAACAGAAAATAATCTACACATAGTAAGAGGTTTTGTTTTTTTTTTTTGATGATTTAGTCATTAACTTGCCCAATCCTTATAACCAGTTCCTATTTCAGTCCAACATATGCCTCCTCAGTGTTCCCTTCCTCAGTTAGCTATAATTTTAGTCAACTAAAGTGATCTTCCTGGAACCAAATTCTCTAGTTTTAAAAAAAAACAAAAACAAAAAAACAACTTTGTGCTTATGACTCAGGCCTTGATTCTGCCTCCATCTAGGTCTAGAAGGAAGGAGAGGGCAGCATTTCCCTTCACCAAATGCTTGAGAAACATTAATATGGAAGGAAGACATGTGTGTTTCTGATACAGATGAAGTCATAATATTTTCAGGGTCAAAAAATAACTGTTCATCTGAGATTGTGAGGCAAATGACAACAGATATGACCATTTCCTTCATTATTACAAAATTTTTCTCCCTCTCCTATCTCCTAATAGTCCTATGCTACTCTGGATAGGGAAACAGTAGACATTAGATTACATTAGGATCAGAGAATCATTTCAAATTGGAAGGGGCATTAGGGTTCAACCAGTCCAACCCCTTCATTTTACAAATATGGAAACTGAGGCCCAAAGAAGATAAAGTGACTTGCCCCAGGTCAAAAGACCATAGACTAGCAGGGCTAAACTGTGAACCCTGGGGCCTTTGACTCTTAACTCCAATATTCAACACTGCTTAAGAGTCCTCTGTCAAGCAATCAGGTTTACACGGCCTATAATTTTCTGAAATCACAGAACTGTGCTTCTACTATACTAAGGCAAAGAAGCTAGAGCTAATGTTATTGACAATTTTAAGATTGACAATTTTAAGATTGATGGCCTTCAATGATCTTTAACTCTTCCAAATGTTTTTTGTTGTGCATTATAGATTAATGTTTAGTTTAGCATATTAACTAAATTTAGCTGAATATTTTGAAAATATAGTGTTCTTTTCTATATTTGTTTGCAAGGCAGTGCTATTTTGAGACCTTACATACATTCTCAGGGTTAACTGTCTACCATGCGGCAAATTATGTCCTACAAATAAAAACACAACTAGACAAGCATTTTATTACTCCAATAAATATGCTAAAACCTGACTGGAACTGTATTCAAATTAGACTTCAGTTATAAACAAGAACTTCCAAACAAGAGGGATGCCTTTCAATCATGTATATTAGGAAATCATTTTTTTTCTTAAGGCAGAACTTCATGTTACAACAACATGATTTGCTTAGTACCACTTAAAAATGAGAAAAGAACAGGAACTTCTGGCAGTTTAAGTGCCTTAAAAATATCAGCTGTCATATATGTTTCCTAGTTGCTACTATCATAAATATTGTTCCATGAAACACAGTATCTTGCACAATTCTAAAATTGGGGTTGGGAGAAGGGGATGAAAAGACCACAACAGAGAAATGCCAAAAGAATCTTATCATACTTGAATCAAAATTATTATTCTAAATAAATATTACTTGAAATAAATATACATTTTCAGAAAATTTTGTTCCCTTAATTCTAAAGTGATTTCAATAGAACAAAGAATTAGCGACTAAAGACAATATTTAGCCTATTTTTGTCTTTAATAGTGTTTTTCAAACAAGCATGTCTTGTTTGGTATGAAAAATACAACCACCTCTAACAGGCTAATACGGTAAACTGAATTCCTTTGCTACCTGAAAGGTTAGCTTTTTGTAACTAATAACGACTGAGAATAGTAAGATTATACAGAGAGGTCCCCTAGTGGTGAAGTTACTGTTTCAACTTTTATTTCATATATTTTATAGGGTTGTTTCAGTATAAGATAGAATCGATATGTAATTTTATCATAGAATCTTAGCTGATCTCTTAATATATGGTGGGCCTGTCATTTAGAATCCTAAGGGGCTTTTTAATATAAGGAACAACAGGGAAAAGTGCTAGCTAGACATTGTCTTATGTTTCTTTTAAAGAAATATTAAAACTATGAGAAGCAAAGTTAGAAAAATTAGGGAATAGAATGTATCATAGAATCTCAACATGTGTGATTTGAAGGGATTTTCGAGGCCATCAGACTGAAATTGCTTCATCAAATAACCAACATACTCCAACCAGCATAGATAACAGCTACTCTGAGAAGAGTAAGGGTTAAGTGCATAAAAATTAAGGAACTCAAAAAAAAAAAATTAAGGAACACTTAAAAAAAACCCTGGATGCTGGAGTTTCAGGAATTCTAAAGCAAAAGCTGGATTCTTAGGCCAAAATGGTCTCATTCTGCTGTGAACAACTCTTCGAACTGCTTACAAATTTCCATATTGAAACTTTGTTTTAATTTAACCGGATTACTAAAGCATTTTAACAATGTATTGTTTGCCGTGTATACAGTGGCACCTCAATGAAAGGAGAATTTTTTTAACCATTAGGTACAGCCAACGATTTACAAAACATACAGCCCTTGCTTTCCAGGAATTTAAGCTGTGGCAGCAAGACACATGTCAAATGGTACAAATCCTACACAGTCACTTCTTATGCTTAGCCTTAAATTTGTTCCCTCCTCTTTTGAACTTCAAGGATGCCAGTCTGCACAATCTCCAATTAGCAACGAGAAATCCCCATACAAAGGATATTAATATATGCTGTTACAAATATAGCACTTTGTTAATCACGAATATGCACACAAGCACTAACTTTAAAAGACAAGAAACTCAGCAGAATGAACTTGGAATTCATAGCATATCACCTGGCAAGTGAGTTCCCTCTCAGAACTATCCTTATACCTAGATTAGCAGGCATCAGACGTGGAACATTGATTTTGCAGGGCTTTTGAACCTGGAGAAAAAGCAGAGTTTGGAAACCAGCTATACCATTATTTCAGAATAAATGTCAGGGATTCATGTTTTGGCATATACTGTACAATCAAAAGCTTGTCGTATATCATTCTTCCTTTTGTGCATGTCGATAAAAGCCTAAGTTCAAAATCGATGCGGGGAGTGCAGGTGCAGGAAGGCACTTTTGGCAATAAACAACTTCGGAACAGGTTTCCACCGCCCTTTCATACGAGACAATGCCAAGAGAAATGCTTCTTTTCACTCACTGCACAAAAAAACACTTCCTCCGGGCATCCCCCCAGACACTGGTGACCCCCCACGCGTATTCCAACGCGCCCTAGGACGAGTAGGCTCCGGGGCTCAGGACAGGAGAGGCGATGGAGAATGCATGGGCTAGGTAGGCACACTGTGACCCCCTCCCGCCCCACCTACCTCGAAAAGCAAAGTGTGGTGGTTACTTTTCAGAGCAGCTGTGCTGCCCTTGGTTTTGAGCACACCAATTAAACAGGAAAAGGCCACCGGATGGATTAGTACACTCAAGTGAACCTTCTCCGGCCCTGTCAGTGGCTCCCCACCCTCCACCCCCACAACCTAAGCTCTGTCCTGTCCCTCCTCCGTGTCCCCCAGACTGTCCACCTGAGTGATGCACGTCCCCTGGGAAAGCGAGCAGCCCCCAGCCCCAGCACTGGTCACAGAGCTCTCTCGGAAGGGAGCCTCGGAGGGCGGACAGCTCAGCCCAAGGCTGGAGGGAAGCCAGGCGCGGCACTATCCGCCAAGGGGCTGCTCTGGGTGGAGGGGGTGGGGAGACAAGAGAGAGGCTACAAGGGAATGGCCCGAAGGGGCAGGAGACCCTTTGGTCCTCTTCCTTTGCGCAGCTCCTCCGCAACCCACAAAGTGCGCTGACCCCGGGACACAGACACACACCGGGGGCTGGTACTAACCACATGGCCGCATCTCCTCTCGCTGCTTCCCCAGGCTCGGGCGGCGGCGGCGGCGGCGGCGGCGGCGGCGGCGGTGGCTGCTCCTGCTGTTCTCGCTGCTGGCTGAACTTTCCCTGCCTCCGCGGCTCGGCTCCACCTCCCAGCTCCAGCAGCAGCAGCTCCAGCAGCAGCAGCAGCGCAGAGAAAGCCTAGGGGACTTGGGGGGGGAGGGGGGCAGAAAGGCAATAGCACAGAGCCCCGTGCAGAGAAGTTCGAGTCCAGAACTCCACCCACCAGCACTGGCATGAAGCGCTTTGGAAGCAGATGGACGGGTGTAGGGGGCCGGGACCCTAGGAAGCCGCGGAGGCGCTAAGATATTGGGTGTCAGGGGGAGGAGTCGAAAATTTGGGAGCTGCAGGTCTGGGGAGGGCGCGGGGACGGTGCTGAAGGCTCAGAGATAAGGCTTTGGGGATCTGGCAGTGTAGGATGGCCCCAGGAATCTTCCCTGGAACCTCTCCTCCCTGGCACCTCTCTCCTCTGCTACCTTGAGAAAACCGGCTGGAGGGACGCCGCCGGTGCCTCGGGGTTCTCCGGCCCCGCCCCTCTGTACTTAGGGTCTCTTGTGGTGTGAGAGCCCAGGACGGGAAAGTTTTCCCTGCCTTGTCCCACCCAAGGATTGCACACTGTGCGCCCGGAGGGTGTGGCCGAGAGTGGACATCTTGACATAAGGTGTCTCCCCAGCCGGCTTCGTGATCGGTGAAATTCTGTATGTGGGAAATGGTCATATGG
The DNA here is from genome assembly GCA_028646595.1 of Phalanger gymnotis. NCBI lineage: Eukaryota > Metazoa > Chordata > Mammalia > Diprotodontia > Phalangeridae > Phalanger > Phalanger gymnotis. The sequence continues at coordinate 241,560,593 of CM053625.1, forward strand.
GTTTGGGAAAAGTATTGGGGTACAGGAAAAGATTTTTTGGGAATGTTGTTTTGGGATTAAGGAAGAGGGGGTTCTGGAGCTTGTCCCAAGGCGAATAGCCTGAAATGTAATGTTTCTCAAATGTGTTTGTATGTAATTCCCTTTGGTCTACGGAAAAGTTCCCTTCAGGTCTCCTTCATCACCTGTGTTCTGTGATGTAGTAAAGGCAGCTCAAGGTTGAGAGTCAAAACTGGATCACCGCCCTGGCTCTCCCATTGATTGTCCTGGCGTCCTGATCTGTTTCCCCATTTGTAAAACTAAGGGTCCTCCTGCTCAGACATTCTACAGTCATGTAAATAACCAGAGGCAGCTCGCAGTACTGAATAGAAAGCCTGCCTTAAAGCCAGGAAGATCACAGTTCAAGTAATGGCTTTGCCACTTGCCCGCCCAGCGATCCCGAGCAAATCAGCTCTTTAAAACTCTAGAGAAGATGCCGACCAGTACTGGGATAGTTTCCTCACCAGGTATTTGCCTATAACAATGAAGTCATAAGTTGAGTCCCTAACCGCTGACAAACACCTCCCTCCACCTCCATTTGCTTATACTGCCCAAAGAATTCATCAGAAAGTAAGGTATATGTATGTATTTCCCCCAAAAAACGGAAGATGGGTGTGTGGAATATAATATCCAAGGGTTCTAAAGTGGTTCACAGTCGCACTCCTAGTAAATGGTAAATGTTATAGTTGGTGTGGCACTGTAGGTTAGCATCTTCTTAACCCCTGAGACCCACCAGTGAGGAAAATCTCAAATATAGGTTTCGACAAATTCCTCTAAGAAGCCTAAAGACTTAGGTTAGGGCAGAAGGTAAAAAAAAAAATGGAAAGAAAACAAACCCTGGGGGTGCTTATTAGATGTGCGATACTGAGACTGATGGAATATGGGCTTTAGATATGAGGTACTGTGCCTAAAAGCTTAGGACCTTCACAGAGGGAGGGGTAGTTAAGAAGGGAAAGAATCAGTATTTATATAGCACCTACTATGTTACAGATAGGTGTGATTATTATCCCTATTTTACAGTTGAGGAAACTGAAGCAAACAGAGGTTAAAGTAACTTTCCCAGGGTCATACAGCTAGTAAGTCCCTGAGGCTGGATTTCAACGCAAATCTTCCTGACTCCAGATTCAATGTTCTATCTACTGTACAACCCACCATAATAGATACAATTCATGTTGGCCTGCTTTCAGGATGGAGGGTGAGTGGTGGAGGGTGATGGGTAGTAAAGAAACTTGGTTAAATGTTTCTTAGTTCTGTGTCAGTCAAAGTCACAAGAGGACACAGAGCATAGATTTAAATACACAGCAGTTACAGATGTTTCCATAATCTGCATCATTGGAGGGAATACTCACATAAATTAGATCACAGGTGCACCAGAGTATTAATTTATAAGATCCAGAAAAGCCTGAAGAAGTGTCCAGAATTACCATATTCCAAAAATTGTTATTTAAAATCTTCATATGCCAATAAGCTGGCCTTTCCTCAATAAGGCAAATTTGGTACCACTGAAGCTCTTGAAGCTTTTTAAAAGTTCCATTAATGGAATGTTACAACTTTACATGTTAAAACTTAGATTTGTCTGTTGCTTTATAATTAAACATTGATGGATTCATGGTCTCACCAGTGTAGGTCACAACCCATCCATGGACTTCTCATCTTGTCTCATTCTTGTCCATGTCTTCCTATAAATCCTCCAAAGAAGATCTACCCAAAATACTGGAGGCCTTTCTCAAAGCAAGAGTTCTTAACCTGGGGTCTATGAATTTTTTTGTAAGGCAGTGTAGTACACTGGAGCTGGAATCAGGAAGACCTGAGTTCAAATTAAGTTTCACTTACTTAGCTGTGTGACCCTGGATAAGTCACTTTAAAAAACACAAAACAGTTTGTCTCAGTTTCCTCAACTGTAAAAAAGAAAATGTGGATAACAATCAGGATTATTGTGAGAATCAAATGAGAGAATATTTGTAAAGAGCTTATAACATTACCTAGCACATAGTAGACACGTAATAAATGCTTATCTTCCTTCTTTCCTTATATAGATTGATAGACACATGCACACACATATAGATACATAATTGTATTTCAGTATAATTAGTTTTTTTATAATCTTATTTATTTTATTTCATGCATTTAAAAACATTATTAGAGAAGAGGGTCCATAGGCTTCCAAAGAGGTCCATGATACACACAAAAAAATTAAGAGCCCCTGATCTAGAGGGGTTTTTTTTTTAACATTTTATATGTTTATATGGCCAACCCACCTTTTACAATTGTAGTTTTACATACTTCTTATAAGTAAGCCAGTATTACTGTAACCTGCTTTATATTCATCCCGCATGCCTCCATTAAACTTTGGTTTACCTGCCATTTAAATTCTTAGAGACCTATGATCCACATTCACATACAAAATACTACTGTTATAAAGATGAACTTTTATATCAGAAAGCAGCTTGGGATCCCTGAGAGCACTGTGTAATCTCCTGCGACATAATCTAAACTGCTATCCCCACACTGAATTCTGGGCCCAAGATAAATGTATACTTCTAATCCAGTGAGCTACCCATCCAGCTACACATAATTAATCTAGAGAGTAGACATTCTTCATCCACTTGGTTTTCCCTTGATGGATTGTTAGCCCCATCTAGTCTTCTGAGCTTTGGTGCACTTAACAAAATGTCCTTTACAATAAAAATAAAAAAGAAGCGCGTGGATATTCTCACCATCTCTAAGGACTTTCTCTACTCCAAAGGGGACATTCTTCATAATGTCTTCAGTGAGCATGTTTTCCTATTCTCTTGATTGATATTGATGCTAAGACAATCTTGTGTAAGGGCAGGACTTGATTAAGTCATATAACCTGTCAGCCTACTTAAAGTGTCAAAATGCTAAATGCTGATACCTTAACCAGCTAAGGATGTTTCTCTATGGAATCATTTAATCACAGACTTTGGACTAAGTATGAAAAAGTCCTTGGTTAATTTAGATGTCCTTAAAAGCCGTTGAATGAACTGAAGTGACGCTTTGTATGTGAATTATACACAAAATACCTGGTGACCAAGTTTTGCATACCTTCAGAGCACTGGACTCACAAATGGAAACCAGCCTTTGGGGATTTGCTACAGGGAGAAAAGAAAGTTCCTCTAAAAAACAAAGTTTGGCAATAGATAGTCCATATGCCATTCATTCTACAGCACCTCAAGAGACAGCAGAAAATGTAGGCATCGGCACGTAGGGTAGGGTAGTCAAGAGTCAATTTTGTCCTTCCCTACTCACTTCCTCTTACCTATGCTCGCAAATGTTAGTAGAAAGAGTAAGATCACAGAGATAGGCTCATTTGGACCCAAAACACCATGTGATCAGGGTCTGTGTACCTTTAAAGCACTGGAATCACAGATGGAAACCAACCTTTTGTGTACTTGCTCCAATGAGAAATTAAAGCTCCTCACACAGGTCCTATCTTTCAGCTAATATCCTATGGGGGTTTAACTTATTTTTGTAGCCTGATAGTTTTGAAGTTATAAAAGGTGTGTTCAGTGTAATTGACTTCCTAGGGACCTTTAAAAGTGCTCAACTCTGAGCCTAAGAAGTGTTTCGTTTTTGTTTTTAAGTCATAGGATGTTCCAAAGATAAGTGGCAAAAAACCAGAGTGCTCAGCCCGTTAAAAGAACTATAAGCAATTTAAACAATTCATGCCATGTGAAATTTGAACATCTATGGAATACACAGTAGCAACAAGTACTAACAGTTTCATATTCTATTTGATGTTCCATATACATTAACATTAAACACAAATTCCCTCTTATCCAGGGATCAGAACCCCAGCAACTTCGGCAACTTGGAACATAGTCAAAAAGCTGCTAGAAGAGACAATAAAAATAATAGCAATAATAATAACTGACACATAGCCTTTGAGGTTTGCCAAGCATTTTACACCCATTATCTGATTTAGTGCTCACAACAGTCACATGAGGTAAGAGTTAAAGATGTTATCTCCATGTTAGAGATGAAGAAATTGAGGCTGAGACAGGTTAATTGGCTTGCCTAACACCACACGGTAAACGACAAAGGCAATATTTGAACCCAGTTCTTCTGCACTCCAGGTCTAGCACTCAATTCACTTCACTAATCCAGTTTCTCATTAGAACTTTAAAAGGAGAAGGGACTTCAAAGTTCATGTAATCCAGCTCACTTATTTTAAAAATGACTACAATAATTGAAATGGAAAGAACAGCAACAATGAATGAATTCTTTGTAATTATAATAAACAAGCTTGGTCCCAGAGAAAATGCTTCTTCCCATTTGCAGAGGTGGAGGTCTATGGGTGTGGAGGATTACATAAACTGTCTGGTTGATATGTGGGTTCATTTTGCTGAACTGTTTTTTTTTCTTTTTTTTTTAATCTTTGTTACAAAGAATAACTCACTGGGTAGGAGGGGGATATATTTTTAAATGAAAGTGGTGTAAAAACAAAAATATCAATTGAAATAAGATTTATAAAAAAAAAAAACAAACCTATGCCAAGCCAAAATGATAGAAAAGCAGGAAATAGAATAACTTAATTTCCAAACACAATTCCCTCACAAAGAGCTATAAAATCAGCTATAAAACCGATGGGAAAATTCAGGGGGAAAAATCACACTGATTCATATTTTCAGCTCAGGTCGGCATGGGATGATAGAGAGGTCTGTGGATACTGGGGTTAAGATCTGGCCAGGGGCACATGGACACAGAGTATTATGCAAGTGGCTCACTACTCAGATTGAGGTCACAGATTAAAGACCAACTAAGAGAGAACCTGTGCCTAGAGGTGACTTTCCAGGGTGAGGAGTAGTTGAGGGCCCTAGGCTGTGTCCAGAGAAAAGAGCAAAAGCAGAAGCAAATAACAGCTGCGTAGCATGGACCTCAAGGCTGGAGCAGGGTCTCAGTTCCAGCCTCTATAGCCCAGTCTGAAGCATACAGCAAAATAACCAGGGCATGAATCCCAGACCAAAGAGGAACATTCTAAACTTGCAGAACTTTCCACGTGGTTGAAGGTACCTGAGTCCTGCAGCAGTTTACTGGAGCTTTCAAACAGGGATAAGCTCATAGGAGTATTACACAGACCCAAACGGGGGTTAAGTACTTGCAAAGCCCAAACCGGGAAGGAAATGAACAGACTTTGCCCTGTATCAGACTTTGGGAACTTGCAGGTCTTCAGCCTGAGCTGTCAATGAAATACAGGAATAAAATAGCACTGCACACTCCAAGAAAACAGCAAAAAGACCCAAGAGGACAGAAGACCAAGCTATATATCCTCTCCAGACACACACAGAGCCTGGCCCTAACGTCAAGTCTCAAATCAGGACATAGGCTACAAATATTAGTAAACAAAAAAAGAATCCCACCATAAAGAATTATTATAGTGACAGGTACCCTCAATACACAAACCCAGAAGAGAATGACTTAAAAACATGTATGGTCAAGCAGGATGGCACATTGGTTAGGATGCTGGACCTGGAGGAAGGCTCATTTCCCTGAGTTCAAACTAGCTATGTGACCCTGGACAAGTTACTTAACGCTGTTTACCTTGGTTTCCTCCTCTGTAAAATAAGCTAGAAAAGGAAGTGTCAAACCACCCCAGTATCTTTGCCAAGAAAAGCCCGAATGAGGTCATAAAGATTCAGACATGACTGAAAAACAAAATATCCAATGTTATATCCATGACACCATGCTGGGTTTTTTGTTTGCTTTTTAGGGGCAGCTAAATGGTGCAGTAAATAGAACACTGGGCCTGGAATCAGGAAGACCTGAGTTCAAATTCCGCCTCAGACATTTGCTAGCTGCGTGATCCTGGGCAAGTCACTTAACGCTGTTTGCCTCAAAATGAGCTGGAGAAGGAAATGGCAAGCCGTTCCATTATCTATGCCAAGAAAACCCCAAATGGGGTCATGAAGAGTCAGGCAGGACTGAACAACAACAAATAAGCGAGCTTCAAAGAAAAACACAACTCGAACAGAAGTCCAACTAAAATTCCTGGAACTAAAATTCCTGAAAGAGATAAAGCAAGAGTCTGGAAGAAAAGAAAAAAGCTTAAAAGAGATTTTTAAAAACCAAATAGAACTTTAAAGAAAGAAAATGGGAAACAAAATTAGGTCTGTGGAAAAAAGATTTGGAAAGAGAAATAACAGCTTGAAACAAGAGGTACAAAATTTTACCCAAGGAAAAAGCTTTCTGAAAATTAGAATTGACAAAATAGAAGATAATGACTCAATGAGACAACAAGAAATATTAAAACAAAATCAAAAGACTGAAAAAATAGAAGAAAATATAACATATCTCATAGCAAAAGCAACTGTCCCGAAAAAAAGTATCTAGGAGAAAAGAATCATTGGACTGGCAGAAAGCTATGACCAAAAAAGATCCTACACATCATATTTCAAGAAATCATAAAAGAAAACTACTCATATTTCTTAGACCCAGAGGACAAAGTAGAAATTGAAAGAATCCATTAGTTACTTCCTGAAAGAAACCCCAAAATAAAGACTCCCAGAAATATAATAACTGAAATCCAAAGCTTCCACGTCAAAAAAAATGAATACTGTAAGAAGCCAGAAAGAAAGAGCTCAAATTACAAGGAGCCACAGTCACGATCACATCAAATTTAGCAGCTGCCACTATAGGGGAGTAGAGCTTGAAATATAATATTCTAGGAGAAAAGGATATATAGGCTTATAACCAAGACCAACTTACCCAGGAAAACTGAATATAATCCTAAAGGGGGAAAAAATATGGGTCATTAATGAAACAAAGGATTTCTAAGCCTTCTTGATGAAAAGACCATAGTTGAATACAAACTTTGAAGTGCAAACACAGAGGTCAAGAAAAACATAAAATGAGAAAAGTGAATGAGCATAAGGGACTAAACAAGAATAAACTGGGGAGATGATACATTTATCCCCTCAGAACTCTATTATCATGAGGACTCATAGAGAGAGTCTAATTAGACAGAGGGCCTGGGAGTGATTCTGTTATGTTTGATGATCTTAAAAGAAGAATGGAAATACACTGGATAGGGGAAGGGAAAGGAAGGATAGGAAAAATTCTCTTACATAATTTGATCAGCTGGTACACAGGGTATCGAAAAGATCAGTCACCATGGTGACCATCTACAGGATCCTTCAGTTACTGCTGGGAGAGGAAACAGTGGACACACTTGGGAGAGTAGGAAATATCCCTCCAGGGATGAGAGGAGGCTCACTTCCAGTATTATTATCTGAAGCCAGATGCAGAAGTCAGAGTGAAAGAGGAGTGTGTGGGTGGGTGTATATGATAGAAGCAAATGATACCCACAGCCTGACTCATGCCCATTTGCATAGACTTGTTCCCTTCATGGGATCATAGATTTAGAGTTGGAAAGGACCTTAGAGGTCATTAAGTCACCCCATCTCCACCCTTAATTTTACAAATGAGGAAACTAAGGCCTAAAGAATTAAGTGACTTACTGCTCAATTAATATCAGAAGTGTAATTTGAACTCAGGTCTTCCTGACTCCAGGGTTAGTATGCTATCTACTATACCACACTACCTCACAAAATAGCATTATTGTCGGAACTAGGATATGTACCCATTCTTCCATCATGACTTGAACTCAGTGACCCAGCAAGGACAGCCTGACTGCTTTACTAACCTAGTACCACCTCTCATCAACATGTTTCTCTACCCACAGCTCTGCTGTGCATCTGACTCTGGAGAATTTCCTCTAGAGTTCATTTCCTAGCAAGTAGAAGTCTATACAAACAAAGGGGTGGGAGGAGACAATGACACTTGAACCTCCTTCCCATATCACCTGGTCAAAGGAGGAAAGAATACACAGATACAAAGTTGGGGACAGAAATACATTTCATTCAATAGGGAAACAAGATAAAGGGGTGAAGGGAAGAGGGTAATAATAGTGAGGGTAGATTAAGGGAGAGATTAACCTTAAGCAAAACAAACTCATGAAGAAGGGGTGATGAATAAAGAGAAGTAAAAGGTTAAGAGAATAGGATGGAAGGAAACACATAATCAGCGATCATAACTGTGAATGTAAATGAAGTGAACTCACCCATAAAATGAAAGAAGATAGCAGAATGGATTAGAAACCAGAATCCAATAATATGTTCTTTACGAGAAATATAATGAAATAGAAAGATGTACACATAGTCTAAAGGGCTAGAGCAAAATCTTTTATGCTTCAAGTGAAATAAAAAATTCCAATAGTATATAAGATGTTTGAAAAAATAGGATAAAGAGGGTTCTACCAAATTCTTTCTGTCTTCTTTGTTAATATGATTTTGACACCTAAATTAGGGAGAGTCAAAACATAGAAAGAAAACTATAGACTAATATCCCTAAAATATATTGATGGAAAATTTTTAAATAAAAAATTAGCAAGAATACTACTGCAATATATCACAAAGATTATACACTATGACTAGGTTAGATTTATATTAGAAACGCAGAACTGCTTTAATATTTTATAAATTGTAAATATAATTGACCATATTAATAATTAGGACAACAAAAACCATATGAGTATATTAACAGATGTTTTTAAAAAGCCTGTGATAAGATATAATACCCATTCCAGTTAAAAAAGTATAAAGCTTAGGACAATGTATTTTTCTTTAAAACGATAAGTATTATCTGGCTAAGTGCAAGAGGTAGCATTGTCTGTAATAAACTGATGGTCTTTCCAATAAAATCAAGGATAATATATCCATGCTCCATTCATAAAGTGCAGGTCTGATTAAGTTATCCTCCTTTCCCACTCCCACTCCTACTCAGTGAAGTCCAATGTCTTCCTGTTGCCTCCAGCAGCAAATACAAAATGCTCTGTTTGGCATTCAAAACCTTTTAAAACCTAGCCCCCTTCTTTCCAGTCTTCTTATGCCTTACTCCCAGACAGGCGCTCTTTGGATCCAGTGACACTGACCTACTGGCTGGTCCACAAGCAAAACATTCCATCTCTTAGTTCCAGGCATATTCTCTGACTGTCCCCAATGCTCTTCCTCCTCTGCTCTGACTACTGATCTCCCTGGCTTCCTTTAAGTCCAACTGAAATCCCATCTTCTACAGGAAGCCTTCCCCACGCCTTCTAAATTCCAGGGTCTTCTCTCTATTACTTATCTCCCATTTATCCTGTATACATTTGTTTGCATGTTGCTCCCCTTTTAGATTGTAAGATCCCTGAGGAAAGGGACTATATTGTCTTTTTTTGTATCCCCAGAGCTTAGCACAATGCCTGGTACAGTAGGTGCTTAATTAATGTTTATTGTGTGATTGACTGAGGAGCGTATTCCATTATCACCATTACTATTCAATATAGTGCTAGAAATGCTAGCTATAGCAATGGTGATAAAAAGAAATTGAGGGAATATGCATAGGCAAAGAAGACAAAAATTATCATTTTTTTCAAATGATATAATGGTTTACTTAGGAAAGCCTAGAAATTCAACTAAAAAAAGATAATTCAAACAATTTAAAACTTCATCGAAGTCTCAGGATAGAAAATAAACCTACATAATTCATCAACGAAGTCCAGTAGGAAGAAAAAGCCTTTAATATAACTACATAAAGCATAAAATACTTGGGAGTCTACCTGCCAAGACACACAAAGGAACTATCTGAACACAATTACAAAACATTCTTTGCATAAGTAAAAGTAGATCCAAATTACTGGAGAAATATTAATCTCTCTCACAGGTAGACCAAGTCAATACAATAAAAATGACAATACTAAATTTATTTATAAAACAACATACTAATCAAACTACCAAAGGATTAGTTTATAGAAAAAAATAACAAATTTGTAGATTAGAACAAAAAGTCAGGAATATGAAGAGAATTAATGGGGGGAGGGGAACGCGGGAAGGGGACCTGGCAATACTAGATGTCAAACTATGCTACATATCAGTTAGTCAGCTGATTGTTCAGTTACTTGCTTGTTGTCCTTCTCTTGAAGAGAACCAAAATGACATCACTATGTTAGAGTCAAGTTACAGTACTTCTAGCTGTAGCTGATCAGACTGATACAACCTCAGAATGCTCTACCACAGATCTGGCACAAATAGTCCAAGTGAACATTTGGGGTGGATTTTCTAAATTTGTGCATCTCATATTTCTTTTGAACTACTTCAATTCTGCTTTGCTCATAGAGCACAGCACTTTTTTGATGAAGGCATGCCATGTTGGGTAGTTCTATGCTAGTGTCCCCCATGTGATGCAATCAATTTCAAAAGTTCTTCAAAAAGACCTTGAGAGTGTCCTTGTATCAATTCTTCCGACCACCATGTGAGCGCTTGCCTTGTGTGAGTTCTCTGTAAAATAGTCTTTTAGGCACATCAGTATTTATCAAAGGGCTGCTTAGATGTGCTGGGACTGGAATCAGGAAGACTCATCTTCTTGGGTTCAAACTACTAAATTGTGTGACACTGGCTAAGTCACTTAACCCTGTCTGCCTCGGTTTCCTCTTCTGTAAAATGAGCTGCAAAGGAAGTGGCAAACCATACCAGGATCTTTGCCAAGAGAACCCCAATAGGGTCATGACATGACTGAAACCATTCGAAGTCATTAAAACAATTTGGTACCTAGTAAGAAATAAAGAAGTTCATCAGTGGAACACTTTTGGTATATAATAAAGAAGCAAATAACACAGTAGACTAGTGTTTGATAAATTCAAACATTCCAATTGTTGGGAGTAGGAATTCACTATTTAAAAAAACTTTGTAGAAAACTGGAAAGCATCTGGGAGAAACTAGGCATAAACCAACAATCTTATTCTGTATACCAAGACAGGCTCCAAATGGGTACATGACTTGGGCATAAAGGGTGGCATCATAAAAAAATTAGAGAAGCAAGGAAGAAATTACATGTCAGATGTATGGATGGGGAAGAGTTCATGACCAAATAAGACCAATAACCCAAATAGAGAGGGTTGCAGAAAGTAAAATGGAAACTTTTGGTTAAATAAAATTTTAATTTGTTCATACAAACAAAACAAGCACAGCTAAAATTATAAGAGAAGCCGGCAAATGGGGAAAATACAGCAAGTTTCTCTGACAAAGGCCTGATTTTTTAAGATATATGCAGAACTGATTCAAATTGAGAAGAATTAGAGCTATTGCTCAATTACTAAATGGTCAAAGGATATGAATAGGTAGTTTTCAGAGGAAGAAATTCAAACCAAAAATAGCCAAATTTTAAAAACAACTCTAAATCAGTGGTGTCAAACCCAAATGGAAAATGATCCTTGCAGGTTGCATATTGATTTAGAAAAACAGAAATTAACATTATCTATGTTGTACTACATGTATCTTGTTGAGCATTTCCCAATTACATTTTCATTTGGTTATAGAACATCAGATTTATGTGCTTGCTGCAAGTTTGACACCTCTGCTCTAAATCACCAACATTCAGAGAAATGCACATTAAAACAACTATGTCCTGCCTCACACCTCATCATATTAGCAAAATACACAAAAAAGAAAATGACAAATGCTGGAGGGGTGGAAGACAGATACATCAGCACTGACGGGAGAGCTATGAATTAGTCAAACCATTCTGTGAGATACAATTTAGAAATATGCCTCCAAAGCTATTAAACTGTGCATACACTTTCCCCAAAAGATATAATGGGAGATAAGGCATATCTTTGTGAAAATAGAATAAAATTTCATTAAAAAAATAAAAATAAAAACAATACCACTCTACTCCCATTTACTTCCTTTCACCTCTCCTTTATCTTTTGAACAACATATAGCCAATCAGACTCCCAGTTATGTTATCATGTCTCAGTAATAACTATGAAGTCAAATTTACTTCCTTGCATTAAGATATTAAATTCATCTTTCTTGTTGCCTAAATTCTGAACATTTGTGTATAGACAGTTAACAGTGTGGATTTTACTTCTGGCTTTTTTCTTTAAAAAAAAGATGGGGTATCATCTGATGGGAATGGGAACCACCTATGTGACAGACCTTGGCTCCTATACCACACCTGTTTGTGTACATATGTATATGCATATTTGTCTATAACTGAGTACAGAAGTGTCCATACACATATGTCCATACACATATATAACATGTGTACTTCTAAATGAGAACCACCTATATCATATTTCTTGGTGCCTGCCCTTAATATATTAATAATTACATATAATTCCTATATATAATATAAAATCACATATAATTAAATACTGAAATATATATTATTTCAGGACTTAAATGTATCTATAAGTTCATCAGGGTGGGAGCTCTCTTAAATGGCCCATTCTCACCATCTCACTCAGTGTGACTCTTGTCCATACCCTTATAGAAATCTTCCAAAGATTTCCCGATATGCTAAAGACTGTCTTGTAGGTTTTTGAACATTCTGTTTGTAATAGTACAGCACACAGACTAACCATTTATTATCCTTCCCCCTCATTTTTCCAATCATACATTTTCTAAGGGATATCTTCCACTCCACTTTTTCACACCAATCATGGCTGGTAATATATGACAGCATGTTTATGCTTACAGTGAATCTCACCATTGCCCCTTGGTTTACGTATAACTTTGATTCTTCAAGGGTTGTAGTATTCCATATTTCACAATCGTAAAGCATCCCCAGAAGAACACTGGCGTTTTTAATGGGCTTTTCTTTTAGGGAGCAGCTTCAGATGGTTTAAAGCACTGTGCAATTTAGCCTATGTAACTGAGTCCAATCTCTTCCTCCTATTCAAATTTAGACCCAGATCATTGTTCATATGCGACATCTTTTGATTTACTGATGAACCACTTCTATGAGCTGTCCTTCCAACTGAATGTCATAAACTAGACAAATAAGCACTCTTCATCCATTTGATTTATCTTGGGTAAATTGTTAAGCTAAGCTCTTTTGAGTTTGCATATAGATGTCATTGAAGAATCTATGTAGTATTGTGGAGATTGACATAATTAACATAATGTCATGTGCAAACAGAATCATCTCTACCATCTGTAGAGAATCCCTCTCTTATCTGGACATCCCCGCGGTGGTGGCAAACATGTCTAGGAAACACACATCTCCTTGTTTTATACTGTGCTCGATATTGTTGTTCAGAGGATCACTTAGTAGATATCTCTGTGATTAAATCTACCAAGAAATCTTCTATTATCTTAACATTTCATGGATGACACTTTAGGACACATTTTGCCCTAAGTAAAATGCCTTTTATGTAACCAATAATTACTAAACATAGTGGTATCTTGCATATTCCGACTAAAAAGGGATTTAAAAGATTTTTATATTGGGGGGAGATTCTTCACATCATGTCAATATGCACTTTAATACTTATTTATCTCGATGCAAAGATGTGGTAGGACAGTGAAAATGTAATTCAGAATTAAGAAATGTAAAAGGTTAGAGATTATTCAAGAAACTGATGCCTGTATATTATACATTTTTTCTTTATGAAGAGATCAAGAAGATAGTGGACATGACAAGTGCCAAATGATATGAAATAAGGGGGAAAGAGAAGATGCATCTATATAGTGCCAGATATATGCCAGGCACCATGCTAAGAGGTAAAGATACATGTGCAAGCAAACAAGCCAGTCTCTGCCATTGAGCTTGTATTCTTATAGGGAAAACCAACATTTTTAGGGGAGTGAAGGTCAGGGAGGTACATTTTCACCAGGAAAGTCAGAGGGAATGATTGGAGTTGTGACTGACTTTCCATGATTTCCATGCATGGTAGAGTTGGAAAGGAGGGAAAGATATGCTCAGAACAGCCTGACATGGAGATGATTGGTCACTGGCATGGTGGACGCATGCCAGTTTTTGGACCCAGGTTTTGGGCATGTTGGGTGGGAGCCCAAATTCTAATGGGAGATGGAGGCCGGAGTACGGGCCGTATAGCATGGAGGTACAAGGGAGGTGTCATAGTGGGCTTTTCCAGGACAGCTAATGTGAATGCTCACAAATCAGCATCCATGATCTCAGGGACAGGACCTTAACTAGGAGGTGAAGTTCACAGCGCAAGCTGCATCGTGTGATGATATTGGGAAGTAACAAAGATAAAGATGAAAGAAAAAATAATGGAGTGACAAAGAGCTGTCCACATGACAAGCTGCTGCTGGTGAATAATGGAAGACAAAGGAAAAGATAGTGGTCTAGTCTCATGGCCATTTTCTATAGAAGCCTAATTGGCGTAAAGCAACAGTCACAACTTGGAGGCCAAAGAACACTACAAAAAGCTTCATCCCTCTGCCGTACAGAGAGATATGGTAGCCAAGGGTGACAACAGTTTAGAAGATAGGAGAATAGAAAGTCATGAGCAGTTCTTATGTCTAGGAGGTTCTTATGTCTAAGGAAATCACCGTAGATACCTTAGACACTTACTAGGAGTGTGACTCTGGGCAAGTCACTTACCCTCTCTGTGCCCCAGTATCCACAATTATAAAAATGGTGATGATAATAGCACTTCCCTCCCAGGGTTGTTGTCAGATTCACATGAGATAATATTTGTAAAGTGCTCAGCATAGTATTTGGCATATAGCAGGAACTTAATAAATGTTTATTTCCTTCCTAAAAAAAAAAACAAGAAAAACAGTTGAGGGAAAAACAAGGCTGCAGAAAACTTGGTGTGAGACTCAACTGAGACAGAACTTGAATATGAATTCACCCAAGTGGAAAGCCTTCTAGTGTAACAAGATGAGAATAAGGTTAGGTTGGAGACTGCCAGTTCATCTTATGTCAGATTCTTCCCAATCTTATTCTCCCTTCAGCAATATGAAGCAGGTTAGGTATGAATGAATATGAATATTGAATATGAATATATTGAATATGAATAAGGAGAAAAAAATGAGGTAATGTACCAATATTTCTAAAAACTAATTATTTTATCATCAGTGGCAGAAGAACTGTCATAGCTAGACTCAGCCCATGATGTGCATATGAAATGGATAGAGAACCAAAGGAAATGGAAGATAAGAAGAACAGCTGGACAAGACCATGTGTGTGTGTGTGTGTGTGTGCGTGTGTGTGTGTGCGTGTGTAGAAACAGAGATGGAGATATATGTGTAATATGTAGCCCAAGTCCCAAAGCCCATTGGTATGGGACTTTCTCCTCATTGGTAGAGAGCAACACCCTTTACCTGTGTGAGGTGTCAGGTAGAGCTGGAAAGAACGGGAGAGAGGAAAAGATTTTGGGGTTACACAGTCCCTTTGGGCACTTCTGGCTTCCATCTTTGAGCAAGAAGATGGATGATACCTAACCTCCCTCCCTCCCTCTCTCTCTCTTTCTCTGTCTTGGTTTAACTGAGTGTATCAATAAGGCAAGATTCATGGCCATGAACATGCCTATATAGTTCAGAATTGCAAAGTATAAGAGATTCTCTAGGTAGAAGGAAAGGGAAGTATAACATTTATTTAGACACCAGAGGATTACATCCCAAAACTGATAATTCCAACCCAACAAAGCAATAATTGTATTTCACAACCAGTAAGTCCACCTGAATGTAACAATAAGGAAATTATCACACAGTATTACAGCAAGGAACCAATTCATCCTTCCCCCTACTGGGGCCTTTCTGTAAACGCTCATGAATCCCAACTGTCTGCTTGCCTTCATTCTCTCCCTCCTCAGTTCTCTGGTCTCCGCAGCTCTCTGGTTTCCACTTCCTGCTCTGCACTGTCTCTGCAGCTCTCTCTTATCTCTCTGCAGCTCTATCTTGTCTCTCTGCAGCTCTCTGAGTTCTGTAGCTTGCTAGTCTGCAGATTCTCAGCTCTGTCATCTCGGAGTTCTTACTTCTTCTCCTTGGGCTGAATTCTAACCTTAATGGCTACTCTTCTCAGGGCCTGAGGGCCTCACACCCATTCAGCAAAAGGTTGTAGGCCTGGGGCTTAGCACTTAGGAAGTAAAAGGTATAGGCCTACCTCTAATCAAGCCTCCCTTAACTAGCCCCACCTGAGGCCTATTGAATGGGTGGGAAGGATTTTTAATCACTGATTAGCATCACACTGAGTTACCTCATTCCCAATGGGAGAGCTCCTTCACTCTATATTTCCTAGTACATATTCCCCTATGTATACTTTCTCTGATTTCTGTCTTGCTATCAACTTGCATAAATGAATCTCCTTGCTACTTCCTGTGTGTGTTCATTGTAAAACTGCCATTGGATAAGAAAGGAGTCAAGATATAAAACCTTGGTCCTACTTTCCCAATAATAAAGAGTAATCAAAAGTTTAGCTTGAATCTGGAAATTCTATCTCCTAGACTAATAATATTTAAGGAAGAAGACATGTAATTCTAGCCCAGTATCTCCTCTTTCTGAAGAGATCAGAATGGTCAGCCTCTGCCCTCCATCTCCTGCTTCTTCTCCTGGCAAGAATTAGAAGAGACATGAGAGATGTATCTACTCTGCCTCCCTTCAGCCACATAATGATACTTCCACCCTATATGTGAGATAGAAAGCTAGATAGATAGATATACACATGTATGTATGTATATATGTGTGTGTATATATTTGTAGATGCATGTATGTATACATATGTGTGTACATAGTTCAAATATATATTATTCCATATGTAATATATTACTACATATATCTGTTGAGAGGGAAAGACAGAGAACAAGTTAAGTAATTTGAATAAACTTCGGGCAACTCTATGTCTTATCTATTAAATTCTAAACAGGTGATATACACATTGCAGGAAGGACTTCTTATATCTAAGAAAATTACAGACCATTGACAACTATGTAGAGAATTGGAGAGAACACTAGATTTGGAGTCAGGAGGACCTGAGTTTAAATCTGTCTCAGACAGTTATTACCTACATGATGCTTGGCAAGTTACTTAACCTCTGTCTCAGTTTTCTCATCTATAAAAATTGAAATAATAATAGCATCTACCTCCAAGGGCTGTGGTGAGGATAAAATGAGATATTTATAAAGCACTTTGCAAACCTTAAAAGCTCTATGTAAATACTATCTTTTAATTAGGATTATATGTATATGCTAACATCCATAGCAGGGAAAAATTATTATGTTTATAATTTTACTATGAAAGATAATTATCAAACATCTTATATAAGGTCTTATGGTGTGATTATACATAAGTATGAAAAAATATTGAAGACCTTCATGTTCCAGTTACAGAATAGAAGCAGTGTGAAAAATCAAACATATTTGTGGGAAATTCAAACAAATTACCATTTATAAACAGGCACTAATGGCACTAATAAAGGCAGGAACTTGTTCAAGCCAATGGTGAGATTTAACATTAGAAAGATAAACAGGAAAAATTAGTGTGTGTGCTTCCTCAGACATTTACCTCAGTCTTTGCAACATACTTATGTTTTGTATTCAAATAAAGCCATGTAAATTCTGTATTCTTTATTAATTCAGCAAACAGAACTCCAGAATCATAAATAAGAGTCTATATATATCTAGATAGAGAACCTATTCTTATTGCAATTTTCTGGCTCACAGAGTGGATACTTTCCTAGATTTTTAACAGCATCTTGGAAGAGTACCAGTCACAGGATCTATAAACAGTACTTTCCTTCAGATACGGCTTTTATCTTGATTGGATAGAGAAAGAAAGAATTTGGCTCCCTCACTGATAAAGGACTTTTTGAACACTTTCACATGACTCCTGTTCTGAGTCACAGATACTGCTTTGGGGAAAAAAAAATGCATATAGATGCATTTCTGTTATATGAACATTCCTGATTTTTCTAAATCCTAGATATACACATATAAGAACACTAAAGTAGTGAATCACTTAAGAATAGATTACCTCTGACCAGATTAAATTACTCCAGAAAAGAGTTAGGCTCTTCCCCAGTGATTTCTAAACCCCCCACTCAACAATATTCCATAAATGTTTATTAAGCTCCTACTACATGCAGGGCACTATGCTTGGTGAGAGAGATAAATAAGATCTAGACACAAGTATCAAGGAACAAGATCTATTAGGATGTACAAAATAAATACAGTAGAGATTAGAATATAAGCTCATGAGAGGATCGTGTCCCCCCTGCTCAGAAATCCTTAATGGCTCCATATTCCAATTCTTTTGCCTGGCACACTAGTCTTTCAACAATCTGGTACTATCTTACCTTTCCAGCATTATCTAAAAATACTCCTCTCTGGATCATCTTTGCTCCAGTTTCATTCAACTACTCTATGTCCTCAAAATAATTCCCAAGCTTTCCCATCTCTGCCAAGATGCATGTTTCCTGTGCCTAGAATGTCACTTTTACCTATTGAATTCCTATCCATCTTTTAAAGCCCAATTCAAACACTATCTCCTTTATTATCCTCACTAATAATGAAAAGATTTTACAAAGCACTTCATTTTGTACTTTTACATCTTGCAGATATGCATACATATATTTGTATTATTGTTCAGTTGTTTCAGTCACGTCTAACTCTTTGTGACTCCTTTTGGGGTTTTCTTGGCAAAGATACTGGAGTGGTTTGCTCTTTCCTTCTCCAGGTCATTTTATAGATGAGGAAACTGAGGCAAACAGAATTAAGTGACTTGCCCAGGGTCACATAGCTAGTAAGTGTCTAAGGCTAGACTTGAACTCAGGAAGATGAGTCTTCCTGACTCCAGGCCCAGCATTCTATCCACTGCCCCACCTAGCTGCCTATCTCCTATGTTACAAATGAAGAAACTGAGCCCAAGAGAGGTTAAATGACTTGCCCAAATTCACACAAGTAATAAATGGCAGAGGCATGATTTGAACCCAGACCCTGTAACTCCAGAGCCAAGTCCTCATTTCTTCCTGTTTTGCCATAATGGGTCTCTTAGAATTCTTTGTTCTCTTATGTTACAAAGCACAGGTCAATAGACATCCATCCCAAAATTCTCCCCCAAACCCCGAGAAATGGAGGGTAAATCCTGCAGCATCTTCCCTGGTGACATTATGGGCCAGCACAATTGCATATCATTTCCATTGAACCTCCAGTTCTAGCCTAAGTTTCCCCAGTATATTTAAGAGGATATGACTGAAGTGTTCTGGCTGGGATCCCCTGGGGGCTGCTGGAAAGGAAGGAGTGGTTCCAGGTTTCCTAATTCTTGACAGATCAAATATTCCTCTGAACAGCTTGCTCACAAATTCACAGTGAATCCTGGAAGGCGAGTCATTTACTAAGGCCCTACACAATCTGGCCCCCTTGAAGATCCTCATTTCAGGATGAGTTGGCTTGTGTTTATAAGGCAAAGTGACTATTCATTACTATTCATTGCTCATGTTCTTCTGACCCCCCCTTCCCCCCCTCCCAGGACACTAAATCAAAGCAGACCAGCTGCAAAGACTGTAGTTGATTATCCTCTGCGGGTAAGATGCTTGAATTAGCAATACCTTTCTGGAAATCTTACTGAGAGAGAGAGAGATGGCCAACCTACCCACTCCATGAACATTGGATGTGGAGTTAGAAGGCATAGGTTTGACTCATGGCACCACTACCTCTGGGACCTTGAAGGTGTCACTCCACTTACCTGGGTCTTAGTTTCTTCACTGGTAGAATGAGAAAACTGGACTAGCTGTTCTTAAGGTCCTTTCCAACACTAAATCTTATGATCTTCCAAAAAAAACCAAACCAAATCTTATGATCTTATAGAACAAGCCTCATGCTTACATGTGTCAGTTAAGATCCATGGAATCTGGTCCACATCAGCTCTAGAACCTTCTTTTGATCTGGGTGTCCAAAATCATCATGAAGGAATTTCATAGCTATTGGTATAGCAATGCTTGCCTCATAACTTCCAATTTAATATATTCGATATATTACTATATTAAAAAATTATAACTTCTATTACTCTTTTAACAATAGTTCAGCATCAGCTGAGCTAGATCGAATCATTTTGACATCATGTCCCTTCCTTTTGGCCAATGTTACATCTCCTAGGGCACCATCTTACAAATAACCCCATCAGTTATCTCTATTCAATCAATGTAGGAATTGATAATGAGTTTGAGGTTCTATAATTTATTTCCATTGATGGAACACTTTCTGGGGGAAGACTCAGGATCTCAGTTTCACTTTTATATGTCAAAAGTTACACTTCCTTTGAGTCACACATTACTTTTATCTAGGGGTGTGATGGTTAAATTTTTAACAACCAGCTTTCCAAAAAGTACACAGAACATACTTTTAAATTTAATCCATATTATCAACATTTTCTCCATCACTTTCTTACATATAGACAATCAACAAAACAGTGACTCAATTCCTGATTTGTAGTTTGCTAATTTCTGAAATGCAAATGCTCATGCTGAAAATTTAATAATTGGTTCTATCCAGTAGGAATTGGCTTCAATGTGTCCCTGGCTTTGCCCTTTGCATAGGAATCTTCCTAGTAACCACTGCATATGGTCCATTGGAATGGGTATCTGGTTCCATGGTGTTTCCTCTTGGCCTAAACTAAAACTAGGAAGGAGGGTATTTGTTAGGGTATTATTAAGGTAAAAGAGGTATTTATTAAGCTCCTACTATGTACCAGGAACTGTGCTAAATATTTTTACAAATATTATCTCATTTGATTCTCACAACAATCTTGAGAAGTAGGTGCTGTTATTACCCCTATTTTATAGATGAGGAAACTGAGATAAACAGAGGGTAAGTGACTTGCCCAGGATCATATAGCTAGTAAGCATCTGAAGCTGTATTTGAACTCAGGTTTTCCTGACTCCAGGTTTAGTACTCTATCCACTGGGCCCCCTAACTGCCTGCCTAGAGAAACTCTCTGTCTCTGTCTGGTGGTATCCAACTTAGCATTCATTATAACATAAGTCAATGGATTGTTATTATTCCATATCTGGAACTGTGTTCCATATAAGCAAACTCTAAATTTTTCAGTAGCAGACGATTTGGGGGCCCCAGAATGCTGTATGCCAAAAGGCTATTGTGTCTTGCTTGTGAGTTTGTGTAAAGCAAATGCAATAGATTTCTGGCAGCCATCATTTTCCTGGTACAAAATAGCTTCCAAGCCATTGAAAATAGCAACTATTTGTAACAGGGCTTGCTTATTATAAAAGGACTATCTCTATTCTGTGGTCCTCATTCTGCACTTGAGTTCAATGTGAGGGAAAAGAAATAGATTCTAACCTCAAGATATCCTTGGTAACAGACCAAACAAATCCCCAGAAATCAAATAGTAAAGCAATTAGTGAATCAATCAATATGTATTTATTAAGTACCTACTTACATGCCAGGCCTTATGCTAAGCTCTGAAGATACAAAAAGAGGCAAAAGACAGTCCCTGGTCCCAAGGAGCTTACAATCTAATGGGAGAAACAACATGCAAAAAACTATATACACAAAGCAAGCTATATATAGGATAAATTGGAAATAATGAACAGAGGGAAGACACTAGAAGGTAGAGAAGTCGAGGAGGACTTCCTGCAGAAGGTGGAGTTTTAGTTGGGACTTAAAGGAAGTCATGGAAGTCACCAGGTAGAGCAAGGAAAAGAGAACATTCCAGGCATGAAGACAACCAGAGAAAAGGCCCAGAGTCAACAGATAAAGTGTCTTGTTTGTGGACCAACAAGGAGGCCAATGTCGCTGGATCAAAAAGTCGATGGTGGGGAGTAAAATATAAGAAGACCGGAAAGGTAGGAGGGGACCAGGTTATGAAGGGCTTTCGGTGTGAAGCAGGACATTTTGTATTTAACTCTAGAGGCAATAGGGAGTGCCTGGAGGTGGGGTGGGGGCGGGGTAGACGTGATCAAACTGTGCTTTAGGGATATCACTTTAATGACCTAATGGAGGATGGGCTGCAGTGGGGAGACACCTGAGGCAGGCAGACCCACCAACAGGCTATTGCAGTGATTCAGGTCCAAGGTGAGGAGGGCCTGCACCAGGGTAGTGGTAGTGTCATAGAAGGGAAGGGTAGTATTCAGATGCTGCAAAGGTAAAATCAACAGACCTTTGCAACAGCTTGTAAAAGGGGGGAGGGGTGAGAGACAGTGAGGCATCCAGGATGACTCCCAAGTTGTGAGCCTGAAAGACTGGGAGGAAGTGTTTCCCTCTATAGTAATAGGGAAGGTAGGAGCAGGAGAGGATTGGGGGAAGGGGGTGGGGAATGAGTTTCATTTTAGATATATTGAGTTTAAGCTATCTACTGGACATCCAGTTTGAGATGTCTGAAAGCAGGTGGAGATTGGAGGTCAGCAAGAAGATCGGGCGGGTCAGACAGATTGGAGAATCATCAGCATAAAGCTGGTAATTAAATCCATGGAAGCTGATGAGATCACCAAATGTAGTATAGAGGGAGAAGAGAAGAGGGCCCAGGACAAAACCCAGAGGGACACCTACGGATGGAGGACATGATCTGGAGGAGGATCCAGCAGCACAGGAGAAAGAAAAAGATCAGATAGGTAGGAGGAGAACCAGGAGAGGGTGGTATCCCAAGAACCTAGAGAGGAGAGAGAGTCGAGAAGAGAGTAATCAACATTGTCAAAGGCTGCAGAAAAGTCACAGATAAAGATTGAGAAAAAGCCATCGGATTTGGCAACTAAGAGACCATTAGTAATTTTGGAGAGAAAAGTTTTGGAGGAATGATAAGGTCAGTAGCCTAATTGTAAGGGGTTATGGAGAGAGGTGAAGGAGAGAAAGTGGAGGCACCTATTTTAGATGGCCTTTTTGAGGAATTTAGCTACAAAGGGTAGAAGAGATATGGGACAACAGTGGGGATGGAAGGATTAACCAAGGGTTTTTTCAAGATGAGGGAGACATGGGTATGCTTGCAGGCAGTAGGAAATGAGCCAGTAGACAATGAGAGATTGAAAATAAGTGAAAGAGCGGAGATGACAGCAGGGCAATTTTTTGGAGGAGAGAGCATGAAATGGGATCTCTTAAACAAATAGAGGGATTAGCCTTGGTGAGAAGCAAGGTGGTTTCTTCCTGTGAGATAGGGGTGCAGGAGATTGTGGCAGAAGGCATCTGAGTGACAGAAGATAAGGAAGAGGGGAGAAGAGGGAGTGCATGGTGAATGACTTTATTTTTTTCTGTTAAATATGAGGCAAGGTTTTCTGCTGAGGTGGGGCAGGGGAAGAAGCCATGGGAAGTTTGAAGAGAGATGAAGTTTGGAAGAACCACTGTATATGGAGAGTGAGTTAGTGAATTGACAAGGAAGGCATGGAAGGATTGCCTAGCAGCAGTGAGGACCCAGTTGAGGTTTTGCAACATAAAATTTGTAGTAGACCAAGTCAAAATGATTACATGATTGTCTCCACCTTTGTTCAGCAGCATGAATAAAGCAGTAAAGGTGGTGAATGTTGGGAGTGATCCAAGGCTGAGGCTTGGCTGAGTGTGGGGGTCTGTAGACAATTACTAGGATTTTGATTGGATGGTAGACATGAAAAGCATGAAACTCAAGGAGGAGTGATTACTGAGTGATAGAGGTGGGGGGAGGTAAGGTGAGGTAAGATAGAAGGAGAAATCGGAAGCAATGAGGAGCAAGGAGTACTTTAACTCTCCCACCTTGATCTAAGCGTATGCTAAGGGGAATGAATGACAGTACCGTCAGTACTGGAAAGGGTGGCCAAAGAGACTGTGTGTGGGGAGATAGATTTCAATAATAGCTGAAGGAGTGGGAAAGGAAAAGATTTAAGATGAAGGGAAGTTTATCGTCTGTGGCATAACCATTCCAGAAGGCTCAATGGAAAGGCTGGGCAAAATAATGTTGAAACTTAAGGGTGGGAGGGTTGAGAGGGATGAGAATGAGAAATCAAGTGGTGGGGTAAGGAGCGGGGTCTGAATGATGATTTATAGGAATGCAGAGTCGCTGGGCTGTGAAGGGTATGACCAGGTATAAGAATTTTCATCACCTAGGCGAAAGTACCACTCTTCTACCAATAGAAGTTGGCATCGGGCTAAAGGCAAGTGCAATATAAGAGAGAAAGCAATTATTTCAACCATAGTCATAAAACATAACATAAAAACCCAATTAATTAATCAACAAACATTACATGCCCACTATTTGCCAAGTGCTATGCTTTCTTTCTTAACCCCTTACAGCCAATGAAAAACAATTCCTCTCGAGGAGTCCTGCACTAGTTAGGAAGAAAAATACAATCCCCAGGGGCAAATTTAGAGGGCATCCTTGAACTACTTCTTTAACACCTTCACTTCACATCAGTTCATACAAATCTTCCCAAGATTCTCCAACCCTTTCATTATTCCTCACATCTCAAAGACATCCCATTACCTTGAGATACCAAAATTTGTTTAACCATTCCCCAATTGAGTAAGCGCTTAGTTTCCACTTGTTGGCTTTTCTTTTTTGCCTTTTAATCCCCACTTTAGGAAGTACTTTCTGAAGTAGAAATTTATTTTGGTTGTGCCTGTTCCCTCCCCAATATTACCCTCCCTTTTGACCCCTCCTCTCCCTCTCCTTACATCTTTCCCATGTTGATATATTTGTACACCAGACTCTGTGTGTGTGTGTGTGTGTGTTTCTAAGTGCAGATATATATTCAACTCTCCTTTGTCAGATTCAGATAACAGGGCATTCACCCGATGTCTGCTTCCCCCACCTAATATTCCATATTTGCATATTCTTCTTGTGCAAGTCCGTTATGGGAAGTGGTAAGTTCCACACTCTTCTTCCTTTTTCCACTAAGATATTCCTTATACCCTCCCTTGTCTTCTTTTTCAAACCCTCAGAACAAAATCAATCCATCCCCAGATCCTCTGTTTTTCTTATTTAATTACTTCAACACAGTTTGAAGCTTTTTAAGATAACCTTTCTGGATTTCTCTTGATCTCTCTCTTGGCTTGATTTTTTTCCCAGGTATCCAGGAAGTTTTTGTGGAAAACCCATTTCTCCCTTCATGGAAGTATACTGAATCCTCCATCTATTAGGCTAAATATTTCAAAATAACATTAGGATAATTTTTTAGTCAAAAGTCTTTTTCAGACTTACCTGAAAAAAGAAAACCTTAGCAGTACTTAATTAACCTTCTAGGAAAATAACAATCTGCACTGAAATCTTTTTCCTTCATTCTTATCAAAGATCTAACCAGTTTATAAAGGGAGAAGCTTAATCAGCTCTGGAAGGACTTCTCCCTGAAGTGATTAGGGTAACAGTCAGACTTAGAAAAGGAATAAGTTTTTTATTAATTCAGTTAATAGAAGTTTCTCTTGAGTTCACCTTTGACCAGGTGGAAAAGAGAATTCTTAAAGGAAGCTGTTGAAGAGGGACTGAATGATATCAGGAAAAATAATCTTCCAGAATGTCTCAAAATTTTTACAGGACTATTGTTCTGTTTGAGGAGTCAACCCTCGTAACTGAATTTTCACCTGAGCTCTGTAACTAAGTTATCATAGCATTTTGTCTTTGAGAATACACAAATCATAATTTCAAAAGGAAGGAGATTTTCAAAGGCCAGATGGATTTCTGTTCCTTTGGATTTTCTCTTTCTTTCATTCATTTCTCTAAGCAGAGATGTTTAATAGATTAATTTGAGTGATAAATTTTGTCACTTTCAAGCTTGTGCCCAAAAAGCAAAGTTTTTTTTTTTTCCTTCCACATCTTTGTGTCTCTGCTTACAGTTGTGAGGTTACTCTCATCTTCTAGGCTTGATTTTGGGGTATCTCTGGAGCTATACTAATTCTTTATGGTAATCCATATATTCTTCTTACTTACTCATATCTCCAGCTGGAGCTTTATGGCAGGGCTAGTCTCTACCCTCTACTGCAATTTTGGGTGGGGCAGATGGCCTTGATTGATCTAGACATGCGTGAGCTGGTTTCTCACTCTGATCTTTACCTCCTAGGGTGTGTCTACACTAAGAACACCAGTAGGTTGTAGGTTCCCATGGATTTTTGAAGTCGAAAGCACTGAATCTTCAGTCCTTTATTTGGCATCTCCACACAGCGTGCTAAGGACCTGGAAGCCCCTGCTCCTGGAATGTCCTGATCTCAATGCTGCTAAGCACGGTTGGTCACTTCTAAGGTCCATGCTATGTAAGTTTCCAACCCCCTCAGGGCTTTCTCACGGGAGCCTTCTTGATACAAATGCAGATACAAAGCCTTGCAGGATAAGAGTGTCTCTGGTTTCATTGAGAAGCCTCGATCTTGTTTACCTGTGCCTACACCATCTTTTCTGTTGGTCTCTCTTTCTTATTGTCCATGGGCTTCTGGACTGAGATTTTATGTGGCGATGAGGTGGATGAAGTAACTTTGTCGTTGTTGTAGTTGAGCCACTTCCTTCTCCAGCTCATCTTACATATAAGGAAACTGAGGTAGACTGAGTTAAGTGACTTGTCCAGGGTCACACAGCTAATAAGTGTCTGAAGTCATATTTGAACTCATGCTTATGAGTCTTCCTGACTCCGGGCCCAGCGCTCTGTGCACTATGGCACCCCGTAGCTGTGCTGTGGCTGGTGCTTTTTTCAGGTTTTTACTGGAGTTAGAGGTGGGGGAGCTAGACTGCCCTCTTCCACTAAAGGAGCTATCCTGGAGACTTTCCTCTCAGGATTAGGATGAATGACTTTTTCTTGTTCCCATCTCAGGATCAGTCAATATGTTTCTCTACACTGTTTTTACCTCACCCTGGGGTTTTCTAGAATAGTAAATAAACATATAAATTCCTCTCTAATAATTATTTTTATTCTTATCATATCGCACATGCACATTGCCATGAGGTACCAAAATATCTCGGGCGGGGGGCGGGGGGGAGGCATCGAGGTGATGTAATGGAGTCAACTCCAGGCCTGGAGCCAGGAAGACCTGAGTTCAAATCCAGCCTCAGACTTCTCCTAGCTGTGTGGCCCTGGGCAAGTCACTTAACCCTGTTTGCTCCAGTTTCCTCATCTGTAAAATAAGCCAAAGCACTCTAGTATCTTTGCCAAGAAAATCCCAGAGTCATGAAGAGTCAGACATGACTTAAAAAAACTGGATAACCAAAATACAGGTGAAAGCAAGAAGAGGTACACAAAGAGAGAATCCTCTACTGGTGTTCTGCCATCACAGCAAATCCCTTGTCTCCCCATTACCACCTTATAATTAGATCAGCGAAACCCAACAATAGTATATGCATAAGGAAAGTGATTTGTCCCTTGAAGGCCACACCACAACTTTCATCATAGTGATGGCTGGCTCTAAGTGTTCCTGTTATTAAAGCACCATTTCTAAACCACTTCTATCCTTTTAAAACTCCTCCTAAGCAAACATCCGTGAATGAGACCATTGACTAACTTTGCGATGACATCTTTGATAACTTTGATAATCTGAACTCTAGAAAGTATTTCAGAACACTGCAGTTCTTTGAGTGTGGCCAGCAACTAAATGCTGTCCTTTTCTCAGAATCGGAATTTGCTCCCTGCTGAGACACTATGTAATACATGATTTAGCAGATATTTGGCAAAACTAATATGAATCAGTGCCAGCTATAGACCAGCAGTTCTGGCCTAACACCTTTTCTTATGTTGCGCCATCTTTCTAGTCATATAGTTTTATTGTTGTTCAATCATTTTCAGTTGTGTCTGACTCTTTGTGACCCCATTTGGGATTTTCTTGGCAAAGATACTGGAGTGATTTGCCATTTCCTTCTCCAGCTTATTTTGTAGGTGAAGAAACTGAGGCAGACAGTGACTTGACCAGGGTCACACATCTAGTGTCTGAGGTCATTGAACTTGGGTCCTCCTGATTCCAGGCCTAGTAGTCTATCCACTGTGCCAGATAGCCACCCATGCATTTAGATCAGTACCTATAAATAGGGCATATCACCCACCATTTTTCCCATGACCTACTCAGAAATGACTGGCACTTTAGCCATCCTATGTGACATGTGTTCAAATTAGTCAGCTCTAACAGGCAAATGAAAGTAGTCTTTCTCTTATCTCTCTCTGCCATCAGAATCTATTAGTACTCACTGCACAGGTTTATGACTAAGAACAGCTGACCGCCAAGTGGACAGTCCTGAATTCACAACAATTTGCTTATTCGGTGTTCTGGAAGGAAGAAAGGAAAGGAGCACTTGTTAAGCGCCTACTATATGCCAGACACAAATATCTCATCTGATCCTCACAACAAATGGAGGTAGGTGCTAATATTGTCCTTATTTCACAGCAGAAGAAACTGAGGAAGATGGAGGTTAAGTTATTTGCCCAAGGTTACATAGTTCAGTCTTCCACACACATTCTAATTTTCCTGGTCTCCTTTCATATTAGTCCTATAAATTCCATGAGACAGCATAATGTCTTGTATGAACGGCTATTTCAGATGGTTTCTTGAGTCTTCCATCTCAAAGAGCACAGTTCTTCAAGAATGTCCTTGAAATGATCAGGAATTATATAAATGAATAGTCTTCAGAGGCCAGGGGTACACCATGCATCCCACTCATTCAGCAAAAATATTTCAGACTTAGAACTAAGCTTCTTCAAAAGGTATTCTTTCCATTCATCAGACACCAGGGATTCTGAAAAACCTAATATCCCAGAATTCACCATTAAAAATGAAAAATAACATTTATATAGAGCGCAAGCTCTTAGATTTTTTTTTTTTAATGTGCCATAGACCCCTTTGGCAGTCTGGTGAAGCCCTGAACTCTTTCTCACAATAATGCTTTTAACTGAATAAAACACACCAGATTAGAGAAAGAAGCCAATTATATTGAAATACACGTGATGCTTGCCCCAGGAGCAAGAATTGCTAGTTACAGTGTTGGCTAGAATTCCACTTGAATTTCAATTAAGAACTTGATATGCCCTAAAGAAGTAATCCAGTGACCTTAAGCAATCATGTGCCATAAAAGAAAGGTTATCCATTTTTAATATTTGAAACCTCAAAATGCAAGTCTTTTGAGGCTTTCTAGCAATCATCCTCACTTTTTTATGTCTGACATCTGTCACTCTTATAGCATTTCAGTAACATATACCAACCAGGGTTTAAATTTCTCTCCTACTTGTAGGACAACAGTATCACATGAAAATAATAGCATTTTCTTATGTGGAATCCATTCAGGATGTCGTAGTAACATCTATCTCAGAGTTTGCTGAAGGGTCTGAGACCAAACTTTTAGTAAGAAAGAACTGAAAGGATATTCTCTCAGTCTAATTGCTTTGCAATATCTAGGAACATATTTCATCTTCCTAGTAGAATGTAAGCTCATTGAGCACAGGGTCCATCACATTTTTGTATTTGTATGCTTAGCATCAGCACAGTGCTTGACACAGAATAGACATTTAACAAATGCTTGTTAATTAGTTCGTTTTTGTCTGACATAGTCCCCTTTCTTTTTCTAGGAATGGGCCATCTCCAGTCATCCTGATCTATATCTTGCCACTGGACCCAGATGGCTCCAGAGGAGAAAGTGAGGCTGGGGATTTTGCATAGCCCTCCCTCACTTAAACCCAATTCACTTGCCAGTCATGGCATCCCATTCCTGATGTCATGGTCCTCTTCGAGAACAAAGGACGAACAACAATCTTTTTCTAGGAAGGTCAGTATCTTTTAGAACTAAATGTCTAGGGTAGAAAGATTGGGTTGTTGGGTTTTTTTAAATTCACTTTCTATATGCCCCATCCCCACCCCAACATGTTTAAGAAATTCAAAAGGCGGGGGGCGGAGCCAAGATGGCAACTGGAAAGCAGTAACTGGCGTGAGCTCCCCACCAAGTCCCTCCAAAAACCTATGAAAAAATGGCTCTGAATCAATTCTAGAACTGCAGAACCCACAAAGGGGCAGAGGGAAGCAGGGCTCCA
>CM053625.1:241590831-241644885 GCA_028646595.1 Phalanger gymnotis
GGGGGGGGTGGAAATGGGGAGAAAATCTGTAATTCAAACGCATGTGAAAATCAATGCTGATAACTAAACATATTAAAAATAAATTAAAAAAAAAAGAAATTCAAAAGGCTTCACAACTTTAGAAAACTCACATGAGAAAACATCTGTATTGTCCTAAGACCCAACTTATCTATATCTACAGCTACCTAGAAACTTCAAAAAGGTCTACATGGTCTTTTCAGTGGCTCCCTTACCCCAGCTTGTCTTTTGCCATTCCTCCCCCATAAATTCCTTTAGGCTACCACTACTCTAAATAAGCCCCCAATTAAATAGGAAAGAAGTTTCAGTGATAATAGCTGACTTTTATGTAGTACTTTAAGGTTTGACAAACCCAACCCAGCAGAGACTACATATTGTGTTACAATTCTCTGTGTAGGTGTAATGTCCTCTATTAGACTATAAACTCCACAAGCACAAAAGTCTTGTCTAAACTCTATATCTTCATAGCACAGTGCTCTGCATGCAGTAGGAGCTTAATAAAAGTTCGTAAAATTGGATAACAAAGAAAACAAAGTATTAGGAGGTCAGATTAGGGGAAAATCTCTATCATTTGGGAGATCAGGAAAAGTTTAGTGGAAGGGATGGCATGTGAGCTAAACTTTTAAGAACAGAAGCATTTGTATAGGTTCATAGGTTTAGAAGCAGCTTGGTGGCACAGTGGATAGAGTGCTCGTCCTGATTTCAAATCTAGCCTTAGATACTTGCTAGTTGTATGACCCTGGGCAAGTCTGTTTGCTTCAGTTTGCTAAACTGTAAAATGGGCATCAAAATAGCACTTTCCTCTCTGGGTTTTTTAAATAGTATTTTTTTTTTCACAATTGCACATAAAGACAATTTTTAACATTCATTTTTTTAAAAATTTTCTCCTTCCTTCTCTCACCTCCTTCCTCCCTAAGCCAGTAAGCAATTTGATATAGATTATATATGTACAATCACGTAAAACATATTTCCATATTGTTGTCATTGTGTTTGTCCTTCGTTTTCGAAGACCACAGCATTTGAGGGACAGAGGGCTGTGCAAGGTCACCAGCCTCCCTTTCTCCTCCAGAGCCATCTGGATCCAATGACCTGATATTCATCAGGATGACTGGAGATGGCTCAGCATGCAATGGGAGGAGAGGAAATGGATCAAAAGAAAAAACATAAAAAAATAAAGAAAGTGAAAAATAGTATGCTTCAATCTGTATTCAGATTCTATCAGTTCTTTCTCTGGGGATGGATAGCATTCTAATCACAAGTCCTTTGGAACTGCCTCGGATCATTGTGTTGCTGAGAATAGCTAAGTCGTTCATAGTTGATCATCATACAATACTGCTATTATTGTGTACGATGTTCTTGTTCCGATCACTTCATTTTGCATCAGTTCATGTAAAACTTTCTAGGTTTTTCTGAAATCATCCTGCTCGTCCTTTCTTATAGAACGATAATATTCTATTACAATCACAATTCCATCACAAATCACATATAGCAACTTGTTCAGCCATTCAGCAATTGAGAGGCATTCCCTCAATTTCCATTTCTTTGCCACCATAAAAAGAGATGCCATCGATATTTTTGTACAAATAGGTCCTTTTCTCTTTTTTTTAAAAAATCTCTTTCTGATACAGACTTAGTAGTGGTATTATCAGGTCTCTCAGCATTGTTGAGAGGATCGAATGATATAATATTTGTAAATTACTTAGTAAAGTCCGTGGCACAGAGTAGGCACTTAATGTTTGTCTTATACATTCACAAGTAAGAAAGCAAGAGTTGAGTTCGATGAATAGCAAGTAGTGTTTGTTTGCTTTGGAGCATAGAGCATATGATGAGTAGTATGAGGTTAGTCTGGAAAAACTGGTTGGGAATTTGGAATTATGCAAGAAAAGTCACTAAATTCTTCCTACCTTTTGACCCAGTGAGGGTAAGGAATATCAGTAAGTAAAGTAAGTCAAAGACAGAATAAAAGCAAAAGTTTTCCCTTGGAGAACTTTTTTGTGACAGCAAAAACTGAAAAAAACGTGCCTATTAATTAGAGAGTAATTGAACAAATGTTGGTCTATCATCGTAATAGAATGTTACTGTGCCATAAGAAATGACGGATGTGAGAACTCAGAGAAACATCAGAAGACTTATATGAACTGCGGCAAAGGAAAATAAGCAGACACAGAACTACATACCCAGTGACTATAATACCATATATATAAACACCACTAAAAAGCATCAGAATTCTGCTTAACTGTAATGACTCCAGAATTAATAATGAAAACCTACCTGTCTCCTCTTAGAAGAGACAGAGTACTATAGATTTAGAATGTAATATACGCTATAAGGCAAGCTTTCTATGTCAACTAGTGAAATTGTTTTTCTTTTCTTTGTAATAAAAGTCATGTAATGGTGCTTTTTTTCTGCATATGACCACATTACCTAACATGGAAGCACTCTCTTGGGAGATGTCAGGGACCTGCTTCTGAGATAAGACATTCTGTATTGCCCTACCATATAGTTGAGAACAGCCTCTTTCCATTGACTACATAAATGGAACCAGCTATATCATCAAAATTAACAGACTGAGACAGTCTCTCAGTCTCTCTCTCTCTCTCTCTCTCCCCCCTATCTCCTTCTCTATTTCTCTGTCTCTCTGTCTCTCTCTCTCTTTCTCTTCCCTCACCACCACCACCACTACATCCTGCCAGAATCTAAAAAAGGTGAAGGTCCTCTTCACACACAGCACAGGTTGTCATGAACTGAGCTGGGTGAAGGGAAGAAGCTTTAGGCCCTTTGGTCCTAAGAAATAGGCTTGGGATTTTGGTCTGGTTTTGTTCTTTCCAGTTCTAGAAATAAGCAGTGGAGTCTCCAGATTTAGCAGGAAAGCTCTGCATAAGCCAGAGTACTCAAGACTCAAGCCCAAGAAGGACTTTGGACTTGGAACTTGATGGGACTATGCTATATAGGAACTGAGCTAAACTGTGAACATAATCCTCCTTTTATCCCCAGAGACTGAGGTGGTGTAGGTGAAGATTATGCCCCACAGGTGTTAGGGAGTGGAGTAATACTTGTATGGTTTTTATTTCTTGCTACTGAATACCTTTGAAGTAAATATCCCTTTGTAAAAGAAAATCTGACTGTTAAGTGGTTAAATGGAACTGGGTGTAGGAGACCCCTAAAAGTAGGAGAACACCATTAATTGGTGCCAGAGCAGTCACTGTTCCATAAATTTCAATTTGGAAGAATTAAGAGGAAATAACTGTAGTATAAGAACAAAAGGAATCAATAACTTTTTTTAACAAAAAAAGAAAAAGAAAACGAAGACAGATTTTTGGAGACTCCTCAAATGCCAGGCTAAGAAGCATTAACTTTATTTATAGGCAATGGGGAATCACTAAAAGTTATTTTTTCTACAAAAGAAAATGATCGGTCTTGTGCATTAGGAGACTTAGGACCCAGTGAATTCTTTATCACTGGAGATCTTCAAACAGAAACTGGACAATCTCTTGGGATGTTTGAGAGGGAATGCCTGCTTAGATAAGGGTTGGTCTAGATAACTGACGAGTACCTTCCAGCTCTAAAACACTGTAAACACTGGTATTGCTCTAAGATGGAAAAATTAGATTCTGGGAATTGAAGTCCTGGGAGCTAGAACCGACCACCTCAGCTTGCCATCACAAGGTGAGGGCACCCAAAACACTAAGGTGAGGGAAGAGTGTCAGAGCGAAGAGGTGGAATGAGGTCTAGATGGGGAATTAGAACAACTCCCAAACTTTCTTGCTTCCAGGAGTCCTTAGCGTCTCAGTCATTAGTTTTAAGGTTTGTTGCTGTTCAGTCATTTTTTTCAGTTGTGTCTGACTCTTTGTGACCCCATTTAGGGTTTTCTGGCAAAGATACTGGAGTGATTTGCTATTTCCTTCTCCAGCTCATTTTACAGATGAGGAAACTGAGGCAAGCAGGATTAAATGACTTGCCCAGGGTCATATAGGTAGTAAGTGTCTGAGGCCATATTTGAATTCATAAAGATGAGTCTTCATGACTCCAGGCCCAGCACTATATCCATTATGCCACCTAACTTCCCCTTTTTCAAGGTAACCCTCAGCCAAAATAAATACATAACAGTTTTATTTATTAAGTAGTTAGATACCAACAACTTAATAAGTATTTATCTCCTAAAACCTTAATAACTGTTTGAAAAAAAATACACACAAATTGAAAGATAATATTTTTATTTCATTCTAAATAATCATAGTTACTTACTAATGCCTTCTGTACCCTTGTTGGGCACTGTGCAGCTTCCCAAACCTTGAAGTCAGATTGGATATCACTTCCCTCTTTTCCTGTTCCATGCTGATAGTCACCTGGTATTTGCTTTTCATCATAGCAACTACCAAAAGCCCAGTTTCACAAAGATGCGATATCATAAACGAGAAAGTTCTAGAAGTTACTGGTGTAGCCAAAAGTACAAATAAAAACTTATTTCAAACACTCCAACACATCATTGAAGGGAACGTAACACTATCTAACCTTGGCACTATAAACTACCTTAAGTTAATATCAGAGCCACCAATAGTCGTTGAGTATTGTTGTGTTTTCCTCAAAAATATAAAATATCCTCCAGCACCACTGTGAATTCACTGTGGCCTTGGACTGCTCACAGTTTGGGAACCACAGGGTTAGAGTCTGGGAGACTCTAGGTAGCTGACCAAGTGGCCAGGATTCAAGTTCGTGGCTTGGCTGCTACCTACCATAGCTTCCCCCTGAAGTGAAGCGACATTTGCTGGAGTAACTGATGCCTCCTTCTTCTTTGTTTCCCCTCTGCCAGGCATGTACTAAGAAAATCTCTCTGTAAGTGTGGAGTGACTGGGGAGTGAGTCATGTCCAGTGAGAGGAGAAGTGAATGTCTGAACTCAATTGGCAATACTAACATTGCAAGGGCCAGAGGAGGGAGTAGGTACCCCCTCCTTTTCACTCTTTCTTCATTTTAAAAATTTTGAAATAAACAACCAACCAAAATGAGCACTTCCAAAAAAAGGAAGAGAGGGTTGTATATGAAATGGTAAATCTTCCTTATGTAAAACTAACTTTTCAAGTATATGATAAATTCAACATACTACTTTCAAAGCTGTCCTCTTTGTCTCTGATTCCTTCCAGCATTCCTTCTGTGCATTTCAGAAACTTGTTTCAATGGCTCTCTTTTCTTTCTTTCTTCTTTTTTTTTGCAACTCCATCACTAGCTTCTCTCTCCCCACAGCCCCTCAAAATGACAAAAAATTAAAAGAACAATAAATATGGATAGTTAAACCAAATCCCCACATAAGCCATGTCTGAAAATATGTGTCATCCTGCATCTTGAGTCCACACACCTCGGATAAAAGGTGAAGATGCATCATCATCGGGTCCCCTAAAATCAAGGTTTGTGTTGATTGTGTTGATGAGAATTCTTAACCCTTTCAAAATTGTTTGTCTTTCCAATGTTATTATTTTATAAAATACCCTCTTAGTTTTACTCAGTTTGTTCTGCATAAATTACTATAAATTTTCCCAGATTTCTCATCAACCATCCCTTTCATAATTTCCTAGAGCACAAAAAATATTCTATTATATTGATATGCCATGATTTGTTCAGCCATTCCATAAACTGATGGTCGTCCCTTGAACTGCCAATTCTTTGCCATACAAATATTTTTGCATATATGAGTCCATTTCATCTTTCTTTGATCTCGTGGGATGTAGACCTAGCAGTAGTATCTCTAGGTAGGCAGAATTGAATGATTTGGGGGGCAGAGTTCCAAATTACCTTCCAAAATGATTGGACCAATTCATTGTTCCACCAATGATATATTACTATGCCTATTTTCCCACAACACCATTAATAATCATAATTTTCCTTTGTTATCTTTGCTAAGTGTCAGGTAGGACCTCATGGTTGCTTTAATTTGCGTTTCTTTAGTTATTAATGGTGTGAAAATTTTTTCATATGTTTATTGATAATTTTGATTTCTAACTTTGAAAACTGACTGTTCATTTCTTCCAACCATATCCATTTTGTTTGGGAATGGCTCTTGTTCTTGTAAATTTGAATTAGTTCCTTATACGTCTTGGGTATGAAACCTTTATCAAAGAAACTTTCTGCAAAGTTTTTCTGTTACCTGTTTCCCTTCTAATTTATTGACTAATTGTTTTCCTCAGTTTCCTCAATTGTAAATGGGGATAATAACACCTACCTTGCAGGTTTGCTAAGATCAAACAAGATATTTGCTTAAAAGTATTTAGTATTTAGTAGAAGTATTCCTGGCACATAGTAGGTACTCAATAAATATTTATTGACTGACTAATTTTAACTGCGTTGGTTTCATTTATGCAGAAACTTTAAATTTTATGGGTAAGTTGTATAAGTGTTCCTATAAGATATGTGTATGTTCCATGGGTTGTCTAAATGTGGCTCGTGGGTGGCATGGAATTTGGCCCATATCTCTCCCAGGAAGACTGTGTAATTATTAAAAACGGTTCTACAGAGACATAGTTTCTGGGTAATTTAATCATTTTATTAAAGACCAGCATGTTATTAAAAAAAAAAGGATGGTCATTTCTCATCTCTCTTAGACCAAAGACAATCATGGTGGGCAGGGCTCACAGTTTGCATACCCTTGAAGAGCAGGTATTCAATGAGGGGCTGACAGTGACAACATGTCCACTCTATATGGCTGTATTTACAGCTATCTACCCCTCAAATATTGACTCACTAGGGGAGAGCCTGATTCACAGAATAAAAGTTGCTTCCCTTGTTTCCAGATCTTAGCTTATACTAATTCCTCCCCACCAAATGCTCTTTATATAAAAAAACCATCACAAATAGCAAATAGTGAATAAGCCCATTTATCCAAGCAAAACAGCAAATAGAAATTGGACAAATTCTTCAGATTAGAATGTACCAGAAAATACACAAGAGTAAATGAAGTCTTCACTGGGAGTAGGATGAGATCTCTGCTCAAACCAAGAAAAAGACCTGATTTCACACTGCAAATCAGGAACATGCAAGGACCCAGCTTCCTCTACATGTTAGCAGCTTCCAAGGCCTTTTTTTCATGTGCCTCTCCTAAAGTATGTGTGTGGAACAATATTGTCTCTTTCTCAAGCAGCTCTCAGACCAACTCAGCCCCTTCTGCAAGCACCATGTCTGGAGTGTCTCCTCCAGCAGGGAGGACGGAAGGGAGGAGATGAGTATTAACCATAGCTCCTACCATGTGGCAGGGACCGTGAAAACACGATGAGTATTATGAGTATTATCCCATTTGATCTTCACGGCAAACCTTCAAGGTAGGTGCTATTAACCCTGTTTTACAGCTGAGGAAACTGAGGCAAACAGAGGTTAAGTGAAAGATGGATTTGAACTCGGGTATTCTTAAATACAGGCCCAACTCTATCTGTTATGCCACTAGCTGCCTCTGCCACCAATTAGGAATCATATCTCCTTCCATACCCAGCAAGCCGCCCAAGCCTAAGCCTCCTCCATCCAGCCTGGGTTACATAGGTAATCACATAGGATCAAGGGTTACATAGGTAATCAAAATTGCCCATTTTATTTTCTATGTTCATCTCTATTCCTTGTTTGCTCATGAATTTTTCCTTTCTCTATATCTGGGAACAGTATTTTCTTTCTTAGTCTTCTAATTTGTGATGTGACCTTTTACATCTAAGTAATATATTCGTTTGGAGGTTATCTTGGCATATGATGTGAAATGTTGGCCTACACCTAATTGCTGGCTCCAGCTTTTCAAAGTTATTGTCAAATAGTAAGTCCATACTCCAGGACATGGGATCTTAGATTTCATCAAGCTCTCTGTTACTATGTGTGGGCTGACTTCATTGTGTCCTGTACTTCTGTTTCATGGACCAGTTTATTTTTTTAACCAGCACCACGCGATTGTGATCATCACTGCTTTGTGGTACATTGTGAGATTTGGTATTTCTGGGCTCCCCACTTCCTTCCCCCTTTTTTCATTATTTCTCTTGAGATTCTTGACCTTTTGTTCCTCCAGATGTATTTCATGATTATTTTTTCTAACTCTGTAAAGTAATCTTTTGGCAGTTTTTTGGTACAATATCAGTAGTTTAAGCAGCATTGTCATCTTTATTATATTGCCCTCCCTTTCATTTTCAGCCAAACAAGCCTCCAAACCTTCAGACAGCACAAAGACTACAATGCTTAAAAAAAATCTCTTGGCTGTGATATGTAGGATTGATTAGAAAGGAAAAAGCCTAGAGGCAGGGAGATCTGTTAGGAGGCTAGTGCAGTAAGTAGTGTGGGGTGAGAGGTGATAAAGCCTGCCTTTTCTTACGGTATCTACCATATTCTACTGTGTATTATAATAACTCATGCATTTGTATTACTCTATAGTTTCTTTGAAGTTTGGGAGTCTACTTTACATATATTCAAGTCCCCTTTGACACCTAGCCCAGTGGTTTCCAAGTAGTTAGTGTTTGTTATAGTAGTTCGAGGATTCATAGGGATTATACAGAAGAATCAAACCTGACACCCAATGCTGAAAGTAACAGGTCTTCAGTTGGCACATTTAAAGGAAGACTATATAGCTTAATTGGAGATATCCACGGTTGGTAACATGGAGGAGGAGCAAAAGGTAGGATGCTACAGCAGTAATCACCCCTCAAACTAGGACGGCACCCAATACCTCAAAAATAGGATTGAGAAAGGATAGGAAAGGATTCAAATAGAGATGCCACCAGAGCTCTGGGTGGAGAAAAGGTCCTGGTTTACAATGGTCCTGGGAGGGGTTCTTGCCTGGTTTTAGTACATGGTTATACCAAGCTTATGCCAACCAACTTGGTGCAGTGGTTGGGTCTCCTGAGAGGAATATACCTCAGGCATCAAGGCAGCTTGCAAATAAAAAAGGGTGCTGAGTCTTTTAGAGGGAGCAGCAGGGTTTCACCCAGAGTATACCTGATTGGATTCCTAACTCCGATGTCACGTCAGGCAGGGAAGCACCAGGGATGTACCCTGGAGCATGGAAGAGTCTAACATAGAAGATTCCAGGTGTAAAAGATACTGGAAAAAGGAGAAGGTATATGCAGAAGGAGGGATATGTATAGGGCAGACACAGCCTGTCACAAGAAAGAATAATAGGCCCAGAAAACCAGAGAAATTTTCTATACTGACACAGCACTAATGTATATTATATATGTATATATACATATACTTATGTATGTATGTAAATTTTTAATTATCTAGCCCTCCCCTCAAGTTAGTACTCTAAAAGTTATACCTAGGTTCAAAGTCCTTTTCAGGTCGGTATCCGTTCAGAACCACAGCTAACAAGCCTCTATCTGGTGCTTCCCTTTTTTACCAAACCAAAGGAACTAAATTTTATTAATGTACTAATTTTAAATTAATTTAATTCAATTTTTAAAAGATATTTAATTTAGCAGAGTAGCAATGTAAATAGCAAGGAAAAATTCCTACCACCCCCATCCCCATAGGTGCACGCTCTCCCACCAATTTCCTTGCCATCAGTAAGAGAGGAAATACCCTTAATCAAAACTAGAATTTTATCTCAGCTAATAGGCCTCTGCCTAAAGCAACCATTTGCTGCTTTCCTTTAGGGCTACCAATGTCATCTGCTGTGATACTTCCTCTGTCTTGCCGCCATCTGCTGTTTCTCTGCTGAGTTGCTACTACCATTTGCTGTTTCACCACTGAATTGCTGTTCAGATGCTTCGCTACCACCTGCTACTAACATCCACGAAGACTTTGCTGAACTGAGGCTTCAGGAAGTGTCTACCTACAGTTGCAGCCAGCCAACAGGAAAAGAACCGCTCAGTCAAAGTCATCTTTTTTTTTTAATTACTTCTTTTCTTTGAAACAAATGACTCCTCTAGGCTTGTTTGCCATTCTAGTTAGAGTAAACTGTTTTCAATTCCTAACATAGTCCTGGCTAGTAGTGTTAAATCCACACAAATTACCCAGTGGTGTAAGATAGTATGGGGATTTAGTTAGTGCAGTGGATAGAGTGCATTCATCTTCCTGAGTTCAAATCTGACCTCAGACACTTACTAGCTCTGTGACCCTGGGCAAGTCACTTAACCCTGTTTGCCTCAGTTTCCTCTTCTTTCAAATGAGCTGGAGAAGAAAATGGCAAACCACTCCAGTATCTTTGCTGAGAAAACCCCAAATGGGGTCATGGAGAGTGGGACGTGGCTAAAATGAGTGAGCAACAAATAGGGTAGTATGTATCATTTATCATTCTGCATGGGGGATATTATTGTAAACCTTTCCTCTTAGTTCCTGCAAGTATCTCTCCTCCTTGCCCTGTCCCACTTCACACAATTAAGCCAAACCTGTGTGGTTGTTGTTCAGAGAGCACAGACAGAGCTACCCTGTCTTCTGACCAACTATGTGTGACTCAGCACTAGAGGACTCAAGCACTTTGAAATGATGAAGCAATCCTCTTAATGGCCTCCGAGAAGAAAGAGCCATTGACCCGACAGATCTTTAAAAAGCATTGACTCACCTTTTTGGTCACTGTCTTCTGTTCCTGACCTCACTGTCAGGTCTGGTAGACAAGTTAGGGAAAGAATATGCTACCCTTCCTACACACACACCCAGAAGAAATGGCAACCACTACCACGTGGCTGTTGAAGCAGGAGCTTGGCTAGTCAAGCTGACTCTGGGGTTTAGGGCCCCTGGCTTCCTAGGCAGAGGTGTCTGAATGCCAGTCTCAAGATGGATGAATCTAGGCATGGAACAAACTCACTACTGTGAGTTTGAAAGATCAAGAATTGCCGAGTCTAATCAGACGGCCAGGGGAATTTCTGCAGTGGAGATATTGCCATCAGGGGAAGGAATCCAACTCTCTGGCATGGCTTGCCAAAAGACATCTACCTGGAAAAAGTTGTTTGGATAGTGCAGAGCAGAGATGAAATTCCTATTCAGCAATGCTGCAAAATACCTCATGTTTTGATGATGGTCTTAAGTCTCAGCCTCCTGGGAGGGTGTAACAGTTATATTGTTGTGTTTGTCCTTCATTCTCGAAGAGGATCATGACATCAGGGAAGATAATATGACTTGCAGTTGACTTTGAGTGAGGGAGGGCTGTGCAAGGTCACCAGCCTCACTTTCTCCTCCAGAGCCATCTGGGTTCAGTTACCTGATATGCACCAGGATGACTAGAGATGGCCCAGGATGCAATGCGAGGCCCTGGCCAAGACCTTTTCAGGTTCTCACTTTGAGTGAGGTAATGCCCATTCAGTGAATAGGCCTCTTTAAGAAATGAGTCAAGGAATGGCCCCTTTAATCATATTGCCAAACGTCTGTCAGTGCACCCTTGTGTGTCTTATATTAAGGATTTCTTTTGTGTGGAGGAAATAAATACCTGTCCCACATCTGAATCATTCTATACATTGAGCACTTTTCTTTTCTTTTCTTTGCAAATACCCTAAACATGAGTCAAACATAAGCCATAAATAATTTTTCCATGAGGCTCCAAGATGGGGATGTAATAAGTCACAGAATGTGAGAAAGGAATCTGACCATTGTCTGCGGTGGTCAGGCTCCCTCAGGCTTGAGCCATGTCACTGCATCCATGAGCCCAGAACAGAGGGGCCTCTTGGTGGAGAGGGAGAAGACACAACATTCTGTCTCTTAGGCCCAGCAGCTGTTCTTACTAGAACAGGAATTCACTTGGCCACTCTTGTGACAGTCACCCAACCTTGCCATCAACCTATTTAGAGAAAATTTGAGGCATAATGACAGTGCAAATTGAACAAACATTTATTAACAGGCTGCGGCTTGATAGAGTAGAGATTGTACTGAATTTAAAATTGGTAAATTAAAATTCAAATCTCAGTTCTGCCACTTATGGGTTATATGACCATGGGCGAGCTGCCACTTAGTAGCTCAGTGACCATAGGCAAGCCACTGAGCTTGTTTTCCTATATATACAATTGAGGATGATAGTAGCTGTACTAAATACCTAAGAGATTTGTTGTGAAGATCTAGGATCACATACGTGAAATATGCAGGCAGTAAATTATAACCATTACAAAGTGCAAGGCTGTGTGTATACAAAGATGAAAAATGATAAAATGCTTGCATAGTATGGGGTAAGGCATAGACCCAAATAACTATAATGTAAGATCTAATGTGATATTTGCATAGGAGAGGTCAGAGAGAAATGAGAGATTCAGAAATTAAGTCCAAATACACAACAAATTCAGAGCCATCCAGCTTTAACAGATAGAGACTTTCTGATAATGGTTTCCTACATAAATTTCTTACTTCTATCCTTCCAGATTTCAAAGCTAGGAGCTAGCAAAAGAAAGCTTTGACCTGATCTTAATTGCTACTTACTCATGGAGATTAGTCTCAGCCCAACTGTTTTTAAGAGTTAGGATTTTGAAAAATCTAGCCACGTAAAGATACCACCATCCCCAGTCTTACCTTTTAGAGTCTCCTCACTGGAATGTTTATAATTTTTCAGTACATTTTCAAAAGATATAATTTATCCTCTGCATCTGAAAGAAAATCCTATACCATGTTTTTCTAATAAAAGATCAGGAAGAACCTTCAGGTTTTAAAAGGCACAGTTTTATTGTCTTCATTTTTGAGACCTAGAGTATCAAATTTAAATAATCTTTAAAAGAGTAGTAAGGATGCTGGATATGGAGTCAGAAGGCCAAATTCTGTGTAATCTTGGAAAAGTTATTTAACCCCTCTGGGCCTCATGTCTTTCATCCATAAAATGAGGGGATTGAGCTAAATTATGTCAAACAGTCCTTCTAGTACTTAAATTCGTGATTTTCTTATGTCCTGAGGATGGCACCAACCCCAACTCTTCTCAGGCTCTCTGTTCTTCTCCCTTCTCCCCACCCTCATATATTCTCTATCTCCTCTCCCCCTGCCCCTAGTCTGGTTCACTCAACATATTTGCACCTATTTTGACAGGCTGGGGTGAATCTCCAAAGGAACAGCCATATGGCTACGATTCAGTCGTAGAGTTCTAGGGGTAACTTGGATGTGGAGGATGGAAGGACTCCTACTACTATTCATCATGGTAGCTCTTAAGCATCGCCCCCCCCCCAAAAAAAACTGGTGTGTTTTCATTTACACAAAATCAGTTACAATGATATCATTGGCTTTTAGAAACAAAATATTTACTAAACAACAAGACAAAAGGAAGAACAATCATACCATTAAATCCACAGTAAGTAAAAGCAGAAATACTCATATCATTTCCTCAATAAAAGGCAGAAGCAGGAATAATCAAAATATTACAGTCTCCCCATAAACCTGTAACACATTCTCCCACCAATTACCAATATATGTGTGGGGAAGACTGGGTACACACAGAAACCTGGAAGTGAGGCACATGGGTAGGGAATCTATGTACCTCACAACTCTGGATTGCTTCCCTAGATATCGGTGGTCTCTTAAGGAACTGGTCTGCTCTGTGTCACCAGTTCCTTTTCTGAGCTTCTCTGCTTTCCTAATGAACAAAGCTCCTTCTCTGCTACTCTCAGGGCACCCAAACAGCTCCTGAGGTAATGCTGCAGCATCATACTCTCACAAAGCAGCAGTTCTCTTAAGTCACAAATTTGCCAATGGAGTCAGATTTGTTCTCTAGGAGCTATGACAGGTTTTCTCTTCTCAAGGCATAGAGGACAGTAAAGAACAATGAAGGCAAACCCCTGATGGGTTTCCCCTCTCTCAAGCTGCACATAACAATAGGGCAACATACCCTTTTCCCATTCTTCTTCAAATAGCAGAAGTTTCTGTTTTCTATAATTGTTCCTCTGCAAAGTAACACACCTTCTCCAATTAGCACAGCTCACAGCAAAGCAGAAACAAAAACTGTCTTTCTTCCTCTGTGAATCCCTCACAAGTCATGGGGGTCAATAAAGGGCCACAGCCCCTGGGAAGTTTCCCCTCTCTCAGGCAGTAGATGACACTACAAAGCAGTAAACTCAGCCAGCTTTCCATAGATTAACATGTGAAGAGTATTATACTTTCCTCCAATCAAATTCCAGGAGCTGCAGAGCCTTCTTCCAACAATCTGTCTGCATCTGCAGAGTCTATTAGACTCATCTGACACCATCCAAAGCAATTGCTATCACCTTCTGATTCTCCTCTGCTTTACTTCTTTCAAGAAATAAAAAGCAATGTTGACCATCAGCTTCCGTCTTCAGATGCTAACTTCTTATCTTCTCATATGTAACTTCTAATGCCTCAAATCAATACTTCTTCATAAGTAACTCATCTGTAAGTCAAGTTGAAAATAACCCAAAAGCCAGAGTTTGAGCAGGCATAACACAAACAATATAAAATTTTCCCTCGATCTTCAATAATTCTGTGGTTTATAGTTTCAGCTATATCCTTCACACACCTGAAAACAATATATAAATGAACTGATGGCCAACAATGCCTTGTAACCACCTCCACCTTCGGTCAGTTCTTGTGCCTTTGAGCTGTTTTCAAACAGGTTCTCATAATACATTTGTATGAGAGTCAGTTTTCTCTCAGGTCCTTAGAATTATCTCAAGCTGCTTTTCCCACATGAATGCCATTTTCTGCCCTTTGGGGGCAAATAAAATGTCCAGATGTGAAAGAAGTATCTTACACTATGATTCATAGTATTCTGGATTCCTAAATTCATAACATTTCATACAGTATGCTGGGAGAGCATGAAGAACCAACCTTCATACCTTCAAGGGTTTCATTCATTTATTCATCTACTCACCAAGCAACCATTTAATAAGGACCCATTGTGCAAGATATTATGTTAGGTGCTGGATGAGATAAAAAGATATTTTAAGTCTGGCCCCTGCCCTTCTGAAGCTTTTAATAGCCAAATCAAGTTCAAATAGGGCTATATATCCCATCACTAGA
This sequence comes from Phalanger gymnotis, assembly GCA_028646595.1. Classification (NCBI taxonomy): domain Eukaryota; kingdom Metazoa; phylum Chordata; class Mammalia; order Diprotodontia; family Phalangeridae; genus Phalanger; species Phalanger gymnotis. The sequence goes on from CM053625.1 coordinate 241,605,737, forward strand.
TCCTAAGAATAATAACCCATCAAGCCACTTTCTTTCATTAACAAGTTATAGATTTTGAGCTAGAAGGGTCTTTGGAGGTCATCTAGTACAACCTTCTCATCTGTAGTCATAACGACAACAATAATAGCTAGCATTTATATGGCACTTTAAAGTTTGCAAAGAGTCAAGGAGGTAGAATTAATAAGATAGCCATTGATTGAATATTGGAAGTAAGACAGAAAGAACAGTTAAATATAATTCCTGAGTTTGAGCTTGGGTGACTAAATATGGTGGTGCCCTGAACAGAAATAGGCTAGATAAGAATAAGGATAGTCTTAGAAAGGAAATGAGTTTTGTTTTGGAAATTTTGAGTTTGAGAAGCCTGTGGGACAGCATGATATAATGGATATGGCATTGGATTCAGAAAGAGGAAGAACTGGATTCCAATCTTGACTCCTGCCTATTAGCTGCATGAGCCCATACAGGTCACTTAAAATCTCTGGGCCTCAATTTCCTCATCTGAAAAAGAGAGAGTTGGATTTGATGTCCTCAAATTTACAATTCTAAATGTATAATCCTATGATCCACATAGAAATGTCAAGCAGACAGTTGGAGGTGTGGAACTAGGTGTCTAGGGAGAAATAAAGGTGAAATATGTAGATATAGGAATCATCTGCACAGAGATGATAAGTTGAATCCACGGGGTTACTGAAGTTGACAAGTCAGAATATGTAGAAAGAGAAGGGAGAGCCTAGGACAAAGCCCACAGGTACGTGCCTTTAAAGGTGAAGGTAAATAGATAATGAACCTGGAAAGGAAGGAAATTGAGAAGGTAAGAAATCCCAGTAGGCAGAAAGAAAACAGTGACAAGAACATTAGGAGAATCTAGGGAGGAGAGAGCATCTAGGAGGAGGCAATCTAAGTGTCGAAAGCTGCAGAGATGAAGACTAAGAAAAGGATATTAAATTTCTCAAGAGAGAAATGGTTAGCGACCCAGGAGGGAAAACACCAGAACGAAAAAATTAAAGGTGTAGGTGGGAGGTAAGAAAATTGAGCCAGCTTGTGTAAGATAGATTTTTCTAGGAGAATAGCTGTAAAAGGGAAGAAAGATACAGGATGAAAAAAGCATAGGAGCATAAATTTAGAGTTATAAGTCAATGGTGTCAAGCTCAAATAAAAATGGAGGCCACTAATCTACATATTACATCTGGGCTACATATTAACTTATTTTTAGATGTGATATTAACTATGTTTTATCATATTTTACTTTGTTAAATATGACATTCAGGAATGTCATAGGTATATAGCTCATTGGCATCATGTTTGACACCTCCGCTATAAGTGACTTTAGATAGCAAACAGTCCCCCACCCCCCATTTCTCAGATGAGGAAACTGAGGCCCAAGGAGGTTTAAATGACTTGACTAAGGCCCCACAGGTAAAAGTAGCACAGCTAGAACTTGAACCAAGGTCCTATCTTCTTGCCGCTACATCAGGAAAACAGGCCCGGTCCTATTTTAAAACTTAAACTTTATTTCTCTACTTTCTCTACCTGTCCTGAAGCCACTAACCAGAATCACGAAAGGTTAAAGAGAAAAAGAGAGGATGCTTCTATTTGGTCTGGTGTTTTGAATCAGTCTATGAATCAAGTTATTCTAACTCTTGCCTGTAGTGGGAACAGGAAAAAGATGAGAAAGAGGATAGAATGGTAAAAGCTGAATAGCTCCCCATCTCCTTCTGAATCTAATTATCACAATACAGCTTCATTGTTTTATTCAAAGTACAGTTCACTCTGACTTACAAACAGAGAACATTAGAGCAAACATAAGTGAAACCCAAACACCAATAATCACTCAACAGATCTGGGGGCTGTGACCTCATGTTCCATGACAAGGAAGCTATTTCTGTGTGTTTCCATCTGTTATCACCATTTTACTATGAAAATGGAGATGGCTGGGGGAGGGAGCACTGTTAGGAGAAAATAATATGATTAAATTTAGAATGTTCCTTGGTACCAACTAAGCTAATATCTGATACAGAGCTCAGCAAATACTGACTACTCACTATAGGCATTTTATTATACACAGGAATCTCAGTATATTGAATTTTTATTTTAACAACTCAGCTTTATGACTGTTGGCATATCAGGAAGATGTGAAATTGAAAAAGAAAAACTTTTGACAAAGTAGGAACATATTCAATATATGTTACCTGAAGAATCTCAGTATGGAATTTTTCATTCCTTCCTTTATAAATGCAAAGAGATAAAAATTCTCCTATCTGACCTAATCAGGTACATTCCTGCTAGACCTGCTGCCATCATAATTACTATGACTGTCTTCACTATAGGGAAGGTATCTCATAGATGGTATAGTGCAGTGGTTCTCAAAGAGTGTGTGAGACCCTTTCAGGGGGTTTGAGAGTTCAAAAATATTTTCATAGTAATAGTATACATTATTTGCCTACTAAAATATTCCTCCCTTTTCCAACGATGTATCTGTGTGAGGATGGATTTTCTTTATAGTCTTCAACTAAAATAACATTATAACAGATTGAATGTAGCAGCAAATATGAAAATCCAGCTGTCTCCTATTGTTAGACATCAAAGAACTTTGCAAAAATATATAAAACAATGCTACCCTTCTCACTATTTTTTTTGTTTTGGAAAAATGCTTGTTTTTTCATAAAAATATGTTATATTAACATATAATGAGTTTATTGTTGTTTTTAAATGAATTAGCAAATATATATTTTAAAATTTGTTAGTTTTAATTTCTAATATAGTAAATAGACATAACTCACATAAACAAAAGCTCTTTGGGGTCCTCAGTAATTTTTAAGAGTACTCAGGAGTCTTAAGTTCAAAAAAGATTGAAAGTCACTTTTGTCGTTCAATTATTTCTAGTCATGTCAGACTCTATGATCCCAACTAGGATTTTCTTGTCAAAGACACTGTAGAAACTTGCCATTTCTTTCTCTAGTTCATTTTATAGGTGAGGAAACTAAGGCAGACAAGGTTAAGTGACTTGCCTGGGAGCACACAGCTAATAAATGGTTTGTCTGAGGCCAGACTTTAACTCAGGAAGACGAGTCTTCCTGATTCCAAGCCCAGTGCTCTATCCATTGAGCTACCTATTTGCCCCTGAAATTCACTGCCCTAGAAGAAAAAGTCCTGGACTTGGAGCCAGGAACTTAGTTGGTATCTCTTCTCCAGCATTAACTACTATACGTGATCAAACAAGGGCAAGTCACTGTACTCTAAGCCTGTTTCTTCATCGGTAAAATAGAAATAATAAGTAATAATTTATCACATAGAATTGTCGTGGGGAAAATTATTTTAAACCTTAAAGTAGACATTAACACAAAGCATTAGTTGTTATTGATGCAGAAGTTAACCTGGTTTTTTAAAAAAGGTTTTGTATTAATTCCATTTGTTTTTACATCACAATTATTTCCAAATATCCTCATTCCTAAAACTGAACTCTCCCATTTAACCAAAACAGTTAAACAAAAATAATTAACACTGCGAACTTGTCTGACAGTGTATTCAACACAACTCTCATCTCTGTGTCAAGACTCTGGAGAAGAGTTTTTTTCATCATCTTTTCTCTGGAACTAAAATTAGCCATTATAATTACTCTGAGTTCAGTTTCCCTTTAGTGTTCTTTCTATTTCATATGCTTATAGATCTAAAATAGAAAGGGATCTCAATACAAATCCATATTTCACAGATGATGACACTGAGACCCAAGAGGTTAAATCACTTGCCTAACACCATGCAGGGAGTGTCAGAGATAGGATTTGAATACAAGGATTCGGACTACAGAGTCAGTGCTCTTTCCCCTTTACATTATTGTAGCTGCATTTATTTTTGTCTTGGTTCTGCTTACTTCACTCTCCCTCCATTCATACAGGATTTCTCATGTTTCTCTTAATTCTTCATGTAATGAGGGAAGGGTGAGTTGACTAGGTTACTCCTGATCACTTGATAGCCCCCTCCCCAGCCTAGCTGATGAAATTACCAAAGGGAAAAGGTAGATGATAGAAAAAAATGAGGCATTAACATCTTAAACCAAGTTTAGAGAAGTATCTCCTTTTCTAACTTAATGAGTTACAAAGTTTTTCTGCCATGCTTGACAGAATTACATGACAGCAATCCATTGGCTAACCAAGGGATCAATCACACTCCTAGTGGCTCTTTCAAAAACAGGCATCCTCTCTAGAGAGTCAGTCAAGGTGGGAGGCAGCTTTGATCAATATGAACGCTGTGAGTTGATAGAAGAATCAAAGCCGGACATTTGAATTTGATCTATAGAGGATAATGGGCCAAGAGAGCTCAGCTAAGTGGGCTGTCCAACAGGTAATATGCTAGGGAATGTAGAACAAGGATATCAGAAGAAAGGAAGGGACATTGAGATCCTACAGTGTCAGAGGTGTGAGTTTCCTGGTACTGCGTATGTTTCATTACATGTGTGCCTCTCTATTATTCTACTCTTTATCTATGTGCCCACTCCTTCCACTGACACTATGTGTAGAGTACTTACCAGATTTATTGGAATAATTTTTGTTACTCGGTAACAAATTTTGCGGTATTTTGTTAATAATTGTTCTTACAATACTATCTCAGTAAATGTCTTTGCTTTGAGTTGATTATATCTACTAGCTGAATATTAAATGTAAACATGCTGGTGGGAGTTCATAAATTACAGTTTTAGGAGCAAGAACGCTAAAGAACCTAAAAAACCTTGGAGCTGAGGTCATCCCCCCAGGTGACCCAATCTTTAAGTGTGAGCTGGTTGTCTAACTCCAGAAGAGGTCCTATATTTTATTTGTCATTTTTAATGCATAATAATAGTGTTTCGCTCATGTATTGTAGTTTGTTCAGTCTTTCAATAATCAATGGGCATCCATTTTGTTTCCACTTATTTGCCACCATAAAAACTGATACTAAGATGATTTGGGTACTATTTGATTCTTTCTGACTTTGACCTCCTGGAGGAATCAAATCAGATAATATATGTAAAGTGCTTTGTGAACCTAAAAATGTTATATAAATGCTATTATTATATAACCAATAGTAGGATCATTGAACCAAGGGTATAATAAATGATTCATTTTTTCACTCTTCTTTCATTATTCCTAATTATTTTCCAGAATATCTAGATTCCAGATTGTTTTCTAGTACATAACTCTACCAACATTGGAGTCTGTCTTCCCATAGCCCCTCCAACACTATTTTCATCTTTTATCATCTTTGTCAATTTGATGGCTATGAGTCAAATTTCAGTTAACTTAATTCACACTTGTCTCATTATTAGATATTTAGAACATTTTTATATGATCATTTGTGTTTTGTAATTCTTTTGAAAACTGTGTTCAACTTTTCTCAAAAGAATTCTAACCCATTAACAACCACATGAAAGATTGTTGCAAACGACTAATAATAAGAGAAATGCACATGAAGACAAACTCTGAGGTTTTACATCATACCCAGAAAATTAATGAAGATGATAAAGGGTGGGAATAGTCTGTTGTTAGTGGGGTTATAGAAAGACAGGCACACTAATACACCATTGATGGAGCTATAAATTGGTCTGAAAGCAATTGGTCTAGAAAGCAATTTGAAATTATGCTAAGGAAGCAACTAAAATATTCCTTTGACCCAGGGATCCTACTCCTCAAGAAAGTCAAAGATGAAAAGAAAGGGCACCACATACACCAAAATATTCATAGCAGCCAATGTATTTGTAGTAGCAAAGAATTAGAAACAGTAGATTCTCATTGATTGGGGAATAGCTAAATAGTTAGGAAGCAGCTAGGTGAGGAATCAGGAAGACTTGAATTCAAATCCAGCCTCAGACACTTACTAGCTATATGACTCTGGCCAAGTCCTTTAACCTGTTTGCTTCAGTTTCCTCATTTGTAAAATAAGCAGGAGAAAAAAATGGCAAACTACTCCAGTATCTTTGCCAAGAAAATCTCAAATAAGGTCATATAATCAGACATGACTGAAATGACTGAACAACAACAAACAAATCATGGTATCTGAATGTAATGAAATACTACTATGCAATAAGAAACAATGAATATAACTAGAGCAGAGAAAAATGGGAAGATATGTGAATAGATGCAAAGTGAAGTAAGTAGCACCCAGGAAACAAGACACATAATGGTTAAAATAATGTAAATAGAAATAAAAAAGAAACTCAACACTGTAATGATGACCAAAATTAGCCTATCTTCTATGTAGAGGTGGGGGGCTATGGATATGGAACATTGCATATACTGTTGACTGTTGATGGATTAGCTTTGATGAACTGAGTGTTTGAGGATTTTTTCCCTCTTTTTTATTCTTTGTTACAAAGGAAAGGGGAAAAGACTTCTTTAGAAATGATAGTGATGTGAAAAAATATGCCAACAAAAGTTTTTTAATTAAAAAAACAAAATAAAACTTTATATTTTTCTTCCACTTATCTACTGGAAAATGTCCCTTGCTGACCCCAGGTTCTTGAAGAGGGTTCCAGACTTCATGAACCTCATTTTGATTTTGACCTCCTTGAGGGATCAAATAAAACATATGTAGGGCAGCTAAGCGGCACAGTGGATAGAGCACTGAACCTGGAGTCGAGAGGATGTGAGTTCAAATCCAGCCTCAGATGCTTGGCACTTACTAGTTGTGTGACCCTGGACAAGTCACTTAACCCTGATTGCCTTGTCAAGAGAGGGGGGAAGGGAAAGAGAGATATAAAGTGATTTGTAAACCTCAAAATGCTATATAAATGCTAGCTGTTATTATATACCCAATAGTAGTATCACTGGATTAAAAGATATGACGTTTTATTCACTTTTCTTGGCACAGTCTGTACCACCAAATTGGAAAGACTTTGAGTATGCGTTTGTGATAAATTGTATATCTGCTGTCAGAGGACTAGCCTAGTGAAATTCAGTCTCATTCCCAGGTTGGCTTCAATGTGAATCACTTTTTCAGCTTCAACATTTCTGAAGTACCATCTACCAAGCTGTACAGGGGATGCAGTCAGCCTCAGTGGAGAAAGTTTACACACTAAGGAAAACAGAGCTTAACATATTAAAGCATGAGTTGTTAATGTGCTTAGATGAGGTAGGAAGTCGGCAAACCCCAATTTGGGGCTTAATGGGCCTTTTCTCACTGCTGTGGCTGAGTGAGGCAACTTTGGTATGAAAAGTCATCTGCCTCTTCCTTCCCTCTTGCAATCCTATTATCTAAATTCAGTATAGCATTTTATAATTTTATCTCAAAGTCATAGCATAACCAAGTTTAATTTTTTTTCAATATTTGTTAATTGTGTTATTTCTTTAATTTAAACTGATTGCTCTCCTTTGGATGCTCCTAATTTGATGATATTATGAGAAATTGCAAACTGAAATTCTTTTCACATCTTGTTATTCACATTATTTATATTTCACATCTTCTCTTTCCTGTTATGCCAATTCCTAATCAGTTACTTAATATCAAATCTCCTGGTTTGTAAGGTAAAAAGCTAACAGTTTTATAGCTATAACTGTCTCTGTCTCTGTGTCTCTGTGTCTCTGTGTCTCTGTCTCTCTCTCTCTCTCTCTCTCTCTCTCACACACACACACACACACACACACACACACACACACACATACACACACTGAAAAAAAATCTCTAAGGCATAAAAAGAGTTTTCACCATAATTCAATATGGTAGGTATTAATACTTGTAGTAGAATTAGGATAAGAAATTCCCTTTTGCTTTAATCTTCCATTTTATGAGCTTAAACAAGTAGTTGTTATATAAGCTGTTTTCTATAATAAGATAAGCATTTGAATGATATAGTTTGGCAATGACATGTGTGCTCCCAAATCTTGTAAACAACTACTAATGACCTGTGTCCCTCAAATCTGGTAAACAACTAACTGATAAACATTTGCTAATGAAGTTTAGTAAACTAAAGTTTTTATTGATAGTTTCTTTTCATCACAAGTTTAGGTAATCCATTACCAATCAGAATTTAGATGAAATTTATAAATACCCTTAGCCAGAATCATGAAAACCAACCAGAGGTTCTAGCTGTCAGCCTGGTTGTGACTAGGACAGACTCTTGTGTTCCCTGAACTTGGAGACGTAAGCATCCCACGATTACTTGAGGGCAGTGCTGATTGACAGAGATTTGCCAAAATGTTACCTTGGAGGAAGACACACAGCCTCTGTCCAAGCAGTGAAGCAACTTTGTTATAAGTACAAATATGAGACACATTTAACAGGACCTTTAAAAATCAAGTTGGTTTGTTCCTAGAGGGTTTGATGTGTGTATTCTTGAATAGACTATAGAGTTTGATTACATGAAATGATGAATAGAAGTCTTATTAGTGTATTGTCAACCCGAATAAGCATATATGTTAAACTGGTTTTACATCTGCTCTGTACATTATTCATACTTCCCCCACCCTATTTTAAAGATGAGTCAGTCAGCTAACGTTATTAAGTACCTACTATGTGCCAGGCACTGCGCTAAATGCTGTCTGTGCTAAAATGAGGAAATCAAGACTGAAATAGTAACTTACTTGTCCATGACCATAAAACTATTAAGTATCAAAACTGTCCCTCAGGCTCACAGCCTAGGAGTCATCCTGGATTTCTCACTATCTCTTACTCCACCCCCATCCAAACTGTTGCCAAGGGCTATGAATTTTACCTTTGCAACATCTTTCCAACACATTCCCTTCTCTCCTCTGACACTACCACCATTCTGGTGCAGGCCCCAGGTCTCACTGACCTCTTTCCTATTCCACAATCACGCTCCATCTCTTGGTCCTGGGCAATTTTTCTGGGTATCTCCCATGCCTGGAAAGTTCTTCCTCCTCATCTCTGCCTACCACCTTCTCTGGCTTCTTTTAGGTCCCAACTAAAATCCTGTCTTCTGTAGGAAGTCTTTCCACTCCCTCTTAATTTTAGTGCCCCCCTTTTTTTAGTTATTTTCTACTTATCCTGTATATAGCTTGATTGTAAATGTTTGTTTGGAGAGATGCTGCAAAAATGAAGTTGACAAGACTTGACAACAGATCAAGGGGTGGAGGGAGGGAAGGTGGAGTTAGAGATAACAAAGGTTCCAGGATAACTTGTACATTATGAGGCACAGTAATAAGAAATTGGGAGAAAGAAGGATTTAGGAGGAAAGATACTGAGTTTTAAATGTCTATGGAATATTCATTTTACAATGTCTGAAAAGCAGTTGGAGACATGAGATTGGAAGACAGCAGAGAGACTGGGGCAGGACAGGTAGAGTTGAGAATCATCAGCATAGAGATGGCAATTAAATCCATGGGAACTGATGAGATCACCGTGTAAAGTAGCATAGAAGGAGAAAAAAGCCCAGGACAGAATCCTGAGGGACACCTATTGTTAGAGAGTGGGGGGGGGTTGAGGAATGGGGTTTGGACATGACCTACAGGGGTTCAGAATCACTGGGATGTGAAGGGCATGACCGCATGTGAGAATGTTCATCACTGAGTGGATAACATCACCCCTCTCCCCAGAGCAGGCTGGAGGCAAGTGCAGTATGAGAAGGGTGGCACATGGGAGACTCCACTTCATGTCTCCTCTGGAGGGTGGAGATTAGGCAGGAAAAGGATGCAGCAGAAGAAGATAGTCTTCCTCCCCACTGACCTTCTTCTTCCCTTTCCCTCAAGGGACAGTCACAAGCAAGAGACGGAAGACTTGTGGTCAAAAGGAAGGTTGGTCCTCTTTGAATAGAAGGTTCTCCAAAAATTTAACACATAAATTTATTTATTTTTAGTTTTCAACATTCATTTCCACCAGATTTTGAGTTCCAAATTTTCTCCCCATCTCTCTCCCCTACCCCAAGATGGCATGCATTCTGATTATTTTAGTGGCTAAATAGAGGATGAATCTCTCCTCCAAAAATTAGGCTGCAAGTAGGACTTACCTCGTACTGGAATGGATGGATGTCTCACAGCTGGCCCCTAGCAGCCTTCCCTTAGGGGACATGCACAGCAGGACACTTAATGCTGTACAAATGACTTTGTGATTAAGGCAAGGAGTATCCCAGTCAGACAATGAAATTTGCTAATATTTGACCCTTTCCATACATACATTATATATATATATAGAAAATATAAAGGTTTAAGAGCCAACAACTACAAACCACAGAGAATAAGAATGCAAATATTACTTAATACTATAGCTTGTTCTGTGCAAAGCAAGACTTCTTATAATTCTAGACCATGTCTCCTTGGAAATATAACAACAAACTAGGAAGTGTGAAATAAAGTAATATAGCTGAATTAACAACTATCCCTGAATATATCCACGTGAAAATACATTATTGCCAGAGTTTTATTTATCATTTTTTAAATACATGTATAACCTACACATTCCCAAAAAGCCACTCCTCCACCCACCCCAAACACACAAAAATGGTCGATGATCGTACTATTGATCTTGCCATCACCTACAAATGTACCAGTTCCATGTTCAAGAATTCTGAAATCCCCCTTTCTGACCATAATCAATTGGCTTTCCACTTCTCCCTCTGGCCTTCCCTTACAAAACCCTACTCTTCATACACACCATGACCCCCAATTCTCCCATGAGTTGTCTCAATTTTCTCCTAAGTCATCTCCTCTGCACTAGCCACTCTCTCCTCTTTTCTCCATCTTGACCCCTTGGTGAGCTGATTCTACTCTATACTGTCCTCCTCTCAAATTCCAAACCCTTATCATATCATCGGTGATGCCCTGCTAAGTCTTAAGCTTGGATCACTGACAATATTCACCGCCTTCACTCCTACGCATGTGCTGCTAAACAAAGGTAGAGACAATCATGCAACCATTCTGACTTGGTCAGGTGCAAATTTATGTTGCATGGCCTTAACTAGGCCCTCACTGCTGCTAGGAAATCTTTCTACAACTCCCCTTATCAACTCACTATCCCACTCTTGGCATACTGCTTCTTCCAAACTTCTCAGCCCTCTTCAAACTTCCCATGGCTTCCCTTCCTCCCACTTTCTCAGATGAGAACTTTGCTTCATTATTTACAGAAAAAAATTGAGGCCACTCGCTTCGAGGTCCCTTTTCTCCTCTCTTCTTCACTGCCTTCTGTCACTATCTCCTTCTTACAGGAAGAGGTGGCCTTGCTCTTAACCCTCTACTTTTTAAAATGATGCCATTCCATCTCATCTCCTCCAACAGGCTACCCCTCTGGCATCCCCACTCTGTCACTTATTTCCAATACTTCTCTGTCTACTGGCTCATTCCCCAGTACCTACAAACATAACTATGACTCATCTATCCTACAAAATAAAACTACTTGATCTTTCCATCCTGCTATCATTTCTTCTGCCCTTTGTAGCTAATCTTTTTTTTTAAAAAAAAAAAAGGTCATCAAATAGTTGCCTCTACTTTTTCTCCTCTCACTTTTTTCTTAACCCTTAAAATCCAGCTTCCAATCTCATCATTCCACTGAAACTTGTTTCCAAAGTTACCAATGATATTTTAGTTGCCAAATCCAATAGCCTTTTCTCAGTCATCATTCTTTGGAACATCTTTTCAGTCTTTGATACTGTTGACCACCCTCTCCTCTTTGATACTGCCTTCTCTCTAGGTTTTTGGAACACTGGTCTCTCCTGATTCTCCTCCTACCTACTTGACTGCTCCTTCTCATTTTCCTTTGCTAGATCCTCATTCACATCATGCCTTTTATTTGATATTTTTTAGTTTTCAGCATTGATTTCCACTAGATTTTGAGTTACAAATTTTCTCCCCATTTCTACCCTCCCCGCCCCCCACTCCAAGATGGCATATATTCTGATTGCCCCATTCCCCAGTCACATCATGCCTTTTTAAATGTAGGTGTCCTTCAGTGTTCTGTCCTGAGCCCCTCTTCTCTCCTTCCTCTTCTAATTCTTCTCTTGGTGATCTCATCAGTTCTCATGGATTTCGTTACCATCTCTATACTGATGATTCTCAAATCTACCTATCCTACCCTTCCTTCTCTGCTGACCTCCAATTTCATATCTGCAACTGCCTTTCAGACATCTTAAACTAATGTCCAGTAGATATCTTGAACTCAAGCTGTTCAAAACTAAACTCATTATCTTTCCCCCTAAATCCTCCCCATAGCCTACCTTCTCTATTATGATAGAGAGCAGCACCATCCTCTCAGTCCCTCAGGATCACAACCAGAAGCTGTCCTAGACTCATCACTCTCTTTTACCACCTCCACCCCATATCCAAACTGTTGCCAAAACCTGTCAACTTAACCTTTGCAGTATCAGTCAAACCTCTCTGACATTGCCAGTAATCTAGGGCAGACCTTCATCAACTCATTCTTGGATTGTCACAACAGCCTGCTGGTGGATCTGCCTGCCTCAAGTCCCTCCCCACTCCAATTCATCCTCTAGCCACTAAAATAATCAGAATGCATGCCATCTTGGGGTGGGGGAGAGAGATGGGGAGAAAATTTGGAACTCAAAATCTGGTGGAAATGAACGTTGAAAACTAAAAATAAATAAATTTATGTGTTAAAAAAAGTTCTGAGTTTCAAGTGAAAAGCTAAAATTATCCTTGGTTCATTCACTCATTCAAGAAGTATCTCTAATCTCATACAAATTAACAGTGTGCTACCATTACTAGAAATTAAATTTTAGTGAAATTAAAGTTTAGCAAAATAAAGGAGCCAGACCATTTCTCTGTCTCTTGGAACTACATACAGTACTACTGCCAGCATCTCAGATGAGAGTTCTTTATTTTTTTCCCTATAAGCAATGGCAAGGTTCATTCATTTTTAAGAGTGTTGAGTGTTTGTTGGTCTGTGAGGGAGTGTCTGTTTTGGAAAACAACTTGCGCTTAATAAGAAATAAAGGGTTTGGAATGTGGTTACTCTGGTATTGTGGAGTCGTCATGCTGTCCAACTATGAAATCGATAATAATAAAAAGTTGCCTGCTAATAGTTTAAAAAAATGATTTTCCTAAAGCTCAGTCCAACCATGTGACCCATTCACTCAATAAACTCCAGCAGCTACCTATCACCTCCAGGATCAAATACAAAAACCTTCGTTTGACATTCAAAGCCCTTCCTAACCCACCTCCCCCCCCCCCCCCCGCCGCCACCCCACCAGCTTTTTAGTCTTCTTACATCTTACGCCCAGACAGGAACTCTTCAATCCAGTGACACTGGCCTCCTACCTTTTCCACAAACAAGACACTTCATCTCTCAGCTCCAGGTATCTTCTCTGGCTAACCTCCACACCTGAAATACTCTCCCTCCTTGACTATGCCTACTGACTTCCTTTAAGTCCCAAATAAAGTCCCAACTTTTACAGGAAGCCTTTCCTAACCCAGCTTAAAGTCTTCTCTCTGTTAATTATTTCCTATTTATCCTGTATATAGCTGGTTTGCATATATTTGTTTGCACATTGTCTCCCCCATTATACTGGGAGCTCTTGAGGGGAGGGCCTGTCTTTTGCCTTTTTTTATCCCTAGGGCTTAGCACAGTGCCTGGCAATGGTTGGCATTTAATATATGTTGATTGATTGATAACTCTGTATATTTATAGTATAGTATAGTACAGTATGTATCATATGGCATGTATAGTATAGTATAGTACAACTTATAGTGTTCAGATCTTTAGAAAACCTTTATTACCAGGTTTCTTATTATATTCCTTTAAAACTACTGTATAACAACATTTGAAGAATATTTAAAAAGAAATATTTAAGAACTCAAGAAGTGGATGACTAATGGACTACAGGGTCTGTTTTTCATATGGATGAAGGAGGATTTTATCACAAAATACCAACTTTTTAGGAAGAGTCAGGAAGATAAAATGTAAGGGGTTATTTCATCATTAATAACTGCTGTAAGCCTTATATAGAAAACAGGAAAGTAAGTTTTATTAATAAAACTGAAGCCCCAAATAAGTCAACAAAGTTTTATTGAGGGCCTGTTATGCATGCGACACTGTGTAGGAACCTTAATTGCAACACTTCATTGAAAATAAAATGGTCAATATAAAATGAAAATTTTAAGATCTATTTTAAAGTACACTTTTGAAATCAAAGTAGGTTATCAAACATTAAAATAATGCTTCAAAAGTTTCTTAATAAATGTGCTTTGTGATACTTGATGTCAATAATTACTCTAACATCTGTCCTTAAAAAAAACCTGCTTCATTGAATAAGAACTTATAAATTCATAGGACTACAAATATCATCTTTGTAACATGTAAAAAAATAGGGATGGAATTGCCTGTTATCATGGAAAGAGCAATGAATCTGGAATCAAAGGAGCTTGTTTACCTCTGGTGATAATACTACTTTCCTTAAAAAATTCTCATCAACACAGGTTGCTCTTTCTTTCCACAACTCATGGAGCCAACATATGGGGTTGGTACTATTTCTTACCACTTACTGATCCTTACAATGTCACCATCACACAATAATCTCCTCTTATTTGAGGTCAAAACTGACCATTTGTAATACCTCCCAGTCCTTGTCATCATCAACATCCATGACACCTTCTCACCTCCAGGACCTCATTTACAATTCTCCTTTCCATCTGCTATCACCTTAGATCCTAAAGCATGTGTCTGGCTATGTCACACACACACACACACACACACACACACACAATATAAACATGCATGCCAATAAATGCCAGGAGTTCCATATCACCTCCAAGATTAAATATAAAAGTCTTTTGGCATTTGGGAAGAAAGTGGTCCTCCTAAGAAAAATGGGAAAATTAGGAGGAACAAATTTAGGAGTCCAGATAATGAGTTCCATTTTAGATATAATGAATGCCTGTCATTTGTTCTCCACTTACCTGTCAAACTGATCTTACAAAATGCAGGTCTGATCATGTCACCCCCAACCCACCCCCATTCAATAAATTCCAATGGCTCCCTTTTGCCTCCAGGATGAAATATAAATTCCTCTGGTTTCCAAAGCTTTTTATAACCCAACCCACTCCTGTCTTTCACAGCCTTCTAACTACCTTACTTCTCTACATGTACTCTATTATCTAGTAACACTGCTGTCCTTGATGGTTCTTGTGAAAGACACGACTTAGGCATCTTCGCTAGCTTTCCTCCAAGCCTCTTCCTCTTCTTCATCTCCATCTCTTGACCTCCCCAGCTTCCTTCAAATCCCAGCTAAAGTATTTTCTTCTACAAGATTTTCCCAGAACCTTTCAACACCATTGCCTTCCCTATGTTGATTATCCCCAGTTTATTCTGTATAAATCTTGTTTGCAAAAAGTTGTTTGCATGTGGTCTCCCTCATTAGACTGTGAATTCCTCAAGAACAAGAACTGTTTTGGTTTTTTGCCTTCCTTTGTATCCCCGGAGTTTAGCACAGTGCCTCTCACAAACTAGGCACTTAATGTTCCTTGACTCACTAACTAGACATTTGGCAGTGAAAAGAAGAGATACAGGATGACAGTGGGAGGCTAAACTCCTTTTAGACTTTAAATGAGCACATCTATGTACAAAAAATGCCAAGAAGGTGACTAGGCAAGTATCAGAGACAATGATCTCCTCCCTTTTCTTGGCTTTCCTCTGTGCTTTTTCTCTACCCATTCATCTGCCTAAGAGAACAAAAGAGATTTAGCACTGGAAAAAGAGCCATTTGATAGTTGTTGGGCAAATACTCATTATCGTTTTCAGACACTGAAAATTGGGAACTATCTGGAATGATCACCATAAACTTGCTGTCTGACAGACACTCAAATCCTAGATTTGGCTGAGGAATCCAAATAAAAGATTAAATCTAAGGCTATTGGATAGTTGTAGCCACCCAGTTCTTTGGTCTAAGAGGTGAGAATCTCCTGCTGAAAAGAGAAGAGGCCTTAGTAGTCAAGATTCTGAGGAAACAAGAACCTTTTTTTCTGTCCCTAAGCCAAGGGTTTTCTTCTATCTCTAAAAGTGTCTAAAACAGGACTTTCAGCTGATGAGATATGACAGCACATATTTTTCCCCCTGAGGAAGAGATAGACAAGCATTTCAGATGAGCTAGACTGGCAGTGACATATTGTAACAACAATGCTGCTTGCTACTACGGTGGCTGTGTAAGACCAAGAACACTAGCACACAGAAGGGCTGTCAGCACAGATTTTGTGATCTGCTTTTCTAAGGAAAGCAACTTTAAGGAGTTAACAATCTTACCTTAATTAAACATATATATACATACCATTCACTTAGTTCAGGGGGAAAAGCCAGCACCCTGATCTTCAGAGCAAATACAAACAGAAATTACAAACAGACAATATAAACAGATCAACATTTCTGTCTAACCAAATCACAACACATAGTTACCAAAGAAGCACCAACAGCTTGCGAAAGACATGACTTAGACATTTTTACTGGGTAAGCTTTAACAGATTACCCAGAGTCTCATCACCAACACTCTTTCAAGGAATGTGCCCCCAAAGGCAAAATGCCAACCTCAGAGCTTTTATATCCTGTTCAGGGTCGTGAAAGCTCAGAATCTACTTAGCAAAAAGGTGTGGGACCTGGGGCCTCATACCTAGTTAGTGAAAGGGTGTGGGTCTGCCTCTAATAAGGCCTCCCTTTGTTGGCCCCACCTGAGGCCTATTCAATGGGTGGGAAAGATCTTTCACTTACAGATTGGCCTTACACATATCCAGCATCTGGCAGAAGCTACTTGACGAGCAAGGCTCTATAATTCAAGGAGAGTAGGATCCTTATTGGGGAGCAGCCCTGGAAGGAGAAGCAGGATGAGGCATCGATGGTCCTGCAGAGTCACAGTTAGGAGTTACCCTTCTATGACTGTACCCTGGGCACAAGTGTTCCTTACATGTGTCTACTCTTCTCACCGATGTGAGAGTCCATCACAGGTTGATGGGAGAAACATTTTATTGCTTCTTAACATGCTATTTCGTTAAATGCCTTCACTTTGAACTGGTTTTGTTATTAAAGTTAGATAGATTCAAACTTCTTAGCATTTGAGTCCTCCAAAAAAGCAGAGACTGTCTCTCATTTGGATTTGTGTTCCCTGTACTTAGCACAATGACTGGTCTAAAGTGCTTAATATGTGCCTTTTCATTCATTCGATAAACAATAATTAGAAATATGAAATTCAGTTTCCATTAAAATATTTAAAGATTTAATTTATCTAAAATTGTGGACTTTGAAATGACATTGTACTATTCATTTATCAAATATTCACTTGCCATGGACAAGGCACCTAGGCATCTAGGTGGCCTAGTGGATAGAGTTCTAGGCCTGGAGTCAGAAGATCTGAATTCAAATCTGACATGAATCACTTTAAAGCTTTGTGACTTTGAGAAAGTTCCTTAACTTCTGTGTGTCTTGGTTTCCTCAACTGTAAAATAAATAATAGCACCTACCTCTAGTAATGCCTGCCTCCCAGGGTTATTGTAAGGATCAAATGAGATATTTGTAAAGCATTTAGCACAGTGTATAGCACATACTAGGCACTTAATAAATGCATGTTTCTTTTGTTCATTACTTCCTTCCTTTATCATCTGAACTAACGTGACCTTTCCAAACATCTCACATTACTGCCCCTTTGCCTAACATTCTCTTCTAACCAAACTAAGCCACTTTTGGATTGACGTTGTGTTATTAATTTAACAGATATTTATTGAGCACCTACCACGGGCCAAGTGTTTGAATTGGTTCTGCATACATTCCATGCTTTCCTCCATTGGTGACTTGGCTGGATAGGATTACATTCTGCCTTTCCTGGAAAGGCCAAGAACGTCTTTCTCCCAAAATCTTCCTGTTGAAACCTGCAAGGTCCAGTTCAAATGTCATTTTCTCCATACTGCAGATTGCAAGTCATCCATCTATTCTCTAAACTCTCACATCTTTCTATTTCTACGATGCACTTACTACATTTTACTTTGTATTGTCACTAGTGGTGATTTACTATACTATAAATTCCTAGAAAATAGGGCACCTCATACAACTTTGTGTACCCCACAACATAACACATTATACTTTGCCCATGGTAGGTGCTCAATAAATGTATGTTAAGTAAATAGTACAATGTCAGTCTAAAGGAACTATGATTTTAGATAAATTAAAAGTTTTTTACATTTTTAATGGAACTTAAATTTCACATTTCTAAATATCAGTTATTGAATAAATGAAAAGTATTAAGCGTCATGTGCCAGACACTATGCTAAGTCCTAGAAACACAAAAGCAAAAGTGAGAAAGTCTCTACTCTTAAACAGTTTGCATTCTAATAATAATTCTAATAACACATGTAAAGGAATAGTGGCCAAGGAGGGGAGTTTTGTTCTGGGAAGTCACAGGGTTAGGGAGTTTAAACAAATGGCTACTTCTTGACCTGCCCTTTCCAGAAGTCAGGGTAGTATTGATTTAATTACTGTGCTCAGATAAAAAGGTGGAAAACTGGGAGGGGAAAATAATGGAGAAAGTGTACATGCAACAGCGCCTCATTTGGCAAGACGGCTCAAGTGAAATACTAGATATGATGTGATATCAACTACATATGATTAGTTTGTTGAATTTGTACTCACTTCTTCAATCTAGACAGCTCAGCCCAGGGTGGGAGTTCCAAAACTGAATGAATTAATTGCCCCAGGTACTGGAGCATGATTTCTTAAAGTGTTGTCAGGAAGGCACTATTCTAGGAGGGGCAAGAGCAGAGCAGACAGATGGACAGCTGTATAGGATACTTTAAACCTATTAAATCAAGTCTGTACTCATTTTAAAACTACTTTGACAAATATTTTATTTTGGTAACATAAATAACTAAGAACTCCAAAACTATAAGCAGACCTATAATCATGCTCAAGATTTTGTAAATCTTGCACTATTTTGCATATTCTTACTACTACCAAAGCATTATGCTTTTTTAAAAGGCATTAAATTTTTTATTATAATATACATATCTAACTGAAATAGCAGTTTATTTTTTCTGAATTGAGCGTATGCGTATTACAAATTTTTTGGACAATGGGGAATTTTTTTAACTATGCATATTTGTTCAAAACAACTTTTTATTTCTGTCTTTTTTTAATTGGAGGAAAGATGGAGGAAGCAAAAGGAGAGGTCTAGGTTAAAGGACCTCAAAAGGAAGAAAACAAGGTCAGTGAAGCTCTTTTTAAATGTACAGAAGAGAACAAAAGGAAAATCAGAGAGTCATAGACAAGAAAGACAGCTTTGAAAGTTATGTTCAATTCATTACACATTTAAAAGAAAAACTACATATAATAGAGATATGCAATTCTATGTACAATCTTATTTTTTTCTGGTTTATTGCTTATTTGGAAATGCACATTTTATTTGATGCCAAGTTCAGAATAAAAATAGTTTGTAAAGTTCTAAAAGAATATGAGCAGTAAGGTGGCACAATGGATAGAGCAGGGCCTAGAGTCAGAAAGACCTGACTTCAAATCTAACCTCAGACACTTACTAGCTGTATAATTCATCCTGGACAAATCACTTAACCTCTATTTGCCTCAGTTTCCTCATGTGGTAAAACGGGGATAATAGTACTTACTTCGCAGGATTGCTGGCACATAGTAAGGAATATATATATATACCTATATATGTGTAGGTATATATATATATGTGCGTGTGTGTGTATATATATATATGTTGGCTATTGTTATTATCATATATATGTCTATTCCTAGGCACACTATTTATTTAAAAAATCAAAACATATAAATCACCAAATGTTATAATTGGTCTTCATACTTATTCCTTTTTTAATTTTTAAAATTTTCCCAATTACATGTAAAAACTATTTTATATTAATTTTTTAAAATTTTGAGTTATAATTTTTTTGCCTCCCTCCCTTTCTTACCCTCTCCTTGAGAAAGCAAGCAATTTGATATAGAATATAAATGTGCAGTCACACAAAACATATTTCTATGTTAGCCTTGTTGCAAAAGAAAAGAGGAAGTTTTTTAAAGTATGTTTTGATCTGTATCAGTTTTTTCTCTGGAGGTGAATTGCATTTTTCATCATAAGTCCTTCAGAATTGTCTTGGATTATTGTATTGCTGAGAATAGCTAAGCCATTCACAATTAATCATCATGCAATATTGCTGTGACTGTATATAATGTTCTCCTGATTCTGTTTGCTTCACTTTGCAGCAGTTCATGTAAATTTTCCCAAGTTTTTCTGAAAGCATCCTGCCTGTCATTTCTTACAGCACAATCATATTCTACCATAATTATATACCACAACTTGTTCAGCCATTGCCCAACCAATGGACATCCCCTCAATTTCCAATTCTTTGCCACCACAAAAAGGGTTGCTATAAATATTTTTGTACATATAGGTTCTTTTCCTTTTTCTTTGATCTCTTTGGAATACAAACCTAGTAGTGGTATTACTAGGTCACTTTGGGCATTCTTCCAAATTGCTCTCCAGTTCACAACTCCACCAACAGTGTATTAGTGTCCCAGTTTTCCCACATCCCCTACAACGTTTAGCATTCTCCTTTTCTGTCATATTAACCAATCTGATAGCTATGAGGTGGTACCTCAAAGTTGTTTTAATTTACATTTCTCAAATCAATGGTAACTTAGAGCATTTTTTCACATGACTTTAGATATCTTTGATGTCTTCTTCTGAAAACAACCTGTTCATATACTTTGGCCATTTATCAATTGGGGAATGATTTGCAAATTTGACACAGTTCTCTATAAATTTAAAAAATTATGCCCTCATCAGAGAAACTTGCTGTAAAAAAAAATTTCCCCAATTTTCTGCTTTCCTTAAAATCTTGGCTGCATTGGTTTTGTTTATGTAAAACCTTTATAATTTAATGTAATCAAAATTATTCATCATACATCCCATAATGCTCTCTGTTGTTTTAGTAATAAATTTTTCCCTGCTCCATAATTTGCTTATGGTGTCAGCCTGTCTAAATCTTGTACCTGTCTCAGTATATGGTTTGAGATGTTGGTCTATATCTAGTTTCTGCCAAACTGCTTTCCAGTTTTCCCAGAAGTTTTTTTTTCAAATAGTGAGTTCTTGTCCCAAAAGACTGGCACTTGGCATTTCTCAAAAACTAGATTACTCTGATCATTTACTACTGTGTATCATGTACCTAATTTATTTCTTAGCCAGCACCAGATCGTTTTGATGATTACTGCTTTGTAATAGTTTGAGATCTGGTACTATTAGGCCACCTTCCTTCATGTTTTTTATTGATTTTCCTGATATTCTTGACATTTTGTTCTTTCAGATGAATTTTGTTACTACTTTCCTAGCTCTCTAAAATAATTTTTTTTGTAATTTGGTATGCACTGAATAAGTAAATTAATTTAGGCATAATTGTCATTTTCACTGTACTGGCAGAGCCTACCCAGGCACAATTAATATTTTTCCAGTTGTTTAGATCTAACTTTATTTATGTGAAAAGTGTTTTGCAACTGTGTTCATATAGTTCCTGGGTTTGTCTTAGCAAGCAAACTTCCAAATCTGCAGTTATTTTTAAATGAAATTTTTTTCTATCTCTTCCTGCTGGACTTTGTTGATAGAATAGAAATGCTAATGATTTATGTGGGTTTATTTTATATCCTGCAACTTTGCTAAAGTTTTTAATTATTTCAGCTGGTTTTCTAGTTGATTCTCTAAGTATACCATCATTTTGTCTGCAAAGAGTAACAGTTTTGTTTCCTCATTGACTATCCTAATTCCTTCAATTTCTTTTTCTCCTCTTATTGCTAAAACTAGCATTTCTAGTACAATATTGCATGATAGTGGTAATAATGGACATTCTTGTTTCACCTTGATCTTATTGGGAAGGCTTCTAGTTTTTTCCTATTCCAGATAATACTTGCTGATGGTTTTAGATAGATACTACTTATTTGTCTACTATCAATTTTATCTATCATTACCATTTATCATACTTATCATTTTTATAGGCAGCTAGGTGGTTCAATGGATAAAGTACCAGGCCTAGAGTCAGGAAGATCTAAGTCTGAATCTAGACTCAGACACTACCTGTGTGACCTTAAGCAATTCACTTAACGCTGTTCACCTCAGTTTCCTCATCTATAAAATGAGTTGGAGAAGGAGATGGCAAACCACTACAGTATCTCTGCCAAGAAAATCCCAAATGGGGTCATGAAGAGTCAGACATAACCGAAAAACAAAAAACATCGTTTTAAGGAAAGCTCCATTTATTCCTATGCCTTCTAGTATTCTTAATAGGAATTAGTATTGTAATCTTGTCAAAAGTTTTTCTACATTTATTGAGATAATCTTGTTTTTTGTTGTTTTTGTTATTGATATGATCAATTATGCAGATAGTTTTCCTAATATTAAACCAGCCCTGCATTCCTGGTATAAATCCTACCTGATCATAGTGTATTATCTTTGTGATATATTGCTATACTCTCCTTGCTAGTGTTTTATTTAAAAACTTTGCTTCAGTATTCATTAGGGAAATTGATCTGCGGTTTTCTTTCTATATTTTTACTCTTCCTGGTTTAGGTATCAGCAATATATTTGTGTTGTAAAAGGAATTTGGAAGGACTCCTTCTTTGCCTATTTTTTTTGAAATAGCTTATATGGTATTGGAATTAATATTTTAGTGTTTGGTAGGATTCACTTGTGACTCAATCTTGTCCTGGGGATTTTTTCCTAGGGAGTTCATTGATAGTGTGTTTAATTTCTTTTTCTAAGATAAGTATTCTATTTCCTCTTTTGTTAATCTGGGCACTTTATATTTTGTAAGTACTCATCCATTTCACTTAGATTGTTAGATTTATTGGCATATAATTGGGCAAAACAGATCCTGTTAATTGCTTCATTGGTGGTGAATCTACTCCTTTCATTTTTGATACTGGTAATTTGATTTTGTTCCTTCTTTTTTTTAATCTAATTAACCAGTGGTTTGTCTATTTTATCGCTTTTTGTTTATAAAGCCAGCTCATAGTTTTATTATTAGTTCAATGGTTTTCTCACTTTCAATTTTATTAATTTCTACATTGGTTTTCAGGATTTCCAATTTGCTGCTTAATTGGGGATTTTTAATTCGTTCTAGTTTTTTTTTTAATTGACCAATTCATTGATCTGCTTTTTCTCTATTTTATTGATATAAGCATTTAGAGATCTAAATTTTTTCCTAACTACTTCTTTGGCTGCATGCCATAATTTTTGGTATATTGTCTCATTGTTCTCATTCTTTTTCATGAAATTATTGATTGTTTTTATGATTGGCTCTTTGACCAACTCATTCTTTAGTTTCCAGTTAATTTTTAATCTATATTTCTATGCTTTTTATTGAATATAATTTTTATTGCATTATGAAATGAAGAGAATGCATTTAATATTTATGGCTTTTATGCATTTGGTTGTGAGGTTTTTATGCCCCAATACATGGTAAAGGTTTTATATTCAGCTGAAAAAAAAAGGATGCTCTTTTTTATTGCTATTAAGTGTTCTCCAGAAGGTTATCATATCTAGCTGTTCTAAAATTCTACTTCTCTCCTTAACTTCTTTCTTATTTATTTTTAGGTTAGATTTATCTAGTTCTGAGAAGGAAAAGTGGAGGCCCTCCATTAGCATACTTTTACTATTTCCTCTTGTAAATCATTTTTCCTTTAAGAATTTGGATGCTACACCATTTGCTACATATATATTTAGTATTGATATTACTTCACTGTCTGTGGTACAATTTAGCACAATGTAGTTTCCCTGCTTATCTCTTTTAATTACATCTATTTTTGCTTTTGTTTTGTCAGAGATCATGATCATTACCCCTGCCTTTTCTTTTTAACATCAACTGAAGCATAACAGATTCTGCTACAGGCCCTTATTTTGACTCTGTGTGCGTCTGTCTGTTTCAAGTGTGTTTCTTATAAACAACATATTGTCATATTCTGCTTTTTAATCCATTCTGCTACTCATTTCTATTTTATGGGTGAGTTTATCCCATTCACATTCCCAGTTATAATTACTGTGTATCCCTCTTCCCCCCATTTATCCTTCTCTCTCTCTCTTTTTAACATGTCTCTCCTCACAAGTGTGTTTTGCTTCTGACTACTGCTTCCCTTAATCTTCCCTTCCTTCTATCAGCCTCCACTCTTCTCTTCTCCCCTTCCCTTCCTACTTCCCTGTACAGTAATGTAGCTTCCGATACCCAATTGAGTGCACATGTTATTCCCTATGAGCCAAATTCTGATGAGAGTAAGGTTCAAACACTGCCCACCCATCTCAACCTTCCCCTCCATTGTAAAAGCCCTTCCTTTTGAAGTTTTTTTATGTAAGATAAATTTCCCCATTTTACCCCCTCCTTTTCTTCTTCTCCCATTGCATCCCTCTTTCTCCCCTCTTCATTTAATTTTTTTTAAGTCCTCCCATCATAGTCAACTCACACCCATACTTACTGTCTATTTTCATGTTGCTTCTAACTGCCCTAAGAATAATAAAGTTCATAGGAGTTACAAGTATCATCTTCCCATATAGGAATACAAATTGTGTAACTGTATTGAATCCTTTATGATTTCCCTTTCCTATTTACCTTTTTAAGTTTCTCTTGAGACTGGTATTTGAAAGTCAAAATTCTCTATTCAGCTGTGGTCTTTGCTTCAGGAATACTTGAAAGTCTTCTATTTCATTAAATATCCACTTTTTTCCCTGAAGGACTCAATTTTGTTGGGTGAGCTAGTCTTTGTTGTAATACTAGCTCTTTTGCCTTCTGGAATATCACATTTCTAGTTCTCCAATCTTTAAATGTAGAAGCTGCTAAGTCTTATTATTCTCTGTGGATACATGATATTTGAATTACTTCTTACTAGCTGCTTGAAATATTTTCTCCTTGTCCTGAAAGCTCTGAAATTTGGCTATAATATTCCTGAGAGTTTTCATTTTGGGATCTCTTTCAGGAGGTGATCAGTGAATTCTTTCCATTTATATTTTACCCTCTGGTTCTGGGATATTAGGGAAGTTTTTCTTGATAATTTCTCAAAATATGATTTCTAGGATGTTTTTGATCATGGCTTTCAGTGTAGTGATTCTTAAATTATCTCTCCTCAATTTGTTTTCCAGATCAGTTGCTTTTTTCAATGAGATATTTCACATTTTCTTCTATTTCTTCATTCTTTTGACTTTGTTTTATCTCATGGAGTCATTAGCTTTCATTTGCCCAATGTGAATTTTTAAGAAACTATTTTCTTCAGAGTGCTTTTGTAGCTCTTTTTCCATTTGGCCAATTCTGGTTTTAAGGTATTATTTTCTTCAGCATTTTTTGAGTCTCTTTTTACCATGCTGTTGGTAATCATTTTCTTACATCACTCTTATTTCTTTTCCCAATTTTTCCTGTACCTTTCTTACTCAATCTTTAAAGCTCTTTTGAAGTTCTTCTAGGAATTCTTTTTGGGCTTGTAGCCAACTCACATTTTTCTTTGAGGCTTTGTATGTAGGTACTTTGACTTTGTTGTTTTTTTCTGAGTTTGTGTCTTGATCTTCCCTGTCACCATAATAACTTTCTATGGTCAGGTTCTTTTTTTGTTGTTTGCTCATTTCCCAGGCTCTTTCTTGACTTTTAATTTTATGTTAATGTTGATTTCTACTCTTGGGATGAACAGGTCTCTGTTCCAAGTTTCAGTTTTTGTGCTGTTGTTTTCAGTAAGTTTCTGTTTCTTTTAAGGTGGTGTGATCTAAGGAAAGGTGTGGTCACTGCTCTCCTGGCCTGTGCTTTGGTCTGTGAGTGATCATAAGTACTGTTCTCTGCCCTGGAACTGTGACCAGAGCCCTTGTTTTCCTGTGGCCACAAGCACTGGTGTGCTAGGGCTCCTACTTGCCCTGGGATTGCAAACCAGAAGTGTGTGGGAAATGCAATATGATCCTGTACCCCACACTAGCAAAGGGTCCTCTGTAATCTCCTTCTGACTTCCTTATTGTCTTTGGGCTGAGAGCTCCTGAAGCTGCTGCCACCACTGATGCAATCATCTCCAAGGCCTGCTGCTGGCTTGCCAGGGTCCAGCCTGCACTGCATTGTGCCCCAGGCCTGACCGCTATTCTAGTGACACAGATCTTTCCTACTAAAATCCTAAGTTGTTTTGAGCTAGTAAATTATTTCACCTCAACCTTTTGTTGGTTTTGCCACTTCAGATTTGATTTGAAGCATTATTTTAAAGGGTTTTTTGGAGGGGAATTTGGGAGAGTTCAGGTGAGTTCCTGCCTTTACTCTATCATTCATACATTTTACTTAATGTGATCACAGAGAATAACTGAATTTAAGTTAATAATTTCTTAGAATACGAGAATATATAGCTTTCTTCATAAAAATATAGTTTAGTAAATATATGACTTTATTAAATTGGTATATGAGTAGCAAAACAGGTTTTAGGATGGATATTGCTATATTTAGAAGATAGTTCAGGAAAAGAGAAAAAATCCAAGTAGCCAGTTATTTCTTCATTTTGTCGTCTTGGTAACTAAAGCAGCTGTTTGAACTGTTTCCTATTATTTTCCACTTCTGTCACCAGAAAGAAAATTTTGAAATGGGAAAGCAGATTTACAAAAGATATAATTAATCTCCCTGAAATGGCCCATTAAAATAATGTCAATGGACATAAAGATAAAAAATTATCTAAACAAAAGAAATAGACTAATGCAAACTTAAAGCTGAACAGTATTGTACAAATTATTCCTTTAACATAATCATATTAAGGTTGTTGCAACAAACCAAAAATCTCTTTGGCTGAAATCAAATGAGGCCCCAGGCAGACATGTCTTACTCAGTAACCAGTCATAGAGGAAAAAACCTTTTTGGTGCCAAAATCTTCAATAGGAAGTGTTAAGATTTCTAATAACTCAAGCTACAAAGAATATGGCTTTGTGAGATAAATTTTTTAAAAGTTATTCAACTCTCAGCAACTTTGCATAAAGTAGAGTCCACCAAGAGCAAACAAGTTGAGAATTTTTACTTGTACAAAAACAGAATTTGAGAGATGTAAAGGACTTCAGAAGCCATATAGTCCAACTGATAAACAAAAGAAATCCTTATTATAACTTATTTAACAACTAGTCAACCAGCAAGCTTCTGCCTGAAAACCACTAAAGAGAAAAAACCCACCACCTCTTGAGAAAATCTGTTCCATTTTTAGACTGTTCTAATTGTTAGGAGCTTTTCATAAAATCAAGCTGAAATTCATCTATTAGCAATTTCAAACTAAATCACCTATCTCCAAAATAATAATAATACGTAATCATTCCATTTCTGGATGGGACACTTACTATAGAATTTTTTAAAAAGTCAACCATAAACAATTATACAAATTCCACCAAGGTCATCTGTAAGCTAATAGTATCATTAGAGATAAGAGTAAGATTACTTTTCATTCGAGTAAAATGTCAAGATAGTTTCAAGTTACCTGTGCCTGATGACTTAACATAAGCTTCTTAAGAATAAAGAGCATACCTTGAGGCAGAGCAAAGATAGTGGATTAGTGACAGCAACCCCACTGAACTCTCTAAACATTCCCCTCCAAAAATTTTTAAAATAACACCTCAAATTTTGGAGCAGTAGAGCCAACAAAGGTGAGGGTGAAACATTTTTCTGTTGTAAAGAAACTTACAAGGTTAGCAGGAAAATTCTGAGATTCTGGGGTGGAAGCCTGTCCAAAGCACAGGCACACACACACGGAGCAGTCACAGCAGTGACCTTCAGAACAGTGGCTTCAGGAGCTCTAAGCCCAGAAGGGGATAAGGACTAAGGAGGTTGGACAATTGACCAGAAAGAGATTATAGGGCACTCTTTGCTGGTACTAGGTACAGCCAGCACTGATTGGCAACTCTATTGCCCATATGGAGTTCTAGGTTGCAGTTCCAGGGGCTCTTCCTGGGTAAAGACTAAAGCACAGACCAGGAGATTAGTGACCATATCTCTCCCAAAATCACATTACTTTGGAGGCACCAAAAACTTGTAGACTCCCAGTACTAGATGAAAACAGCAGCACAAAAAAAAAAGGCCTAAAGCTTGGGATAGTCCCTCCTTAACCCCAGGTGAGCAAAGTCCAACTTTAACAAAGTTAAAAGTCAAGAAACAGACTAGAAAAAAAAAGCAAACAGCAAAAAAGTAATTTGACCACAAAAACTACTAGGGTCACAGGGAATACCAAAGCATAAACTCAGAAGAAGACAACATGAAAACCAGATACAAACAAAGCCTCAAAGAAAAACACTAATTGGATCCAAGCTCAACAAGAATTCCTGGAAGAATTAAAGAAAATGATGAGTAGTAGAGGAAAAATTTGGAAAAGAAATGAGAGTGATGTAAGAAAATTATGAAGAGAATTAACAGCTTGGTAAAAAAAGGCACAAAAAATACTGAATAAAATAACACCTTAAAAATGGAATTGGCCTAATGGTAAAAAAGAGACACAAAAAAATCACTGAAGAAAAAATCTCCTTAAAAAGCATAATTGGCTAAACATAAAAAGAGGTAAAAAATCTCACTGAAGAAAGTAATTCCTTAAAAATTAGAATTGGACAAATGAAAGCTAATGTACCCATGAGACAATAAGAAAGAATAAAACAAAGTTAAAAGAATGAAAAAGAAGAAAATGTGAATATCTCATTGGAAAAACAACTGACCTGGAAAATAGATTGAGAAGAGATAATTTAAGAATTATTGGACTACCTCATATTGGACTACATCATATTTCAAGAAATTATCAAGAAAAACTGCCCTAATGTCCTAGGACCAGGGGGGTAAAATAGAAATGGAAAGAATCCACTGATCACCTCCTGAAAGAGATCTCAAAATAAAAACTCCCAGGAATATTATAGCCAAATTTCAGAGCTCTCAGAATGAGAAAGTATTTCAAGCAGCCAGAAATAAATAATTCAAATATCATGCTTCCACAGCCAGGATAATAAGACTTAGCAGCTTCTACATTAAAAGACTAGAAAGCTTGAAATAGGACATTCCAGAAGGCAAAGGAGCTGGGATTACAATCAAGAATAACCTACGCAGCAAAGCTGAGTGTAATCCTTTGGGGGGAAATGTATATTTAATGAGATAGAATATTTCCAAGCATTCCTGATGAAAAAAAAAACAGAGCTGACACCTGTTAGATTGGCTAACATGACAAAACAGGAAAATTATAAATGCTGAAGAAGATGTGGGAAAATTGGAACACTTATGCATTGTTGGTGGAGTTGTGAATTGACCCAGCTATTGTGGAGAGCAATTTGGAACTATGCCCAAAGGACTATAAAAATATGCATGCCCTTTGACCCAGCAATACTACTTCCAGGGCTGCATCCCAAAGAGATCATACAAATGGGAAATGGACCCATATGTACAAAAATATTTATAGCAGCTCTTTTTGTGATGGCAAAGGAATGGAAATCAAGGGGATGCCCATCAATTGAGGAATGGCTGAACGAGTTGTGGTATATGAATGTAATGAAATACTTATTGTTCTACAAGAAATAATGAGCAGATGGAGTGCAGAATAACCTGGAAAGATCTATATGAACTGATGCTGAGTGAAGGAAGCAGAACCAGGAGAACATTATACACAATTACAGACATGTTTTATCTGTGATGACTAACTTTGATAGACTTGGAAGTCTTCTCAACAATGCAAGGTTCTAAGACAACTCTGAAAGACTCATGTTAGAAAAAGCTATCTGCACCAGAGAAAGAATCACAGAGTTTGAATGCAGATTGAAGCAAACTATTTGCTCTCTCTCTCTCTCTCTCTCTCTCTCTCTCTCTCTCTCTCTCTCTCTCTCTTTTGTTTCTTCTTTCTCATGGTTCATCTCATTGGTTATAATTCTTTACAATCTGACTAATGTAAAAATATGTTTAATGTGAAGGTATACGTAGAGCCTACATCAGATTGCATGCCATCTTGGGAAAGGTGAGAGGAGAAAATTTGGAACTCAAAAGACTGTGAAACTGAATGCTGTAAACTAAAAATAAATTATTTTTTTAAAAAAGAAAAAAACAGAGCAGAATAGAAAATTTGATATTCAAATACAAATCTCAAGGAAGCATAAATAAGTAAATATGAGTTATCATAAAGGACTCAATTTTACATTTCTGTATGGGAAGATGATAGCATGCAACTCCTTTATCATTATTAAGGCAACTAAAAGTTTACATAGAGGGCATGGGTGTGAATTGATTATGTTGGAATGATCCTCCAAAAAATGAAGAGGGGGGAGAAAGAGGGGTGCACTGGGAGAAGGGGGAAGGGAGAGGTAAAATGGGAAAATTTTTCTCACACAAAAGACCTCTTACAGAGGAGGTGAATATGGAGGAGGTGGGCAATGCTTGAATCTCACTCTCATCAGAACTGGTTCAAAGTGGGAAGAATATGTATACATATTCATTTGTGGATAAAAATTTAACTTATCCAATAGGAAAATAGGAAGAGAAAAGGATAAGAGAAGGGGGAGGGTAATAAACAGAAGGGCAGATTAAGAGAGACAGTGGTCAAAAGGAGGAACAAGGTAAAAAGAAAGTAGGATGAAGGGAAATACACAGTCATCATAACTGTGAATGTGAATGGTATGAATTCACCCACAAAATTGAAGCAGATAGCAAAATGGATTAGAAACCAGAATCCAACAATATGTTGTTTACAAGAGACACACTTGAAACAGAAAGACACACACAGATACAGCTAAAACAAAGTACTGGAGAAGAATCTAATATTCTTCAGTTGAACTGAAAAAAGATAGGAGTAGTGATCATGATTTCAGACAAAGCAAAAGCAAAAATTGACCTTATTACAAGGGATAATCAAGGAAACCATATTTTGCTAAAAGGTACCATAGACAATGAAACAGTATCAAAATTTTTCACAAGTTTCTCTGATAAAGGCCTCATTTCTCAAATATATAGAACTGAGTCAAATTTATAAAAATAAGAGCCATTCCCCAATTGATAAATGGTCAAAGGATATAAACATGGTTTTCAGAAGAAGAAATCAAAGCTATCTATAGTCATATAAAAAATGTTCTAAATCATTACTGGTTAGAAAAAGGCAAATTAAAAAAACTCTGAGGTACCACCTCACACCTATCAGAAATGACAAATGCTGGAGGAAATGTGGGAAAACAGGTGCGCTAATTAACTGTTGGTATAGTTTGTAAACTAGTCCAACCATTCTGGAAAACAATTTGGAACTATGCCCAAAGGGTTATAAAGCTACATACCCTTTGACCCAGCAATACCACTACTAGATCTGTACCTCAAAGAGATCAAAAGAAAAGGAAAAGAACCTATATGTACAAAAATATTTATGGTAGCCCTTTTAGGGGTGGCAAAAAAAATTGGAAATCATGAGATTGTCATCAATTGAGAAATTGCTGAACAAATTGTAGCATGTGATTGTCATGAAGTACTATCGTGCTATAAGAAATGACAGGGAGGGGGTTTCAGAAAAAAAAATGGCAAGACCTATATAAAGTGATGCAAAGTGAAGTGAGACAAACTGGGAGATCATTTTGCACGGTAACAGTAATGTTGTCATGATGATCAACTGTGAAAGACTTGGCTATTCTGATCAATACAATGATCCAAGATAATTTCAAAGGACTCATCATGAAAAAATGCTGTCTACCTCCATAGAGATGACTGATGAACTTTGATTACAATTTGAAATATAATTTTCTCAATTTCTTATTTTTTTTGGGGGGGGGGTTCAAAAATATGGCTTATATGGATACATAGTTTTCATGATTTCACATGTATAATTGATATATTGCTTACTTTCTCAGTAAGTGGAAGAGGTATGGGGAAAAGGTAGAGAATTTGGAACTCAAAATTCAAAAAGGAAAGAATGCTAAAATGAATACTTTTTTTAAAAAAGAGCATACCTTGTACTTTCTTTGTATTCCCCATAATTCCTAGGACTATGCTATGCTTACAGCCATCATTCAGTAAAAGCTCACTGAATGAATCAATCAATCAATGAAATGACTGAAGAAAAGTAATGAACTTAGACTACTTCTTTGGCAGTTAAAAAAGAGTACCCTCTGGGGAAAAAAAGAGACCCTACTAAATTCATTCAGTAGCCCCATCACTGGGCTATTCCCTAAATCCCACTGGAAGATTTTCATTTTATGTGCCCAGAGAGAGCAACTACCTGGGGTTCTTGGGGTTACCCTGTGGGGGTCTGTAATATCAACACTATAGCTCACAAGGTCCCCACCACCTCCCATTAGTGCTTCCCATTAACAATCAGCTAGCCAACTCAACCAGCTCTTACCAAAGGCATTTACTCAAAAGGCATATCAAGAACAGTAGTTACAAAACATTCTCTCCATAAATCAGCAGTGGGCTCTCTAAGTAAACAGAATCCAGCAGAAGAGTTGGCTCAAAATTACAGTAAAATGGTAGTGAGGCACACATATGGCAAAGACAACTCATAATTACTCATAAATTAGGGGGTGGAGATCCTTTCTCTCCTTGTAGAGTTCTGATGCTAGGTTCTCGGCTCCTCTCTATAGCTCCACTCTTGATTGCTAGGGGTCCTTCTCCTTGAAGCTGCTTTCTTCTTTAGATAACTATCTCTTTGTATCTGTGTCTGTCTGGAGTGTCCTCACTAAACATAGTATACCCTACTGATCCAGTAGCTCTCCTTTAAAGTTCGATGGACCACGTAAGGGAAGAAGGGAGAAAAATTTCCTTCCTACATCCAAACCCCTCGAGGGTTTTCCTCTATGGGTAACTCCTGGTTTTTAATATCTTCCACTTTTGAACTCTGAAACCTCTGAAATTCTTCCAGTACTTAGCTACTTAAAGCCCTCAGAGGTGTGATTTGTTTGCTCAGCCGACCAGAAAGATGTTCATACATTATAAAAGGATTAGGGTGTAGGGTCATCTCTACAATCAGTTTAACATTTCATTAACAACTTGCAATTATATTCTTGGTTTTCTGAGACTCTGTCCTAAGATGGGGAGGGAACTCTCCCCTCCACTCCATTTCCTCTCAGAGGCAGCTGGTAGTAAAGTAGATAGAGCACTGAAGCTGGAGTCAGGAAGACCCGTGTTCAAATCCAGTTTCAGACACCGCTTAGCCTCTGTTTGCCTTAGTTTCCTCAAATATAAAACGGGGATAACAGTAGCAAGGTGTGTTGTAAGGATCAAATGAGATAATATACATAAAAGTACAGTAAGCTTTGTATATAGTAGATGCAATATAAATACTTAGTCCTTTCCTCTTCTTCTTCCTCTTCCCTTTGTAAGGGAGAAAAAATAAGTTAAATGAAAGCCAACAATATAGCATAGTGCCCATTCTGCGTTACCTTCTCTCCCCACCAACTCATGCTTGCAGATTGGCTCTCCAAGAAGGTGATTATCCCCAGTTCAAAGTACTCTCTAGGTCAGCACTTTGAAAACTAGTTCCTCAGCCCAAACAAAGGTGCTTGTCTCTAATAGTCAGCCAGCAGATATAATAACTCAAATTGAAGGCATTTACTGTGATGGTTTCCAAAGAACAACAGTAACAAACCATCCTTCTCATAAGCTTGGACATATTATCCCACAACTATATACAATGTGAGTGGAATGTCTCTGCTGGCCACACCACTCAATTGGGCTCCCTGGGCTTACTCCTCTCTGTAGTTTAATTCCAATGGCCAGCCCTGGCTCTCTTCAATTCACAGAGGTCACATTCCTCAAAACTGTCTCCTGCCTGGACTTTCCACTGACCTACTTCTTTTTTTCCTCATTATTCATTTGATTTTTAATTAATTTTTGGTCATTATACATTCAGAAACCTTTTACTGTTGCCAAATTTTCCATGACTCCATATAGGGTCTCAACCCACAGTTTAAGAAGTGCTGGGCTAGAGGACCTCTGCAAAGTACCTCGTAGTTGAGACTCTAGGATCTTAGACCTATCCAAAGTCTTGTCCTTTGTTTCCAGTGCCTATAACAAGGGCTCTTAATGAATGTGGTCAGAGAGGAAGTCTCAGGTAAGAACAACTGAGACTTAGGTATGTACAGACCTAGGGAAAGGTCCTTTAGACCCCTGTCTAAAGGCCTCGACCTTCAAAGGTTGTCAAGGGCATTCTGGGTGCTCAACAGCTTTCTGTAATCTTGGGTATCCTGTTTAGAAAAAAAATCTACTGCTGAAACTATTAAAAATGTACATATTTTTAAAAATATTTAAAGAATATAAAAATTGTACCTAAGAAAGCAGTGACCACCAATAGGAAATACTCAGTTCTATCAGTTCTAGACAAAACCAAAGAAGCCATGCCATGTAAGGGGCCTGGCCCATGTTTTTTTTTTACCCCCAAACACATTCTAATTGGTGTGAGAATGGTCCTGTCTGGGAGGACTGGGAAGGGTCTGCCTGAGACCCCATCAGAGACTCGCACTTTATGTTTGACAAGCTGGACTTGCCACACATCTGAACTAGGCAAGAGGTCACACAAATGCCAACAATGTCTGAGCTGATGGAAATATCTCTGGGTCCCTGGGGCTGGGACCCAAAAGATACACAAGAAACCACTCCTTTTAAATGCACAATTTTCAGGGAATGAGAAGCATGTCTAGACAGGGGTGTAAATGGCACATATGTCCACAGACTTTCCCCAGCATGGTCTGGCCACACAGGTGGAAGTTAAAACAAGCTCATACCCATTCAATTCTGGCCTTTCCCTTAATGGCCCACTCTCAACTCCTTGGCTCCCGGGACCATTTTCAATTTTCTGCTCTCAACTGCAAGGGGGAATAAGGATGAACAGGCATTTGGATCAGGCATCTGGCAAGGGTTAGTCAGGGAAGAAGGCCCTAGTCAAAATCTCTAGTCTTAGGATTCCTTGTGGATCAGCCAAGGAGGTCGCTCTAGGCTGGGCTCAGTGCAGATCTCCCAGATGCCACCAGTTACTTCAATTTCCCTAGTGCAACTGGGGAGTGAGGTACAATCCAGCAATGTGTACTTTGAAGCTGCCATCATGGGGACATCAGGGGACAGTTCAGGTTCTAACTGGGCAGCAGCCATTGTCCTGTAGGGTCTGGTGCCAACACCATCAATTCTGAGCTCCGAGTTGGGAAGGTGATGGGAGCCTGCCTCTGGCGCAGGGCTTGTGGCCTCCTCCCTTGGCCCTTCTCTTGACAGAGGCTGGACCCATTCCAGAGATGACACATTCTTCACCATATACAGAATATGCCACAGCCTCTTCCTCCTTGATAGCGCAAGATGGTGGGCTGCTGACGCTGGAGTGGGAAAGGCCTCCCCTGGTCATCCAACTCCCTGTGAAGGAATTAGCTTCCTGCTCCAGACCACTGGGGTCCCTAGTCCAAGGTGAAACACTTCCTTTCCTGGGGCACAACACAGGGGGCTTCCAGGGAGCTCCAATCTTCCCCTTATAGAGGCAAGAATGGTTGTGCTTGAAGAGGGATGAGGCATGCTGGGGTAGAGGAGAGCTCAAAGATACCTCTCTCATTGTGCCTCCAGCTGTTCTTTGTTACTTTGTAATCCACTGCACACAGGTGACCAAGGCCAGTCCATGTCCACAAGGTGAGTCAGAAGCAATAGCCACAATAATCTTCTACAAGGTCTGGGGCCACACGCTCTCCTTCCTGGCACCTGGGGGGTTGGGGGGATAGAGGGTGAGATATGTGAGCAGGCCACGTTGTCCTCTGTTGTCATCATCTTTATGATTGAGGAGCATATCTGAGGTCCAGACAAACCCTTGACTTCGAAGCAGATATCACAGTGATTGCAGCTGAGCTCCCAGAGTTCCACTGGACAACAGCCATGGCCTTTAATGGTCATGAGGCCCACTGTCAAAATCTTGTAGAAATGAGGTGAGTGAAATGTCAAGATACTTCACTGCTTTCAAAGAGAGATCTGGAGAGTGCTGCTCAGGGAAAGCCCAGGTCAAAGTCTGTTCAGGTTATATAGGAGTGATCCAAGGACATCAGCCTAGACTGGGGCCAGGACTCATGCACTGCAACTTCAGGTGTCTGGTGTTGGAGGGACTTGGAACAATCCAGGGTTCAGCCACTTGGAAGCCAGCACATGGGGACTTCAGAGGACAGCTCAGAGCCTGGCTGGGCAGAGGCCATTGTCCTGTAGGGCCTCGTGCCAACACCATCAAGCCTGAGTTCCTAGTTGAGGTGACCGGGCCCTGCCTCTGGACCAAGGGTTATGACCTCCTCCACTGGCCCTCCTCTTGTCAGGGACTGGGCCCATTCCAGAGATGACACACTCTGTGTGAACACCAAACCAAAAAGCACCTAAGGTGAAGCAGATATCAAGGGCAAGGCAGGGATATAGAGGGAGGGCCCAAGTCTTCCTTCCTGTGCTGGCCTCGTGAAGGATGGGAAGTCTTTGTCTTTGCAACCTTTCACCCATTTCCTGCTTGGAAGGAAAGAGGGTGAATCTGAAAGTGACAACCAAAGTTGCAGATGAGTCCAAGTCTCTGTCCTTTTTTTCTGTCTCCGTCCCATATCAACCATGGGGTAGGATCCAGGAGGCTGAACTCTCTGTTCTCACCTAAAAGGGAGAATGGGAGAGATTCAGGGCTTATGATCAGCCATCCTGGGGACAACAGGCATCTGGAAAGGGTTGATCAGGAAAGAAGGCCCTGGTTAAAAAAAAAAAACCCTGTTCTCAGGATTCCTTAAGGATCAGCCAAGGAGGTCAGTCCAAGCTGGGCTCAGTACAGATCTCCCAGATGTCACCAGTTACTTCAATTTCCTTAGTGAAACTGGGAGGTAAGGTACAGTCCAGCATCATGTACTTTGAAGCTGCCATCATGGGGACATCAGGGGACAGTTCAGATTCTAACTGGGCAGCAGCCATTGTCCTGTAGGGTCTGACGCCAACACCATCAATTCTGAGCTCCAAGTTGGGAAGGTGATGGGAGCCTGCCTCTGGCACAGGGCTTGTGGCCTCCTCCACTGTCCCTTCTCTTGCCAGAGGCTGGATGTAGGGGTCTCTCTTACCCCACACTCCCAGGCCGTTGTCCAGCAAAGACCTGATCTCGTGGGCAATGAATGAGGCGGGAAGCAAAGAGATGGTGAACAGCTCCATTTAATAAGGTCAGTGACCAGATTTTTATAGCCTTTATTATGTAGTACTAGGGCTGCCTTGGTCCGCCTACTCTCTTCCTATTCTCCTCCCCTTTCCTTCCCGCGCTCTCCTCATGATTCACCTGTGCACAGGTAAATCCGGAAAAGAACCCGGCACCATGTTGCCAACAAGGGTGAGACCCTTCCTCCTGACTCCATCTTGTTCCTCCCATACCTCAGAGCCCTGAGGTTATCTCAGCAGGCTTCTGAGCGCGGAGGTCCAGCGAGGACAGGGGTCAGCTCTAATTCGTCCTGTTACAGCTGGACCCATTCCAGAAATGACACACTCTAATTGTTCCAGGTCCCTCACCCTCCTGGGGCCCTGGGGAATGGAGGGCTCTACTCAGGCTATATCCCCCAAGGGCCTAGTGTAAATGGGCCAGGAGAGGGAGTGTGAAGTGGGGCAGCCCTCAAGGGCAGGGCCTCTGCGCTTGGGCTGCTCTCCCCCACCCCCCACCCCCCATCCCCCGTCCCCTCACCCCCCCACCCTCATTTCAGGACAACTAGAAGAATCCATTGGCCTACTTCTTGATATTGTGCCACCTATTGGTCAAATAGTGCCACTACAAGAGGCCCTAGCCAATGATAGGGTGCTAAGGGAAGGCAAAATAGAGCAGAGCAAAATGCCCTCCTCACTTTGCGCACAGTAGATATTTAACAAATATTCGATGTTGAAGATAATTGAATGACTCCTAGTAAAACCCCAAGGAAATAGAAAAGACCAAAAGGTAAAGGGTATATGTAGATATAATTCAATTCAAGTTTTTTAACCACTTTTTTGTCATCAACTTGCTTAAAATATTAAAAGATTTAATATTGTATAATAAGATGTATCGGAGGTAAATAGTTCAATAATTCGCAAGACAAAGAAAGTTCTATTGGACAGGGGTGTCATTTATTTTCCTTAATGCCTCAAAATCAACTTCACTACCAAGTACCACCTCCAAACAATCATAGTAATGAATTAACACACTAAATCCTTCCTAAGCCCAAAGGATATGTAGACAGAAATAAAGGAAAAAGAAGAAAGATATGGTAGAGTGAGGAAAATCATATCCCCAAATCTGTGATTAAAATCTACTCCAACTTTCATCACATTTCCCTAAGTGGGAGTCCTTTGAAGAATATCATGTTTACTTTGATATTAGAAGTATTCAAAAACCTCTGAAGTCAATCAACAAGTATTTATTGAGCCGCTACAATGTACCCAACATGGATAATCATTATAATTATAGAGCTGACCAGAATATTAAACAAAGGCAAGGTAGTCTGTTATTCGAAGTTATGTACAGCAAAGGCAGAAATATGGAATAGCATTAAGATTGATAGCTCTGTGGGCTCACTTTAGACATTCTGTTTTTCCTCCTAAGTTTATTTGCATGCCAATTCAGGAGCATTATGGGAACTCAGTAGGGCCACATTGCCCCAATCTTCCCACAGCTACTGTGGGATTTTGTTGGGACAAGTTCCTGAAATACATTTGGGAATTCAGATTGATAATCAGTATTTAACAGATATTAAAAGGAATTTTTAGAGCCTAAATCAGATAGCTGACTTGTGCCAGGGACTTCAAACTGACATGAAAAGAAAGGCAATCAAAACAGTAAACTTAATCTTGGTCTAAAGGCTTTGGCGAGCTCATTTAATTAGTTGCCTGCTTTATAATCCTGGGCTAGGCACTGATAGAGCTTTAGCCCCTACCTTGCCAGGCTTGATAGCTACTATACCCTAGCACATCGTATTGGAGAACAGCAAATGGACCTGAGGAGGTTCAATAGCTAAAGCCAAACAGATGGTAGCAGAAAGGAGGTAAGTTAAACAGAATCAGAGGCATTTAGGGGTTAGAGTTGGAGGCATATTTAGGGTTAGGGTCAGGGGTTTACTGGCTAGATTTCTTTCTCAAAGACCAACCCTTAAATTCAATTAAGCCCAATGTACTAGGTACCTGCCCAAGCACAACTTAATGGTTATTTTTTTGGGCCCTCCTGGCTCAAAGTGAATGTCAATAGTAACTATTTCTCTTTTGGCCAGCAACTCTGAGAGTCTTTCC
Organism: Phalanger gymnotis; assembly: GCA_028646595.1. NCBI lineage: Eukaryota > Metazoa > Chordata > Mammalia > Diprotodontia > Phalangeridae > Phalanger > Phalanger gymnotis. Next base: position 241,644,826 of record CM053625.1, read on the forward strand.
TTCCCAGTTTGATTTTTTTTTTATTAAAGGGGCCATCTCTTGACTCACTTCTTTTTTTTT
>CM053625.1:241645385-241683874 GCA_028646595.1 Phalanger gymnotis
TGCAGCTGAATTTCTAAAGCTGCCCCGCCTCCGTTGCCTCAGGCGTGGAAGTCGAACCGCAAACTCCCATCCCGTCCCGCCGCTTTCCCCACTAACCTTTTGCTGTTTGTGGGTTGTGAGGTCTGGTACATGCCACAGCTCAGTAATTCTGCATGCTAGGGCACCCTGCGCTCCACTCCAGGTCTCGTTGGTCCGCGGTCTGCTGTGCCACGCCGCGCCTCGTGCACTGGGCTCTGCTTGGCTCAGCTCCACTCCCCTCGGCTGGGGGCTGGGAGTTCTGCTTGGGACAGACCTTACCCCGAGACCATCCAGGCTGACCTGGGGTGGAGCCCTGCTTCCCTCTGCCCCTTTGTGGGTTCTGCAGGTCTAGAATTGGTTCAGAGCCATTTTTTCATAGGTTTTTGGAGGGACTTGGTGGGGAGCTCACGCCAGTTACTGCTTTCCAGTCGCCATCTTGGCTCCGCCCTTGACTCACTTCTTAAAGAGGCCTATTCACTGAATGAGTGTTAACTCACTCAAAGTGAGAACTTGAAAAGACCTAAGTTTAAAAGGGCCAAGGTCTCCCACTGCATCCTGGGCCACCTCCAGTTATCCTGATTGATATCTAGTCACTGGACCCAGATGGCTATGGAGGAGAAAGTGAGGCTGGTGACTTTGCACAGCCCTCTCTCGCTCAAATCCAATTCATTGCAAGTCATGTCATCATCTCCTTGATGTCCTGGTCCTCTTCAAGAAAGAAGGACAAACCACAACCACAACTACAAGGGAAATAACTGAGGAAACAAAGGTTTGAGCTTCTGAGCATATAGATTTACTAAGCAGTGCATGCCAATTGCAGAACAAATCGGGACCAACACTTCTCAGCTTGGCACTAGACCCCAAATACAGGGGGAAGACAGATTTCTACGCATTAAAAAGAAAGCAATTAACAGGTTATAAACCAGGATACAAGATTAGGTAATCTGATTTCTAATTTCCATATTGGGACGGGGAGAGAAAATAGGTTCCCACTTCCCTCCAGGTGTCTGTATTCAATCACGGAACATGGAAACAGTAACTTATTGACTAGTACAGGCTCAGTTTTCAGATAAGACATTTGGGTTGCTTGAGATGTATAATTGTGAGAAAACTCCTCACACAGTCGTCCTTGGATCTGACTGAGTTTCTGGTCAGCATGACCTAGGTCCTTAGTTAAGGGTCTCTAAGTAGCAGACGGAGGTGGTCCAGTTTCCCAGCCATGCAGGGCTAAGTTCAAACAATGCAATAAAGTTTTCTCACAGTTCCCATAATTGAATAGTTTTCTCACAAGGCAGAAATTGGACTAGACTTATAATTGAATGGAAAGGAAAATGAGCTAGCTCCAGAACTGAGTCAGAAGATGGAGTTAGTGTGATTCACTCCATTCTCACAGAAGTGACAATGAGAATGGAACACAGTAACCTTTTGATAAATGCTCGTTGCCTGAATGACTATGGTTGGAAGGGGCATGCTTCGTCACCATGGCTGTTGTCTACCACTCCAACCCACCACCCAGATCATCTTTCTCAAGTTGAAGTACCTAACTGGTCTTCCTCTTCTTCTTAATCCTAGTCCTTTAAGATAGGACACTTTATATGCTGATGCTCCCTAACCACCTTAACCTATCAGTTTCTTAATCTCTTCAAATCCCAACTCCCATTCCTCCATTCCACCTCAGTCACAGAGATCTCAGTTACCCAGAAGTATTCCATTGATCATTCCTTGATCAAAAAATCTAACACTCCTCTATGATCATAACCTTCTATCATTACTTCTCTTCCTATGTTTCATCCCTCCTACATCTATTCCTCAGCTTTATTGCAACCTCCAATTCCCCTATGCTTCAATATTTTCTCATATTTACTTCTGTCCTGACTTCATTTTCTTTTCTTTCCCATCTCCACAGTATAGTTAATCAATTCAAGTCCACACTATCCTCTACTCGCAAATCATTGGACTCTTCATCTCTTGCTCAGCTCTGACCTTGGGTTACTCCTACTATCTGTCTCCTTCCCTCCTATCATTTGCTACTTTTCAGAGCTGGGGAAAATCACACAATTGAGCTGACTGGGTTCATTATAAATTTATGCTATCTAACCTCAACAGGGCCTTCTGTAGAAAGTACAGTAAATCCTCTTCTCCCTCCCTAATTGATTCTCTATCTCCCTCTCCATAGAAGCTATTCCAGACCTTCTCTCCACAAACTTCTACAAATTCTCTTCTCTCCACCCTCTCAACTGAGGACCTTATCTCTAACTTTACTGAGAAAATCAATGCAAACTCCCTCTTCTGACCTTCTGTTCATTTCAAAACCCTCTGACACCATGCCCTACTCTTTCCTTCTTTCCTCCATTGTCTGAAAATGAGATGGCACTTCTCACTAAGGAGGCCAATTCCTTTACATGGGCCCTTGATTCCATCCTTTTTATTCTTCTCCAGTAGATCTCCCACCTCTAATCTCCAATCAAATCTCTGGCATCCACTTGTTCAATTTCCACCACTTTCAAATATGTTCAAGTCTCCCTCATCCTTAAAACCTTCGCTAGACCCCACCACTCCTTCATTATCTTCCTATATTTCTTTTCCTTTTCTTATCCAGAAAAGCACTTAATTGTCAAATCTAATGTTCTTTTCTCATTCTTCATCCTTCTTCACCTCTGCTACACGATACTTTGTCTCCTCTCTGGGTTTTCATGACACTGCTTTCTCCTGGCTCTCTTCCCAACCAGATAACAATCCCTTGTGGTCAGTGTTCCCCCAGACTCTGTCCTGGGTCCTACTGTCTTCTCTCCCTCCAATTTCTTGGTGACCTCATGAAGTTCCATTGGTTTAAATATTTAGTTGTGCAAATGCTTCACAGATCTATATATCTAGCCCCAGATTCTATCTTGAGCTTCGGTCCTACATCACCAACTGGACATTTCAAACCACATGTCCTAGAGACATTTCACCATGTTCAAAAACAGAACTTATCCTTTGTCTCAAACCCACCCATTTATGCTGAAGGCATTTCAGGTGCATTCTTCCAGGCATCTATATTTATAATCTTAGCATTATCCTCAACAGCTCATTCTCCCACGTAGCAAATATTCAATCAGTTGACAAAACTTGGGGTTTTTACCTCCACAACATCTCTTGCATGGGACCCTTTCGACATCCTCACATATCCTCACTCTTGCCTGGACTATTGCCTTACGTCTCTCCCCACTCCAAAATCTTCTTCATGCTTCTTGCAAAATTATATTTCTCAAGCACAGATCTGACTAAGACACTCCTCTATTCAATAAACTCCAGTGGCTCCCTATTACTTCTAAGATAAAACAGAAACTTATTTTTTAAGCTTTTAAAGTCTTTCACAACTAGTCCCAAACTATCTTTCCAGTCTCATCAAACATTACTCCTCTTCCCACACTCTATGTGGGAAGTACATTGGCCCTCTCTGTTCTTGACACAGAGAACTCCATCTCAAATCTCCCTGCCTTTATACTGGCTATCCCTCATACCTGTAATGTACTTCCTCTTCACTTCTGCATCATATTTCTGTCTTCCCATGAAGACACAGCTCAAGCATCACCTTCCACTTGAAGCCTTTCCTGATCTCCCTACTACTAGCACCCTCTTCTTCTACCTTATAAATAAGCATATTTTCTATCTACTGCATTATATATTTAAATATATAATATATATGCACAAATATGTATATGCATCTAGAATGCCATGTGTACTTAGGTGTACACATATGTACACATGTACATATACGTGTACATGTGTAGATGCATCATGCATTCATATATGGGGCCCCAAAAGTTTTAATGCAGTCTTAAGCATGAATGTCCAGGTATGAGGTGATTAGGACAAGGACCTGCTGTAGTGACTATGTCAGAGAAGGGGACTTACATGAGATATATTGTGAAGATAAAAATGACAGGATTTGGCAATAAATTAGATATGTTCAAGAAATGAGAATGAGGAAGCCAAAATAGCCTCTAGGTTGCAAACTAATTGACTTTGAATATGGTGATTACCTCAATAGTAAAGTTCAAAAGAGGGAAGAATTTGGGGAAAAAGATAATGAATTCAGTTTCAGACATGTTAAATTTAAGATGTACATAGAATATTCAGTTCTAGGTGTCTATTAGGTAATTGGAGATGTGAGACTGGAAATCAGGAGAGAGGTTAGAACTGGATAAAAAAAAATAAGGATCATCTGCAAAGATGATAATTAAATCCATGAAAGCTGATGAAATCACCAAGTGAGAGAATATAGAAGGAGAAGAGATGATCGCCTAGGACAGAGACCTGTGGGATACCCAACGTTAGCAGGCATGACCTGGCTGAACATACAGCAAAGGAAACTGAGAAGAAATAATGAGAAAGGACCAAAGGAAGATCTCTGGAACACTGGGTAAATCTTCCATTGAGTATTTATTTGTAGAGAGAAATGGACAAGAATTGCCCCAACATGAAAAAGCATTGGTGTCTGATATTTTCACAACTAGAAGAGGCCCACAATTATGAGATCATGAAACCATTAAATGATAGCAATAATAATTAACATTTACAGTTTGTAGACATATGAGATTTACAAAATGCTTTCCATGCATTATCTCAGGTCCTTATGACATGCCTGGGAGGTAGTGGTAAGAGTATTATTATCCCCTTTGAGGGAATTAATCTCAACTCAAACTCTATACAAATTTTTAGGTGTCTCAATTTTTTCCCTAAATTATAACAACTTGTGAATAATTTAATTTTTTGGCTTTAAATTAAAAAATAATAAAAATGAGGGAATTTTACTAATATTTATCTTAAACAGAAATTTCAAAGTCTTACATAACTGAATTCAGTTGGAGCTGAGCAAACACAACATCAAACTATTAAAAAAAATACAGATCACGGGACCTGATGATCCCTAACTCAACACTAAATCCAGTAATATTGTTGGAGAATCCTTGCCTTCTCGTAAGAGGGAAGTTCTAGAGTTGGAGTTCCTTGTGATTCCGCTCCCAAGAAAGAGGCAGGCTCCTTTTCAGTGACTATATAGCCATCCCCTTTATCATTTTTGGGAAAGGATGAAGTGAGATATGTGGTAGTACTCTGAAAAACTTTAAGCCATCATAAAACACAAGACATATTAACATTGGAATCAGAGGACCTAGGTTCAAGTACTGTAATAGCTTTGTGACCCCAGGTTATTTAAGCTCAGTCTGTTTAATCTATAAAATGGGGATAACAATAATTATGCTACCTTCTTAAAGGGCTCTTATAAGGATCTAGTAAAATAATGTACCTATTGGCACTTTGCAAACTATAAACACTAAACAAATATATTATGATTTTAGGCAGCTGTGGGTAAAATGTCATTAATACACTGCTATAAATTGTGAGAAAAGTATCATTCTCCATTGGTAGAGTTTCTTCACTAGGAGTTCCCTATACTAGTGAATTCACAGGTTGTCTTTATCCCTATAAATCCTTACATATTCTATGCACATCATGAACTCTAAGCTCCCTCCAACTTAAACCAAAGATGTCTTCTAAGCAGGATAAAAACCCTATGAGGTGGGCCCTATAGATACTACGTCCATTTTGGAGATGAGGAAACAGGGGCTCAAAGAGGTTAAGTGACTTGCCTTGTTAAGAATAGTATATTTGTAGTTGGGTTCAAGTTCTGTTTCTGCCACTTAATAGATGTGACTTCATATTTGTAAATGAAGGAAATGAGAAGGAAACGACAAACTACTCCAGCATCTTTGCTAAGAATGTGACCCAAATGGGGTCACAGAGTCGGACATGACACAAATTACTGAACAATTCCAGATCACTGACTGTGAGGTACAGTTGCAAAGGAGGATACTAGCTACTAGGTACTAGCTAGGTTGTTCTGAGGAGCAAAAATGTGAACATGTTTCTAAATTCTAGGGATAGATTCGTCAGGTGGGAAAAGCTTCTCTACTAACATGGATGACAACTATTCACTAATGTGTTTAGTCTAAGAGAATTACTCAAGGTTTAGTGACTTGTCCAGGGTAACACAGCTAGCATCTATCAGTGGTGGGACTCAATCCAAATCCTCCTGGCTCAGAAGCCACCTCGATCATTGTTATGTCATGCAGCCTCTTAGAATCTGACACCCACCCCACCCCCCGCCAACTACTTAGTTTTTATTCATTAACTTGATATTTATGCTGTATATGGTTTTTATATGTATTTGTCTCACTCATTAGGATATAAGTTCTTTGGGCATAATTTCATTCTTTTTATTTGTATTGCCAGCACCTACCACAGTGCCTGGCACAGAGGAGGTATGTAATATATAACTGATTGTTCTGAGTTCAAATCTCAGCTACTGGCCTAATTTAGGCTGGTTTTGGTGGGGAGAGACTCAGGTTCTTTTTCAGTTACTAGAAACCTGCCTCGGAAAGCCCTGCCACAGATGTTGTCCTAGAAAATCTAGGGTGAATTCAGTCACCTAGCCACCATCAGACATGACTTGGTTTAGTGGGCCAACGAGTATGCATGAAGCCTACTACAGAAGCTCTATTAGACAAGAGGCGGGGAGACTGATGAGGAGGCTTTTGCCACAATCTAGAGGAGAGCTGATAAGCCTCAACTTAAAGTAATGGAGAAGCAGGTCAGAAGGGCATAGTGATGTTGCTGGAAAGAGTAAGATTTACAAACTGATTTGATATATGGGGTGAGGGGTCATGAAAAGTAGAGGATAATGATAAGACCAAGAACCTGACTCAATAAAAGAATGTTGGGTTGTTTTGTTTTGGTTTTTTAGAGAGAATTTGTCTTCAAAAGAAACAGGGATGTTTGGAGAAGGGGAAGGTTTAATGGAAAAGACCTTTAGTTTCGGACCCGCTGAGCTACCAGACATCCAATTCCAGTGTTACAAGTGAAGAGGTTATCCAAAAAGTAATAGTAATAACATTATTAACGCCATTATGGGTACCAGGTCCTATTAGACTGTAAGCTTCCTGGAGGGAGGGGATTTGTCCTCACTTTGGACCTCCTTCCATGCTGATAACTCACTGGCTTGAGTCTGTATTCTCATCTGTAAAATGGGAAGAAGGGTGGTCATTCACCTCAGAGCAGGCAGCTTAGGGTCTCTGAGACAAGGGCTCAAGTCTTCCCCGACACAAACTAGCTGTTTGGCCACAGGCTATGCCCTAGACCCCTCAGTGGCCTGGAAAATTCCCTAGAGGCTCCAGATTCCAGGTGAAATGGCCACTTTACATCAAGGGAGGCAGTTTCCACCTGGGGCATTTTCTCACACCAGGAAAATCCCAACTCGGCACCAAAAAAAAAAATCGCCTTATGAGGTTATCGTAAGGAAAGCGCTTTGGAGAACGTGTGTCCGAAATATCATGACGATAATTACTGTTCTCTCTTGGCCTGAGCTCTCTTAATATTTTAAATGCGTTGGGAAGGACGCTGCAGACTAAAGAGCGACCACCCCAACTCCAAACTCCCGGAAAAGTACCCACTACCGCCCTTTCCCGTTCCTTTTCCTGACCAAAGCACCCACGCGGTTGGACAGACTTTCACACCCCACCCCCGCCTCTCCTCTTTCTCACACTCCAACCGCCAAAAGCCAAATCCCCGCCCCTTGCCCCTGACGCATGCGCAGTCGGACCGTCCCTGCGCAGGCTCTTTTTGCTCGCTCCTCCCCCGCCCCAGAACCAGGATCTAGCTTCTCGCGACCGGACTCCGGGAACGCCGCTCCTCCCCCTCAAGGGCTTACAACAAAAGAAAGAAGAGAGGGATTGGAGGGACAACCAGACCAGAGGAAAGAACCAATAGACTTCCTTTCCTTTGCGCATGCTTGTTGGGAAGGACCAGGGTTGAACGGGAGATTAAATCCAGTTCTCCGTAGTTTACTGGTGGCTGAGACCGCCGCTAAAATAGAACCGCTCAGGAAAACGAACGCGAAGAAAGGGCGGCCTGGGGCTGGGCTAAAAAGCTGCTGATAAAATACGGAAAGATGGAGCCAGCCTCTGGAGGCGATGGCGCAGCTTTGGACATGCGCAGTAGGCTTTGCACGGGTTCGGGTCCCGGGGTCGGAGGGTCGGGCAGCGAGTCCAAGGGACTCGCTTGCTCCAGTGTCATGTCGTCCCTAGGGGACTGTGAGTTCCTGGTGCAGCGAGCCCGGGAACTGGTGCAGCAAGACCTGTGGGCGGCCAAGGCCTGGCTTATCACCGCGCGCAGCCTCTACCCGGCCGACTTCAATATCCAGGTCAGGGCCCGGCGTGCGCGCGCGTGCTTGTGTTTGGGAACCGGACGTGCGTGGCGGGGGCGCGCTCTCGCGTGTGTCGGTGCCGCTGTGGGGCTGTCCCTGCGTGCGCACGTCTGGGGGTGGGGAGTACTTTGTGTGTTTTGGGGGAGGGGGCGGTGTGCGTAAATCACGTGTGTATATAGCGCCTGTGTGTGTATATGTCAGTAGTGTGCGTATACGTATCTAGGGTGCATGCGTATGTGGTGAGCGTGTATAGTCTGAGTACATAGTGTGCTATGTGTGTATTTAGCGTGTGTGTATATGTATGCATACGTGTGTATTTGCATATATGTGCAGAGAGAGGGAGAGACTATATGTATGTGTCCAAGCAGAAGTGAGATGTCAAGTTCCAGAGCCTGGGCTCTTAACCTGGAGCCCCTGAGCTTGCCTTTAGGAGGCAACGGGGTGGCTCATTGGAGCAGAGAAGACCTGAGTCCAAATCCTGCTTCAGACACTCCCTAGCTCTGTGGCCTTGTGCGAGTCACTTAACTTCTCTCAAATAGGGCCTCTATATTGGGGTGTTTCAAGGATTAAATGAGATAATGTTTGTAAAGTGCTTTGCAAACCTTAAAGCATCATATAAATGCTGGTCATTTTTATGTTATTATCATTATTAAAAGGGGATAATAATAGCACCCACTGTAAAGTACTGAGCTATATAAATTCTATTTATTATTGTTGTTATCATTATTACAACAGGAGTATCTGAAGTAATTCCTAGTGGCATCCTGTGGCTCTTTACATACTTCTTTTTCACATCCTCTCATTTCTTTAGTTTTCTTCTCTAGCTGTCCTCTTCTATTTTAGGCAATGGTGTTCTCTCCTTCCCCAAATTATTAGGTCCAGACTTTGTCCCAGATTACCTGTAGAACTTTAGGCAAGTTATTTCTTTCTGGGCCTCAGTTTCCTCATCTGTAAAATGAGTAGATTGAATTAGACGAACTCTTAAGGCCCTTTCCACGTCAAAGTCTGTATGGTATTGTATCTGCTTTTCAATTACCATGTCATTTCTTCCTGTAGAATGTAATCTCCTTGAGGACAGGAGACTATTTTTCATTTTTGTCTTTGAATCTCTGATGCATAGCACATATAGCAGGCATCTTAAATTGAAATTGAATCCTACTCCCGACTTCTCTCCCTGCCCCCTCTTCTACTTTTAATATCACACATTGCTGAACCCCTCCAGTGAATGGCGAGGCTAAAGGGGCTGCTCACCCCACCGTACATTCTATTTCTTTTTAACCACATGTAGTATTTTGTTAAATTCATTATCACTACAGAAAAATCACTCTCAACATTTATGTTTTGTTGACATAAAATGTCATAAGTTCTCCATGTTAACTGACAGTGAGAGTTTACACTGAGTCATATTGGGAATGAAGCAGCAAGGTTAGAAATTAGCTATTGCTAGCCCAGAAACAGTGGATAATGCCAAATGTGAATGGTCTTTGTTTCAGTATGAGATGTATATCATTGAACGGAATGCAGAGCGGACGGCTTCAGCTGGAAGGCTCCTGTATGACATGTGAGTGAAGACAGCTCTTACCCCTGCTTGACTTGACATATTTTCTTCACTGAATTTCTTCATGAGGCTTTGCATCTGGGTATGGAACTAGGAGTGCAAGAGTTATCTGTGAGCTTACCCAGGACACTAGGGTTTATTGTTGTAGGAGAGCTGTTTGTCAGTGTGGGTAACATTTCTTAAAAAACTAAACATAAGACTCAGTGTCCATTCCAAGCCATCCTTCCCACACGTAAGCTCCTCTGCATACGGCATTAAAAGCCCTTCATAGTCTGGCTCCAGCCTACCTTTACAGGCCTATTGCATATTACTCTCCTTCATGTGGTCTGTGACATTTCTTGACACTGGCTTACATGTGTATAGAAGACAGTCCGTCTCTGACACCGCCTTGCTTTTTCTCAGGCTGCACCACCTGCCTGGAAATCATTCCCTTCTCACTTCAGCCTCTTTAAATTCCTGGTTTCCTTCAGCTCAAGAACCACCTTCTACTGGATGCCTATCTTGTTTGCTTGATAGTGCCACACCCTCCTGTTACTTTGTGTTTACTTTCTTTGTGTGTTTTATATTGGCAGCATGATAGAGTTATTAAAAATCCTGCACCAAAGCCTGGAAGGCCTGAGCTTATATCCCACCTCTGCCTGTTGTGACCAGGGGCAAGTCACTTAACTCTGTTCTCTTAGAGAAGACCTGAATTGGTAAAGGGAGTTTCCTCATCTGGGAATTCCATGAAATCACAAGTTTATGTATCCCCTTCATATTTCATATTGAGAAGCAGCATAATAGCTGAGTATATACAACCGGCCTCAGAGTCAGGAAGAACCTGGTTCACATCCCACCTCTGACCCCCTGGCAAGGGATCTCAGTGTCCCAGACTATTCTCTATGATTTAAAGTTTCAGGAAAGTTTCTGGCCTGCATTGGCAGAGGGGCTTCCTTCATCGCCTGAGCTTCTTGATACCAGTCAAATCACAGGTCCAGACCAAAACATTTTGTCTGTTTAGCTAGGAACATGTTGTCTCTTCTGTTCTCCTCTGCCCTCACTCCCATTAGAATGGAAGCTCCTTGAAGGCTTGGGCAGTTCTTTGGTCTTGTCTTTTGGCACTTAACAAATGCTTATTGAATGAATAAATGTAAGGCGTAGACAAGTATCCTGAGTGTCATGTGCCTTGGCCTTGTTCAGCTTTCTCTTAAGCAGTCTTGTTTTTTCTTACCGGTCAGTTTCCATTTCTCAGTAGTTCTCTTTGAGTCTATTAGTATAGACCTTTCTTCATTTAGAAGAAAGAGAAGTGTTAGGTTTTGTTTCAATCAAAATTATTTTGAGTACTAATGGTTTTTTAGGCAGATTTCTATCCGAAAGTTTAGAATTCGGGGTGGGGGAGGGTGTGTGTGTGTGTGTGTGTGTGTAAAAACATAGGTGTCCCGAAAGTCTTACTGCAATTTCAGGCTTTAATAACTTCAGAAGTAAGTCACAAACTTGCAAAAAAATAACATTTGAAAGGTTAATTTGTTAACATTTTAGACATTGGCATTCAAATGATGTTTTTGTAAGTTTGCAACATTTACATTTCTGAAGTTCTTAAGACTTAAAACTGTTCTTTTTTTTTTAAAGGTTTGTGAATTTCCCAGACCAACCAGTGGTATGGAGAGAAATAAGTGTCATCACTTCTGCATTAAGGAATGATTCCCAGGATAAACAAACTCAATTTTTAAGAGGTAAACCGTGGCAATCCTGAATATTACAAAGTAAACTTACCTGAACCTCAGATTTTCTCAGCAATAAAAATTAATGTTTTTGACCCTTGTTTCTAACTATAGGCATTGTTCCTGGAATCTTAATTTGTTTAGGTGTTGTCAGGCAATCCCATGATCATTTTCTTGAAGCCCCTTAGCGTCCTTGGAGAGAAATTAATTTATCATGTTCCTAAAGAAATATTATAAGTTAAAATAGGCTACTACTCAAGTGCCTAAAAGTAAACAAGTCACAGAGATGAAGACTGTTTCTTAAGAATTTTCTTTGTAAAGTGTCACTTTTGAAGTGAATGGAAAAAAAGACTATCAGATTGGCAGATTTCTTGTAAATGTAGTTGAAATGTGGAGGAAAAAAGGTTTAGATTGTTTTGTTTGTCTGTTTCACCTAGAGGAAGAAAACCTATGGATGTCCAGTAAAAGAAGCCCAAATGATTTTAGGTCCTCATGGAAAAAAAAAGTGAAGTTATCTGCCTTATTCCACCACTATGTGCCAGGCAGTGTGCTAAGTGCAGGGGAGACAAAGAAGGGCAAAAAAAACAATAACTCATCTAATGAGGGGAGACAACAAGCAAACAACTATGAACAGATAAACTATATGCCAGATAAATAAGTAATCAATAGAAGAAAGCTACTAGAATTAAAAAGGATAGGTAAGGCTTCCTATAGAAGATAGTATTTTAGTTGTCACTTGAAGGAAGCCAGGAAAACCAGGAGGCAGAGACGAGGAGGATGCATGAGGAACAGCCAGGGAAGAAACCCAGGTCAGGAGACGACATGTCTCATTCCAAGAACAATAAGGAAGCCAGAGTCCCTGGTATATGATCATATATGAGGGAAATGTAAAGGATAAGAAGACTGGAAAGGTGAGAGAAGCCGGGGTTAGGGGTGCGGGGACGGGATTTTATATTTGATCTTAGATTTGTTAGGAAATCACTGGATTTTGGGGCGGGGGGGGGACTGGGTAGCATGCCTACACTTAAGGAAAATCACTTTGACAGCCCTGCTTGTGACCCTAGCAATAGAGAATTTCTATCTTTAGGCTGCTGTTGGCAAGAAATAATAAAAAGTAACACAATCGAATATTCATTTTGTGCTGACTGGTCCAAACTTTAACATATCTTACATGTTTGCCTCTCTATCTCCTCATTTTCCAAAAATAAGAAAAAAAAAATTTATTTTGTACAGGTCTGTTTGAAACCCTTCCTGGTCGGGTACAATGTGAGATGTTACTAAAGGCCACAGAACAATGCTTTAATACCCTGGAGCGAGCAGAAATGTTACTTCTGCTTTTGAGGCGTTTCCCTGAAACAGTTGTACAACATGGGGTAAGAGAATATTTGACACAATTGTACCTTAATTAAGGTTCCCATTCAATTGATAATACTTGCTTTTCTTAGATCAGAGTGGAAGTGGAACTGATAGCCAACCAAATAATTTAAAATATTTTCGGTGTTGACTTTTACCTATAAAAACAGTGTGGTGAATACTAATAATCTAGATTTTAAACTGAGAACCTTAGAAATTTGCCATATTGATCGTAAGATACTAAACTTCACCTTCTCATGCTAGGGAAACAGTGACTGAACTATGATAATAATATGTACAAGCAGTGACTATACAAATTTTATATTCCTTGGGACTAAACAATGTATAAATTCTTAATTTTTGCGTGTTTTGGGAAAGGGCTGACAGTTATGTTTCAACAGCCTCAATTTGCTTCTGACTCAATTTCCATGTTCTTTCCTTCGGTCTCGTTTTACCCGTAGTTCTCTTGACTCTAGCAGGTCAATTCTGTTTTTCCCCTGGCCTGTTTTCTGGCTTGTTGACCAGACTGGCCTATTCTGTACCCTCTCCAGTATTTCTTTTGATTTTAGCTTTTCCTGTTCTGCAGCATATTACTTTCTTTCACCACTGCCATGGTCCAGTGCTTTGTTAAAATGTGTAACCTTTATAGACGTGGGCAAGGTTACTTTTAAGGGCCCCTTCAACTTGAAGCTCCTATAACATTCACTGGGAACATCAGAAATACACAGGTGTCTTTATAATTTTAAAGGAATTCCATCTGTCCCAGTGTCTTCAGTGCTTGCTTTTCAGAGCTCTTCAGCATTGACTTTTGTGACTATAAGAGCAAGTGTCCCCTACAGAGGAGAGTTTCCCTTCTCTTTGTACTTCTATGCAGTTGTAATGCTCTTCAAGCTCCACGTCTGATGCTTTCTATTTCTCTAGTGATGTTACCAGTTTCTCAGTTTTCCCACCTAAAATAGTAGAAATAAATAACAGAAACAGAATGGTCTGATGATTTATTTGGGATTTTATTCCTGGCTTTGCCATGGATGTCCCATTTTGTTTGTGCTTGCTTTAGGAAAAAAAAAAGAATTCCTCTTTTAATAGGTAACATAAAAATATAAAAACAAAATGTTATTCTGTTTCCTTTATAGACTCTCAACGTCAAACCTTACTCAATCTGCGTTTGACTTTACATTTATTTACATTTTAAAACAGGTTGGCCTTGGGGAAACATTGTTGGAAGCTGAAAATATTGATGAACAAGAATCCCCTGTCAACTGCTTTAGAAAATTATTTGGTAAGAACAGTTTCCCTATTTCAGGCCAAGAAACATCCAGAGGGTTGGTGGGCAGGAAGGCCATGTTAGGGATGCCAACTAGTGTGTCAGGAGACACACTAGATTAATGTAACCATTTGTATTGTGGAATTTTGGTGTAGTTGCCCCATTTTCAGTAAACTTTTACATTTTACTTGCCCAGGAAAGTGTTTGCCACAGTTTTCTTCTTTAATAAAAAGCTTGGATTACTAAATTTCCAGTGAACTTATATTTTACTGGTATTCTGGTGGGGAAAAAAAAACAACCAATTTTTTTTTTCTTTCAACAGTTTGTGATGTCCTTCCTCTAATAATTAATAACCCTGATGTTAGGTTACCTGCCAGCTTATTATATAAATATTTGAACAAAGCAGCTGAATTTTATATTAATTATGTCACTAGGTCTACCCAGACAGAAAATCAGCATCAAGGTAAGTGAACTAGCCTGAAATTGTATTGTTAAGTTAAAAACTGAAGAATGTGTTTTGAGAAATTTAATGTAATGGTGTTATATCTAATACGCTTAAAAGTTTTAAATATTTTTTTTGTTTTTTTGTTTTTAAAGAAAAATAATGGAGGGCTTTACTCTTTTTGGTGGGGAGAGAAAGGTGGCACAAATTACAAAGTATGTTTCTAATCAGCCTGTCTTTCCTGTTTGACTTATTAATAAACAAGTACTTAATAAAACCCCTCCTCTGTACTAGACATTGACAATATAAAGACAAAATCAAAACAACCGCTGCCGTTTGGGAGCTTACATTCTATCAGAGGAACCATGTACACATAGAAATATATACAAGATAATTTCAAAGGGATAATCTAGCATCTGGAGGGCAGAGGCAAGGACAGTAGGAAGTGACATTTGAACTTTGAAGGGAATCAGACATCCTAAGAGGCAAGAACGGAATACATTCTAGGAATGGGCAACAGCCAGGACAAAAGCATGCGGGTGGGAGATGGGGTGTCCTGGGTAAGCAGCAGCAAGGAGTCAGTCTGACCAGACCATCAGATTTGGGGAAGTGTGGAGCCAACTTGTGCAGGGCTTCAGATGGCAAACAGAAGAGTTTGTATTTGGCCCTAAAGGTAATGGGGACCTTCTAGAGTTTAGGGAGCAAGGGAATGATTATCATACCTCTGCTTAAGCAATATCACTCTGGCAGCTGGGTACCAGATGGGCTGTGAAGGAAAGATCCTCCAAGATAGGTCTGGAAAGGACCATAGAGGCCATCGAGTTCAACCCTGTCATTTTACAGATGAAGAAACTGAGGCACAGGAAGATTAAATGACTTGGCCGGACACACAGCTAGTAAGTGTCTGAGGCAGGATTTGAACTCAAGTCTTCCCTATTCCAAGGCCACTGCCCTATCCACTATACTATGCTGCCCTTCAAGAGCTGAGGCAGGGAAACCAGTTAGAATACTATTGCAGTCATTTAGGTGAGAGATGATAGTGGCCTGAAATAGAGTAGTGGCCTTATGAAATGACAAGATGTGGTAATTGATGGAATATATGGTGTTAGGGACAGTGAAGAATCAAGGATGACTCTGAGGGTGCAAATTTGGGTGACATGAAGAATGGCCACAGAGGCCTGGCCTGGCTTTTATTGTCATTCCATATCATTCTTACTGTGCTTTCTTCAAAACCAAGCTGGTTTGGGTCCAAACTTTAGGGGTCAGATTGCAGTTAGTCGGATCTGAGTCTTTTCTCCAATGGCCCTATTTGATCATAAAGAATAATTTTACCATCTTGGAAAAAGTGGATGAAAAAAATGGAAATTGAATAGTTGGGGCAAGATGGAAAGCCTTCTGAAGACTGGAGAACTGAGTAAATTCAGGGCAGCAGTACTGGACTATGCACCTAGCATAGTCCTAGCATCTTGTGAAGATTAGAGAAATAGATTGTCAAGAATGTTCAGAGACAGAGATAATGTAGGAAACAACTGACAGAAAACAGTGTAATGAAGTGCCAGAATGTGTTTTACAGACAGTGCCATGATGAGAGATCAGAGAAGGATTCATGAAAGAGGTGGAACTTAAGCTTGACTTTGGAGGACAGATAAAGGGTAGAATTTGAAAGAGCAGAGATAAGTAGGAAAAAATTTCACCGCATAGATAAGAAATGAAAATGGTTTAGAAGTTTCACAGAATCTTTAGAGTAAAAAGGAACTGTTTGTTGATATCTCATTAGATGCCTGATCCAATCCCCTACCAGCATGGGCACCGTATCTTCCACAGCTCTGACTAGTTTTCTAGTCTTTTCCTATAAATGTTTCCAGGGATGGCTAACGCCTCATTAGGCAGTACACCCCATTTTTAACAACTTTAATTGTTGGAATGTTTTTCCTTAACTTTAATTGGATCCTACTTCCCTGTACCTTTGCTCTTTAGCCTTAGTTCTGCCCTCTTAAGCAACACAGAGTAACTGCTTCCTCTTCTACACAATGGCCTGTGTAGCCATGTGTTGATGACTGTTATGTCACTCAGGCACCTTCCCCTCCCCAAGCCTTCTCTTCTCCAGGTTAAATTTTCCCAGTTCCTTCAACCATTCCTCATAAAATGTGGCATTCAGAACTGAACACAGTATTGCAGATTTGCCTGATCATTGCCGTATACAGTGGGACTGTTACTTCCCTTGATCTGGACACTACTTGCTGTCATACAACATTAGTGCACAGAAGTTATATAGAATGCAGCTCAAAATTCTGTTCCTAGCTATACCAGTGTGTGACCTTGGACCAAAGACTTCGGGACCTCCATGTCCTAATCTTTCAAATGAAGGTAATGCCTCCTGCTTACCTCACAGAATGTGTGTATGGGAGGGGTGTGGCATGTGGGCTGAGGGGAATTTTTAAAACCAACTAATCTTACTGTCCCTAAAATGCAGTATAAGTACCAAGCCATAGTAGTGATAAATACAGATATTTCCCCCTTTACTTTTCAGGAGCTCAAGATACACCTGATCTCATGTCCCCAAGCAAGCGTAGCTCTCAGAAGTACATTATAGATGGCCTGACTGAAAAGTCATCCCAGATTGTAGACCCTTGGGAGAGATTGTTTAAAATTCTGTCTGTCATAGGAATGAGATGTGAATGGCAGATGGATAAAGGAAGACGGTAAGGAATGGTCTTTACTCTTGGATTTGGTATCTAATCTGCTAACTTTGTCATCACAATTCTTTAATGGAAGACAAATGGTGTGATTTGAAAAGCTTGTTGCATGGAGGTGTGTCTTACTTTAAACAAAGTTATATAATCTGCATTTACATAAAATAAAAGAGGGTATTTGTTTACAAAAGGTTTTTCCACTGCAGTTTAATATGCATCTGAGACTTTCTTCAGCAAGTCTGTCACCGTTGTTAACAGCTATAAAACCCATTAACCATATTTAGACCAGGTAACATCATGTTCTTACCCCTTTGCTGTCCTTTTTGTCTTTGCAAACAGTGCTTATCACTGTGCTACATAAGTAGACATTTTAATAAACAGTTGTTGAACATTCGTTTACCTTTTGTCTTTCAGAAACCTTGGTGATATTTTGCATAGGATGAAAGACCTCTGCAGATACATGAATAATTTTGACACTGAAACTCACACAAAGTATAAAAATCAAATAGTGTACTCTACAATGCTGGTCTTCTTTAAGAACGCATACCAGTATGTCAGTAGCATACAGCCATCTCTGTTCCAAGGTTAGTCCTGAGAACTTGATACAGGCCTAAAGCAATGTCCTTTGTGAGGGTGGGAGTGGGAAAGATGAACATTGGTTTTAGGAACAATTTTGATGGAAAGTATTAACTGAAATCCTTATTCTTGGATCAGGACTTAACTGTAGGTGATATGTTCAGGTTTATATTATTGTTGGAGTTTGTTTTTTAATTAGTATGCGTAAAGAAAAAAAATGCCTGCAGCAGAACTTAGCAAAATCAGAAAAGAGTGAGGGTTGTGCTCATAAAAACTTTTTATGAATTAGGTGAAGTTTCTAAGAATACTTTTATTTTTACTTATAGGTCCTAATACTCCCAGTCAAGTTCCTTTGGTTCTTCTTGAGGATGTATCAAATGTGTATGGTGATGTAGAAATAGACCGTAACAAACACATACATAAAAAGAGGAAACTTGCGGAAGGAAGAGAAAAAACTATGGTAACCTTTTCATTTATTCAAAATGTATGCTATCAGTCGCTGTGGTGTTTGAGTTACGTTTGTATTATTCTACGTTATTATTATGGGGACCAACTGGAAATTTTTCTTTTGAGATGAAATAACAAACTTAGATGATGCTAGAAGGGCTTGTTAGATAGTTACATGTCTTTTTAGTCTTTTGTTGCATTGCAAAGCCTGTCCTAGGTGTTGCCTTGGTGATTTGAAGGATGCCACACAGTCCAGCTTTCTGAAGATGAAGCCTGGTATAGTGGAAAAAAAATTGGGCTTGGAGTAAAGAGACCTGGGTTCAAATCCCACCTCTGTTACTTGCTAGCTCTGTGAGTATGCAAGTCACTTAACCTCTCTTAGCCTTAATTTCCTCATCTATATGATGGAGATTATAGATTTGTATTTCCTCGTTCACAGAGCTGTTGTGAAAATTGAACGATGTCATATGTATAAAGTGCTAAACAGGTGACAGCTCTTCTGGTTAATTTCATCGTCACCAAGGCTCTTTTAGAGTACCTGAATTCCCATCATTAGAGACTATCCTTTTGAGTTGTGGCATTGACACTAGAAGGCTCTTTCGGAACACAGTGGGTTATCTGAGAAGACTGTAACACAATTAGAGGAGTTTTGTTCTCCTAGCCCAAGGGTGTCTTGTCTCATTACTCACAGGATAGACTTTGGGTACCTTCTTTATTTCTACCATCCAAGGAGAAAAAGGGAAGGAAGGATCCTTGAGAATGTGTACTTTCTCCTAATTGCTGTCAGTATCCTTGCCTCTCTCCTCCCTCCATCTTCTTCATTTTTGTTCATTATACATTCAAAGAGAATACAAACCAACAATAAACTACCAGTCATATTCTTCATCTATATGCAATCAATAAGTTCCTCATCCTGTCATATGTTTCATATTGTTCAACTAGCCTAGGACAGATTTACCAGCATTCAAATAGCCTTTGCTGATGTCCCTGTCGAATGTGATTCGAAAGTCCTAAAAGGACTTTTCCCAAGTATTGTACTGCCTATTCTTTCTCCCATCCAGTTTCATTTTCACTGAAAGAAAAAGCAGCTTTCCTGTTTGAGTTCCAGGTCCCTTTCTTTGGTTTCCAGTTGTAACAGCACTTTTCCCATAAAGATGTTGCCAAAAGACATCTTTATACAAATTATAGATGAATAAACATTTATTTTCTTCTCTTCTTGGATTATTTACTTCAGGTAAATTCCCTGGAGCAGAATCATCAGGTCAAAGAATGTTTATATTAACTTCAGTATACCTATTTTCTCAGAGCTCCAAAATTGGTTATCACAGATATTTTAAAACAGCCTTACAGCCACTGTGTGAAGTACTGAAGATACATAGAAGGGTAAAAGCATGATTCTTGCTCTCAAGGAACTTAGATTCTAATGAAGCAACATAGCAAAAATTGTACATATCATGCGCGTGCACACACGCAGACACACACACACTGCATAAAAGTTAATCTCAGAGAAGAGGCACCACCCTGGAGATGAAGGACAGGGAAAAGCCACTTACAGAAGATGGGGTTTGTGCTGTATCTTGAACAAAACCAGGAGACCGAGACTGGGAGGGTGAGTATTCCAGGTATAGGGTCAGCCTATGAAAAGACGTGGAGTCAGGAGATAAAATATCATGTATGAGGAGCACTAAGGTCAGTGTTGCTCACAGAACATAGAAAATGTGGAAGGGAGAAAAGTTCAAGAAGACTGGAAAGGGAAGAAGGGACCAGGTTATAAAGGGCCAAACATGGGACTTTGTATTTAATCCTGAAAGTAATAGGAGAGCATATCACCAATGTGTTACCCACAGCGGCTGCTATGAATATGCAGACATATTTCCAGGATTGAATCGCAAAATATAACAAACTATTCCTCAAAGATGAAACCAAGATATTTATTCAGGTACCACAAAGCCAAATCCACCATGGTAACAACCAAATTTATACACATCATTGACCCAGGGAGCACCCACATCCCCAAGCCTTCCTTCCATTAGACCTCCCACAAACAAGCTCCCCTAGGCAAAATTACTCCCTCTCTCACTAGTTGCTCTGCCTCAGCTCTGCCTCCATCTCATTTCCTGCTCCACCCATTCGGCAAGCTCCTCCCACCATGGGCTCCATCATAGCAGTCATCTGGCCACTAGCTCAAAGCAGGTCCCATAAGCCTATTAATGGATGGGAAAGATCTTCTCCTTCAATTAACATTACAGAGAGCCACCAGACTTTATTCAGTAAGGGAATGACAGGGCCAGACCTGAGCTTCAGGAACATAGCTTGAGCAGCTTCTTGTTACATGTACTGAGTGGGGAGAGCTGTAAGGTAGGGTGACCACCCAGAAGACTATTACAAGAGTCCAGGTATGAGATGATGAGGACCTTGGGTGGTGGCTGTGTGAATGGAAAGAAGGGGACATAGAAAAGAGATGTGAAGGTAGAAATAACAAGATTGGATGAGTGTGAGTGAGGATCAAGGAAGACACAAAATGGTGCCCTTGAATGAATGAATGAAGCATTTTTTAAACCCTTTGTACACAAAGAGGCAGCTAGGTGGTACACAGTAGAATGAGTACTGGGCCTGGAATCAGCCTCACACTTACTAGCTGTGTGACCCTGGGTAAGTTACTTGACCTCTGTTAGCCTTGATCCATTGGAGAAGGAAATGGTGAATCACTCCAGTATCCTTGCCAAAAAAAAAAAAAAGCCACGGACAGTATGGTCCATGAGATCATGAAGAGTTGGACACAACTAAACAACTCTGCAACAGATGTACAAAGCGCCAGGAATACAAACAAAGTAAAAGAGTCCCTATTCTCCAGGAGGTCACATTTTAAAGGGGGAGATAGCACAAGTGAGAAGAAAATGTCCCAGGATCGTCAGGGTGTAGTGGCAAAGCAGATAGTAATGCCTCTTCTTTAACGTCATTTCCACTGATAAAGTCCTACCAGTTTCTAGTGTTGAACCATTGAACAG
This sequence comes from Phalanger gymnotis, assembly GCA_028646595.1. Lineage (NCBI taxonomy): Eukaryota > Metazoa > Chordata > Mammalia > Diprotodontia > Phalangeridae > Phalanger > Phalanger gymnotis. The sequence continues at coordinate 241,666,690 of CM053625.1, forward strand.
TGTCAAAGATGTTAAGTGTCAGGACTTTGTTTTCTGGGTCTTTAATAAATGTTGCTGTGGCATCTACAGGGCAAGTGCCAAGCTACATCTTCCCAAAGGTTGCTTCTAATTATGATGGCTGTGGACTCTGAGCTAGAAACAGTATTATTCCAAAGATTCCGGTTCAGGGTCCTGAGGTGTCTCTAACAGGGTCTGAGAGGAGATGGTAGTCAAGGCGGTGGTGGTGATTGCTGGTGGTTTGATTTTTCTAGCACATGCTGCTTCCTGTCTTTCCCTCGGGATTCCTTGATAATAATAGAGAAGTTTGGAAGAGGGGAGGAAGCTTTTGTAAGAAAAATGGTGAGTTATGTTTTAGACATATTGAATTTGAGGTGCTTGCAGGTTATCTAGTTAGAGATGTCCAGGAGGAAGTTGAGAGGTCAGGGGAGAAGTTAAGGCTGAATAAATTGGATCTAAGAATCATCAGCCTTGAAATGATCATTGAAGCCATGGTTGCTGCTTAGATCACCAGGGGAAAGTGTATAGAGGGGAAAGAGAGAGAGAACAGGATAGACCCTTGGGGGACCCATACTTCTTTGCCTACTTTTCTCAGTGTGTAATGATTAAGTTTTAATTTGCATTTCATTAAGAGCAAGTGTGATTTTCACATATGATGATATGCTATCTATTGCCTTTGATTATTTACCAAGTAGAATCTTGGGACTGATTTCATAAATTTGTATCAATTTTTTCCATATTTTGAGTAATAAGATTTTTTAAAAATCAGTTATTTTTCTCTTTCCTTTTTCACAATGAAATGCAATAAAATATTAACCAGTTTTAAAATTTATATACTCAAAACACATCCATCATCAAGAATTATCTCCCCTGCATAGCTGGAATAAACATGCTCTTGTTTTATCTTAGTGTTTTAAAAATTATTAATTTGTTTATCCATCAGGAATTTATTGCATTGTATGGCATGAGAAATGGATCCAAGTTCATTCTTTACTGATTTTTTTTTTAGTCCAGAACTATAATTTCTTTGTAAGGAAAGAATCTATGATTCAATTTATCACTGTAGATCTGTATCTGTTCTACCGTTTATAGTCTTAGAATTACCTGGGGCAGTTAGAGGTTAAGCGACTTGCCCGGGTCACACAGCCAGTGTGTGACAGAAATGTGACAGACTTGAACATAAGTCTAACTCCGAGGTTGTCTCTCCCTTCACATGCCGGGGATTGACAAACTATTACCCCAAGGGCCAAATCTGTCTGCTTCCTGGTTTTGTATAGCCTTTAAGGTAAGAATGATTTTTACATTTTTAAATACCACAAAAGATTATATTAAAATGTAGAAACCATTTTTGGCTCTCTGGACCAAATAGTTTGCTGATTCAGGGTTGGTTGGAGATATAACAAGCAGCCATATCTTAGGCCTTCTTTTTCAAACCTTCATTTGGCTTGTACCTTTCCCTTGATACCATGAGTTCTGCTCCTTTCTTTTATCTCAGAGTCTTAGTTAACGGTGCTAATGAGAAATTTTTGTTTTGATTTCCTACCCTTGACTACAGTACACACAGAGTAGAATACCACAACGCATAAGGCACATAAAATCATAAGAGGAGAAGATTAAGGGTAGAACTGCTAATCCCTAAGTCTTGTGAAAATGCCACTTTACCTAAGATGGTCTGACTTTTACAAATCTGTGTGACATCTGCAAGTCAATCATTCAGTAATGAGTATTAAGCACCTACTATGTGCCAGGCACTGTACTAAGCAGCTGGAGTTCCAAAGAAAGGTAAAAGACAGCCTCTGTTCTAGAGGAGCTCACAGGAGACCTACATTTGTTGGTTGGTTGGTTGTCCTTGCTCTTGAATTTATATAGATAATATTTAGTATGTTATGTTTACTATGATTAAGTTTCTATGTTTACTATTAATAAATTTCATTTATTCCTATGCTTTCTAGAGTTTTTAATAGAAATAAGTACTGAATTTTGACAAAAACTTTTTTGGCATCTATTGATGTTATCATGGGTTTTTTTAATTTATATTATTAACATGGTTTATTGTATTCATAGTCTTCCTTATGCTGAGCCAATACTGCATTCTTTTTATAAAACCAACCTGGTCATAGTGTATAATCTTTGTAATATGTTGTGGTAGGCTACTTGGTTATATTTTATTTAAAATATTTGCATCGATTTTCTTTAGGGAATGTTGGTTTTTATTTTTCCTTCTCTGGTTTGTCTCCCCCTGGTTTAGGTACCAAGATCATCTTTATGTCATAGATTTATATCATAAATTAGAAAGGTTTCTACTTTTTGGATTATAAATCAATTTGTTAATATTTGGTTGAATTTACTTATAAGTCCATTTGACCTTGGAATTTTTTTTTCCTCTTTGGAAGTTCATTTATAAAATGGCTTGTTCAGTTGTATTTATTTCTTAATTTATTGATGCTGAGTTAATTTGTCTGTTTCTTCTTTTGTTAACTGGGTATTTTATAATTTTGTAAATACTCACCCATTTCCTCTAAGTTATCATATTATATCATAATTGGCAAAATACTTTCTGATAATTTCTTTTATTTTCTCTTTGGTTATTGTGACTTATTTTTCATTTTGATATGCACAATTTGATTTTCTTTTTTTTTTGTAAAAACCAGGTTAACATTTATTTTCTTACTTGTTGTTTGTCTTTCTGTCTTTTGTTAATAAAAGCATTTGCAGTTATAAATTTTTCTCTAAGAATTACTTTAGATGCATCCCCTAAGTTTTGCTATATTGTTTCTTTGTCATTTTTCTTCAGTGAAATTTTCTGTTAATTTTTGTAATTTGTTCTTTGATCTACCAGTTCTTTAGTCTCTAATTACTTTTTTAAACCTTTCTTTTAAACTGTTTATTGAATATATATAATATACACACACACACACACAAACACACACACACACACATACACGTATTGCATTGGGATCAATAAATGATGTGTTTAGTATTTCTGCTTTACCTTATTTTTGGAGAGGTCTTTGTGCCCCAACACATGGTCATTTTTTTTTAAGTACCACGCATGACGATATATAAATTCCTTTCTATTCTCATTTAGTAGTTTTCAGAGATCTATCCTATCTAATTTTTCCAAATTTCTCTTTAGTTCCTTAGCTTCTTTCTTGTTTACCTTTTGGTTAGATTTGTCTAGATCTGAAAGGTATATGTTAAGGTCGTTCACTGTTAGAGAAGCTTAATTTTCAAAACTTAATTGCTAGGAGGTAGAGAATTCCCTATATATTATTTTTTATTCTATTTTTATCATATTATTATATCTTTGTTTGCTGTAGCATTATCTGAGTCATAGGGATATCAAACCTAGTTTTTGTCCACACCTAAACAGAAGTCATGCTACAGTATTCCTGGAGTTATTATCAGCCTCAAAGCAGTCTCTGTACAAGGCCTCTACTTGATCACCTCCAGTGAGAGAACCTTATTGCCTTTTAAGACAATCTGTTTCACTTTTGGATAGTTCTCTGTGTTAGGAAATTTTTTCTTACATTGTTCCTCTCTAGTTTTACCCTCTGGGCAAGGCACAGCAAGTTCAAATACTCTTCTACATGATAACCCTATATGTACTTGGAGACAGCTCCCATTCTCCTCTCCTATCCCCTGCTCCCCCAGCATGATTTTGTTATTAGGGACACAAAATTAAACATGATGAAACCATACAGTAAGAACTTAATAAATCTTTGAGGAATTGAAATTAGCCTCTTATCTAGCCTTCTGTGTTTCTGATCTATAATGTGCTATCTTTGCGACATCCAGAAATGGGAGTAAAACATTTATTTAAAAGATGATATGAAATAGGTAAGTTAGTTATAGAAGGTTGAACTGAACACATTATTCATATTTTTTAAAGCAGAGTTCTGATGATGAAGAATGTTCAGGGAAAGGAAGAAGCCGGCACATTGTAGTTAATAAAGCAGAACTTGTCAATTCAGTTGAAGTCCTGGAAAGCTTCAAATTGGCACGGGATAGCTGGGAGCTGCTCTATTCCCTAGATTTCCTTGACAAGGGTAAGGAACGTTCTTATTTTGTACTGGCTTGTGTATGTTATTTCAACAGTGCCTAGTTGGGGCTGTATTTTTATAGATTGGCACCAGTACACCATTTTAAGCCTTCGTTATTTTTGAACAGAAATCATCCATTGCTAATGTTGCTTTGTGGTTTTGAAATGCTGATCTTTGGCTGCACTTGATGATTTTCAAGAATGTTTTATAAACATTTTCGTATTTTTATCCTTCCCCCTCCAGTTCTTTTCCCTCTTTGCTATGGTCTTTTGTTCTTTCTTATACACTGATGGCTCTTTCAAGACATGTATGATTGAATATATAATAGAATTAATGCTTTTAGCTTCATTACCCTTTACCCTTGCGTTTTCCTAAAAATAGGCATATCTGTACCTATAACCTGCCATTTTGAGCAGAGGTAGGGAGAGCAGCTTATGAAAATAAGGTAGAGGGAAAGGGCTTGGCTCATATGTGGTAAAAAGAGGAATAGCTAAACATTGTTTACAAATTTCTTTACCATGGATTTCCTGACCTTGATCATTTTTACTGAACTTTTTGGAAGCGGAATGATTCGTCCTTTTACGTTACAGAATAACCAATAATATTCACCTACTGGCCACCCTTGCACAGCTGTTACTTGGTATCCTTACTAAACTCTTCCAGATGGAATATTCTAAGATTCTTCATCCAATCTTTGTATAAGATCTAAAGATATCCTCCATTGTTTTGGCCACCCTACTCTGTGTTGCCCAGCTTACTGGTGAATTCCTTAAAACATTGTACCTAGAACTCAATACAGTTACTTCAGATTTAGCCTGATGAGAGAAGAATACTGTAGGACTATCGCGTACTTTTTTCTGTACACTGTTGCCCCATCATATTTGATTCTTACGAAGCTTGCAGTTCACCAAAATCCCCATATCTTTTCAGATCAAATACTATGTAGCCATGTTTCTCCCATCTTATACTTATGAAGCTAATTTTTGGAACCAAAGTACAAGACTGTACATTTATCTCTTTTAAATTTCATCTTATTATATTCAGCCCAGAACTGTAGCTTATTGACATTTTTGTGGATCCTGTCATGCCACACATTAGTTTTCCTTTCCAGTATTGTATCATTTGTAAATTTGATATGCCTTAATTCAGGCTATTAATAAAAATGTTAACTACTACAGAATCTGTAACAGGTTCATTTAGTTGCCAGCTTCCACAGTAATATTGACCCAATAATATTTACTCTTTTGATGTGATTATTTAACCAATTAAAATTCCCACTTACTTTCCTGTCGTCAGCCCACATCTTTCTATCTTATCTGTGAGAATAGTATGAGAAATTTTTGTTCAGTGCTTTACTGAAATTTAAATAAACTAGATAACCACGCTAGAGAATTTCCATGACATACAAATTCCCTGACATTTTTCAAAGGGAAATGAAATTAATGTGGCATGATTTGCTTTGCTATTTCTTAGTGATTACTGTTCGCTTTTATAGATATTTATTAATGGTCTCCTTATTAATACTATGTTCTAGAATTTTGCCAGGAATCAAAATCATGGTCACTAATCTATAATTTGAAGACTTTATCTCCTTCCATATTTTTTAAAATTAGGACACTTCACCTACTCTAAGCCCATGGTGTCTTTCCCATTTCAGGCATTGCTGATAGTGGCTCAGCAGTCACATCCTGAGATTCTTTCTATGTCTTGGACATGGTGACGTGAACTCTTTGAGGACAAGTAGTTGCTTTCATCACTTCTCTTAGGTTTCTTCTCTTTATTGTCCATATTTCTTCTGTCCATTCTACTCCAAAGATCCTTAGCAGCGAAGACAAGCAAAATGAAAGTTGTTGCTCTCCTCTGCTATCAACCTTCAATCACTTTATTTTCCCTTAAACATTGTATTTTTCCTTATTTTTTGTGTTCCTTGCCAGGCTCAACTCTTTCTGAGTTTTTTTCTCTCCTTACATTATTCTTAAAACATTCTCAACCATAAAGTATTCCTATGGTACTATTACACTTTTGTGTTCATCTTCCATTAACTGCTCTTGCTTGTATTTTCTGGTTTGATTTGGCTTCTTTTTTTGTTTTTTTCATCAGAATAGGTTGAAGAGTTTCCTATATACTGTAGGTAATTTTAGACAGTTCTCCTTTTTTCTTCTCATCAGAATTGATTCTTAAATGTCTTTAGAATTTCATGCTTGAGAACTTCCCATAAATCCTGAATTAACTTCCCCTATAAAACTTCTAGACATATAATCTTGTTTTCTCCTTTCTTTGAATGCTTTCTCGTAAAATCTAGGGTACTTGTTAGAATCAGCCCATCTTCTTTCTCTTCTTCGATGGACACTGAGATGGAGCAAGCACTTCTCCTAAAAGTCCAATCATTTCTACTTCACCAACCAACATTGCCTTGGTTGTGAGAACCAAGTACCAAAGAGCATTTCTGCCTGTTGCTTGCCACTTTTGAATAATGAAATTTACCATTAAGCAGGCCAAGGAATTATTACTTTGATTTTGAAAGAGAACACCAACAGATGTCCAGACGACAGCAGCACACCGTCACTACTCTAACATGCCTGTTCCAGGCATGGCTTATAATCCGTTTATCTAATTTTTTTTTATCTATTTCTGCCTTCTGTCTAGGTAGCCTAAGACAACACTCCCAAGATGATGTCATTTCTGTTTTTTCTTCCATAGATCTTTACCCAAACTTTCTTTACCCTGATGCCCACTGTTCCCCATCCCCCATCCTTTTCCTGGATTTCATCACATAAATGTATCTTCTTAATATGAAATGCTACTCCATTTCCTTCCCCCGCCCCCATCTAAGCTATTTCTTTTCAATAAGGCATACTCTAGAGCCATATTCTAGAATTCTATGAATTTTATCCTACCAAGTATCAGTTGGCACCTGTGAGGTAAAGTTTGCTTCATTGTGTTAGAATCTCCAACTCACCTTGGTTGTTCTCCACACTTTGTGTCAGCACCCCCATTGCTGGGGTGAGAGGTAGATGAGTTCCTGGAATATCAGATTGGAACTGTGGAACGTGCTTCAGAAGAAAGCCTGGTGTAGCGGGTAGAGGCCGACGATCTGGGTTTGGATCATGCCTCTGTCACGTTGTCAGTTTGTGACCATGGGCAAGTCCTCTAACCACTCTAAGCCTCAGTTTCTTCATCTGTGAAGTGGTGGTGACTCACTCCCCACCTCACAAGGTTATTGTAAGGATCAAACGAGGTAATGTATGTATTTTTCCAGACTTTCAAGTGCTATATAAATGCCAACTATCATTAATATTTGTTTTCATTATCATCATCTTGGTAGATGGAGTTGATGCAAATAGTCCAGGAATGAGTCACTCCTACTAGTGTTCTCTTATTTTTAATGTTCAGTGAACCATTGAACAAGTGGCTAAAGACTTTTTGTAGCCAAATGAAAATATTAAAATGTAAACCCATATTTCATAAGCTCAATGAAAACAACTTCACAGGACAACTCCAAAGGCAGACAAAATGACAGGGATTATCCTATCAGGATGAATATATACTTCATCCTTTTCTCAAAGTTACTCATTTATTTATTTGCCTGTCCTATTGCATATGGTGGTTTTTCGCTATAATGTTCTTAGTCCAGTCTAGGATAAGTAGACTTTTGTAGGATGCCCGCCATAATTTATCATATTAATTCTGTGAGTGTCCTGATTTCCAAAAAGCTTGCCTTCAGGCTTTTGGAATATGGCCCATTCATAAATTGGGGACTGGCTGTATAGGCCTTTGGCTCACATAGCTGTCTGTGGCAGTGGTAAAATGGTGATGTGAATGTGTTATGGCTAGCCCATTCTGAAATTTTGAACAAGCACATACTTTGAGATATTTTTTGAATAAGTGCAGACACACACACACACACACCCCACACCACGCCATACCATACTACACCACACTACACACATTTTTAATTGACAAACATTTATTTTTTCTCTCCCACAACTTCCTTCATATGCTTAAAATTTTAGTAACATGTAAATGTAACATGATTTTATAAGTGTTCTATAAATTTTAAATTTGGAAGATAATTTGGAATTGTTGTTCGTTGTCATTTTTCCTGAATGAAAACAGTCCTGTAAAAGCAGCAGTGCATTTAGAAAGATAAGTGAATAGAAATTAAAGTGTTTAGTATTATTGTAGTTAATTTTCCTATATGACTAATCAAACATTTAGGTGTTGCCTCAGAAATCAAGGTTAAATAATAATATTCTTTTCTATAAATTTGCCTTTTTGTTTTCCACAGAATTTACAAGAATATGTTTAGCATGGAAAACAGATACCTGGCTTTGGCTACGAATCTTTCTCACTGACATGATTATCTATCAGGTAAATGAAACGCTAAATTCCATTTGTACAGATCTTGCTTCCATTGTATTTTAATGAGTGCAGAATTTTGTTTTCATACTTTCAAATGGTCTACATGTACTTTTAAATTTTGCCCATTCATCGGCAGAATAAGTATGGTCCATTGATACAGAGTTTTCAATTCATGTGAACAATAATATATAAATATCTTTTGTTATATATAAATATCTTCCCACTGTGAGGAAAGAACAAACCGTCCTAAACCCATAACAAAAGAACCTTGGAGTTTTGGTTTGTTTTTGTTTTGTTGTTTTGTTTTGTTTTTTGAAGTAGAAGAGTGACTTTCTAGACCTTTTTCTACTGCAATATATAGCCTTTGTGGCCTTAGACTTGAATCATCTAATCTTAAAGTAAGGAAAATAAATAATCAAAGAATAAGATGGAAGAAGAATTTTCTACTTTCAATAGTGAGAAGGGCAGAGAGGAAAGACAATTAGGCTTATTATGTTTAGCAATTAAATAATTTAAAGAGCTGGGTTTCATATAGACTTGGATCATGTTAACTAATTTTATAAAGGTTCTCTTGCTTACAGAAAAAAATAAGGAAAGTAAATGATCTAAATAAAATGGAGAAAAAAGTCAGAAATGCAGGTGAATGGTCAAGGAATGATAACTTAAAGGAAGAAATTGCTTTAATAATCTTTCGATTTTCTCTTTCTCTACGTGAACAACCAGCTGTAAAGAAGACAGTGATGGCAACTTTACTTACTCTGACTTTTACATTTATATCTTTTAGCACAAACTCGTTTTGGAGATTGTATTTGATCTCAGATCATTGGTTCTTTGGTGGCTTATAACCCCCTCAAGGCTAGAGGTGGTAATTACAATTTTCCAGAGGTTATGTGGTTATATTAAACTGTAAGATTCATTAAATCTAGAAGAGAAAATCTCTGCCTTTTAGGTGAGATTCTATAAACTCTGCATAGCTTTAAAGAATGCAGTTTCACTCTGTTCCAGAATTGCCTCACTACTTACCAGAAGGTCAAAGCATAGCCAGTTCTTTGAAATTACTCAACTATTTCTACCTTGATTGATGCTGGAAATTTTTTACAAAATAAGATTTTTATCCCTTTCTATAAATAGTATTTCCTTCTTTTATGGCTTTTCAGGGACAGTATAAAAAGGCAATAGCCAGCCTACATCACTTAGCCACTCTTCAGGGATCACATCCTCAACAGCAGATTACTGGACAAGGAACACTAGAGCATCAGAGAGCACTCATCCAGTTAGCAACTTGTCACTTTGCTCTTGGGGAGTACAGAGTAAGTACTATGTGTTCTGTGAAAGTGCATTTAACCACTTCTGGCACTTTTGTGTTGTTAGACAATTTTACTTTTCTCATTTAGTTAAATGCATCTTTACAAAGTTCTAAACCTTTAGACCCAAAACACTGAAATCATCTTTGACTGTCCCTGCCTTCATTACCAATGTCGAATACATCATCAGTTTTTATCTCTTGCATTTAACACAGTGTCTGGCCTTTAGTGGGTGTTTAATAAATGTTTGTTGATTGATTGAGGAACATAGAAGTATAAAACAACATGGTCCTTGCCCTTAAGAAGCTTATAATTTAGTTGGTGGACATAGATGCCCCACTTGAAACCGTTAGAAATCCATGTAAGATACTTTTCAAATGGAAAGTCATATGGCATAGTCTGTAAATGTAATTGATGATGAGTAAAGGAAAAGATCTCTGTGGTTGGCTAACGTAGCCTATGGTAGGTTGAGTAGGTAAGACTGGAGCCCTTAAAGGGTAAAGGATAAAATTTAGAGAGGAAGTAATCATTTCATATTGTTAACCAGATCAAGGTGAAATTCATAGGAACAGAGATTGGAGGATATTTAGTCCAACCTCTCAGTTTATAGATGGAAAAAGTAAGGCCCAAAGAGATCGAATGTCTTACTCAAAGTCACATAGTAACAGAGAGGAGATTTGAACCCAAGTCCTCTGATTCCAAATCCACTACTCTTTCCATTATTCCAGTCTGAGAACCGGCATTCTCACTTCCTGCCTTAACCATCCAACGTTACAGCCCTGTTTTCTAATATGCCTATAGGCAGCTTATGTTGCAGTGGATGGAATACGTGGCCTGAAGTTAAGAAGACCTGAGTTCAGATCCAACCTCAGACACTTACTCACTGTGTGACCCTGGGCAAATCACTTGACCTCTGTTTACCTTAATTTCCTCATCTTTAAAGTGGAGATCTACCATGGAGGATTGTTGTGAAGATCAAATGAGATAATCATTGTAAAGCGATTAGCATAGTGCCTGACTCATAGTAAGTGCTACATAAATATTGGCTATCGTTACCATTGATAACAGCAATAATAATAGGTGTTTGCTAAAACCTGGAGTTGAACTGAATCAAGTGATTGTCCTTATTAGGAAGGCACCATTGTATAGTGAAAATGGTACTGAGTTTTGTGTCATAGGGTCTAGATTTGAGTCCTGCCTTTGCCACTTCCTAGGAAGGAAGGAGGGAAGAAGAGAAGGAAGGAAGAGGCCAGTGTTGCTGGATCTCTGAGTACATGGGGGGTGGGGTGGTACAAATAAAGCAGACTAGAAAGGCCGGAGGGGGCCAGATTGTGAAGGACTTTGAATGACAAACGGGATTTTATGTTTGATCCCACACGTGGTAGGGAGCAAGTAGAATATGTTGAGGAGGAGAAGTGACGTAGTCAGACCTGCACTTGAGAAAGGTTGATTTGATAGCTAAGTGGAGGGCAGACTGGCATGGGGAGAGACTTGAGGCAAGGAGACCAAGCAGATACTTTTCCTATCTAAACCCTGCCCACCCTCCAAAAGGCTATTTCATATCTCATCCCTTCCATGGAATTTTGCTCTTCAATTTTACTCTGCGCTGGATTTTCCTTTGCTGAACTCCTACAGCATCTGTGGTTACTGTTGTACACTGTCTCATATTTTGTGTGTCTTCTGTGAATAAACGTCTACTTCATTAAGTCATTGTGAGAAAAATACTTTTAAAATCATATTAGATTGTTGTAGAAATGTGAGAGTTTTTTGATTCACATATCTTACCTATGTATGAAACAGTCAGTAAACATTTTTTGGTCTCTTGGCTTATATATTTTAATGTTTTGGCATTGTTAGTCCAAAGGGTGGATATTGTTCCCTCAAAGAAGAAAACTAGACTGATTTAATTTTAGTCTTAGTTTCTTCATAAACAATGTGATAGTCCCATAAAGAGAACACACTGTCCTGGGACAGGTCCAAAGCCTTCAGATACACTTTTTTTGCTCTGTGTTTCCCTTGATTTGTGCACTACTAATAAACAATTTGAATCATTTTTTTAGAGCAGCTTCAGATTAATATATATGTATGTGTTTACATGTGACTATATATGTAGACACGTCTATGTAAATATACATCGTACACTTTTAACATATTTTTTCTATTTAGTTGACATGTGAAAAAATTCTGGATCTTATGTGCTACATGGTACTTCCCATTCAGGATGGAGGAAAACCTCATGAGGAACCTTCTAAAGTAAAATCCAAGTTTAGAAAAGGTACGGTTGGAAAATTAAGTTTGATTTTATTTTTGTTTAATTTTAAGTCTCAAGGGAATTAAGGACACTTTTTAACAGTTACTAATAAAATAAAATTATTATTAGTCCTGCAAGGCTTGACAGTTTTGTGTATTTGAATTGCCTTAATTTTTTTTATAGCTTACAACCCATCTGTGACTTAGTAGATAAGTCCTGGGAAGTTGCTAGAGGCATGTGGAGGTTAAGTGCTTTGCCCAAGCTCTCACAGCTAGTACGAGTTAGAGGTAAGATGTGAACCCAGGTTTTCTGGACTCTTGTCTATCATGTCACACCTCTCTGATAAGAAAGAGGGGCAGCTAGGTGGCACAGTGAGTAGAGCACCGGCCCTGGAGTCAAGAGGACCTGAGTTCAAACCCAGCCTCAGACACTTGACATGTTAGCTGTGTGACTTTGGGCAAGTCACTTAATCCCAATTACACTGCTTACCCCCCTCCAAAAAAAAATTGAATTAAGAGAGAAGCAGTGTTGCATGGTGGATAATGGACCATTCTTAGTGTCAGAAAGATCTGACTTCAAATCCCGCCTTTGACATTTACTAGCTGTGTGACCATCATCAAGTCACTTGATTTCTCTGTGTTTGAGGCAACTCTCTGAGATTACAAATTGTAGCCATGTTGCCAGTCTGTATTGACAACTCCATTCTTGAAGGAATTTCCTTATCAGGAATTCCTACCAATGAAATCACAAATCTGACACATACACACACACACCCCAAATGGACGCTGCTTAAAGTTTGTGATCCCTTTGAACACTATAATAAAGATGGTATTTGGAAGACTTTTTGGAAGTACACATGTAATATTTATGCCTGTGAGCTTCTATACCATGTACATATTTTTGATGCCTACTAAATGAATGTGTCTGTATTTCCCCCTAAAGCCCAAGGTCCCTGACAGCTAAGGTTATAGCTAATCCATGTTGTGCTTCCCCTGGTGGCTCCTGTCCTGTTAATAATAGCTGAAATAATAATAGGTTCCATTTATAGGTTTGCAAAGCACTTTACAAATATTATGTCATTTTATCCTTACAATAACCCTGGGAGGCAGGTGTTATCATTAGTATCATTTCCCATTTTATGGATGAGGAAACTGAGCCAAACAGTTATGTGACTCCCAGGGTCACACAGCTAGTATCCGAGGCTAGATTTGATTTCAGTTCCTTCTGCTTACATATCTAATACTCCATCTACTATGCCACCTAGACCCAAAAAAAAATCATCTAGAAAGTCTATATGTGGGATAAAGAAGAGTTGGAAAGAAATCTGGTAGCGGTAACAGTAAAGAGGTAGACAGGGAATATTATGGGCAGAACCTAGCAACACCCTGCCTACAGAGAAGTCAGTCCCTTTTTTGTGGAACTACATTTCAACATGGGAGAGCACATAAAAGGGGCAAGGAGAACAAGGGAATAGAGAGGAGTGAATGATGTGCCAGTGCCAACTTGGGGGCTAGCAATGAAGGAAAGATGACCTCTGTGGTCTCAGAAAGAAAAGAGTTTACAAAGGACTGTTTGAAGAGGAAGGGGAAAGATTGAAAAGGTGAGAAAGGAAGGAGACCTTACTTTGGAGGAGGTTCCACTAATAAACGCTACTATGAGTGAGGTGAGATGGTCAGTCACTAATGTACTATTGGAATTTTGAACTGATCCAACCATTCTGGAGAGCAATTTGGAACTATGCCGAAAGGGCTATAAAAATGTGCGTACCCTTCGATCCAACAATACCACTTCTAGGTCTGTATCCCAAAGAGATCATAGAAAGGGGAAAAGGACCTACACGTACAAAAATATTTGTGGCAGTTCTTTTTGTTGTGGCAAAGAATTGGAAATTGAGGGAATACTCATTGATTGGAGAATGGCTGAACAAGTTGTAGTATATCAATGTATTAGAATACTATTGTGCTACAAGAAATGTTTAAGAAATAAGCAGATTTCTGAAAAACCTGGAAAGACTTACACGAACTGATCCTGAGTGAAGTGAGCAGAACCAGGAGAACATTGTACACTGTAACAGTAACATTGTGCGATGATCAGCTATGATAGACGTAACTCTTCTCAGCAATACAATAACCCAAGACAATTCCAAAAGACTCATAATGGAAAATGCAGTATACATCCAGAGAAAGAACTATGGAGTCTGGATGCAAACAGAAGAATTCTATTTTCACTTTATTCTTTTCGTGGTTTTTTCCTGTTGCAAACTAATTGTGTTGCAAACTATTTCTTTTTTCACAACATGACTAGTATGGAAATAGGTTTTATGTGATTGTACATATGTAATCTATATCACATTGTTTACCATCTTAGGGAAGAGAGAACATAAAGAGGGAAGGAAAAAATTTTGAACTCAAAATTTTATTAAAAATGATTGTTAAAAATTGTCTTTACACATAAGTGGAAAAAATAAAACACTATTTTAAAAGAGAGAGAGAGAGTGAGAAAGATGCTCAATCAAGGGAGGTGAAGACCTTACACTGGATCAGAGAATTACACTGGAGAATTTGGTTTTTGAAAAGTCTCCTTGTCCTGGTAGTGGGGGAGTTGGAACCCCTGGAGGAGTGGGAGAGCATGGACACAGGGAGCAGGTTTCTAAGCAAATGTAGGAAAAAGGGTCATTATGAGAAGATGTACACCTGTGGTAGGGGATGGACCCTACATGAGTCATTGTCCTCTCTGATAACCTGCAGTAATTGCCATTCTGAGAATGAAGCACAATGGCAAAGAGGAATCCATGGGGTAAGCCCTATGAGTAGCAGCAGAAAGCACCTAGAGGGAAGAATCTAGAATGGATATTTTGGATGTTATGATTGTATGAGCGAGAAAGACCAGCTAATTATATTGGTCATGAGTCAGAAAGTGAGAGTCTAGAGTAAACAAAAAAGAAGATGGATATTGAAAAGAGAGAAATACATTTTTAGACATGGGTGCAAAAAATGAAATTTAAAATCTAAGGAACAGGACTAGATAAAGGGGAAGAGTGGAAGGGGGAATCTATTGAGAGGAAAAAAGGGAGGAGGGGGAGAAATATACATAAAATTGGGAGAGAAAAGGGAACTAATAAACAAAACCCTAAAGGGAAAGGGGTATCAGACAAGAAGAGGGGATCAGGAGTTGGGAGAAGTAAGCCACTGAAAATGTGACATTCTTTAAAAAAAAGTAATGGAACATAATACAGTGTTTAGAGCAGAAGAGGGAACTTGAACTGAAAAGCCGCACTAATGCATCTAGGAAAAGGGAAGTGGTCAAAACGGAAAATAATCTTTGTATCCAATTTTTCTGATGAGAGTTTGATATCTAAGATATATGAACAGTTAATAGATATCTATATGTAAGACTAATAGTCATTCCTCAGTAGATAAGTGGTCAAAGAATATGAATAAACAGTTCTCTACAGAAGAATTGCAAAGTAGTCTCAACCACAAGAAAGAATGTGCAAAGTCACTGATAATAAGAAATGCAAATCAAAACATCCCTGAGGTTTTACCTTATGCTCTGCAAATTGGCAAAAATGACAAAAGTAGCAATAAGTCAGTGTTGGAGGAGTTGTGGAAAAATAATATATTGCTTATAGAATTATAAAATAGTATAACCACCTTGGAAAGCAATTTGAAATTACGCAAATAAAGTGAATAAAATGTCCATACACTTTAAGATCAAGATTCCATTACTGGGCTTATACCCCAGGGAAAGCATTGATTTAAAGGGAGAAAAAAGTACCCATATACTCCATAATATTTATAGCAGCATTTTTTGTGATAGCTAAATTCTGGAAACAGAGTAGATGCTCATCACTTGGGGAATGGCTAAACAAATTGTGGTACAAGAAAGTACCAGAATATATTCTTGTGCTATAAGAAATGACGTGTGATAAATACAGAGAAGTATGGAAAGATCTGTATGAACTGATGCACAATGAAGTAAGCAGAGCCGACAGCCACAGCAGTATAAATGGAAAGAACGACACACCAGAAATTCAAAACTAAATGTAACAAAATTATACAGATGAAGTGGGACTCAATTAAAAAGATGTGAGTAGACATCCCCAACCTTAACTCTACATGGAGGTGGGAGGTCTACAGATGTCACACATTGTGCATGTTTTCAGACTCTTTCAATATATTGATCAGTTGTACTATTTTTTCCTCTCCAAAAAATTCTATTTGTCTTATGACATGGCGTTCTGAGAGGAGGTAGGGCAAAGTTACATATGTGAGATACTGTGGTAATGCAAGAAACAAAA
Organism: Phalanger gymnotis; assembly: GCA_028646595.1. Classification (NCBI taxonomy): domain Eukaryota; kingdom Metazoa; phylum Chordata; class Mammalia; order Diprotodontia; family Phalangeridae; genus Phalanger; species Phalanger gymnotis. Next base: position 241,682,947 of record CM053625.1, read on the forward strand.
TATCAGTAAAAAATTTATTTTTTAAAAAACTACCAAAAAAAGTCTGTATGTTCTAAAAGTACTTGAAGATGTTATTTACATTGAGATATACTGCTGGATATAATATGGATATAAAACATAGCCATCAAGGGGTGGATCCAAGATGGTGTCTGGAAAGCAGGGATCTGCCTAAAGGTCTCCCCCATGACCCTCCAAACACCTATCAAAATAGCTCTGAACAAATTCTAGAACTACAGAACCCACAAAATAGCAGAGGTAAGCAGGGCTGCAGCCCAGGACAGCCTGGATGGTCATGGGGTAAGGTCTATTGCATGGACCTGGGAGCAGAGCCAAGCAGAGCCCAGCATTTGCCACACCCAGACCAACCAGACCCGGAGGCAGGCAGAACAGGCCCTAGCACCCTGAATCAGTGAACTGTGGCAGTTACTAGACTTCTCAACCCACAAACACCAAAGACAACAGAGAAGGTTAGTGGGAAAAACTGCAGGGCAGAGTGAAAAGAGTTCGCAATTCAGCCACTGCCCCAGGGACAGTGGGGGGTGGTGCAGCTCTGAGGAACTACAGCTGCAGTTGCTTCTGGCCCCAGGCCCACCTGGCGGAAGGAATTAAGTGGCAGATCAGAGCAGGAGTGCAGAGCCAGCTTAGATCTGAGTCTAGTCTGGGTTGGCAGTTCTTGGAGGAGGAGGAGCACTGGTGTGGCAGAGCTTGCTGTGTAGAAATAACTCTGAAAACAACAGCATAGCCCCTCAAGCTTGGGACAAAGTACTCTCTACAAGCAGTCCATACCCTGACAAAAAAACTCAAGGGTCAAGTAAGTTGGCTGGGATCATGGCCAGGCAGCAAAAATGGACTCAGATTCAGACCCAGACTTTGGAATCTTTCTTTGGTGACAAAGAAGACCAAAACATATAGCCTGAAGAAGTCAACA
>CM053625.1:241684374-241737801 GCA_028646595.1 Phalanger gymnotis
TTTTTTGACCATGACTTTCAGGTAGTCCAATAATTTTTAAATTATCTCTCCTGGATCTATTTTCTCGGTCAGTGGTTTTTCCAATGAGATATTTCACATTGTCTTCCACTTTTTCATTCCTTTGGTTCTGTCTTATAATATCTTGATTTCTCATAAAGTCACTAGCTTCTACTTGCTCCAGTCTAATTTTTAAGGCAGTATTTTTTCTTCAGTGGTCTTTTGGACCTCCTTTTCCATTTGGCTAATTCTGCCTTTCAAGGCATTCTTCTCCTCATTGGCTTTTGGGAGCTCTTTTGCCATTTGAGTTAGCCTATTTTTTAAGGTGTTATTTTCTTCAGTATTTTTGGGTCTACTTTAGCCAGTCATTGACCTGTTTTTCATGGTTTTCTTGTATCACTCTCATTTGTCTTCCCAATTTTTCCTTTACTTCTCTAACTTGTTTTTCCAAATCCTTTTGGAGCTCTTCCATGGCCTGGGACCAGTTCATATTTTTCTTGGAGGCTTTTGATGTAGGCTCTTTGACTTTGTTGACTTCTTCTGACTGTATGTTTTGGTCTTCTTTGTCACCAAAGAAAGATTCCAAAGTCTGAGTCTGAATCTGAGTCCATTTTTGCTGCCTGGTCATGTTCCCAGCCAACTTAACTTGACCCTTGAGTTTTTTGTCGGGGTATGACTGCTTGTAGAGTATAGAGTATAGAGTACTTTGTCCCAAGCTTGAGGGGCTATGCTGTTGTTTTCAGAGTTATTTCTACACAGCAAGCTCTGCCACCCCAGCGCCCCTCCTCCCCAAAGAACTGCTAACCCAGACTGGACTCAGATCTAGGCTGGCTCTGCACTCCCGCTCTGATCTGCCACTTAATTCCTCCCACCAGGTGGGCCTGGGGCCAGAAGCAACTGCAATTGTAGCTCTGTAAGCAGTCTCAGAGCCGCATCACCTCCGCTGCCCCCCCCAGGGGTGGTGGCCAAACTGCAAACTCCTTTCACTCTCTCCCAGCAGCTTTTCCCACTAACCTTCTCTGTTGTCTTTGGTGTTTGTGGGTTGAGAAGTCTGGTAACTGCCACAGCTCACTGATTCAGGGCACTAGGGCCTGTTCTGCCCACCTCCTGGTCTGGTTGGTCTGGGCGCGGCCCACGCTGGACTCTGCCCCCAGTTCCATGCAATAGACCTTACACAGAGACCATCCAGGCTGTCCTAAGCTGGAGCCCTGCTTCCCTCTGCTATTTCGTGGGTTCTGCAGTTCCAGAATTTGTTCAGACCATTTTTTTATAGGTGTTTAGAGGGTCCTGGGGGAGAACTTTAGGCAAGTACCTGCTTTCCAGTCACCATCTTGGCTCTGCCCCCTGGAGTCTATGTACATCTAAATTGCACAGAAATGCTGAAATAGTCAAAATTTACAGCAATAAATAAAAAAAAATTTAACCTTCACATAACCACCTCAGTTGCTGTTCTGTAATTTCATGCATTGAATTTGTGCAAACAAAATTAACCCAGAATTAACAATGCTCATACATAAACTTTAGGAATCCACCTTTGATGTTCCATTTACAGTGTGCTTTCATTTTGTGTACTTCTACAGTTAGTCAAGTTGCATAAAGATTTTATAACTATCCATTGGACAGTTTGCTCAGATGACAAGGAGATGGTCACCTAATACCAGCAAAGGATGAGAAATAACCCAGTATAAGCAGGCTCAGAGAAATGGCAAGATGGAAACATAAGGTCAGTTAGCTGAAGACAAGGGAAACCGGAAAAGAAATGGTTTCTCACAGAAAGTAGCAACACCTCGTACAGAACCTATTTTGGCCAGAGCTCAATAAAATATAGTGCTGTTGTGGGAAACCATCTGCACGGGACGTCAGCAAGCTGTCCTGGAAAGGGCTTGACAGGACTTAGTATGGAATGCTCAGCTAGGAAGCCAGCGCTAATGGTGACTTCGTTCTTTTTTAAAATGTCTTGGCACTGTCCACCGGTCAAGGAGTTTTTCAAAAGTCTAGAATTTAGTGACACGATGCAAACATCTTGAATTTCTACCAACAGTGAACTTAAGAATTCATACAACTTGGAAGGGAGAAAGGCAGTAAAGTTTGAAATTACTGGAACTAATGCCAACAGAATTGATTACTAAAAGAATGTTAGCTTATGATGAACTAATGAAAAGAGCTGAAAAGACTCCATGAATCTACAACTGAGCAAACCATTCTTTTCTACCTAATTTTAAAATTTACAAGAACCTATGTTTGAGATATTAGAGAATTTGTACCTGAAACTGCTTTACTATTGAAATGAGTTTATTTGATTGGATCACATTTGCACGTTAGTTAATGTTAGCATTTTATGTGTTTGGGGAGAGTTAAGAACTTTGCTGCACTGGACATTCTAGCCCCTAGTTCTGGTGTGAGAAAGATTGTTAGTGTTAATTTTACTCTTAGTTCCAAATCTACTCCTAATCTTTTCAGGTTTTAGAGTGACCTCTACCTCTGTCAAGTGGTAATAACTAAGTTCATAGTTCTAGTCTCAGTCACATTGGGAAATTCTCTTAAGGAAGCATTTTGCAGAAGTTCATTTGTCTTCCCTTCACCCTGAGGAGTGGATAGTCAATGATTCCAGCTCATTTTTATATAGGTTCAGGAAGCAACAGCACAGGTAAGTAAAAAAGTTGGCACATAAAAAAAATCACCACTCAATATTCTTTGGACATAAACTTTACATGTAGACTCCCTACATATCTCTGGAATGCCCTTGCTTCAGCATATAGGATTTACCACCTAAAGGGAAAAATCTTACATCACCTCATCTAGATAACAGATAATAGCCAGCATTTTTATATGGTGCTTTAAGATTTGCAAAGTGCTTCAGAAAGATTTCATGTAATCCTCACAACAGACATGGGAGAAATAGATCATGAAACTGAATCAGGTTAAGTAACCTTCCCAGGGTCAAATACCTAGTTAAGCGTCTAGGGCAGGATTTGAATTTATGTCCTCCTGACACCAGTACGCTTTCCCCACCTAGCTGCCTCAAATAAGGCAGCTAAGGGCCCAGAGATGTTAAAGAATCCTCCCATAATCACACAAGTTATAAGTAGCAGAGCCAATATTCAGCAATCATCTTAAGTCCATTGTCCTTTGTATTACCCCACAGTGATGTTTTTAAAACTAGCCAAGTGAATAGGAATAGATGAGTACGTTTTAGAACCATGCTTAAACATACTGAAAATACAGATTTGAACATAAGGATAAAAATAAAAGCATTAAATAGATTGTCAGAAGGCTTTTTTTAAATTCACAGCATAATATTTTCTGCTTTACTGAATACAAATCCACTACTAAAACAAAATGCTACATGCTCAATTTTGAAATTCCTAGACAATGATCAAGAAAGACCATAACTGCTGAGCTTATCTACGTATAGCTTTATTCCCCCTCAAGGCTTATATGCGGTTATGATTGACTATATTAGAAAATGTTACCAGATACAGGCAGCAACTGAAAAAGTGAAGCACCCAGCAGCTATTGACTCCTTTGAAAAAAAAATACAAATTAGTTATATACCTGTTCCAAACCTATTTTACCTAAATATATAATAGTAGAAATGGACCCAACAAGTATGACAGTTTAGAATGGGATTAGTGATCTTTTGTCGCTGTCAGAAAGGTGTTTGCATTGTTTCATTCATAAAATATGGCTTAATTTGAATGATAAATGTAAACAATGCAACTACAGTCTACTGAAAAATGTCCATTTTGCAGTCATATTTTCAAGCACTACAGATTATTTTGTTGGCATTTCAGCTATCTATAATGAATATGCTGTTGTAAGGTTCTGTTTTTCTTTTTAAGTTGGGAATAGAAGGAGAGAAGATAAATGCTTATAAGTTAAAAATAAAATTTAATTTTTAAAAAATGGATCTACTATCGAACCAGACAAAATGTGAAAGATCACAGTACGGACTCATCAAGGTCATTGAACAAGATGAAGGGGCTGCAAGGATGGTATAAACTTCTGAATAGATCCGTCCAGATGCTGTGATCAGCATGGTCGGTGAACTCACAAAAGAGTGGACACAAATTCTGTGGAAAAAATTAACCTGGAGATAACTGATCAGAGAAGTTACTTGTTATTAGTCTTACTTGTAGCTTCTCTAGTTTGAGATTCTCAATCCAACAAGTACTTAGGGGCCTCCTAAGCTAGTTGCCAAGAATACAAAAAATAATATGAAAGATAGTGCTCAAGAAGCTTACATTCTACCCATGTCACACAACAGATGAACAAGTCTGCACACGATTACTTCGTAATTTTATTTTTTTTCTATCAACAAAGATCTTCCTTCTCACCATCACCACCCCCCACTCTTTATTCCTCTACCCCAAGAACTAAAGAAAAACAAACCATTAAAAAATAGTCAATCTAAACAAATTTCTACATTGGCCATATCCAAAAAGAAAATATTTGTCTCATTCTGAACTCCAAGTCCTTTATCAGGATGTGAGTAACATCATTAATCCTCTGGAATCATGATTGGCCATTACTGAGCAGAGTTCCTAATTCTTTCAAAGTTGTTTGCCTTTAAAACCATATTGCTGTCGTATATAAATTGTTCTGGTTCTGTTCATTTCTCTCAGCATCAGATCATACAAGTTTTCCCATTGTTTCTCTGAAATCATCCCCTTCATTCCTTACAACACAATACCATTCTGTTACATTTATTTACAATAACTTGTTCACTCATCCCCTAATTTGCAGGTGCTCTCTAATTCCCATTCTTCGCCACCTCAAAAGAACTTTAAATATTTTCTGCCCTTCCTCTAATTTACCTCCTCTCCCCCACCCCCATTTCTCTATTGAATGAAATGTATTTCTGTATCAAAATGTGTGTGTTCTTCCTTTACCAGTCCAAATGCAAATAAGATTGAAAAAATATATACGTATATGTATATATATACATATACACATATACACACACATACATGTATATGTACATATATATATATACTTATGCATCCTAATCATATGAAATAATTTTCCTAAGCTTCCTTCTTTTCCCTTCCCCACTGCCACCTCCAGTGTATTCCTTTTCCTCTCCTCTTTCTGTTCCTTTTCTTAAGAGCATCAAAACCTTAGAACCACCCCCTGGCTTCATCTAATTGCACTCCCTTTTTTGAACCCTGATGATGATACAGATCAGAGGAGATACACGTATCATTTCCCCGCATTAGAATGTAAGTAGTTTATCCTTTAGTTCATGATCATTCATTCAGGTTTACCTTTTGATGCTTCCTGTGTTTGAACTACCTTAATGAAATCGCTCTGGGTCTTTTCATCAGGAATGCTTGGAAGTCCTCTATTTCATTAAGGCAGGATTATATTCAGTTGTGCTAGATAAATTATTCTTGGCTCTAAGCCCATATCCTTTGCCTTTGGGAATATATTCAAATTCTCCTCTCCTTTATAGTAGTGACTAGAATCGTGTGTGATCCTGACTGTGGCTCCTCAGTTCTTGAATTCACTTTCTGGCTGTTCAGGGTAATTTTCTTTTTGGCTATGATGTTCCTGGGAGTTTTCATGTTGGGGTTTCTGCTGGAGGTGACCAGCAGATTCTCTTTCCAGTTTGCCCTCTGATTCTAAGAGACCCAGGCAATTTTAAGATTTCTTGAAATATGGTATTTAGGGTTTTTGGTTTTGGGTTTTTTTTTTTAATTTTGGTCATGGCATTCAGATAGTCTAATGATTCTTAAATTTTTTTTTCTCATTGTTTTCCAGGTCAGTTGTTTTTGCTATGAGATACTTTACATTTTCTTAATTTTATTTTAGCCTTTTGAGTTTAATATTTCTCATTGTCTCATAATCATTCATTGGCTGGTCTCATTGCTACTTTCTTGGGGTATGTTGTGTTATTCCACAATCCCAGGTACAGGCTAAGGACCTACTAGTTTTGGCGTTTCCAAAGTGGTCCGATCCAGGGCAAAGTCTGACTGCTGCACTCCCGTCCTCCCAATTCTGCAGGTTCTTGACCTGGGTTTCAGTCAGAGAGACAAGAGAATACAACTAGACACATCTTCCATCAGCCAGCTAGGAATTTCTGTTCCAGACTGACGACTGCAGGCTCCCCTTTGGTCTGAGATTCCTGCCTTTGTTATTTTTCTGCAGGCAGACAGGGCTAGAGGCTGGAACTGAAATCCATTTCTGCTCCTGGGGTGTGTGTGAGCCACAGCACTGCTGCTGGCTTCTGGACTTCCTTCTTGGGGCACTCTAGGAATGCCACCCCCACGTGCAAGTTCCATTCTTGGTCTTCTGTGGACCTGTGACCCAAGGCTGGGGAGTGGGCAACAAAGCTGCTAGTTGGCATGTGTCCCTGTTCCTGTGACCATGTATTGGTCTAAGGGTATCCTAATATGAGTCTGGGACCTCCTCTTGCCCTCGTGCAGCCTCTCCCTGGGAGCTGGAGTGCACGCCCATGACATATTCTTGCCCTGACCTAGTCCCCAGTATCAGCAGATCTCTCTCTCCTCATGCCGACCTGGGCTGAACAAAAGAGTCACTGTGACTTTTTCTGGATTTCACCATCAAGATTCAGTCTGGTGCATTTTCTAGGTCTGGTGAAGCTTTGTGGATTGGAGCCTGGCTGCCTAGCTTTGAGGGTCCGCCATCTTGACTCCTTCTATATGACCTTTATGCAAGAAAGAGCACTGACAACTAGGTGGAAGCCAGGTGGTGCCATAGCGCACAGAGCGCCAGGCCCAGAGTCAGGAAGTTCAAATATAGCCTCACACACTTCCTAGTGGTTGGATCCAGGGCAAGTCACTTCAGCTGTCTGCCTCAGTTTCACCAGCTATAAAATGAGAATACTGGCACCTATGTCACCGGTACATAAATGCTTATTTCCTCCCCCATTTCCCCTTCTTTCCCTAGGGGGGATTGGAAATGGCTTAACATGGAAGGTGACACACGAGCTGATTCTTAAGATTGTACGAGGCAGTGTTTGTGTTGTGATCACCAGGTGGTGCACCAATATATTTTTATTTGCCTGGAATTTCTTTAACACCATTCATCTCCCAGTGATGTTAAACGATTTACGTCACATCGAGGTCTCAGGAGAATTAAAATGACAGACCAAAGGACAGTGGGAAGCAGAACGGTGGGCATGACCAGGCTGTGGCAAGCTTCCAGGGGCATCGAGTGCAAGGAGTGGTGAAGACGTATGACTGAAAAGGGAGATGATTCCCGTCGAGGAGTAGGAATGAGAAATAACAGATGGACAGCTTGAGTAGGGCACAGAAGTATCTCCAAGATACTAAAAGGAAGAAGCCCTTCCACTCCTTTGAAAGATTTATGAAATACTTGGATAAATTTTGGTTTCTGAAGACTAATAGTTAAGGATCTCTCTCAGGAGAGAGGGTGTAAAGCAAACATCTACAGATATGGCCAATGTGTTGTATTTGTTTTATTTGGCTATGCTTATTAAAGGGAAGGTATACTGGGGTGGGGGCAGGGGCAGGGGCAGGGCCAGGAGGGAGTCATTCAGAAGTAACAGAGATGTAAAAAAAAGAAAGGCACCAATAAAACATTTTCAAATGAAAAGAAAAAAAATGGGGATAAGACTCGGGAAGAGGTGTGGGTGGGGTTGTAGTGTATGTCAGTGGATGGAACATACACTGGTCCACCAAGTACCAAACTCTAAAATTCCCCACCCACATGTGCTAATGAAGCATATGAAAGCTAATAATTATTATTTTAGGTTTTCCCAGTTCCATCATGGAGAAACACTCCAGTGTCAGCTTCGTAATAATGGGCAGGAACAGATCTCCATTGTGAAGGTATAATAATGGGAGGGGGTTTATACAATGAATGGTCTGACAAATGATGCTCAAATATTTTAATTGGAATTTTTCCATAATAAAATACACCTTTACTGAGAATTTCAGAAAACCATAAACTCTAGATAGCTACAGAATACTGGTGAGAAAAGAAGTTCAATACATGTTAACTTAAAAAAAAAAAGTAGGAATGACAGAAAAAGTCTTTTGACAGAAGGAGGCTTTTTTTTTTTAAAGAAGCATCAGAGAACAGAAATGTGTCACACAGCAAGCGCCTGGCAGATCTGAAAAGGGCACTTAGAAAGGTAGGTTTTCTTGGAACTCATTTAGCAGGAATCACACTTAGCAGAAAAGCTGGGATTATTAAATAAAGCAGAGCATATCAGCACATAAACACATTCAATAACCTTTACAGTTCACAAGAGAAATAAGGCAGCTCTTCATAAGCAGGGTATATAAGCTCTAAAATGTCAATTTTATAGGAAAATGAGATAAGTAAGAAGAATCAGGTCTTCGATTGTTTTTTTTTTTTTTATCAAACTTGAAAGCAAAAGGCCTGCAGTAATCCCCTTTTCAGTAAGACCTCATCGGAATGGAACTAAAACTGTCAAACACATCTATTTTTTTTTTGGGAGGCAATCGGGGTTAAGTGACTTGCCCAGGGTCACACAGCTAGTAATCATCTGAATCCAGATTTGAATTCAAGTCCTTCTGACTCCAGGGCCAGTGCTCTATCCACTGTGTCACCTAGCTGCCCCTAAATACATCTATTTACACAGAATGGGGGGGGGGGGAACGCCATGGTCAGTTACACTACAAACACATGATTTACAAATATAGAGAAGACAGGGTTTCTGATGAGTTACGTATGGGATTAAACCAGTTTACAAGACTACAGCATCTAATTCACGCACAGTAAAAGAGGATTCCATGTTCCATAACCCAGACATTCCAAAGCCCATCCACTTTTCTCACTAATATAGATGGCAGTCTATTTGCTTCACTGATCTCCCTGGGCCCCTCTACAATCAGTCCGGTGAAATGTGTCTGCAAGACCATCAGATTTTCCAGAAAATCCTCTTTCGATAAAGCACATAAGCAATGACAACCCAGAGAGAAGTGGCAACCAGGTTCTGGGTCAAGTGTTCCTTGTGAGACTGGTAGTCCTCCATCTTCCACTGGAAAGGGAAGTAGTTCTCAAAGACCTCATGCCCGACGTATACCAGGATGGAGTTCATTCCTGAAAAAGAAATTTTAAAAAGATGTTGTCAGCTCGAATGTATTGTTCCAGAATCATGAGCTGGGGACAGTATCTTGCTTATCTGAAACATATAATACAGGATGCCTCAAATGGATGGCACTATGCATTATTTGGCAGACATGCTTTCCTCCACAGGAAGCCTCAAAGAGAAACTAGAATACCGTGTCTTATAGAGAGATAAAACAGAGATCTTGACAATGTAATTGAGGGGGAGAACCTAGACCTATGATTTCACTGATGGAGGGAATTGTCATTGACAGAATCACCTTTACCAGTGCAGCCTCACACCTACTCTGCCAACTTTTATTCCTAGAGAATGTTTGGGGAACTAACAGCTTAAGTGATTTGCCCAGGGTCACACAACCAGCATGTGCCAAGCCTAGGGCATACAGAATTATACTACTGTTTAACCAAAAACTGATAGAGCTGGAAGGGTCACCTGAAACTATCTCATTCATTCCTCTCTACACTTAAGCCAAATCATGGACCTATTTTTTTTTTTTTTTGGTTAGGACTCATTAACGAATGGGAACACTCAGTATTGAAAAGTCCTGTGCAGATCAACAACTTATTTGTAATTTAAAATCTTAGAGACTGAACACAGAGACATCAGGTGAACTGCTTATGTTAGAGACAGGATTAGAACCTGGGTCTAATTCCAATGCTGGCTCTCTCTCCATTATACTACACTGTCCCTCCTGAGACTACCTTGTTCTCTGATCTTTTTCATTTTGGGAAAAGTATTATTGCTGCACAAAACCTTGGAAATCAAACTAAGCATATTATCAAAAGGCTGATGTCTTCCAGGAAGGACAAGACATTAGAGCTATTCTGACGCTAGGTTCATTAATTAAAAGTATATGTCATCTGCCACAGACATCCCTTCTCTAGACTCTGTTCCCTCAAAGACACCCTTGTTACCCTTCCATACATACACACAAATGTGAAGCTTACAGAGCAGGCTCACCTCTAGGCAGGCTGTTTTTGCTGTTGACCCCTCCCTACCCCCTTCATGGAAATATGCCCAAAGTGGTTATTGCCCCATAGGCCTCAAGCTGTCCAGCTACCATCACAAAGAACCTTTGGTCTGGGATGAATCGACTGACCTGGGTAAAAGAAGGGAGCTCCAGACCACAGTCTTGCTACATCCACCAAGAAATACAAAAACAGGAGCAGAAGGAAAGCAAAGAAGCTCAGGGTTGTCACATAGGAGATGGACCTGCGCAGTTGGAGGGAGAAAATAGAACGATATTTAGCCATCCACAGACTAAAGCACATTGAAGTATAATCCATTAAAAGAATTAAAACAATATTTTGCTTTCCACTTGCCAGAGATTTTTATTTACTGGGATGAAGCCTTCATTTTGAGAAAATTTGGTCAAGACACCTGAAATAACACCCTGTAAGAAAAGGGAGGAAAAAAGGACAAAGGTTTACATCTGGTGTGAGAAAATAAAATGCATACTACAAGACAAAGCAACACTGTGGAAATGTCCAGTATGTTTTTAACAGGAAAAAAATAACTTTTAGGATGCTCACTGGAATTACTGAACTCTTAAAACAAAATAATACTTTAAAGTCATTCTAAACAAGTTACAGTATATGAATATGAGGGAACGCTATTACGCTGTAAGAAATGCTGATGGAGATGGCTTCAGAGAAACCTGGGAAGACTTTTACGAACTGATGTAGACTGAAGTGAGCAGAACCAGGAGAACAATTCACACAACAGCAACATTGTTAGAACAAACAACTTTGAAAGACCCGGAAGCTATTATATTGTTTGCCTTTACAGTGGTTGGGGGAAGGGTCTGGAGGGAGGGAATTTGGAACTCAAAATTTAAAAATAAAAAAGGTTTAAAAATAAATAAATAATGAATTAGGGGGAGAAAGACTTGGAAACTGACCAACACAATAACCAAACACAATTCCAGAGGACTCATGATAAAAACTCCCTGCCCACCCCTGACAGAGGTGATTTGGAGTGCAGATAGAGACATTTTTGGGGGGACATGGCCAATGCAAGAATATGTTTCTCTTCACTCTTCATGTTTGTAACAGTTTTGTTTTTCTTACTTTCTCAATGTGGGGAGAGGACAGGTGAGGGAAAGAGAAAGCGGATCTTTCTTTGAAAATAAAATAAAATTTAATTTAAAAATTAAAGTCATTCTGATGACAATATCTGATTCATCACTGCAAGCAACATTTATGTGAGAGAAATGGAAGAGGACAGGAAGCGTGAATTGCCCCACACATCCACACACCCACAGTGAATCAGTGACCAAGATGAGGACAGGATGATGATGGAACTTTTCACGTGCAATTCTAGAACATAGCTTTGGAAAACAGCCCCTGAGCTTAACACAGCAGCTTACCTTTCTTATTTATGTGACTATCTAATGTGAAGAAGCAAAAAGCCTCTCCTTTCATTAAAAGGAAAGTGTTTTTCTCTAAATCTGAGTCAGGGCACATATTTCAGCAAAGATTGCTTATCGCTACAATGCAAATAAAACAGAGTACCTGGTGGGCACTGGATATGTAGCAGACAGTTACTATGAGAAATCTCACGAGGATTTCTAAGTACTGTACACACATTTTAACATGTATTTCATTAAGGAGAGGCAGTTTAGTAACTAGTGAACTGGCACTGAAGTTAGAAAATTAGTTCCAGTCCTGCCCCAGACACATACTGGCTGTGGTAAAATAAGTAAGTCATTTAACCTCCAGGGGACTTCACGACTCCCCAAGACTATGCATTACAAAGGAGTGGCCGATCTACATTAATGGAGGGAGATTCCGGATGCAGAGTCCCCGGTATTAATGAAATCAAAAGCCAGACCTTCCCGACCCTCTAAAAAGTGACATTCCTAATTATTTTCACATTTCTACTAATTTCTCAAAGACCAGGTGCATTGACATAAAATTTTATTTTTAATTTTACTGGAAGTAAAAACTTTCTTCCAATCTCTATTTTCTGTCTCACGGATTAAAAAAAGGACACAGCATCAGTCAACAGACACAGCTTGGTCCTTCAAGGTATTCTTAAATAGCGGTCCTTTGAAGCATTGATGAAAACAAGGGACAGGAATGAATCAATCACTTACCAACATGGCACTCCACAGAAGGAACCGAAGCAGGATCTGCCTGTGCTGATCTTTGTAAAACAAGAGGATTTTTCCAGCCTAGAAAAGAAACCATCGCTCATCTGTATAGGACTTAGGAATCCCCTCACATACATAATCTCCTGCCAGCCTCAGGGCAGCCCTGAGAGGCAGAAAGGGGTCGGCATTATCATTCTCAGCTCTAGAATGACAAGAAGCCAAGCCTTCTGATTCTCAAGCTGGGACTCTTTTTGACTGCATCACACTGATCAAGACAGCACTGACAAGCAGTTATCTTTTCCCCATCTCGGGGCACAGTGCCCCTGTGATCTGGAAAATCCGCAGAAAATTTTTGCCCCCACCCTGTCTTTGTCCCAGAGAAGAAGTCTGAATTTTTTCTTTTTCTTTTATGGGGTGATGGTATTATACACTATATTTTAGGCATTTCTGAGCTTCTAAACTTTTCTGTGTCATCTGCTGGCCTTCGCATGTCATCCGCAGCTTCCATAAAACTCCCCCAAAATTCCCATTTAATTTCTCATGCCAACCTGCAATATGTTGAAACTATGATGGGGAAAGTGGCAATATTGGGGGAATAACTGTAATTTCCCACAATATCTTGAAACAGTGGAGTCTAGCAAAACAAATGCCCCTTTGGACATATCCAAAAAAAGCCAAAAAGTGTGTCTCAATCTGCTCTAAGTCCTTCATCAGTCTATCAGGAGGTGGGCAGCATTCACCAAAGGATGGAGAGTAAGGGGCCCAAGAACCCCACCCCCTTAACCCGGGCTTATGTGAGGATAAAATTAAACAATATTTGTAAAGTGCTTTACAAACTAGGCGCTATGTAAATGCCAGCTGCTACAAATATCATTATTTTAGTATTTTGAAAAGCGTATTTCAAATATAACCGGTATCCTTTGTAATCCTGAGTGTTTTGTTTTATACACTGAAAAACGATTCTGAGAAGGGGTCCGTGGGTTTTAATCAAACATAAAAAAAGCTCAAAACCCTTATCTGGATTAAACATTTCCCTAAAACGAGAAGATAAAATGTGTGGATACAATACTGTGTAAAATATTATGCCTAGAAAAAATAAATCTTTGTTAATGGGTGGGGGGAGTTATTGCAATCATCTCAGCAAGAAGCACCGAAGTTTTAAAGAAGTCAGTTCTTTAGGATGAAGGTAAACGGAGTGGGAAAAAGCTGTCGGGAAAGTGGGACATTGTAACCACAGGAGAGCAGAGTGAGAGAAAGAGACGAAGATGACCGAAGCTGGGCGATGAAGAGGATAACCAGAAGGAGGGCAGGCCGCGCAGGACGTCCAGGCGGCTGAAAGGGCAGAGCCGCGGCTCGAGGCAGAGACTGGGGGAGGGGGGCATCTTCACAGAGCTGATAACTGAAGCCACAGGAAGTGGAAGAGGTCACCAAGGGGGAGAACGGAGAGAGAAGAGGGACCAGGACAAAGCTTTAGAGGCCCGTAGCTAGAGGGCAGGGGAGATCACTGAGTACAGCTCCTAGAAGCCTATCTAGTGCAGGCATCATCAAAGACCGGTGGCTGGGAAATGATCTGTCCGGATAGCAATGTCTGTGACAAGTTTTTATACAAGAGGAGTATGCAAACTTCAATAATAGTATTAAAATATTTGGTGATAACGTAACAGATATTTCAGTAATTTCTGAGTTTTGTTCACTTGATAGAAAGTCTCAAGGATCAGCTCAGGATCGGAAAAAGAGGAACTTCAAAGAATAATTTTAAAATGAATGTGCAGGGGCAGCTAGGTGGTGCAGTGAATAGAGCACTGGACAGGGTCAGGAGGACCTGAGTTCAAAACCAGCCTCAAACACTTACTAACTGTGTGACTCTGGGCAAGTCACTTAACCTCGATTGCCTCACAAAAAAAAAAATAAAATGAAATTAATATGGAAGCAGTGTGGGATGTTATGGAGACCACATAGGGTAGTGGTTTAAGGACTGACCTTGGAGTCAAAAGACCCAGGTTCGAGCCTTGTCTTGGACATCTACTGACCATGGTTAAGTCAAAGGCAGTTTGGTGAGCAGTGGATAGAGAACTGCACCTGAGATCAGGAAGCCTTAAGTTCCAATCCAGCTTCAGACACTTACTAGCAGACACTTACTAGCTGTGTGACCCTGGATAAGTCATCTTCCTGCCTGTCTGCCTCAGTTTCCTGATCTGTCAAATGGAGGTAATAACAGCACCTACCTCTCGGGGTTGTCATGACGATAAAATGAGGTAAGATTTGTAAAGTGCTTTGAAAATCTTAAAACACTTTTACTAGGTATCATTATTGTTAAAGCATTTAAAGTCTGACTATAAATTATAGGTAAATTACTGATCTCTGCCAGTAGAAGGAGTTTATACCTGTAATAGCATGCAAAGGGGGACTTTTTGCTGTTTTTCTTTTGGACTGCTTCACAGCACTAAGGCAAACAAGTGCCTCTGATTGAGTCTTGCTTTTGTTTGTAGGAAGGTCCACACACTTTTGCTAATTAGGTCACGAGAGGTGTGACGCCCTCTGACCCTGAAGAAGTGTACATACACTCTGAGGTTAGCATTTTGCTTTGAGGCTCACTCACTGAAGTGTCGTGTGACTTGACCAGATGAGACTCTGGGTAGCCGTTAAGGAGGGCACCACCCCCGCCCCACTCCAGCTTTGAAAAACCCAGATGTTGGTGCTTCTCTCTCTCTGTTAACTATGTATGTAATGCCTTGGACAAACAGCTAGAAGCCTGTCTGCTGATTTGTGTTATTTTGCTCTGTTTATATAATTTCCACTTGTAATTTCTGTTTGTGTTTTCTCTGAAGTTCAGGGTGCTGACTTTTTCCCCTGAACTAAGTGAATGCTATATGTATGTTTAATTAAAGTAAGATTATAAACCACTTAAAGTTCCTTTCTTTAGAAAAGCAGATCAAAGAATCTGTACTAGCAGCCCTCCTGTGTGCTGGTGTCATTGGCTTCACACAGCCACAGTAGCTGCAAGCACCATTGTCATTACACCACCGTAGGTATTTCTTATACTGATGAGCTCATAAGCCCACGCTCTACCCCAACCCCCTGCCCTGAAAAAGGAAGCACTAAAATGGAATGTCATTTCAATTAATAGAATAAATACTAAACGGGCTTTTCAAAATACATAAGCAAAGCATCTTTTGGGGGGAGCTCCCTGGCAGTTTGTTTTGTTGTTTTAGTTCACTTAAGAGTGAATCATTTTGGAAGAAAATAACATTCTAAAGAAAAACACTACCTGCACTCCTAAAAATGCCATCACGATGGAGTTGATGGTTCCCAAGAGCCCTTCTGGATCATAGGCCACTTTGGTATGGTAGATCACCTGGACAAGAAAGACAGGAAGAAGGTGAATGATGCTGTCAGAAGTGTCTTTCCCAACACACTGTATGTAGGAAATTAACATATAAGCCCCAGAGTCGCAACCCTGATGGACAGAGATTATTATCAATATCCAACAGATAAACAAATTATTCTCCAAAGAAGAAATGCAAGCTGCTAATAAGCGTATGAAATATTACTCCAAATCACTAATAAGAGAAATATAAATCTGAAAAATTATGAGAATTCACCTCATAAATAGCAAATTGGCAAAGATGACAAAAGATGGAAAAAAATCAATGCTGGAGGGGAAGAAAAAGCCACGTACGCTAATATACTACTGGTGAAGCTGTGCATTAGTCCAACCACTCTGGAAGGCAATTTGAGATTATACTTAAAATTCAACTAAAGCATCCCTACTCAGAGATCCCACCACTAGACACATACCCCAAGGCAGTCAATAGCAAGAAAAAAGTCCCCATTCGCGTACATCATAATATTTACAGAAGCACTCTGTGTAGTGGCAGACTTGGACACAACTCTCCATGACCCCTTTTGGGGTTCTTTGGGCAAACACACTGGAGTGGTTTGCCATTTCCTTCTCCAGCTCATTTTACAGATAAGGAAACCAAGGAAGACAGGGTTAAGTGACTCGTCCGGGGTCACACATCTAGTGTCTGAGGCTGGATTTGAACTCAGGTCTTTCTGATTCCGGGGGGGACTTTATCTACTGCGCCACCTAGCTGCCCCATCAATTGAGGAAAGGCTAAACAAAGAGTGGTACATGAATTTAAAGAATGCTATGGTGCTACAAGAAATGATCATTGGGAAAAACCTAGAAAAGCAAAGAAAGACAAAAATTGATGTAAAAGGGGTAAATCAGGCCTAAAACATAAATGCAAAGAATGAAAAAAAAACCACTTTAAAGACAAACCAAAAACAGGTCTATAGTATAGATGAGAAAATGCATCTCCCTTCCCTCTCTGCAAAGGTGAGCTTTTATAGGTGTCAAACACTCCATACTGTCAGACGTGGCTGACGGTTGATTGGTTTTATTGGCCTACTTTTTTTCTCCTATTTCTTTTCTTTTTTTTCCTTAATTTTTGTTATAAGGGATGGCTCTTCTGGTAGAGGCAGAGGCAGGGATATACATGGAAATTGAGGTGATATAAAAAAAAAGATGTCAACAAAAATAAGATTTTTTTTAAAAGTGCCTTTCCCCGGGTGATGTGCTTTAACCCAGACACAGAGCTCCTAAACAAAGTGTCAATAAAAATGTTTCAGCAAGGACCCCCAAAGATCCGGCGATGAAACTTCCTGTGGACCCAAGATAGCAGAGAGTATACAAAGCAGATCTAAGGGTTAACCTACTTTATTTTAGCACGCAGGCCTAAGAAAACACTGCACTGCACATGATGGTGCCATGGCTACTCCACCTAATAAGCTCCTAGGGCTTTATAAGCTTAGCTCTGTACCATCTTCCTGATGCTATGCTCATTCTCTCTGACTTACTACAGCCGGCTTAATTTTTAACATCAGGATGAAACAATCAGACAATATTTACCAGCAACACGACCTACCATGCTCCAAATCTGATCCACTGCTGCCTCACTTTATAACTCAAAGGTTCTTAAAAATTCACATAACAGAAACAACAAACAGCAGAAAGCAGCCCACGAGGAAAAGGAGTTCAGCTGCCCTGCACTGGATGCAGGCTGTTTCCAATGAACCACCCTTTACTCACGTTAGGAGATGGGTGCTGGTAGATGTGGTCTTCTCCCAGAAGCAAACGATCGATGTAACCGGCGGCTCCTCCTGTACAATTCGGATATTTTCCAAAGTCTCCAATGCCACCAGGGCCAAGATAACCACTAGAGATGGGAAAAGCAAATTCTTACTTTATGAAAATTCAAAAAGAATAACAAATAACAAACTTATGAAAGAAATAATGACTATTTTGTGAATTTATGAAACTACAGAATAAATTCATAATGAACAACAATGAAACCACATAATGAGATGGGTTATGTATAAATATAAACCTCGTAGACTGGCTTGTCTACAGCAGGGCAGTTAAAACTGCCTTAGCTTCAGCTTTTCCGTTTGTAAAATGAATGGGTTGGACTAGCTGATTTCTAAGGTCACTTCCACATCTAAATCTCTGATTCCCTATAAGCATGAAATTTCGACGTCTTGTCTGGCCTTCTTGCTGTTCCATACTCTTTCTTCCATCTCCATGTGTGGAATGCACCCCTCCTTACCTCTGATTTCCTTCCAAGGACAACTTAAGCATGACTTTTTACATCGAGACTTTTCTGATCCCTTCTTATCAAATTATCTTATATTTCTCTTGTACATATATATTTATAGACATACACGTATATCTATAAATACAGTGAAGTAGACAAAGACAAAAATGGAGCAGTGCCTGTCCTCAAGGAGCTTATATTCTATTGGAACAGATGTACGAATATATACACACACATATGCATACACATCTGTGTATATACGTACATGTTTTATACACATATATACACCTACATGTGCATACAGATAAGTGGGTATACATATTACCTATGTATATTTATATATCCATACACACACATATACACACACACACACACACACAATCTCCTTTAACAGAATATAATCTTGAGGGCAGGCATTGCTTCATTTTTTTGTATCCCTAACACCTAGCTGAATGCCTGGTAAGCACCTAGTAGGTGCTTAATGAATGCTTGTTAATTGACTGATTGAATTTTTTCCCAACATAGGAGTTTAAGAATCAGGTTTATATTCAATTCAAGGAGCATTTATTAAGCACTTACTGGGTACCAGGAGCTGCCGGTCCAAAGATAAAAACAGAAAGAGAATCTGTCCAGAAAGTACAAGATGTCCAAAGATCAGTAAATCAAAGTAATTTAAAGAGGGAAGAGAGGATGAGCGTCAACAACTGTAAGCATGAGGAGAGACCTCGTGAAGGAGACCTTTGCTATTATTTATATGCTGTTATTAAAACTGACAATCCCCCTTTCCAAAGGGCAGTTGGGAAACTGTCCTGAAACATTTTGCAGATTCCTCCCTTTAGGCCTTTTACATGGTAGAGAGTTGGAGGAAGAAAGATTCACTTACCAAAAACAGCTGTGACAGAGTGAAAGTCACACAATAGGGGGAAAAACTGCTAACACGGCAGAAATGACAATAACTGGGATTTATGTACACTGCACTTTAAAGGGTGTGAAGTACTTTCCTGGATGCTTTCTCATTTAAGCTAACAATCCTGAGCTTCATCGCTGCTAGTACTATTACTACTACTACTACTACTGCCACCCCCCCCCAATACTACTACTACTGCTGCTGCCACCACCAATACTACTACTACCGCCACCCCCCCCAATACTACTACTACTGCTGCTGCCACCACCAATACTACTACTACCGCCACCACTCCCAATACTACTACTACTGCTGCTGCCACCACTCCCAATACTACTACTGCCGCCACCACTCCCAATACTACTACTACTACCACCACCACCACCACCATTAATGCTACTAGTAGTAGTAAGATCATTATCATTGTCACTGTTATTCCATCATCTTGCAGATAAGAGAACCAGGACTCAGAGAGGTAAGTGTCACCAATGTCAGAGGCAGGATAAAAACTCAAGTCTTCTCCCCAAGTCCAAGTCCAGGATTTTACCCACTATGCAGCGCTGCTTCTCCTGCGAGTAGTTACTCACGTTGGGCAACCAGGAACCGGTAACAAGAAAGTCACACACACCCAAACAGCTTCCAGCATCAGAATGAAAATCCACTGTGGCCAGTACAAGATGATATCCTGGAAAGAAGAACAGGGCCTCTTCTATTGTGAATGCCAGAAAAAGAAATAGAATGACTGGAAAAATAAGCTTTGTGTAATATTCTAGGCAAACGCCCTACAAATCACGGACCCTATTTTGGGGTGTTGAAGGAAAAACCAGAGATGAATTCCTGTGGATTCTAAGTTGTTTGTTCTCCTATGAAGAAACACAACGAAAATATTAAGAAAAATCAATAATTTCCAAGAACCTGAGGTGGGCTTTATTTACTAGCCCGCAATGTTGTTTCTTCTAGCTTCCGGCACACACAGAGTTTAAAATTTCTTAAATGAAATTACACAATAGTGCATTTAAGCTATGCTGTAAGTTGCAGAATATTTAGCCACAGCAATAAGTTGAACAATTAAAACACTATGATTAAATTCCTACCAAATATCCCTGGTGAGAGGAGATGGGCAGGGAGAGGATGGGAGGGGGCCGGTAGATCCAGAATAAACACCACCATGACTGCTACTGTGACAACTAACAAACCAGTGCTGCGTTAGATCTATTTCCTATGGAAAAGCTGAGTGATGGTTCTCAAAGGCTGGGCTTCAGACCTGTGATTTCACCAGTGACGGAGATGCTCAGTGCAGATACTCCCTCCACTAAAGCAGACCGCAGATGTCAAAAAATGTACAGAGTCTGGAGCACCGAGAGGGTTGAATGACTTGTGTCTAAGTCCTGAAGCCAAGGCCTGGACTCTAGACACCACCCCTATGCACTGCCTCTCACTTGAGCTGTACCAGAGTAACACGGTTTATTTCAGGGTAAACTGAGATACTGTCAGCTTTATTCTAAGGTACAATGGCTAAATAGCTGACAAGATTATAATAACAGCTAGCAGTTATGTAGTTTGCAAAAGCCCTTTACAAATATTATCTCATCCTGTCCTCACAGCAACCCCGGGAAGGAAGTACTAACATTATTCTCATTACCCTGTGCCCAGGCTCACAGAGCTAGGAAGTGTCTGAAGCTGGATTTGAACTCGGGGCTTCCTGACTCCAAGGCCAGCGCTCTATCCAGCCACCAGCTGTCTCAAAGCAGGCAGGAGGACTGGTAATCATTAAAAAACAGTCTGAAAGCATAAACTGGGTCATAATGGAGAAAGCCCTGGACTTGGTGCACTGCCTACAACTATACCGGCTGCATGGCCCTAGACAAGTCACTTACCTTCTAAGCCTTAGTTTCCTCATCCATAAAATGAGGATAATAACAGAAACTATCTTACAAGATTGTAGCAAAGATCAAATAATTTTTCTAAAGCACTTTGCAAACCTTAAAGTGCTGTGTAAATGCTAACTCTGTATTACTGTAAATGTTAAAAGATCACCATGGGAAGAACTGAGAAAATCTGGGATGCACTGTTAAATCTGCTAACAGGAATCTACCTACACTGAAGGAGGGGCAGGAAATATTAAAGAAAGAATCTTTAAATGCTTGCCACATGGTAAGTTCTTTATAAATGCCTGGTGACTGATTGACTTAAATTAATGATCAGAGAACTCAAAAGAGAACAAATAAATATTTCCACCAGAAATGAGATTGCAATGGTTTTCTGGAGGGAGACGGTCTGTCCAAGTAGCTAAATGCAATTTAAACTACTCCAACTATAAAGGAAAGGAACTTGGAGATGCGGGATATTCCTCCACTCCTTTCCCCTGTCTTTGTTCATCTTTGGGCTGAAGTCACTGAGCAAAAGCAGAAAGGCTGACTGGGTTAGGAGGAGTGTGTGTGACAAACTCCTCACAGAATTTCTCCACCTCTTCACCCTCTCTAGTGGCTATTGTTACAGGAGCTGCACTTATCCTTAGGGTGGCCTTTTTTTCCTTACGCTCATCGTGAGCACTGCAAGGGAAGATAACCAAGCATCTTATGAAATAATGCTTCCTGCTGCCTCAGAGCACGTGATGAAAGCATCTCTGCCCTTTTGTTTCTGGGCCTCTCTGAAGAAGACCCATGAGTCATCTTTCCGCTGAGCAGCCACTTCCTTGTGTCTTCTGGTTTCACTTACAGCAAAAATATGACAATAATAATAATTATCATTATGCTTGTAACAATGAGGGTGACTGATACAGCAACATTTACATAGCTTTTTAAAGTTTAGGAAACACTTTACAACTTGTACCTTATTTGATCGCAAAAACAACCCTCTGAGGTAGGTGCCAGCATTGTCTCCACTGTATGAATGAGGAAACTGAGGCTGGAGAAAGGTGAAGTGATCTGCCCACAGTCACACAGCTAGCTAAGTATCTGGGCAGGCATCTGAACTCTCACACTCCTGACTCCTGGAGTCCATTACACCACCCGGCTGGCTGATGCGGTCCAAACACTCTAGAAGTATGTCACCCTGTTGGTCACTTGGAGAGGGATGTCTCATATATAGGACCAACAGTTAAATTAGTGTTAACCTGAAAAACTATGTAGTCCTTTCCCACCACTCGGTGGAATTCTGATCAACCAAATGATGAACCATGAATCCAGAGGACTAAACACGAAATACGGTACACAATAATTTTTGGACATGGCCAATATAGGGTTTGTTCTGCTTGACTATTCGTATTTGATTTAATTTTTTTTAAAGGTGGGGAAGGAGTCTTAGTTTTCTTTCAATTTGTGCAGAGGGGATTTGGGAGAATTGAATTTAATATTTATGTAAATTATTAATTGAATTTAATATTTACTTAAAAGAAAAAGCAAAATGTACTTTTGAAGATCTGCACTTTCACGTTCTGTCCTTTTTCTTCTATTCTGCTTTGCATCTGGACATGATCGTTTTATCTGACGGTAGTTAAGTTCAGAATTTTAGAAAATTTTAAAAAAAAACAGACATAACGGAATCCCAGAGTATTCTGTTTTCAAAGTAGAGGGTCTCACCATAGTACTGTTTTCAGGCACGGCTTTGGCGAAGAGAAGCTCTAAAACTGCAACCACAAGGTAGGTCAATCCCAGTCGCTGGAGCACCCCAGGGATGCGCAGCTTATCCCAGGACACTGGAGGAAATGCAAATTAGAGTGTTAGCCAATGTATCTCATTTCACAGTAGGACCACAATTTTTTTTTCTGCAAAAGAAAGCCTATAGAGGCTATGTCTGAATAGATCTTTAGAAGCATTCGGAGATGAATGCATAGCTCGTGCCTGAGTCTTCTGGACTCTGGTCACTAAGGAATCTGAGGTCAGACCAGAGGCGTATCTGAATCAGGAGACCCGAATCTTAAGTGTCTCTGCTGTTGTTGTTGTTGAGTCATTTCAGTAGCATCTGAATCTCTGTGACCCCATTTGGGGTTTTCTTGGCAAAGATACTGGAGTAGTTTGCCATTTCCTTTTCCAGCTCACTTTACAGATGAGGAAACTGAGGCAAACAGGGTGAAGGGACTTAAACAAGGTCACACAGCTAATAAAGACCTGAGGTCACATTTGAACTCAGGTCCTCCTGACTCTGGGGATCTAACCATTGTGTCTCTGATGCCCTAAGCCTCTCTGTGGCCATCTACTTTAAAGTTTCTCTGCCCTCCAGCCCAAGTGAAGGGCATTGATGCTGAAGGAATCATGGATCTTTTGATTCAATTTGATTCAATTATCACCACCTCTATTAGATTGAAGCTCCAAGCCTTTCTCTCCAGTCCTGACCTCTTTTGTCAGTTCCATTCCCATTAACTCTAATTCCAGATATTTGATTGCCAACTATTTCCACTGAGATGTCCCATTGTTACTTCAAACCCAGGTTTGAATGATTCCTCATCACTTAAGAGACACAATCTAAATTGGTATTCGAGGCCCTTCATAATCTACTTCAACTGTCCCAGACTTTTCTTCCACCTATCATCTCCTTACACGAAGCCACTGCTACAAGTAAGTTCATCTGCTTTCCCTTACACGCCCTATCCTCTCTCCCTGGCATACTCTCCACTCCTAGACACAGAGAGTCATGGAACCATAATCATATCAACACTGCCACTGATGCTAAAAAGGATGAGTCAGCTTACTCTCTTATAGCTCCAGTCACCACCCCTGTAACTCTGGAAACCAAAATACTCCCTGAAATGTGCTATCTCTTCCTATCAGAATGGAAGCTCCCCGAGGATGGGAGTTTCTGTACAATAACAGGAGTTATTGCACTTGGACCGCCCCAGGGTTTAGCACACTGTCTGGCACAAAGTATGGGCTTAGTATTTTTTCTGTTATTCATTCTGTTCAAATCCCACTGTCTCGGTAAAGTCTTAACCAGCTAACGTAGAAATGATCAACCCTTCTCTGGAACACACAACCCCGGCAGCATTTGATTATCCCAGTCACGTGTTGTGACTCATGTGAGTGTCACATTTCCCCAACTCGATTTTAAGCACCAGAAGACAGCACACTACACTTATCTCCTACAAACCTCAGCAGCATTATCTCGTACATTAAACAAATGATCGGTACACACTTGATCAATTAGGCTCGTAGTTTCAGAGCTAGAGAGAAGCCTCCTGGTCATTGCACTCAAGCCCCTCATTTGAAACACTCTTTACATGATACTAATTTCCATCTTCCAACTTACATTCGGTTTTTAAAGAGAAATGAAACAATTACTCACAGGGTCCAAGGCAGTAATTAGGATTCACAATCAGGATTCCCATCACACAGAGCAGAAGACTCCTCCACAGAATTTTCCCCAGCAGCTTCCATTTGGAACATCCTCGCCGCAGCATGGAGCTCAGGGAGAGGGCAATGGAAGAGCCCATAATAAACACGAACCTTAAAAATAAAAAGAGAATTGGTTAACAAGAAATGCAGAGAGGGGCCATTGTTGGGCCTTTTTTTCTTTCTGCAGAGGTTGCCTTCAAGTTCTGCTATAAAAGCACATTTGTGAAGACTGCCAGAAACCCCCAAAGACTGACTGAGCAGTTTGGAAACAGAAAATCAAGATATTGGAATCCAATTAATTTGCCCTTAAAACTCTCTGAAAGAGAAACAGAAAACTACAAGTTTTTGTCTTCTCCCTTTGGCAAATCCACCCTTGGCTCTTCAACCAGGAAAAAGAGGAGATAATTGTTTCTCTGTAACTACAAGGCAAAGTAGATATCTGAAACTCAGATCAATGCAACGACCAATCATGACTCCAGAGGACTAGCAAGGAAACAACTACCCGCTTCTTAACAGAGAAGTTATGGACTCAAGAGGCAGAATCTTCTTGGACACAGCTAATGAGGAGATTTGTTTTGCTATGAATATTTGTTACAAAAGTTTGGTTTTTCTTTTATCTTTTTCCAAAGGAAAGGGGAGGTGGAAGGGGAAGAAAATAAATGATTGTTAATTTTTTTAAATGAAATTTTAAAAAAAAGATATCTGAACCACATCTTCTTGCTCTCTAACTAAACTTCCTTGATACTTCAAGCAAACAAAACCCAGAAAGCTTAACTGAGCTTACTAGAGATTCTTGACTAAGGCACTACTTTCCTTGGCTTCCCTTGGCTTCTTTCCTGAGGTCAACAGCGTCCTGAGCAGTAAATGGGAAGATGATCTCTAAATACAAGGACCATTCATTTCTTTGTGTAGCCCCTCATGCAGAATTACACATAAAAAAACTTAATAAATATATCCTTGCGTTTTGCAATAATTAACATAGTCTCCTCTAACATAGAATTTGATACCACACAAGTTCTAGAAGCAAAAAGCCTATGCCACAAACCTCAAGGACGGCCTTCAAACAAAGCTCTTATATAACCTGGATGGAAATGTTCTTGGAACTGTTGATTAAGACATTAGAATAGATGAGGGAAAAAAAATCACTGCCAACTTACCATGGAAACACAAGGTCTGCCACAGTCAAACCTGGAGAACAATACAACAACAGTAAGGAAAAGGGGCTCTGGAATGAGCATCCTGTCTAATTCTGAAGAAGGGCGTAGTCTTCTTACTACCTGGGCCTCAGTTTACTCATCAGTAAAGGAAAGGTGTCAGATCAGATGACCAACTAGTCCCTTCCCACTCTGGATCTATGACCATTTGACCCACATGGTACTGTGCAAAGAAACCAACCCTCCACAGAGGAGAGAAATGTGGAAGCTTCATTTGACATTTTTTGAAGAAAATTCTACTGAAAAAATATCGTTTGTTCTCTTTATGCTCTATGAAGTCGATAAGTCAAAGTGAGTCGATGAGTTTATTGTGAGCATCTACTGTGAAAAAGCATTGATCCAGAAACGAGGAATTAGAGCACCGAATGGGAAGAACATCATTTTAAAGCAGAGTCCTGAGGCTAGTCCTAATCCATTTTTCAATGAACTCCTAAGCCAGGTTTCACAAGAATTATTCAGGGTCACATAAAAAGTTCCCAGCACCCCCAATAAAGGGAGCAACTTGGAAGTTAAGATGTTGGTAAGACACAATACTCAAGAGCAAAAGGCTCGTGACAAAGGCAGGGGCAGAATATGACAAAGGCAATAGAAGGCCATATTCTTGTCATTTTACTGCAGAGCCTCAGGAGGTATTTTACAAAGAAACAGCTCTAAAAGCTATTAGCTGCTATTGTTGGACCTTGTTTATGGGCCCATGGTCTGCTAGAGGAGGCATAAAGTCTCATGAAGTAGCTGACATCAATGGACCGACCATCTATAAGATAAACAATATGGAGGAGGAAGGCCATGAAATTTGCTTCCACAGCCTTCCAGGTGGGACAGAAGACTTCATTCTTCATATTTCTCAAGAGCCAACTGAAATAGGCCCAACCAACTTTAGCAAATACTTTACCATTCCAGCTCTCATGTTTGAAGAACCAGTATTTTCCGCCTCCATAATTAACAAAAACCATGATGATGAGAGCGATCCTAAAAGAATCAAGAAAGCACAAAGAATGCAGAGTCCATATATCCAGACAGTGTGGCAGAGTTAACAACATGTAAACGCTTTGTACCTGCAAAGAGAAGTCGTATGTTAACAAGTCCCCAGTACCCCAGCATCATGATGCTTGGCATAAAGTAGGCCCTTGTTGGCCAACTAACTGATTTAATACAAGATGAGTTTTATCGGTAAGAAGTTATAGCACCTGACAATTTCTACCAATTAGAACGAGCCATTTTAAAGTCTTCTTTTACCCATATTGCCTAAGACCTGTAATGGATTGGGGGAACCTAGAGTGATGTTAATCTCTATCACTGGGAAAAGGGAATGGTACCTCTAAGGATAAGAGCTTGCTAAAAGAGCTTGCTAATCAGACTTTGGTGTGTTCTAGAGAGACATTCTTAAGAACTCTTAGCATATAGCTCACTTTTACTATAAAGTTATATGTACTCCTCTGTGGCAAGTGCCTTTCCTTCCCCAAATAGACTATGGATTGAAAGATGATAAAGCAGAAGGGGAAAAGGAGATGGATATAATAAAAGACAATGAACGAAGCATCTGAGTTGTCTTGAAAGATGCTGAATTTTAATTTAAAAACAACAACAACATTGTATTAAGTACCTATAATGTGCAAAGCACTGGACCAGGCACTAGGGACACAGAATTCTGTTGTTGTTATTCAGTTGTTTCAGTCGTGTCCAACTCTTCACAACCCCCTTTGGGGTTTTCTTGGCAGCTACTGAAGCAGTCTGCCACGTCCTTCTCCATCTTACTTTATAGATGAGGAGACTGAGGTAAACAGGGTCTTGCCCAGGGTCACACAGTTAATAAGCGTCTGAGGCCAGATTCAAACTCGGGAAGATGAGTCTTCCGGCTGACTCCAGGCCCAGGCACTCTATTCACTGCACCTCCTAGATGTCCTAACTGGAATCTTGGTGGAAGCATGGATAACACAAGGACACAAACAACTGCAATATTCACTGGATTGCGGCAAATATGAAAGAAAGCGAGTAGGTATTATAAAATGTCTAAGGAAGAAGAGGTCACATCTAGATGAGGGGAATCCAGAAACATGTCACAGAGGAGGTGGTGTCTGAGCTGGGTCTCAAGGATGGATAAGACTTGATAGGCTAAAATGACAAAGGATGTCAGGTATGAGACACAAAAATAAGTCTCTCATACTATTCTCCCAGAAAAGAAGAAACATGGGCTAGAATCAGTACGGCTAGGGAGGTTTAGGAGTCACTAATAGCTAGATGTCAGTTTGGAAGGAAGTCTCCTGTGGAATGCCCCAGGGATCTGTGCTTTTAATATTTTGGTCTATGACTTGAATAAAAGTATAAGAGGTGGCTTATTAAATTTGTAGGGACATAAAACTGGGAGGGTGGGGTGAGGAGGAGAAGAGGGCAGGGAGAGGAAGAAAGAGCTAAATTTGGGAAGCATGTAACTTACAAGGTGATAGCTGAAGCAAAACACCAAGTTAAGGCCACTTGTCACATCAAACCTAAATACCTTCCCTCGCACCCAAGAGTTCCTAAGGTTGCAAGATTCTGTTTACAAGGCTAATGAGGAACAAGGTTCTAAGTGAATGTCCGCTTACCCTCTGAACGTGTCCAGAGAGCGAAGGCGATTCACTGGAGGGGTCAGCCTCCATGCCTCAACCTGCAGGTCACTACTATAGGACTCTGCTCTGGTCGGAGATCCCAGTTCCTTCAGAAAGAAAAGAAAACAGAACATTTGTTTGTTGCGTGATCTCTGGGCTCGGTTTCTAATTTGACTTCATTTTTTGGTGTTTTTCATAAGCTTCTCCATGGGCCATATTAAAGACATGGCCATGTAGAACTGATCTGAAATACACTCATTTCATCCAATGCCAGCCAACACGTTGCTAAGTGAGCTGAAAAGACACCACATCAGTATAAGAGATGTAGGCAGACATATTTAGAGCACATTTCAGTGGCCTGTTACCTGATTAATACAAATGTCCCCTCCACAACTTCTAATTACCTTCAAGCTGCTACAGCCAAAAAAAGTTCCTGAGTGTATTAAGTCTGGTTCTCAGCTGACAAATGCATTGTCTGTCACAGGTCCTGGACTCAAAACTGTCCCCTTTTGGTCGGCTCTGATGAAATGGACTTTGAGAACACAGGCTCACTTCTACTCAATGATGAGAAATGAGAGTGGGACTTTGGTGGAGGTTAGACAACCACATCACAGATATGGATGAGACTTACTAAAGTCAAAGCAATAATTATTATATTTGAGGGGGAAAATTCTAAATCTTATAGAAGACAGCAAAGACTCTCAGTTGGTGCACTCCAGTTACTCACAGAATTAATGAGACGATCAGTTTCTCTGGGATTCATTTTTTTGTACAGCCAGTTCCGAACAGGATCAAGTCTGTAAATAAATGAACATTCCCTATTAGCAGACTCCATTTTCCTTAAAATGATACCCCCTTGTTAAATTAATTCATATTAAGACATAACAAGGCAGAGTTTGAAATTGTTGATAATTCTGCTTTAAAATGAGGCAAGAAGAAATCTTTCACAAAAGTACATGACTTTATCTCATAAAAAAAACTGAAACTGATGCTTCCCATAAGTATTCACATTTTATACAAATTTTGTTGACCTCTTTGTTGTTTAGTCAACATAAAATTTTCAAATACAGTTTCTTTCACAGATCATCTCCCCACTTCTACTTAACTCATCATCTTATGAAAAAGAGTTAAACAGATCTTAGTGAATAATTAAAAGAAGTTCGTAAAATGACTCTGAGGTTCCATCTTACAACCATCAGATGGACAAAGATGACAAAAAATGAAAATGGTAAATAATGAGGTGCTATTGGAGGAAAGGTACAATACTGCACTGTTGGTGGAACTATGAATTGGCTCAACTACTCTGGAAAAAAATTTGGAACTATTCTCCACTCCCCCCTGCCGTTAGTAAAATATGCATGCCCTTTTATGCACATATGACCTGAGAGTTCAAAGACAGAAAGAAATGACTCACATATACAATATTAATAGTAGCCACAAAGAACTAGAAACTAAGTGGATTCTCAACAATTGAAGAATGGATGAGAAAATTATGGTAGATGAGTGTAATGGAATATTATTATACTGTAAGAAATAAATGAAAATGATAAGATTTAGAGAAACCCGAGATTTCTATAAAGAGATGGACAGGTAGTACAGAATGAGACACGGCCAATGTGTCACTTTGTTTTGCTCAACCACATTAATTACAAAGGAAGGCTTTTATTTGGGGATCGAGGACCTGGGAGGTGGGAGGAGGGAGTGTTGGTGGTTTGTGACAGTAATATGAAAAAGGGAACAGAAATAAAAGTGAATGAAACATTCAAAAACCACAAAAGGGAGGAGAATGGAGTTCAGAAGGGTACAAAGAAAAGCAGGGCAGCTTTGTTACTCTCATCAAATTTGATACACACTTAAAAACAGTAATTGAAGTTCACTCTCAAATACAATCTTTTTCCCTTTGAATATTAAAACATTCATGTCTGTCAAAATTTGTCAAGCTCATAATAAAAAATAAAAATTTTAATTTAAAAAAGGGGAAGTTAGGATGTTAAAACAATTTGTCTGATTCTGCCTTACACATAGGGAAACACCCATTCCCCAAAAGTAAATGGTCACAGGAAGAAGAGAGAAAGAGGAATTGGTGATTCCTTGCTGAGAGGAATCAAGGCTACACAGGTCTACCTGATAACCACAGCAGAGAGATCTGATGTCATCCCAAGCCATACATCTAAGGCCTAACAGAGAATCTCCCAAGACTTGTCAACACTGACAAGCCAAAGCTACTACCTACTTCTGTTGATTTGCTTTATGTTCCTTCCTTGGTTCTGTTTGAGAGTCAAATCATTAGAGAACCACATGATTAAAAGGCCATCATTTCCACTAAGAAATGATGGAAGAGGGAGCGTTTATACTATTACCTACTCATAATGCCAAATTATTGTTCAAAGAGAAGATTATTCCCACAAGAGGTAAGGTCATAGGGTCAAGGACTCAGAATGGCAGGGACCTTCAAGGCCATCTAGGCCAATCCTCCCATTCTCACGTGAAGAAAATGAAGTCTAGGGATGTTAAGTGATTGGTCAAAAGTCATGCGGCTATTAGGCCCTCAGATGCCAACTCCAGTACTCTCCCTATCACATGACACTGCCTTATACTTGCAGTGAACTTTCTCTTGGTCAGTTGTCACTTTAAAAAGCATCATACACACTAAAGGTTATAATGGGTAAGACAGCTAACCTTCCCTGATGTATATCCATTTAAAGACAGATTGGAAAAGCAAACTTTATCTTGAAGGGAAGAATATAATGCTAGGATTTTTATTATAATTTTTTTCTGGATTTCTCCTTTGACTCTTTTACATACTCTCTTGGGTCATACTTAATTGTATACATACCAAATTCAGTACAAAAAATATGAACTTAGTAATAATAATATTGCATCTTACTATACGTGATCTTATGACCACAAAGCAATTTACATATATCAAAACAAAACATACACATTAGGATATGATTTTTGCATTACAAAAATACCTACAACTTTTTAAAATAACAAATCCCAAGCATGTTTGATATATAAGAATGTAATTTGCCAAAAAGTTTCCAGAAGCTCTATCTATTGTGTAGAGTGGAGCTACACCCAGATTCCTTTTTTGGTTACTTCCTCTTCAGCTTTTCCCATTGTCTCCTATTGCCCCATGAAATTATTTAAAGAGTATTATCCTTCTACATTATGTAGAACAGGAATTATAATGTGTTCTTCTTTAGGACATTCCTAGACTATTTGACATTCCAATGGATTGAAAGGCTTCAGCGCACCTGAGAGTCACTAGATTTCTGTTACACCAAATCTCTTCTCCTGTTCTGACAAGAAAAGGTCAATACCAACCTTGTGAGACAAAAATTCTATTTGGAATTTAGGCAAAATAAGCTTCTTTTCAACTTGGGAGAAATAGCACTTATTAAAATTCTAAGCAAAATGTCTCAAGTTTTGAAATAGCCCTCTTTCTCTTTCTCTCTTCTTCCCTTCTCATTTTTTCTCAAGACCATTCCCCTTATTCTCACCCCTTCTCAAGAGCTTGTTGATCCCTCCCAGAAGCCCAACCCACCTTAACACAAAGTCAAAATCCCTACCCACAAAGTACTAGACAGTAGACTTCCTATCCTAACACTAACTAGGAAAGAGCCAAGAAGAACGTACTGAGATATGGAAGGTCCGGTCTCTTTTCCCATCCTACCCAGCTGTGGAATGGTGGCAGCAAGGAAGATGTGGGTGGGGAAGCTTAGCACCAGAGAAGAAAGACGAAGTGTTTAGGTTTTTTTTTGTTTTTTTTCAAGCCTGGGAGCCACCTCCTAAAATTCCCAGAGATCACTATAGCTCTGTACAAATTATAATGCCTTCTGTTAGGAAATAATGGGTTGAGTTTGGGGTATCCAGGTTTTTGTGGTTGGAGGCTTGGGGCTTTTTTGGGGTGGGGGTGGGGAATACTTTGAGGGGAAGGTGTCATATGGTAAAACAGAAGGGTTATAAAGGAGTGAAAATAAGCCTTTATAAATATACAAAATATCCCATGACCCACTTTCTCCAATTCTCTGCTTTGTCCCACACCCAACAATTTCTACTTACTTCACAAAGAAATTTCCTACGGACGAGGAAATGAGGATTGCTATATAAATAAGGAATGCAATGTAGATAGCTGTATGAAGAAAAAGAAGAATACCATCACAAATAATGTCAACATTATGAGGAGTGACATCATTGTAACCCATAAAATTAATTTACAAGAGGCATAAAGCACTGCTGGAAAAACTGCGATATAAAATATTACTGAGGGAAGAATTCCACATTTCTTTGCTAAATTTCCTACAAGGAATGGAGAAAAACAAAGGGCAATAATGGGGTGAAATCTACTTATTAATGCCTCATAGCTCCACAGTTTACTCACTTGAAAATGCAGCTAAACTAAAAATATGCTTGAATGACAAATTCTACCTCCAGAATTGTCAGAGAATGAAAGATTCTGGGAGGTCTCTAACCTAATCCAAAAGCAAGGTAAAGTTTATCTTTGGTCCAATGCTCCTACTTCTAAATTTCTATTCTTGACTTTTTGGTCTATTCATGTCTAAGCATAGTAATTAATGCTATTCCACTCATTTTTCACTAAAAATCTGATATAACCAAAAAACCTTAGTAACAACAATAGCTAACATTCGCGGAGTGCTTTAAGATTTTCAAAGCACTTTACCTGCATCATCTTCTCTGATGATCACAACAACCCTGGCATAAGAGATATTATCATCTCCAGTTTGAGAATGAGGGAACTGAAGCTCAGAGATATTAAGTCATTTGCCCAGGGTAACAGAACTAATAAATATTTGAAGGAAGAGTCAATCCCAGGCTTTACTTGCTCCAAGTTCGATACATTATCCACCATGTTATGTTGTCTCTAATTCTCTGAGATGAGCTCTGGGTTTTAAATTACCCAAAAAGTATTGTATATTACTATTCTTCCCAAGCAGCACCCCAAAATGGAGAAGATTTTCAGGCTAAGTTAAATAATCAACAAATGGGTACATACGAAGGTTGCTGTTGACTGGATTTTCATTGACGACCATATCACAGGACATCTGGTTGATACCACCATAGTGAGGTTTTACCCAGAGAGAATAGTTTCCAAATTCTCCAAAAACATAATGTATCCTGCAAAGAATTGGGGAAAATAATGACAATTAAAAAAAAAGAAAGAAAGGTTAGAAACTGAGTTGGAATTTGACAAATACGTTCACTGCAGAGAGTATGACTGCTGGAGACCAAGAACAATATGGAGATGCGTTTGAAAGGGAAGGAAAAAGGTATGAGGAGAGTGAAGAGAAAATGTAGGTTTTTTTTTTTTAGATAGGTCAACATCAAAGGAGGTACAGACCGGCAAATCTCTTTCTTTTCCAAGGTATCATTTAGAAGCAGGGTGACAGGGTGCTGAGAGCTCACTGCAACAGCTGCAATGCTAGGGTGTCCAGGTTTTGGACTCACTGGAACGGACACCAGAAACTGATACAAGCACTATAAAAATAGAAGCACAAGAAGGAAGGGAGTTGGGGATTTTTAAAGTCTGCTGGCTTTTTAAAAATAAGTTTTTGTTGATGTCTTCTTACATCAGAGTTATCTCATGTATCCCTCCTTCTCCCCCACCCAGAGTAGTCACCCCATGTGGAAAAAAAAGTATTTTTTTAGAGAGGAAAAAAATCCAGCTCAACTGATCAATACACTGAAAAAGTCTGACAACATGTGAAATGTGTGTAACATCTACAGAGATCCCACCTCCACAAAGGGGTTGGATGCATCTTTAAAATTTTGCTGCATTCACTTTTAAATTTTGGCATGTCATTCTTTCAATTACATTGTTGTAATTAACGTGCATGTTGTTTTCTTGGTCCTGCTTACTCCGCATCAGTTCATAGAGACCTTTCTGTGCTTCTCTGTATTCATACCACATACCATTTCTTAGCACAGGAATACTCCATTACATTTATGTACCACAATTTGTTTAGTCATTCTCCAATTGATGGGCATCTACTTTGTTTTCAATTCTTAATTATCACAAAAGGTGCTACTATAAATATTTTGGAATGTATAGAAATTTTCTTCTTATTGATGGCTTCCCTGGGTATAAGCCCAGTAATAGAGTCTCTAAGTCAAAGGATATGGACATTTTATTCGCTTTATTTGCATAATTCCAAATCGCATTTCAAAATGTATTATTTCACAGATCCACCAACAATGTATTAGTGGTCTACCACAATCTCTCCAACATTGACTATTCCCAATTTTTGCCAATTTACAGGGTGTACAATGAAGCCTCGGGGGTTGTTTTGATTTGTATTTCCCTTACTATTACTTATTTGGAGTACTCATTCATGTGGTTTTGAATACTTTGCAATTTTTCTTCTGAGAAATGTTTCTTTATACCTTTTGATTACATATATGTGTGTGTAGATATATATTATATATATATGAGACTGTTAGTCTGTCTCTCTCTCATACACACGCTCTCACACACACTCTCACACACTCTCTCTCTCCCCACTCCTCTCTCAAAGGACTTTTAAGATCAAACTAAAAAAGACCCTGACTTGAATTTCATCCACCATGTCTTGTTTTCATTTAACTGTTTACAATGAAGAGAACAGTAACTGTTGAATTCTCTTAAACTACCCCCAGCCATACACAGTTACTTACACATTTTGAAATATAGTAGCATTTCAATTTCCATACGCACATTTTTTTACTTTAAAAAAAGGCAGTTGAGAATAAAAATACAGAAATAAGACCTTAATATAAAGTTACCAGAAGCAAATTATATGATTAGGAATTTGGATGAAACTCTTCCCAAAGAAGAGTAGGATGGACATTCTGAAGAGGAAGCCTGTTCCCTGCGGATACATAAAGGCTGTGAAATCAAAGATCAGCCAGTAAGGAAGAGGAGGAAGAGATAGTCAGTTATTGCTGAGAGGTGTTAAGGCAACTATTGGTTGACCTGAAAACCATAGTAGAAATCTGCTTTTGCTGTCTCCCCATGTCACACATCCAAGACATAATAAAGGATCACTCATCAAACGTGATAAGTGCTACCTACTTCTGGTGATTAACTTGGGCACAAATGATACTGCCAAGAGGAATCTGGACACATTACTAAAGATTATAAAACTCAGAGTGGAAAACTGAAGTCCTTAGGTGTTGTTTTCATCATTCCTACTCCCAAAGGTAAGGGCTTCAAGAAGAAGGTAGAATTGGGAAATGAACATACAGTTGGTTAAGAAGATGGGATTTAAGAACAGGATTTGAATTTCTTGATCATGGCTTAAAATATAAGAATGACAGTCTCCGGCCAGAGATGGAGTATACCCAACATGTGCTAGTAATAATCTATTTGCCTGAAGTTTTGCAAATTTAATGAAAAGGGCTTTAAAATTAAAAGGAAGAGAGAGATAAGGAGAATATTACCTATTCACTGACAGAGATTAGACAAACTATAGGAAAAAAACATACCAAGAGATATACTCAGAAATTCACTGAAGACAGAATCGAAGGGAAAAAAGAACAGTAATAAAGCCCACAGCCTCATATCTTTCTTTTTTACATACAGTACAGGTGATAAACAAGATAAACCAATGATTCTAATGCAAGGAAGAAAATTTAACTTAATAAGTAACACTGAGACTTGGTGGAATTAAATTCATGACTAAAATATGGCTCTAGGAAAGTGTACCCTATTCAAAATAAACAACAAAAAAAGTCAGGGAGGAGAGGGGAGTAGTGCAACACAGTATATTAGGAAGATCAGAGTCTTGAGAGGAAATCCAGAAACCTTCAAGAAGCAGGGGAGGGAGAACTGAGGCAAAGATCATCATTAAGTTAAACTGATACCATATTTATAGCTTAAGTGTATTATTGCCAGAGCAAGTAGGTGGTGCAGTAGATAGAGCAGCAGCAGGCCTGGAGATAGGAAGACCTAGGTTCAAATCCAGCCTCAGATACTTAGTAGCTATGTGCCTCTGGGAAAGTCGCTTAACCCTGTTTGCCTTAATTTCCTCATTTGCAAAATGGCAAAATTGGAAATGGCAGACCACTGCAGTATCTTTGCCAAGAAAACCCCAAATGGGGTCACGAAGAGTCAGACATGACTGAAAACAGTATTATCACCCACCTAGACATAATGAGGAAATGTAATACAGGTGACATTGTTGGAGAATGGAAGCTATTCCTTCTAATTAAAACCTTAGCTCTAGCTAGAATTTAGCATGCTGATCATGGCAGCATCATTGTTGTTATTGTGGCATGAAACTCACAAGACACATGATAGAACAGTGATGGTCTAGACTTCAATTATCTGCACATCGGCCGAACAAAAACAAAGTAGTTAATTTCTTTACTTGCCTTAGGGATAATGTTATCTTTCAAAAGGAAAGGGAACAAAAAAGAAAAGGGGGAAATTCTATTCTGGATCTGATTCTTGTCAACAAGAACTGGTTGCTGGGCGATGAGAAGCTTGGGAGGAAGTCCCATTTTAGCTTAAATTCTGTGACAGAGAAGGAAGAGAAAGTGAGAAGACCCTAGATCTTGGGGTAGTAGATTTCATAGGGTGTAGGAAAAAAGAACAGGTGGGATTCCATAGTCTAAAACTTTATAGGGAAGAAGCAAGCCCAGGAGAGGCAAAGTTCTCAAAAATAAAATTTTGAAGACACAAAAGAAAAACAATTGAAATGAAAATATGGGGGTTTTCTGAAGAGACCAATGGGTTACACAAAGCAATTCCCGAACCAATCTATGGCGAGAAGCAGAGTAGCAGAGTCCAGATAGCAAGCTAGCTGACCTAGGAGTCAGAAAGACCTGGGTTTAAGTTCTGCCATTCACCATAATGACTGTGTGACCCTGGACAAGTTGCCACCTCTCACCACCCCCAAGGAATTCTCTAGGACTGTAAATTGCAGACAGTTGCCCAACTGCCATGGTAGAGGGCGTTGCCTCACTGGCATTCCTTACACCTATGAAATCACATAGGCCAAATGAGGCCAAATACCCTCCCACTGCTCTACCTCTCACCCACCTCCCAAAAAGAAAAAAAGACATGCACAGAAGACTAGAAGCGAAGGTCAGTAACAGAGAGGGAATGCCATGTGGGATGGTCCCAAAAGAAGTGTCAAAAATACTAAAAATAAGAATGAGCTAAGGATGTTGTAGAAGGGTCAGGAAAATAGAATAATAACAGGTGTGTGGCGGTGGGGAGTGTTTTTGTTGTTATTTTAGCTACGCTGGGGAAAAGAGAAGAGTCAAAAGGGGCAAGATCACTACTTGGGGATGGACACTAATAACTTATGACAGAGAAAACACAGAGCTGCTCCATTCCTACTTTCCTTCTTTTGACAAAGAGAATGACCTTTAGACTAGAAAGAACTGTACAAAAAAAAAGTTAGTAGGGAATTAATGCCTGAGATTAGTAAGGAAGCAGTAAAAAAAAATCTTGCTGCCCTTGAAAAAAGTTCAGGTCGAATAACTGGCCTAGAGAAACTAATTCCTAGAAATAGAAAGAGCTGGCAGATGCGACTGCTGAGCCATCATCAGTGATCTCTGAAATTCTAGGAAAAACTTGTGAAGTATTGCAAGACTGGAGAAGGGCAAATATAACAAAGATTAAAGGATGGATTCTACACTGTAGCCAGTGAGCTTGACTTCTGATTCCCAAACACTTCTAGAGTACATCATCAAAGGCATAACTAGTGAATACTAGAAAAGGAAGCAGTGACAATCATTAAGAAAGCCAGCATGACTTCACAAGAGCAGGTCCAGTCGTGCCAGATTAACCTTATTTCCTTTCTTGACAAGGTCTCTAGACTGATAATGAAGAGGAATGCTAATTTATCTACAATCTAGCAAAACATTTAATAAAGTATCTCATAAAATCCTTGTGGAAAAGATAGATATGGACTACAGAACAATCTAATTAGGAAGATTTAGAAGTGGCTGAATGGCCATAGGCAAAGAATGGTCATTAATTAAGGTTTCAATGTCAACTTGGAAGGAGGTTTCCTAGAGAGCTATGCTTGGCCTTGTGTTGTTAAATATTATAATCACTGACTTGTATATAGCAATCTATCAATCAACCAACAAACATTTATTAAGTGCCAGGAGCTGAGGGTACAAAAAACAAAAATGGAATAATTCCTGTTCTCAAGTTTATATGCAGCTTAAATATATAAGTATATACAAAATATTTACAAAATACACATGTACACACATAAAGACGTACTTATTAACTAATCAATTGAATATTTATTAAGAATCAGCTATGTTCCAGGCACCAAGCTACACCTTAAGGATACAAGTACAAGGAATTAAACAATCTCTATTCACAGGAAGCTTACATTCTAATGAAGGAAGAAATTAGTACATGGAAAAATCTACGTTGCACATATAAATAGATATAAATTAGTTAAATATAAGGTAGTTTGGGAGGAAGGGCACTAGCATTTGAGGAGATAAGAAAAGGTTTCCTGAAGATGATGAGACATGAAGCTGTATAAGGAGGAAGTTCATTCCCATACATGGAGGACACTCGGTTCCCCATGCAAAGGCATGGAGTTTAAGGATGGAGTGCTGTGTGTGAGGAACAGAGAAGGGGCCAGTCAGCTATTAGAGGTAAATAGCATATCTCATCATTAGTCCTTTAGAATTATGGTGGGTTATTGTGTTAATCAATCTTTTGCTTAGTTACTCTGATTAACACAATGACCACAATTCCAAAGGATTCATAATGTTAAATACTATCCACCTCTAGATAAAGAGCTGATGGTCTCAGAGAGAAGAATAATTTTTTTCCTTTATTTTTCTTGCTTTTTCTGTTTGTCTGTTTCAGAACATGGCTGATGTGGAAATGTTTTGTATGACCATATATAAGATGGGTACTGTATTTTTTACCTTCTAAAGGTGCAGGGGAGGAAGGGAGGGAATTTGGGACTAAAAATAAAACTTGAAAAAAAATTGCTGTCTTTCAAAATTCTATTTGCAAAACTGTTGTTACTGTATAAACTGTTGTCTTATTTCTATTCACTTTACATCAGTTCGTACAAGTCTTCCCAGGCTTTTCTGTAATCTTCCTCTTCAACATTTTTTATAAAACAATAGCATTACATCACATTCTTATATCATAACTTGTTCAACTATTCCCAATTTATGGGCACCTCCTCCATTTCTAATTCTTTGACACAAAAAGGCCTGCCATAAATATTTTTGTACATGTGGCCCTTTAATCTTACTTTGATCTCTTTAGGGGTACAGACTTAGTAGTGGTATGCTGGATCAGAGGGTATACACTAATAACTTTTTAGCCATGGTTCCAAATTATTTTCCAAAAAGCTGGCTGGAGCAGCTAGTGGCTCTACCTACAGTGCATTAATATACCTTATTTTCTCAGAGCCCCTTGAGCATTTGTCATTTTTCCATTTTGTCAATTTTGCAATCTGATGAGTATGAGGTAGAACCTCAGAGTCATTTTAATTTGCATTTCTCTGATTATTTGTGATTCAGAGGATTTTTTCATATGGCTATTGATGGCTTAGATTTCTTCCTCTGAAAATGTATCTATTCATATCCTTTGACAATTTATCCATCAGGGAATAGCTCTTATTCTTATAAATAAGTCAGTTCACTCTATACCTTAGAAATGAGACCTTATCACAGAAACTTGCTACAAAGATTTTTTCCCAATTTCCTGCTTCTCTTCTAATTTTTAGTTGCATAAGTTTTATTTATTCAAAAACCTTTTAAATTTTATATAATCAAAACTGTTTTACCTCCTGTGAACCTCACTGTCTCTTGGTTGGTCATAACTTTCTTCCATTAGCCATAAATCTGACAGGTAATTCCCAAGTCCTTCTAATTTCCTTATAACATTAACCTTTAGGTCTAAATCATGTACCCTTTTGGAGCTTATCTTGGTATAGAGTATAAGATGTTGGTCTATACCTAGTTTCCACCAGACAACTTTCCAGTTTTCCAAATAGTAAGTTTTTTCCCAATAGTTAGGTTCTTCGGGTTTATCGAAAACAAAGCTCCTGTGCTCCTTTGTTCCTATATACTGTGTACTTAATCTGTTCCACTGATCAGCTTCTCTATTTCTAACCCATTCCCAAACTGTTTTGCTAATTACAGCTTTGTAGTATAGTTTGCAATGTGATATAGCTAGGCACCCTCCCTTCTAACTACAAGGCAACACTGAACGCAAGCCTTCCTAACCTCAAAATCTTTCTACTGTACCCTGGTGCCTTTCTTTTTGAAAAACTAGAAAAAGAGTTATATGGGTATAAGAGGTATTAGGAATTAGAATGCATCTGCCTAAAATAAAATATAAATTAAGAACATGCTTACTTGATAACAATGGTCGGAAAGCCAGTAGATATTCAAATCTCCATGGAGAAATTCATTGTGGATAATTAATAATGCCTGGTCCATCTTCAACTCTGGGAGCTTTCTTTTGTTGGTATCTGGTAGAAATCAAGATGGAAAAGGAAAGAAAACAGTGCAAATTAGAGCTATTCTTCTATAAAAGGTACACAAATTAGAACATAGGCTCCAAACTAGTGGTTTTCAAAATTCATTCTGAGACTCTCCCTCCCTCACCACAGGCTTTTAGATCTCCTGTCACATTTCTACTTCAATTTAATTTTTATTACGTCCCTACTATAAATTAAGCACTGTCCTAATAGACCTATGTACCATGAATAAAAAAAAAAAGAAATCGTTCCTGTCTTCAAGGAGCTTATATTCTAGTGGCAGGGTACAATATACATATATAATTAAGCATAATGTACAGAAAGATAAAGAGTGTAGATTAATGGGGGAGATGGAGGGGAGTATCAAGGAAGGTTTCATGACCCAAGCTGCGCCATGAAGAAAGACAGGGTATTCTGAGAGGCTGAGATGAGGGCATGGAAGAAGATGTATGTGAAAATCGGCAGGTGGAAGATGGTATGTCGAGGGCCACTGACAGATTGTAGTACAACATGCTGGAATGAAACTGAGTAATATATAACATAATCCTGGAAAGGAAGGTTGAGATCAGATTCATAATGAGCAAGTGGTTAATTGTGGGAATTGAGTGAACCACACTGGCTCCATCTTGTGACTCAATTCTGGAGCTAGCTCAGTTCACTCTCTATTTAATTATGGGTCTAGTGCAAGGGTGGGGAACCTTCAGCCTCGAGGCCACGTGTGGCTCTCTAGGTCCTCAAGTGCAGCCCTTTGATTGACTCCAAACTTCACAGAACAAATCCCCTTAATAGAAGGATTTATTCTGTAAAACTTGGACTCAGTCAAAAGGCCACACTCAAGGACCTAGATGTGGCCTCAAGGTTGCAGGTACCCTACGCCTGGTCTATTCCAAATTCTGTCTTGTTAGAAAAGTTTATTCAATTATAGGAATTGGGAGAAAACCTTATTACATTGTTTGAACCTATCCCTGTGTGGCTGGGAAGCCAGACCACCTCTACAGGTTACTTATAGACCCTTAACTAAGGACCCTAGGTTACACTGGCCAGAAACCAAATCAGATCCAAAGATTGATGCGAGGCGTTTTCTCACAATTGCACATCTCAAGCAATCCAAATGTCTTCTCTGAAAACTGGCCCCACACTGATCAGTCAGGTATTGTTTCCATGTTCCTTTGATTGTTCACAGACACTTGGGGGGAGTGGGACACCTCCTTTTCTAAACTCACAGAAGTTACACCTGTTCACTCTTCCCCTCCCAACCTGGAAAGTTTCTAACCTTTTCTCCAATTAGAAATCGGATTACCTAATGTACTGTTTCCTTTAATTAATTGGCCTTATTTGATTAATTATTTTTAATTAATCTATCTCCCTCTATATTAAGGGTCCAGGCCTACGGTGAAGAGGCTGCTCCAATTTGTTAGGCAATCGGCATGCAGTGCTTGATAAATCAATATGGAAGATCAAACCTTTGCTTCTTCAGTTATTTCATCCTTCGCCCATCACAGTAATGAGCCTTAAATGACAGGCAGATGAGTTTTCTGGTTTGT
Organism: Phalanger gymnotis; assembly: GCA_028646595.1. Classification (NCBI taxonomy): domain Eukaryota; kingdom Metazoa; phylum Chordata; class Mammalia; order Diprotodontia; family Phalangeridae; genus Phalanger; species Phalanger gymnotis. The sequence continues at coordinate 241,726,219 of CM053625.1, forward strand.
TTGTTTTAAATCCTAAAAGCAACAGAGATCCACTAAAGATCTGTGAGTAGGGGAGTGACATGGTCAGACCTATGCCTTATGAAGATTATTTTGACAGATAGGTGGAGGTTAGATTGGAGAGAGTAAGGGATTGCATTCAGAGAAATTAACTGGAAGTTAATAGTCCAGGCAAGAGGTGACACAGGCTCAGACTACAGTCAGGCTTGGAGAGGAGGTGAATGTGAGAGATGTCAAGGATGTAGATCAATGAGATTTAGCAACTGATTAAATATGGGTGGTAAGAGAGAAGGGAGGACCAAGGGAGACTGAGGTTGTGAACCTGTGTGACTGGGAGGATGTAGCCATGTTCAACAGAAATTGTAAAGGTTAGAGGAGAAACAGCAATTTGGAGGGGAAGATGATGATGCATTTGAGTTTCCAATGGACCATCAGGGTAAAGATGCATAACAAGAAGTTTACAATACAGTATTCTTGTAGGAGAGAGAGAGAGATTTGAGAGTCACCTGTAGAGAAGTGACAAATGATACATGGGAACGGATGAGATCAGGAAAGGAAAGAAAGATAAAGACCTGGAGCTGGGTGGTATGGGGGTCCGAAGAGGCTAAACTAAATACAAATGAGAGTGCAGGCGAGAAAAGGTTTCACTTGGACTAGGACAGCTCTAAATCACCTGGATTAGAGGAACATGGGAGGTATGCGCTAGTATCATTCCCATTTTACAGATGAGGAGATTGAGGCTGAGAGCTGTTAAGTGACTCACCTAGAGTCACACAGCTAGGATCTAAGGGCAGAATTTGACCACAAGTCTGCCTGATTCCAGGTCTAACACCCTCTTCACAGAGCAATTTTCAAGTTCTAGAGGGAGAGATTCCCTACCCTGCCTTCACATGCCAGTGACTTACTGCTGCTATCAGCAAACCAGCCTTCTCATTTTACATAAGGAGAAACAGAGGTTCAAAGAAGTGAGTTATTGGAGTCACATACTTGTAGTCAACAGCAGAATGAAGATTCAAACCCCAGTTTCTCTAGGTAGGGGCCTGTTCTGTACGCAAACAACTTTCTTTTGGTAAACTCAGCATAAAGGCCAAGTACAGTAGAGCTAATGAGTCCAAAGAAAGTGGCTCATCTAACGTTCAAATCAATAATTTTATAAGAGGGATGATAATGGTAAGAGCTTAAATTTTGTAGCACTTTATAGCAAGACATTCTTATACTTATTTCTTATAACAACCCTATGAGGAAAAGAGTCAGGAAGGGGAACTGAGGCAATGAAAAGTTAAAGGAATTTGTTAAAAGTCACATAGCTAAGAAAGTGAAAAATAGGGGACTCGAACCCAGCTCCTTTGCCCCCAAGTCCAGCGCTTGTTTCAAGACACAACAAAGTCCCATCTTACATCTATTCCATTAGCAAAGATGTTTTGACTATCATGTAAATAGTGTTTTACATGACTGCACACATGTACCCTATATCAAACTGCTTACCTTCTCAGGGAGGGGGAGGGAAGGAGGGAGAGAATTTGGAACTCAAAATTTTAAAAAAACAATGTCAAAATTGTTCTTATATGTAATTGGGGGAAAATAATAAAATATTATTTTTTAAAAATATTATGTTAAACATATTGCTTCCAGGACACAAAAAATACCAAATCTATCCAAGAGAAATAAAAATCTATTCAATCACAGTTTTGAGGGTAAAAATCTTCAAGAGAAGACTCCAAGGACTCCTTCAGTTATTAAAAACTGCCATCAGGAAATGCCTCTTTGTATCTCTCCTAAATCCCAGATTCTGTAGCTTAAGTTCATTTCCTCTTAGGTCTTTGGTACAGACTGAGAACAGAGGCCGCTGGCTACGTTTTTCTCTAACTGAATCAATTCCTTTCACATTTAGTCACCAACCTCATTTCTGTCTTCCTTTCTGTGACACTTCTGTGGAAATCTTCTCCAACTTCTCCTTTAGTGAATAATAACAGCTACCATTTAACTGACTTTTGCAAACTGCTTTACCAGTCTTATCCTCACAACAGCTACCCTGGGAAGCAAGAGCTATTATATACAGCCATTTTACAGATGAGGAAACTGAGGAAGAGGTTAAGTGATTTGCCCAAGGTCACACAGGCAGTAAGTATCTAAGGCTGGATTTTATCTCAGGTCTTCCTGAATCCGGTCCAGCGCTCTATCCACTTTGCCACCTAGTTGTATCAGTTACAGAGCAGGAGGAGAGGATGTCCCAAGCAGGGTCTGCCTAGGGCATAGTATAACGGGAGAACCACCTTCCTCATTCTGGAGGCCATGCAGATACTTCTTAATGAAGCTTAAGACCATTATTATCTTTTTGGCTACCATGGCCAGCTACTTAAACTAAATTTGTAGTCCATTAATGTCCTTTTACATTTCCATATAAACTGCCATATGGCCACAAACTCCATTGTCTTATATTTGCTACTTTGATTTTTTTGGAACCCAAAGCTAAAGCTTTATCTTTTATCTTTTCCTCTATTAAATATTATCTTATTAGATTCAGCCTATCATTCAAACCCATGAAAATCTTTTTGAGTCTTGACTCTGTGGTCCAGTGCATTAGACATTCTCTCAGCTCTGTGTCATCTGCAAATCTGGTAAGGATGCCTTCTATGCCTTCAGCCAGGTGACTGATAAAAATGGGAAGTAGGAGCCAAAGACAGATTTTTGGGCACTCCACCAGAGGCCTTCCCACAACTTGGCATAATCAATCCATTAACAACTACTCTGAAGGTCTAGTCATTTAACCAATTCTAAATGTACTGAATTGTAAGTTCTCACTATTTTTTGGTTTACATTTCTTTATCTCACCCACGAGGATAGCACAGGAGATTTCTGTCAAGTGCTCTGCTGAAATCCAGTTAGGCCAATCTCCCAGTTACTCCATCACTAAAGGAAATGAGCTTAGTCTAATATGTCTTGGTCTTGATGAAGCCATGTTGGCTCTTGGTGATCACCCATTTCCTTTCCAAAATGTTCAAATCTAGCCATTTAGTAATACGCTCTGGGAAACAGTTTAGCTCTTCATTCATACTTGCTTTGCTGAAAGCTAAGTCCTCAGTTAAAGACAAGGGTTTAGCACATTCTAGAGTAGAGCTAAGCAAAATCTGAGCTAAATTGGTGATTCTATGAATTACCAAGGCTTTCCTCATCTCACAATTCTAAGATTCTGCCATGCCTCAAGTATTTTCTCTTGGTATGAATTTACTTGGGCTAGGTTTTGTTTTCCCCTGTTATACAATGAGACACAGGGAGGATGATAAAAAAAAAAAGTTAAATAATATGATGACTAGTGTTTAAGTGGGCCAATAGTGATAGAAAGGCAGCAAGACATAAAGGAAAGCCCTTTGAGTCAGGAGACCTGGGTTCATTTCCTGTTTTTGATACTTATTAAATTGGGGCAGCTAGGTGGCCCAGTGAGTAGAGCACTGGCCCTGGAGTCAGGAGGACCTGAGTTTAAATCCAGACTCGGACATGTCACTTAACCTCAATTGCCCTGCCTTCTCCCCTCAAAAAAAAAAAACATAAAAAAAGAGAAATAACACATTATGAGCTCTGACTGATTTTCACTCACTGATTCATTCATCCCTTCCTGCCTTTAGGTCGCTTCTCTTCACAACAGGAGCATATAATATACTATCAATTATATAAATTGTGTCTTATCCAGGCCCCACCTAACCAGTGAGTTACTTCCCCATTCATCAGTGCCTGCACTGAGGGGTGGGCAGGTAAAGATCTTAACAGTATATCCTTTTTTTCCTGCCTAGTGCCAATGACTTCCCCCATTCAAATAAAATTATAAAATGATGATAAATAAAGGTGATAAAGAAATAAAAAATAAGTCTTGAACGGTCTTTGCCAGTATCCAGAATTGACGAATTATACTGGAAGACCATAAGTGAGCCCCAATGGAACTACTGATACCAAGTGATCCCTCTGGGCCTCACAATTCATTCACGCAATTCAAATCAATTCAACAAACAATTATTAAGCATCTATTTTGTACAAGATAAGAGGTAGCACGGTTTAGTAGACAGAAGCATGCCCAGAAAACAGAAAGATGTGGATTGCAAACCTCTTGCCCATCAAGAACAAGTCACTTAAAGGTAAGGGTCAGGGTTAGGGTTAGGGTTGGGTTACCCTTTCTAGTACGGAACTACTTATGTATGTTTTATCTTCCTCATTCTCCAGGGCTTAGCACAGTACTCAGAATCTAGTGAGTACTTAATAAATAACTGCTGATTGATTGGGTTAGGACATCAAAGATCCAAATGTTGTCTGACTAATTGGATGGGTCTTCTAAGCAACGAATTAAAAGCCATGTGTAAGTACTTTGGAGAAAATGATAAAAGTTTATGCCAAATGACTTCATATACATAAGAAGTCATACAGCTTGCTTCTCAAGCGGTGGGGGGGGGGGAGGCCAGAGGGAAAGAATTTGAGACTCAAAATTTTTTAAAATGAATGTTAAAAAAAATTTAATGTAATTGGGAAATATTTAACAAGCATTTTTAAAGGTTATGCAAAAAAAAGGAGCTATTATTGGCAGAGTTTTTGACAAATTTTAATGAGTGTCCCATGGGTAGGGAACTATAGTCTGGGGTGGCTATGGCGCAGGAGCCATGAAATGTGACTTTTGTTGTCTTACATTTCAAGATAAGAAGGACTTGGGTGGCTCTCCACCACCATTTGATATTGTCAATGAGCATTCATATGGAATTCTGGGATTGAATGAATACCACACAGAATGCAAAGTCACCTCCAACAGTACTTAGCTACTCTTCACAATAATGAAAGGCAATGTGGACAAGCTGGGTTTAAATTCCATCTCTCACATATATTGGCTGTGTGAACCTCAGCGAGTCACTTAAATGTTCCCTGCTCTTACCATTATTTTTATTTATTGTATTATTTATTAATTTAATTAACAGTATTAATTAAGTTGAAGAGAGGGTGCCAACCTGCCTCGGTGGAAGGCGTTTCTTCACCCAGGGGTTGCCTTTATATACCATTGAGATTCCTATTCCCCACCATACTGGGTAAAACCAAAGCCCTGGAGGCAGTATAGGGGATAGAGAACTGAGCCTGGAATCAGGAAGACCTGAATTCAAATCCAGCCCCAGACTCTTACTAGCTGTGTGGGCCTAAGTAAAGCCCTTAACCACTGTTTGCCTCAGTTTCCCCATCTGTAAAATGGGGGGTGATGACGATAATAATAGAACCTACATCACAAGGTTGCTGTGAGGACCAAATGGGATAGTAATTGTATAGTGTTTTGGCACAGCTCCTGGCACTATATGTTAGCTATTACTACTAGCTGTGTGATCTGGGCAAGTCACTTAACCTGTTTGCCTCGGTTTCTTTAACTGTAAAATGTGGATAATAATTGCAATTACTTGCCAGGGTTGTTGTGAGGATCAAATGAGATGCTAATTGTAAGATTACTAATTGCAAATTTTAAGTGTGAAGTGGTGAGCATGATATATATAAATGCTAGCTACGACAACGCCGATGATGATGGAACTCCTATTGGGTACCAGAAACCCAGGATGTTGGTGATCTCCCCTCCCCCCATTCACCCATTTAACTTCATCTCTTCTAAAATACAGGATTCAAGAAGCAAGTGACCCCAAATTCTTCTTCCAAGAATCTATATGATCATCATCATGCACCATCTGCAACACCCAGAAATTCTGCCGCTTTTTTCAGCTCTGGGGTATCTGACTCTTAAAGCTTCTCATCTCTCAGCTCCTTTCTACTGCGTCACCATCACTCCATCTTGATGGTGGGCGGATGTACAAGGTGGACGAGGAACAACAGATTTCTCATGGGGGCAGACAGGATGCCTGGAGGAGGACTTAATGTTCCCTTCTAATTCCTCCCAACATTAAGGCAATTATGTATAACACCTGGATAGTTCCAATTCTGCCTCTTAAGATACAAGGTTATGTGCCAGGCACTTATCCTTTTCAGTCTCTGTGGATAAATCGCACCTATTTTACATACAAAATTTTAATTTGTCAATCAAAAGCCATAATAAAGGCAATACAAATGCTGGCTAGTATTATTATCAATTATTCAACAATAAACAACCCTGAAGAGGAGGAGGTGGAGGGGGAGAGGGATGGGGAGAGAATCTACAACAGCTTACTGGTATTCTTATCTGGTAAATTGCACTCCTTTTTTTACATCCACAAAGCATACAAAGACAAGCATACAGCCAACATGGGAAGGAGAGAGAGAGAAAAGCAGGGATTTTTTTTTTCTTTAATCTAGTATAGAAGATTTTTTTGTTTGGAGGTGGGGTTTGTGGCGGGGGTTTGTTCTTTGCTTTTTGGGGGAGAGGTGATGTTCCATCATCTAACAGGATTTCAAACGTGTTGATGCTTTTTTTTTCTCCAGGGAAAGAGGGAGATTCAGTACCCGATTTTTCACCAAGGCTTAAAAGGGGGGATAATTGAGAACAAGAGGAGAGTGGGGTGGGATGGGGTTGAGAACAAAGAGCAAAATCGAAACGCCTTAAGAGAACTGGGGTTGGGGAGGGAGTCAGGAAGTCCAGCCTCGGGAAGAAGAAAGCCAGGAAAGGGGGAGAAACACCCATCGAGGAACAAGAGAAAGGAGAAAGAGGAAGGGGAAAGAGAGAGGGAAGGAAGAAAGGGGGGAATGCGCGCGTGTGCATGCGTGTTGTCCGTGTGTCTGAACGTTCTGTGTCAGTTGTATGTCCACGAAGGTGCGCAGGCAGCCAGTGTATGACTGCAGATGCGTGTCTGGGGCGGGAGGCGGTGCATGTCTGCTGTGTCTGAATGCTGTGCGCACACGCTCGTGGATGGCGTGCGACTTCAGGTGTATGTGTGTATGTCTGTACGTATGCTGTGGCTAATAAGGGAGCATTCTGTAGGACTTCGCACGGATAACGGGCATCATACCGCTTGCCTTCTCAAGGGGCGGGGGAGGGGCTGGAGGGATGGAGACAATTCGGAACTCAAAATTTAAAAATGAATTTTTTAAAAAGCTGTCTCTATGGTGTGCGTCATCGAATGTCATGTGTGATAGGTGCGTTCTGGCGTTTGACTGCAGATGTCTACGCGGTGAGCATGTGTGTTGTTAGGGGGCACGGTGTGTGACGACAGTGAGCTGTGCATTCTGCGTGTCAGGGATTCATGCAGTCGTGTGACCGAAGATGTGTGTTGGGTACGTGTGGAGGGGGGGCGCTGGGTATGTTTTCCGCGTGAATGCTGTATATGAGCTGTGTACACACATGTATGTGTCTGGCGTGGGGCTGCAGATTGTGCTACCTAGGAGACATGGGGTATGTTGTGCGTGAATATTGCGTGTGAGCTGGGTGTGCACATGCATGTGTCTGGAGTGAGGCTGAAGATAAGAGCTCTGTCTGGGAGGCGTGGGGTATGTTGTGCGTGTACTGCGTGTGAGCTGTGTATGCACACGCATGTGTCTGGCATAGGGCTGAAGATGAGTGTTTTGTCTGGGAGCCGTGGGGCATGTTGTACGTGAATGTTGTGTGCGTGAATGCTGCGTATGAGCCGTGTGTGCACACGCGTGTGTCTGGCTGAGGCTGCGGGTGAGTGTGCTGCCCCGGAGCCGTGGACATGTCGCGCGTGGCCGTCGGCTCCGGGCTCGGGCGCCCGTGCAGTCTCCGGACCACGGATGCGCACACGCACGCCGGCCCGGGCCGCGCTGTTCGGGCGGTCACTCACCCCGGGGCTGCTGCTCCTGCAGCTGCTGCTGCCGCTCCTGCTCCTGCGTGTCGGGGCCCGGGAGCTCCCCGCGGGCCAGAAGCGCCGCGCTCAGCACCGAGGCGACCAGGAGCGCGACCGCCAGCGCCCTGCGCGCTCCCCATGGCCCACCGCCCATGTCGTCGTCCGCCGCCGCCGCTGCTGCCGCTGCCCGGGGCTCGCCACTCGCCGCCGCCGCCGCCCTGCCGCCTGCCCTGGCTCCGGCTCCGGCCTCAGCTCGTGCTCGCGGAGCCCTCTCGGCGAACGTCCGCTCGCCTCTGCAGCCGCCGCCGTCTCTGCCGCGGAGCCCGCCCCACTCGTCTCCCCCAGACCCAGCCGCCGCCGCCGTCTCCTCCCCCGCCTCCCTGCGCTGGGCTGCTGTCGTCGGAGCCGCCTCCGCCATGAGTCACCGGCCGCTGGGGAGCGGGAGGGCGGGGGCGGAGCGAGAGAGGGAGGGGGGCCGGGCAGTCTCCCAGCCCCCAAGGGCCAGCGAGCTAGCCAGCCGCAGGGGGGCGCTGCAGGGGAACGCGAGGGGGGGGGCCTACCCGCGGAGGGCTTACGGTCTAATGAAACACCTGTGCGTGTCGTGGAATATGGGCGTGTGTGTGTATAGAGAGACAGAGAAAGAGAGACAGAGAGAGACAGAGAGAGAGATGATGGAGATGGAAATGGTGCAGTGGAGTCAGGAAGACTCATTTTCCTAAGTTCACATTCGGCCTCAGACCCTCACTAGCTGCGACCCTGGGCGAGTCACCGAGCCTTGTTTGCCTCATCAATAAAATGAGCCGGAGGAGGAAATGGCAAACTGCGGTATCTCTGCCCACACAAAAGAGATCAGGAGGCAGAGCACCATTTAGAGCCACAGGGTCTGTACCTGGGCCAGGCTTCCCCTTACATCACAGGGCACAGCCATCTAGCTGTCACTTGCCAGGCTCCGATGAGGGGGAACCCCCCACTTTCCCTACTTCCGCTGTTCTTCCTTAGGAAGAGCCTGGAAGCCTTAGGAAGAGCCTTAGGAAGAGGAACAATCTTCCTCTCCTAGAACTTCCACTCTTTGTCCCGCGTTTGGCCCTCAGGTCCGAGCAGAGACTTACCCCGTCTTCCGAATGAGGGCCCTTCAGATAATGGCAGAGGCAGCCATGTCCTCTCCAGGCCTCGGATCTTCAGTCCTGGGGTAGATCTCAGATGGTGTCCAGTCCCTTCATCTTGCCGACGTCCTTCCTGAAATGTGTGATTCCCACCCTTGAACACAAAGCCCCGGGGAGGGTCTGACAATCGGTGCTGATAACTAAAATGTGCATAAGGCTTTTATCAACTCCGGTAGCAAATGAACAAAGAGTAACCACTGTTAAGTCCAGAAACACCAAAGAGCTCACGCAGGTTAAAAGCAAAAAAGCTTTCTTTATTTGATCAGGGCAGAGAAATTAGACGTGTCCTCTAGTTGGAGGCTCCAGGCATTGGGGCTAAACCTTGATTTATACATTTGTGGCTAGATAAAGAATCAACCAGTGTAGTGTAGCAACAGTGAGGCAAGGTTATCTAGTGACAGAAAGTCCATTCAGAGTGGGGCTTCACGTCTGGGCCTCTTGGTGCTTGCCGGAGCTCAGGGACCATGGTTCTGGGATTTAGGTGCAGCAAAGTTCATCCAGGGCACAAAGGATTGTTGTTATGTCAAGCACAGCTTCCTTGCTGGGCCTTAGCTCTGAAAAACAAACAGAGAAGTGGTCTTGGATCCTGACATTTTATAAATATTACCTCATGTATCCTCATTACAACCCTGGGAAGTAGGTGCTACTATTCGTCTCATTTTACAGATGAAAATTAGGCAAGCAGAGGTTGTGACTTACCCAGGATTATATAGTTTAAAAAAAAATCTGGGCATATTTGAACTCAGTGTCAGTCAATAAGTATTTATTAAGCACCTACTACATGTCAGGCACTATGCTAAATGCTGGAGATACAAAAAGGCAAAAGACAGTCCCTGCCCTCAAGAAGCTCAAAATTTAATGGAATATAAAATATGTTAAGGCACCTTGTGAAGCTTTGTGAACAAATATAGAAATGTAAGCTATTATATTTCTAAATGTGAGAAGCTAGGGACACGACAATGGCATAGTCCAGTCCTCAAGTAATTTTCTTTCTGGGAGGTAGGAGTGGAGGTTGTTGGTAAAAAACAGTTGTATGTATTTAGACAAATAGAATTTGTGAGACATTGTTCTGGGATATTTTGAGGAAGAAAGAAGACTTTTCAGTTGTGATCAGTGATCTTTTAGTTGCCAAATGTAATGACCTTTTCTCTGTCCACATTCTCCTCCACCTCTCTGCAGCCTTGGACACTGCTTATCTCTCTCTCCTCCCTGACACTCTCTTTTCTCTAAGTTTTTGGGACCCCACTCTCTTCTGGTTCTCCTCCTCCCTATCAGACCATCCCTCTCTCCTATGCTGGATTCTCCTCCAGGTCATGCCCTCTAATGGCAGGTGTCCCTCAGGATTCTGTCCTGGGTCCTCTTCTTTTCTCTATACTATACTTGGTGATCTCATCATACTCCTATGGATTTAACATCCCTATGCTGATGATTGTCAGATCTAGCGATTTTCCGCTGACTTCCAATATCACATCTCCAACTGCCTCTCAGACATCTCAAAGTGTTATGTCCAATAGACATCTTAAACACAATATGTCCAAAATGGAACTCATTATCTTTCACCCCTCCTACCTTCCTTATTACTGTTGAGGGTAACACCAGCCTCCCAGTCCCTCAGGCTCCCAACCTAAAAGTCATCCTGGTCTCCTCACTATTTCTCTCCATATCTAATCTGGTACCAAGATGGGTCAATTTCATCTTTGCAAAATCTGTCTAATATCGCAATATCTCTCCCTTCTCTGATGCTGCCCCTGCTCTGGTGCAGGCCCTCATTACCTCATACCTGGACTATTGCAAAAACCTATTGTTGGGTCTGCCTACCTCAAGTCTTTCCCCACTCCGACACATTCTGCATTCAGCCACTAAAATGATTCTCCTAAAGCTCAGGTCTGATCATGTCACACCCTACCACCACGATTGCTCAATAAACCCCAATGGCTACTTGTCACCTCCAGGAATAAATACAAAATGCTCTGTTTGCTATTCAAAGCCTTTCATAATCTAGTCCCCTCCTACTTACACCTGACATACCCTCTTCAATCCACTAACATTGGCCTCCTGGTTCTTCCAAGAACAAGATACTCTATCAGCTCTGGGCATTTTCTCTGGCTGTCCCTGATGTCTGGAACACTCTCCTCCTCGACTCTACCTACTAGCTTCCCTGGCTTCCTTTAAGCCACAGCTAAAATCCTATCTTCTATAGAAAGCCTATAAATATGGGGCATGAAAGGAAAACACAGAGGAAGCAGGTTGGGATGGAGGGCTGCTAATGTTGGAACCTTACTCTTATTGGATATGAGTTGATGAGGAAACAATAGGTCCATCTGGAGGAGTGTAGAAGTCTTCTGGAGTTGTAGAGAGGTGAGAGGCCAGGGGAACAGTGTGGGGGAGGTACTTTTTTTTAATCAAACTTTTTTTTTAACATGTTTAGTTTTCAGCATTGATTTTCACAGTTTGAATTACAAATTTTCTCCCCATTTCAACCCCCCCCACTTCAAGATGGCGTACACTCTGGTTGCCCTGTTCCCCAGTCAGCCCTCCCCTCCGTCGCCCCACTCCCCTCCCATCCCCCTTTCCCTTCCTTTCTTGTAGGGCAAGATAAATCTCTATGGCCCATTGCCTGTGCATCTTATTTTCTAGTTGCATGAAAAAAAATTTTTTTTTACTTTTGAACATCTATTTTTTTT
>CM053625.1:241738301-241755280 GCA_028646595.1 Phalanger gymnotis
ATTGGAAATTGAGGGGATGTCCATCAATTGGAGAATGACTGAACGAGTTGTGGTATATGAATGTGATAGAATAATATTGTGCTATAAGAAGTAATGAACAGGATGCTTTCAGAAAAACCTGCAAAGACTTACATGAATTCATGTAAAGTGAAATAAGCAGAACCAGGAGAACTTTGTACACAGTAGCAGCAATATTGTGTGGTGATCAAATGTAAATGACTTAGCTATTCTCAGCAATACAATGATCCAAGACAATTCCAAAGGACTTATGATGAAAAATGTTATCTACTTCCAAAAAAAGAGCTGAGGGCGCATGAATGTAGATTGAAGTATACTTTGCTTTATTATTTTGGGTTTGATTTTTTTTGGTCTGTGGAGATGATTGGGAGCCCCTGGAGTTTACTGAATGGGAGGCAGGGGGCTGTGTGGTTGGCCTTTGGAGTGAGGAAGATCATTTTGACACCTGAGTAGAAGATGGACTGGAGTGTGGAGAGACTTGAGAGCAACCAACATGTTATGGCAATAGGCCAGCACTGAGTTGATGAGGGCCTGCACCAAGGTGGTGGCAATGTCAGAGGAGAGAAGGGAAAGTAAACAGAGATGTTGCAAAGATGCAATCTACAGGATTTGACAACTGCCTGGATATGTGGGGTGAAAAAGAGAAGTGGACGATGACACGCAGGTTGTGAGACTAGGTGGTAACCTGCATAAGAATACAGATGTTAAGGAAAAGAGGAGGGCTGGGGAGAAAAGCTAATGGGTTCAATTTTGGACACATTGAGTCAAGATATCCACAGGACAGCCAGTGTGAGACATCCATACAGCTGGAGATGGAAGACTGGAAGTCATGAGAGAGGTTAGGTCTAGATAAAAAAAGAACTGGGAATCATCAGCGATGATCATTGAATCCCTAGGGTGGAAATTGAGGCTGCTAAGAAGATGGCCGGAGAGTAGAGAATGAAATGAAGCATGGATGGGACCTGACTGAAACAGCCTCCATCAAGAGAGCAGACCTCCAGGAAGAAACTCAGCAGACAAAAGGGGTCTCTGGTTCAGGTAGTCTCTCAGACGATGAGGCTGTCCTGATGACCGAGGAATGAGAGTGAATGGTTCTTCTTGTCTGTAAAAGGAATGTGAAAACCTTACCCAGAAGGGAAAATTAGGAAGACAGTGATAAGAGCTGATTGAAAACAAGCACTTGGGAAAGAAGACTCCTGGAAAGCTGGCAGAGAATTCCAGACAGAGGAGATAATACTCAACTTCTCCTAGGGAAGGTGCTAGCAGTGGGAAGGGGTGGGAGTGGGGACAGAGAAGGCCTCCTGAAGTAGATGGAATGAACAGAGTCTGGGGAGAAGCCTGGAGGGACAGCATGCAGAGCAGAAGAGAGAACTGATGAAAAGGTAGGGAGGGAGTGGGGAAATGGAAGGCTGTAAAGCAGAAAGAATAATGCATTGGAAGTGAGACAGGCTGGGTTCAAATCCTGGCTCTGGCACTTAAGACCACTTAATATCTCCAGTACCTTGGAGAATCAATCAATCAACAAGAATGATTAAGTACCTGCTATGTGCTAGGTACTGTTTCCAGATGCTGGGAATCAAAAGGGAAAAATCTCTTTCCTCAAGGTGCTTATATTCTACTAGAAGATGGCAGATGTATATACACATTCACACATACCTATATACATATACACATATGTAAACACAAGGTAATTGGGGGAAGACACAGGAAGTGAAGGAGGAGAGGGTGAGATTCAGGAAAGTCCTTGTTTAAAAGGTGATGTCTAAGGAATACAAGTCATTCCCCTGTTGAGAAATGGTCAAAAGATATGAACACGCAGTTTTCAGAGAAAGAAATTTAAGATATCTATAGTCATATGAAAAAATGCTCTAAATCACTATTGATTAGAGAAATGCAAATCAAAACAACTCTTAGGTACCACATCTCTCCTGTCAGATTGGCTAACATGACAAAACAGGAAAATCATAAATGCTGGAGAAGATGGGGGAAAATTGGAATATTGTTACATTGTTGGTGGAGGTGTGAACTGATCCAGCCATTCTGGAGAGCAATTTGGAACTATGTCCAAAAGGCTATAAAAATGTGCACACACTTTGACCCAGCAATACCACTTCTAGGGCTGTATCCCAAAGAGATCACACAATTGGAAAATGGACTAGTATGTACAAAAATATTTATAGCAGCTCTTTTTGTGGTGGCGAAGAATTGGAAATCAAGGGGATGCCCAAAACTGCGGTATATAAATGAAATGGAATACTATTGTGCTTTAAGAAATGAGGAGCAGATGGACTTCATAATAACCTGGAAAAACGTATATGAACTGATGCTGAGGGGAGCAGAACCAGGAGAACATTATACACAATTACAAACACATGGTATCTGTAAGGACTAACTTTGATAGACTTGGCTCTTCTCATCAATGCAAGGTTCAAAGACAGCTCCAAAAGACTCATGATGGAAAAAGCTATGCACATCCAGAGAAAGAATTATGGAGTCTGAATGCAGATGAGGCAAACTATTTGCTTTCCTTTTTTTCCCTTCTTTTTTGGTTTTGTTTGTTCTTATGATTCATTCCATTGGTTATAATTCTTGTTTACAACTTGACTATTATGTAAATGAGTTTAATGCAAAGGTATACGTAGAACCTATATGGGATTACATGCCGTCTTCACGGGGGAGGTGGGAGGAAAGGGAGGAAGAGAAAATTTGAAACTCAAAATGTGTGGAACTGAATGTTGTAAACTAAAAATAAAAATTAAAAAAGGAAAAAAGATGATGTCTAAACTGAGCTTTGAAGAAAACTATTTATTTTACTTTGGGGGGATTCAGTTTCCTCACCTGCAAAATAAAGAGATTGGACTTCTAAGGTCCCATCCAGCTCTATATTAAAAACAACATTAACTGTAAAATTTTTTTTTTCAATTAACAAACATTTGTTTTCTCTCTTTCCTACCCATCCACCACAAGGGGTGGGGGTGGGGGGGTGGGGAAATCACTCTTGTAACAAATATGCATAGTCAAACAAAGCATATTCCCACATTGGTTCCATCAAAAAATATATATTTCATTCTGCATCTTGAGTCCATCAGAGGTGGTTAGCATGCACCTCTGGAACTGTGGTCATTGCATTAATTGGATTCTGATGTCTTTAAAGTTGTTCTTTATAATGTTGCTGTTACTGAGCCCAGAGAACCTTATACACAGTAACAGCAATGTTGTGCAATGATTAACTATGACTAACTTAGCTCTTCTGAGCAATACAGAGATCCAAGACAATTTCAAAGGAGTCAAGATGGAAGATAATATCCACATCCACAGAAAGAACTGATGGACTCTGAATGCAGATCAAAGCAAACTATTTTCACTTTATCTTTTTCATGTTTTTCTCTTTTGATCTGAGTCTTTTTTCACAACATGACTAATATGGAAATATGTTTTACATGACAACACATATATAACCTATCTAAAATTCTTACTTTTTTAGGGAGAGGGAGAAAATATGGAACTCAAAAAATTTTTTAAATGAATGTTAAAAAGTATATTTACATGTAATTGAATGTTGCTGTTATTGTATAAATTGTTCCCCTGGTTCTGCTTCCCTCAGGCTGCATCAGTCTTCATTTCATACAGTGTCTCAGAAATTGCCCCTTTCATCATTTCTTACACCACAACAGCATTTTAGTACATTTATATAGTATAATTTGTTCAGTCATTCCTCAATTGATGGGCCCTCCCTTAGTTTCCATGATGAAGAGAACTGGTATGAATATTTTTCTATATGTAAATCTTTTTTCCTCTTAATTTGATTTCTTTGGGATATTGACCTAGTAGTGACATTGATGGGTCAAAGGGTATGTACAATTTAGTGACTCTTAGGGAATAGTTTCAAATTGCTTTTCAGAATATCCAGACCCAAATTCATAGCTCTGTCAATAGTACATTAATGTTTTCCTGCAGCTCTTTCCGATATTTGCCATTTTCCCTTTGTAACACCTTTGCTGATCTAATGGGTAAATCTTCAGAATTGCTCTAATTTGTATTTCTATAATTATTAGTGATTTGCAGCATTTTTCATATGGCTGCTGATAGCTTGGTTTTCTCTCTTTGAAAACTTCCTGCTCATATCATTTGACCCTATTAGGTGGGGAATGATTTGTATTCCTATAAATTTGAATCAGTTCCTTATCTATCTTGAAATGAAATCTTTATTAGAGAAACTTTCTGTAAAGATTTTCCCCAGTTATCTGTTTCCCTTCTAATTTTAGTGGCACTGATTTTGATGAAAAACTTTTCAGTTTTATCTAATACAAAATTTTCCATTTTATCTTCTGTGATTCTTTCTATCCCTTGTTTGGTCATGAGCTCTTCCCTAGGAAGAACTCTTCCCCTATCCACAAGGTAATTTTTTCCTGGTTCCTCTAATTTGTTTATGTTGTGACCTTTTATATCTAATCACATATTCATTTGAAGCTTATCTTGGTATATCGTGTGTGAGATGTTGGTCTACAGCTAACTTCTGCCATACTGCTTTCCAGTTTTTGTCAAATAGTAGATCTTTACCCCAGTAGCTTAGGTCTTTAGATTTATTGAACACCAGGCTATTAGGCTCATTAGTTTCTGTATGTTGTTGAACTAATCTACTGTAGTGATCAATATCTCTCCTTTTTAACCAATACCAAATCTTTTGGATGATTACTGCTTTTTAGTGCAATGTATGTTCAATTAAACTGCAATGATTTCACTTTCTCCCTTGAATTCAATTATCACCACTAAATGGATGACCCCCAAATATATAACTATAGCCCATGTCCCTCCTCTGAATTTCAGTCTTCAGCCTCAGTTGCCTGTTATACATCGCTACATGGGTATTCTGCCAATTCTGCCAATATTTCCAATTCAACATGTCCAAAACTTCACTCATCATCTTTCCATCTAAATTCCGTTCATGGCACACCATCCTCCCGGTATGGAGTCATCCTTAAAGTTTGCCTCACCGCCCCTACTCCCATATCCAATTTTACAATCTTGAAATCTCAAAGTTGGAAGGGATTTCTGAGCCATCTACTTCAACACATATCTGTAGCAGCTACATGACACAATGGATAGAATGCCTGAGCCTAGAAGACCTGAGTTTGAATCCTGTCTCTACTTAAGAGCTGTCTTAGCAGCTAGGTGATGCAGTGGGTAGGGCGCTGGGTCTGGCATGAGAACCCCAATGCTTCTCTTCACTGGTTGTGTGACCTTGGCTAGTTTTGTTCAGTTTTGTTTGACTCTTCATGAACCCATGGACCATAGCTCACCAGTTATTGTCCATGGGGTTTTTTTTTTGGCAAGGATACTGGAGTAGTTTACCATTTCCTTCTCCAATGGATGAAGGCAAGCCGAGGTTAAGTGACTTGCCCATGGTCACACAGCTAGTAATTGTCTGAGGCTGGATTTTAAATCAGGTCACTCCTGGCCCAGCACTACTCACTGAGCCTCCTCGATGCTTCTTTGGGCCAGTCATTTAACCACACATGGGCCCCAGCTTTATTCCTCTCTAAAAGGGAATTCAACTATGAACACCTCTAAAGACACCCATAGTTCTAAAAATTATGATCTGATAATGGATTTGGGTCCCAATTATCAATGGCCTGTGACCCAAAAAGATTCTGGCAGGATTTCTTAATTTTAGTTCTTCCAATTACATGTAAATACCACAGAAGCAGTGACTGTGTCTTTTCTAAATTTTGCTTCTCCCTCAATGCCTAGTACCAAGGGCAATGCTCTGCAAACAGTAGGCCCTTAATACATGTTTTTTGCTTTGAAAATTATCCATCTGATGGAATATTACTGTGCTGTAAGACGTGATAAGCCGTTGATTTTAGGAAAACTTGGAAAGCCTCACATGAACTAATGAAGAGTGAAAAGGGCAGAAGCAAGAGAACATTGGATACAGGAACAGCAATATTGTTCAAGGAACATCTGTGAATAACTAAGCTATTCTGGGTATTATAAATATTCAAATCAACCACAAAGGACCTGTGAAGGAAAATGCTATACACCTCCAGAGAAAGAACTGATAAATAGACATATGCATAGTATGGTTTCTATATATGTACACACATATAAATATATATACACATATGCACACATGTACATATGTACATATGTATATGTGTGTATATATGAATGTCTACGGGTGTGTGTGAGAAATGGTGACCTCTCTAGTGTGGGCTGGGGAGGGAGGGTGAGAGACAGTTTGAAATTTAATATTTTACCCAAAAAATTTCCTTTAAAAAATTATTCATCTAATAACATTTGATTTACTTTATAGGAAAATATCAATTGATTAATGTTATACATTTTTCTTCTGATGGTAAATATCCATGTTGGCATTGAATAAACCTAACCTAGCGTCAAAACCAGGGCAGGGTGGGGGGTAAAACAGAAAAAAAAACCCATCAACTTGGTAATATCATTCAGGGTAGTGGAATCTTCTAATGACTAGAATTCCTGGAAAATCCATAGGAAGGCTAACAAACACTGGTGAGACAGCCTGTAAACAAGTAGGATGGGGGGCAGCTAAGTGGTGCAGTAAGCAGAGCACTGGCCCTGGAGTCAGGAGGACCTGAGTTCAAATCCAACCTCAGACACTTGACACACTTACTAGCTGTGTGATCTTGGGCTAGTCACTTAACCCCAATTGCCCTGCCTCCCCCCTCCAAAAAAAACAAGTAGGATGTAAGGTTGCGTATGACAGGAATAAGTGAAAATCCAGACAAAGAGCTCTAGGAAAATCTGAGATTGAGAGAGAATACTTTCGATTGAGAGGGTTGGACCAGATGATCTCTGAGATTCCTTCCAGCTCTGACATTTAGTGATTCATTCTAGGCTGTGATGCAGGAAGTGACATGAGTAAATATGATTCAGTGAGACAGGCAGAGGAGTCTTCGGTCACAAACAACATGTTCTGTAAACACCGGGTATTTCTTCTCTCTTTGCTCTCCCACCAAATGTCTATGACTACTGACCAACATCATGAAACATGCTATTTACCTCCAGATGGAGAGCTGATGGACTCAGTGCAAATTGAAGCATATTTTCTTCTTTCTTTTTTTCTTTTCTTTCCTTTCTTTTTCCTTCCTTCCTTTCCTTCCTTCTTTCCCTTCCTTCTTTTTCTTCCTTCCTTCCTCCTTCCTTCCTTTTTTCTCTTTCTTCCTTCCTTCCTTTCTTTTTTTGGACTTGGCTAAGGTGGGAATTTGTTTTGTATGACTATGCATATTTGTAGTGGGTTTTGTTTTTCTTGTCTTCACAAGGGGGTAGCAAGGGGAAAACAGGCGAGAAGGAATTCAGAACTGAAAATAAAATAAATTTGAATAAAGTGGAAGAAAAGAAAAAATAAATTTTAAAAATGAGTACTGAGTTATTTTTCTAACTAGGATGTAGTCTGATTCTTGGTAATGAACTATACATGACCATATAGACTATGGCACTGAGGAGGATGAGAAAAAAATTAGTATTGTCTGGCCAACAGAATGACAAGAGATGACAGATGTTCTTTCCCTGAGGGAAAAAAAAGCTAAAATATTGCATTCTGGGTAGCAAAAAAAATGGCAAATACATGTGATACAAATGCAAAACCTTAATGAGGAAGCAATTTTTCGAGCTGGCCTATTCCTACTGGAGGCTACAGGCTCTAGTACAGAGTGATCGACCTAAAATCAAGGGACCTGAATTCAAATTCCTAGCCTGACACTTTACTATAACCCTAAGAAAATTACTTTTCAATATTTCTCAGACTCAGTTTCCTCATCTTGAAATGAGGTTAATAATAGCCCACTTCACTGTTTAGTTGTAAGGGAGGTCCTATACCTAACTGGTGACCTAGGTCGGACATACCACCTAATTTCTTAGAAATTGTTTGCTCAGGGGCAGCCAGGTGGTGCAGTGAGTAGAGCACCGGCCCTGGCCTCAGACACTTGACACACTACCTGTGTGACCTTGGGCAAGTCACTTAACCCAAATTGCCCTGCCTTCCCCCCCTGCAAAAAAAAAAATGGAAAAAAAAAAAGAAATTGTTTGCTTACCTGCAGAAATGAAGATATTGGTTATAGTGCCTTCGCCCACAGTATTGTTGAGGTTCAAAGGACATCATGGTTGCAAAATACTTTATAAATAAGCACTATGCAGGTAAGTTTCCTTTATATAAATAAATTATTTCCTTGAGTTTAAATTAACATGTAGACTTCTAAGGAATTTAAATCTATTTCTACTATTTGCCTACCAAAAATATTATAGAACCTGGAGTGGAAATAGGAAATTTCCCCTAGTTTAAAATCACTCTTTGGGACTCACAAGTCATCATCTCCTTTACTGATGGAAAATAATGAAGATTTTGAAAGTGTTGAAAAATCCTTCACTCAAAATCATCAACTGAGGTGTGAAGACAGCCCTGCGTTCTTTTTTTTTTTTTTGGAAGTCGGAAGGCAAGGCAATTAGGGTTAAATGACTTGCCCACAGCTAGTAAGTGTGTCTGTGTTGTGTGCCATATGTGAGGTCACATTTGAACTCAGGTCCTCCTTACTCCAGGGCTGGTGCTCTACTCACTGCGCCACCTAGCTGCCCCAACAACCCTGTGTTCTTGAAGATCATGCTGGCAGAGCACAAGCTGTTTGGTTCTGCCAAACTGCAAATACTTTAGAGCCTGATGGAAGACTGTGCATGTCCATCTATTACTTAAGGGCCAATTCTGCTAAGATTAGAGGCTTAATCATCTGATTAATTAAACCTTATCACTAGGATGAAATTTACTTCCATTTGCCCTTGAAACAAAGGCAAGGAAAAGTTACAAGATGTATTAAAAGGTGGATCAATGATCAGACTGAGAAAAGCACAAATCACTCCAAGTGTCAAAGTATGAAATAGAAGAACTAATATTATACTTTAATATTCAGGTACCATATTGCTTCCCTGCTAAATGGTTATATCATACAGCCCCTTTTTCTACTTCTATTACCTTGACCATCAGTTTTTCCTATCCTGAGGTGAAGAGTGCTATCTTCCTCCTCAAATTATTATGTATTTGTCTGTGTACATATTCTATTTACCAAGAGAGTATAAGCTCTTTGAGATCAGAGCTGTTTAATTTTAGCCTTTTGCATCCATGGCATCCAACATGTTGCACATGTGAAGGTGTTGCTTACTCAATGGTTGTTAAATTGGGTCATCCCACAACTATTCTATTCTGGCCCTGCTAAAGAGTGTATTTATTTTAGTTATTTAAAATCAAGTGAAGGGGTAGCTAGGCGATGCAATGGATACAGCACAAGGCCTGAAGTCAAGAGGGCCTGAATTCAAATCTAGCCTCAGACACTTACTAGCTGTGTGACCCTGGGCAAGTCCTTTAATCCTATTTGCCTCAAAAAGAAAAAAAAAACCAAAAAACTAAAGAAAATCAAGTAAAATCCTCTTTAGTTCATGGATACCCTACCAAGATATTATCGATGACTGCAATGTGAATGTGTTTCTCAATAGGCAAAAGCATTCTTGTTTAACCAGGTCACCAAAGTTAAGCCAAATTTTATGAATACAATGCAGACCCCTTCTAATACCAGCAAAAAGGCTCTATTGTTGTTGTACCTGTCCAACTCTTGGTGACACTGAGGTTTTCTTGGCAAGGTTACTGATGTGGTTTGCCATTTCCTTCTCCAGCTCATTTTACAGATAAGGAAACTGAGGCAGAGTAAAGTGACTTGTCCAGGGTCTCACAGCTAGTGTCTGAGGCTAGATTTGAACTCATGTCTTCCTGACTCCACCCTACACCACCTAGCTGCCCATCACTAGCCCTGACCTAACTTGTGTTAGTTGCTGGGTTCAAGGTTAACATCAGGTGTTTTAGGCACAATTCTTAGATTTAAAACAAGATGTCTTGCTGATTTTGGTTCATTTTTTTAAAGTACTTTCTAGCTTCCGATGCCATGACTTATTCTGCTGCCACCTGGCCCTTGCAACAGACATCTTCTGATGAGGTAAAGATCTACCTTGATATCCTCAGCTGCTAAAGTATTTCTTGATCATGATACAGAAATCTTTTCAAAACCGAGCAGATAGCATCTTGCTTCTTGGTGGAAGTGAAGTGTTGTATTCTTATGAAGTAAAAGAGAAAATATGGTTCTACAGACTTAAGAAGAACCTTTTTGACATGCCTTATTAACATCTTGAAGTTTATTCTTATGTTCTGTGGTGATTAAAAAGGTTTGAAAGACATAGTTTCTGGGTAATTTAATAATTTTATTAATAAGGCCAGCACATTATTAATAAAAGAATGATCATTTGGCCAGCCTTCTTAAACCAAAGACAATCATGGCTGACGGGCTCACAGTTTATATACCCTTTGAAAAGCAGGTGTTCCTGAGGGGTGGCAGTCAACTCTGATTAGATAACACAATAGGAGGTGAACTATATTAAAATGAAGGGCTGAGAGTGATATCGTGTCACCCTTGGACAGAGAAACTATCTCAATGCCAGATTACCCATAGCTTTGGACTACTTCTTCAAAGAATGTATACCCCACTCAAGCCTGAGCCGAACACTATAGCACCCACCAGGGTGGGGTAGTGAACGAGAAAATTAGTCCGATCTCATTATCAGCAATGTCCTTCAAGAGACTGAAATTTTAAAATAAGGACTTCGGAAGAAGGGGAGAGCTTTGAATCTCCCCAAATTATTTCTCTCAGTTCTAAGTTAAAGTTTTTAACATGCAAATGTTTTTAAATATACTTATTCCCCCATTCACTCCGAACATTGTTAAGAATTCAGTGTAGGGGCAGCTAGGCAGTACAGGGGATAGAATGCTGAGTCTGGAGTCAAGGGGACCCAAGTTCAAATCTGTTCTCAGATACTTACTAGCCATGTGACCCTGGGCAAGTCACTTAACATCAATTGCCTCGAAAGAAAAAAAATTCAGTGTAGACTAGAAAAACACTGGATTTAGCAATACAGTAACTGAATATAAAATGTCAGCTTTGCATGACAATAGACAGAGCATTGGGCGTGGTGTCAGGAAGACAGGTCAAACACATCCTAGCTTTGTAATGCCTGGTAAGTGACTTAACCTCTCAGGGCCTCTATTTCTTCATCTAGGAAATGAAGATTAATAGCACCTATCTCATAGGGATACTGTGGGATCAAATGAGATAACGTATACACCGCTTTGCAAACCTTAAAGCCTACATAAATGTCAGCTAATTAGCTAATTATTACCACCATCATTGTCATCATTACTGTTACCTGTGTACGCTAGGGCAAGTCTCCCTGGAATCGGTTTGCTCATCATTCAAATGATCTCTAAGGTTCTTTCCAGTTCTGAATCCTCTGGTCCTGTAGAGTGGTAAAACACATTGACTTTCAGTGTCTTTCTGAAGACCATCAGGTTACCCGGCTATCTGAAATCACTTAACGCCACAGAGCATAGGGTCTCAAATTTAGCACTGGAAAGGACCTTCAAGAACATCTGGTCCAACTCTCATTTTACAGGTGAGGAAATGAGGCCCAGACCAGGTAAGAGCTGGCAGTTACAAGACAAGCAGTTTAAGTAACTTGCCTACCATCATGCTGGGAATAAGAAGTCAGGTTGGGATGTGAAGACAGGCCCACATACTCTCTACCATACTGTATTTATGGCTTCTCCATTCTCCACAACCTCTGACCTACAGTCACCAAAGTCCTGGAGTGCACACATTTATATTAAAAAAGCAGCAATGAAAGAGGAAGGATTCCAGTTTCCTGACAGAGCTTTAATATTGAGACATCCTCTTCCTCTTCTTAAGATCACATTTATGTATGACAGAAAACTGCACACTAAGAAGTCATGAATTTCTACTTTTGTGCTTTGAGCAAAACATGAACTTTCTCATGTGACTGAATTGGTAACGTTTTCTTTGAAAAACCATTTCAAACCAGCTCAAAAGATTATAACAATTCACCTGGATTTCCTGGCCCGTGGCCTCGGCAGACAGCCTGAAAGAAAAGTTTGCACCTGGATTCACAAAGGTCTTGAGAGAAGGAAAAAGTGAAAAGGGGGAAAAGTCTCTCCTTTATTTGTAATATTTTAAAACTCACAAGTTTGAAGCTTAACAATTTTACTTGAGTAGAAAAGTCTGAATGTTAAGAACAGAAAGCACTGACTTTATAGTGACAGAAATGACCAGGGAAAAATTACAACATGAATACATTAAATTACATCCCGTTGGTATAATCAAATTGAGACACCTGAGGGTGATTCCATCTAGAACTAAGTGGAATGGGTAGAGTGACTGGTGGTGATATCTTTTAACATATAAAATGTACACCTATGAACTTTTGGCAGGCACGTCCTCATATCTACTGCGGCCCAGGCAATCCGTTGCACAGGATTTGGGCGCTTGCCTTAGGTGAGGGTCAGGAGGTAGTATCATCTTAGGCGAATGTCAAAGGATCATAGATTTGGAGCTAGAAGGAAATTTAAAGGTCATGGAGTCCAACTCCCTCATTTTACAGATGAAGTAACAGACAGAACCTGCTCTGCTGGACCTGAAACCCCTTTGCTTGGCATTCACTTCAGACTTGGTGCAGGAGAACAAAGCCTGTATCGATGCGTCTCTAACTCTGCAGATCTCCAGCTTGGGAAAGCGCTTAAACTCCTTGATTAATGATCATTAATAGGAATGAGAATAACTATCCTATCCAATGAAAACGAGAAGGATGGACCCATAGGAAAACGATTCTTTAAAGGTTTTCTTTAGTCACATCATGTGGACCGCTCCATTTCTTCTGGTAAATAAGACAGTAATTGACTTGTCATTCTCAGTGACTAGTCATAGCAGGTCATTTGGGACATTCAGAACCCAGCTCTAGGAGCAGTGGTTTTAGAAGCATGGTTTGGGGGGCAGCAGCACCGTTGAGATCTCTAGGATTTAGGGTTAAAATATTTCCATTCCCTCCTACTTCGAAAAACTTATCAGCTTTTGGTAATAGTTCTATTTTATTGACCAAGAAAGAGGATATTATGATAGCCCTCTTAACAAATATATAAAAATTGTAACATATATGTACACATCATACATTTGTATATAGAGAGAGAAAGAGACAGAGAGTGAGAGAGGGAGAGAGCACAAGAGCTATATGTGACTTGATTAAATCAGCCCAAGTGACGGGTGAACACACTCCGGTGACTCCAACTTTATTGCCACTAAAAGGAAAATATTGGAGAGAAATGTTCTTTTCATGATAGGTTCCCAAAGTGGGTGATACTGCCCCCTGAGGGGCACTGGAACAATCCAGAGGGGTGGTAGTAACCTCAGGTGCAATTCAGGGGCATGGAATAAAAATAAGGGAGAGGTGGAAGCATAAGGAAAGAAGAGAAGAAAATTTTGAAAAGCCGTTTGTACACATTTCATCTGTTGTGTAATAGAGTTAAAACTAGCGATCAACATTATTTTCCAAACAAACATACAAAATGCAAGTTATAACCAGTCAGTAGTCAAGTCTGCCAACAGTCTTAATAAGCAAGTGTTGGCAGATGAGCATGTTGGGCACTGTCAGGAGGTTCAGCATGCATACATGCATGTAATGACTTGTTTACAATATGATACTCTAAGGTTACATGATGCAATATTGTGTCATCAAAATTTCAATGCAGGAAAAAACCACAAATTTACAATAAATTATTAAATTTAATATGTCATTTTTTGAAAAAAAATTATATTTTTTTTGAAATGATGCAAATTTCAAAAGCCATTAAAGGGTTAAAGAAAGTAGATTTCCAGGGGGCTGCTGAGTAATTTTTTTTAAAGGGTGGTAAGCCAAATAGGTTTGGGAACCTCTGATCTAGGGAATAAAAAACCAACCCTCTTCAACATAAACTGTTCTTACACTTCTCCAACTCCTTCCTCCTATGCAATGGGTGCTGACGCTTGAGTGGAAATTACCTCAGGAGTGATCTGTTCATTTGTAGTGTTTGGGGGACAATGCAAGGACAGGTGCCCAAATGTCCCATGAACAACCTTCCTATGATCGTGAGCCTTAGGGTGAAAACTGCTACTTCTCTACAGCTGGTTTCGCTTAAGAGTGAGAATGTAAACATGGCTTTGGTTCCATTCCTGCGGCGGTGTATCAGCTAGGTCTTTGCACTAATATCACACAGAGTACTCCCAAACTCCCATGTGAAAACTTCCTCCAGCAATGCAGATCTCAACCCATCCGTGGATGGCCATCTTGTACGGCTCTTGTCTGTGTCTTCCCATAAAGTCTCCATAGGGAATTAGGGTACACAGGATATGCTGGGGGCCTTCATCTTATTCACTTAACTCAATCCCAAGAAGCCTAATGGAGCACATGAACTGTCTGTCCACCATCAGTTGCTTCTTGCTCTAAACCACCTTCTTTTTCAATTATACATTGGAAATACCAATGAATAACTTAAACATTAATAGATGGTATAAAGACTGTGTGATTCATTGAAATTTTTGCCTCCTTTTTTCTGACAGAAGAAAAAAGAAGGGGGTCAGGGGAGAGAGAAGACCATTTTATCTCCTAATCCATTCATGAATTACCATTGCTCCTCCTCCCAGCCCTTCCTCTCCAAGTCATCACCTAACTACCAACATTCTATGATGGGAATGAACAGTTTATCTGTTAAGTGTACAAACACATAGAGTCCATTACTACATCCACCCTTGAGGCCCTTCTGGCTTTGTAGGACCAATCAGAACATGCTACTTGGTGGCCTTGATTTTAAGAACCCAGAGTGACCTCCACATAACACTGTTAAGTTGCGATTAAGTTAGTATGATTTTTATAAATTCAATTATAGTTAAGACCAGATTATCTGAGACTCTTTGCTGCTCTGTTTTCTTTCCTTTTGGTGTCTACCTCTTAGGTATGGAGTAAGTCTCTTGTCTCTCCTCTAGGAGGGTTATTTGAAAAAAGCATTGGAAGTTAGATTTAAAGTAGGATCCAAAGACAACAGATTTAAAACAGGAAACAGACCTTACAGAGGTCACCTTGGCCAACCGCTTCATTTTACGGATAAGGAATCTGAGGTCCAGAAGAGGTAACATGACTTACCCGACTAATATCACAAATCTGCTAAGTGGCAGAACCAGAATTTGAACCCAGGAAACCAGAGGCACTGACTCTAAAGGCAGCGTCCTTTCCATGTGTTCTATGTACGTATCTCCCCCCAGATTTTACCATTTATCAGCTCAATGGTTACAAGGAGATGACTGAAAGCAATCATCTGGATGCTGCCTAAGAAAACCACAACAAAGACAAAAAATGTCGGCTGAGAAAAGCAGCTTGTATTTTTCCATTGGATTGCCAGGGCCCACCTCTGGCTGATTAGGCTCGTTTTCACAACATTTCTCTTACCCCAGGCATGACTGTGTCTCTAAGAGAATTTAGAACCTTTCGGTAAGTGTCTAGCACCACCTGGGCTGAAGGCCTTTCCTCTGGATTCTTCTTCTTACATGCCTGGTGGATCTCAAACAAATGGAACCTGACAACATCACTCCCTTCCACGTGCCCCAGAAGAAAACTGGAGACATCGGGTATCTTCCAGACGTCCGTCTTCTCATCGTATGGTGGCATGCGTTCATCGTCAAATGGCGTTTCCTCTCCATAAGGCCACAGTTGCTCAGGGGCTACAAATTCCCCCACAAGTTCCCGGTGGCCACACTTGATCAGGGTCCCGTTACTCTTGTTGACGACAGGCAAGGCATCTAGGTCATTTGCCACAATATTAAAACTGCTCGTCAACAAGTACTGAGAAAGCATTTTGTCTAAGTCATTCGAGTCACACATGACCAACGTACCCAGGGGACTGGTGTGTAGATAGTTAATGATATTTACAAAGTTAATTGCCAGTTTCAATCTGTGATGCCAGGTGTTCAGGCTTTGATATTTAGGGAGGTTTAATGTTTCTTCCAGGGTCCTCAAAGTCCCCAAGGGATGATACTCGGTAAGAAGAGTGCCATCACCTTCACAATAGCCAATCAGCAAGACGACGTGTTCACTCTGCAAGGACTTCAGCATCTTCACACCATGAAGGAAATCTTCTTTCATCTCCGGACTGGTGAGATGGGAAAGAGCAACTTTCTGTTCCTTCCATTCAGAAAGAAAGACCTGAAACCACGCAAAAGATGAACATTTTGTCTATGTTAACGAACAGAGAAACACGCTCGCTGGGTATGGAGAGGGCAGCGGCACGCGGAAACACCATTCGTAAATTTCTAAGTGTGGCACAGAAGGCTGTGGTTCTCAAGTACGCCATGCTGGAACCCTCATAATGACTTTCGGTGCCACAACGTAGGCCTTTAAGCACAGACCTAGGGGCATATCTACCACAAAGGGCGGGTCGTTAGATGTATGAGCTATACAAGATGGGACCTTTGTGAGGCTTTGAAAAAACGCCCACAACTGTTAGGCACATTTAAATAGAATTTGGTATTGAATTTGGTAGCTCTGATACTCTGCTTAAATGAGGATTTGAAGAGAAAGAACCTTTAGGAAAAAACCATTTAACTTTTTAAATCATTTTAGGAACTTTTAATTGGAAGTATTATTCTGTTTTTTTTTTCTTTTGTCTAAAGACTACTTCCCCATCTTCTATTTCCTTGGGAAAGAACCCAAAAACCAAAAAAGCCTCCTAGGTACTTAATATGCTCTAGAAAGTTATTAAGCAGATTTTCTTTTTTAAAGTTTATGGTTTTATTCCCACCCCTCATCCCTGCCCTTGCTAAAGGGGTGGCAGTGGGCACTGAGCAGAACCCAACCAAGGCCAAATACACCCTCACCCTCCAAAGTATCACTGACACAACCTGGTAGCAAGTCCCAGCTCTGATACCCTCAAGCTGTGTGACCCTGGGCAAACTGATGACCTTCTCTGGGCCTATGTGCTCAGAGAACAACAAATAATAGCACGTATATACATTTACCATGTG
>CM053625.1:241762125-241797073 GCA_028646595.1 Phalanger gymnotis
TCATTATGTATAACCCTTCCACAATACTCATGTTGTGAAAGACAAACTATATTTTGCTTCTTCCTAACCTATCCCCCTTTATTGAATTTTCTCCCTTGATCCTGTCTCTTTTCAAAAGTGTTTGTTTTTGATTATCTTCATCCCCATCTGCCCTCCCTTCCATCATCCTCCTTTTTTTATTTTCTTCCTCCTTCTTTCCTGTGGGGTAAGCTACACAACTGAGTATATGGTATTCCCTCTTCAGGTCACATCTGATGAGGGCAAAATTCACTCATTCCCCTTCACCTGCCTTCTCTTCTCTTCCTACAGAACTGCTTTTTCTTGCCACTTTTATGCGAGATAATGTACCCCATTCTATCTCTTCCTATCTCCTTCTCTCAATATATTCCTCTCTCATCCCTTATTCATCTTCAGCTCATCCTATGCCCTCTCTCTCTCTCTCTCCATATATATACACACACATATATATATACATACATACACAGTCACATATATATACATAAACATATATATATACACACACATATACACACATACATATATACATACATACACGGTCACATGTATACATAAACATATATATGCACACATATATACACACATACATATACACATACGTACACAGTCACATATATACATAAACATATATATACACACACATATACACACATACATATATACATACACAGTCACATATATATATATATATATACACACATATACACACATGCATATTCCCTTCAGCTACCCAAATATTGAGGTCTCATGAGTCATATACATCATCTTTCCCTGTAGGAATGTAAACCAAACAGTTCAGCTTTAGTAAGTCCCTTGCAATTTCTTTTTCTTGATTACCTTTTCATGCTTCTCTTGATTCTTGATACTTGCACTCTCTTACGGGGTTATTATAAGGGGAGAAATCTGTGAACCTTATAACAATATGGTCAATGGAGAAAGACTGATAGACCTGGGGACAGAGGACCTGGGCTCAAATCTTTGTGAGTCTATGGCCCTCGGTCTCCTTGTCTCCAAAATGAGGCAGCAAGACCGGCCTCCTCAAGTACCCTTCAGCTCTAAATCTAAGACAACATAACTATAGCAGAGCTGGACTCTCTGTGACTCACTTTCCTCATCTGCAAAATGAAGTTGGTCTCAATGGCCTCCAAGATCTCTTCCCAGCTCTAAATCAAGGATTCTATGATCCTTTTTGAGGGGCAGCTAGGTGGTACAACCAGATAGAGCTCTGGGCCTGGAGTCAGGAAGATTCATTTTCCTGAGGTCGAATCTGGCCTCAGACATTTACGAGCTGTGTGACCCTGGGCAAGTCACTTAACCTTGTTTGCCTCAGTTTCTTCATCTGTAAAATGAGGTGCAGAAGGAAATGGCAAACCACTCCAGGATCTTTGCCAAGAGTAGCTTGACTCAAGAAACTCAACCATAAAATGATCCTTTTATCCTCTAGAAATGTAAACAATTACCTTTGTATCCCCAGCACCTTACGCAATGCCCTATACAGGCCATCTACTTAATAAATATTTGTGGAAGTGGATTAATGCCCTGTTCTGAGTCCTTTTACTCAACTAGGGTTATGTTTCTCCTCCTAGGCAAAATATTCTGTTCCATGATATTAAATCAATCAAGAAACATTCAGGAAGCAGCTACAATGTGCCAGGCTTTAGAATATAAAGATAAGAAATGAAACAATCCCTACTGGAAAGGAACTTAGAGTCTATGGAGGGCACAAGTATGCATATAACTATGAACAGAATTAATAAATACAAAATTATTACAGACAAGGTAACTGGGGAATGATCAAGTCAGCCATAAACAGTATGAAACAGAGTGAATGCATTCATTCATACATGATCTGTACACACCCTTGGTCCCAACATGCAATTTTTCTTAGCACATTCCATCCAAAAGTAATCGTTTCAACACATGCTTAACTTGTTCCCTGTCATTGTCCTCAGGGGAATCTATGCTTTCTTCTGCCAATGAATAACCTCAGCATAGAGTGGAAAAGGCCTCCCCAGGGTGAAATTAGCCTGGTCACACACAAGGGTCATTCTAACCACCATGTATCACTGATCTGGTAAGGCTTCCAAAATCTTCCAGTGATAATATTACTAAGTATATATTTTAAAGAGATTAAAAACAATGGGAAAAGATTTATGTAAAAAGCACTTAGCAAGGTTCCTGGCAAATAGCTTATACTCTTTCCTCATTTATTAAGTACCAAAATGTGCCAGGCACTATGCCAAGCACTGGGGAAACAAAAGAAGGCACCCCCCTCAAAAAAAAGAACCAGTCCCTGTTCTCAAGTAACTCACAGTTACTTGACTTGAGACTTGAGAGACAACACAGATACACAATTAGGCTCAAATAAGATATATAGAGGATAAATTGTATGTAATCACAGGACTGATGAAGGCTCCTTGCAGAAGGTGGAACTTTAGTTGAGACTTATAGGGAAGCCATGAGACTGAGAGGAAGAGAGAGAGAGGATTCTAGGCATGGGAGACAGCTAGTGACGATGCCCTGAGTCAGGAGATGGAGGGTCTTCAGTGAGGAATAGCAAGGAGGCCAACGTCAGTGAATTACGGAGAATGTTTTTAAAAACTCACAGAACAGCACAGAGAGAAGTTCCAAAGGGAATACAAACAGGACAGCTTTGAAACTATGAGGAATTTATTACATGATTAAAAAAAGAGGCAGGCTCTGTGGTGCTAATGTGATCAAAGATCTTCCCTGCCCATTCAAGAGGCCTCAGGTGGAGCTAGTTATGGGAAGCTTGATTAGGAGAGGCTTGCTTGTAGGCATGCCCATACCCTTTTGCTATCAGGTGCTAAGCCCCAGGCCTACACATGGTATATACACCCTGTGGGTAGCCATTAAGCTCAGACTGGAGAGTGGAGAGTGCTGCAAGGAGAAAGTGCTGATAGAGAGACAGAGAGAGAGAACTGCAAGGGCTTTCAGAACTGCAGGAAGAGAAGAAACCAGTAAGCAGACAGTTAGGATTCCTGAGTGTTTATGGGAGGGCCCTAGCAGAATGGAAGGTTACAGGATGACTTGGCTTTTTGCTGTGATACTGTCTTAATCTCCTTGCTGTTACATTGAGGTGGTTTTGGAATACAATTACTGCTATGTTGAACTTGGGTTATTGGTTTTGGGATTTGATCCTCTGGTGTCTGAATAGATGTTTTACTTCTTCTGCCTCCTATACAGAGAGTCTCTTATACTTGCTGATTCTAAACTATACAGGCATATTCATGGTCACCATTGATATAACGATTCTTGCCTTACTGATACAGGCTCTTGGGAGGAGAAAATCAGTTTCAAATGCAATCTCCCTTTTTTCTCTTCCTTGTATGTGGAAATGCCCATTATGGTAACTGGTATTTAGTAAATACAGAGTAAACAAAAAACCTTTAAAAAATTGTCTTAATCACCCTCTCTTCATTGCATCTCTCAAGCATAGGGCCCTTTTGCTTGAGTTGCAAGGATATCCACACATCCCCAAACTCTTACTATGTAGTTTTAATCAACCCTCTAGGATTAGAGTTCACATCTTTCACTTGCTTATGTTTGAACACAAGGACTCAGAAGGTGACTGCCTCTGGTTTTAGAACCTTGATCAATGCCATTTACTCCTAAAGGCCTGGTGGCCCTAGCATAGGTTCATTAGTTTGGTTTGAGAGAACCAAAGTGATCTTTCACATCCTAAGAAGAGTACCCAAGTTCTTTATCCTTGGGTTTCTTTTTTTAATTGATAAATTTTGCTTAAACAAATCAGTTCCTACTTCAGTTTCATACTACCTTGCAAGCTAACTGTAATCTCTATCGAGTAAAGAACAGGTTTCTGAATTCGGGTACTTTGCTCATTTGTCTAAGTCTATCCCACATCTATGACGGATGTTTGCTCCTAGGGAGGAATCCCAAAGATAAGTCCCTTGTGTTCTGAAATCCCCATTCTCTTATTTCAAGGAGATTTGGATAAAAGGGGTGTGGCCTGCTGGGTCACCACCCTTTCATATAGGGCCTGAGTTTGCTGGCCCAAGTGAGCATGTTTTCCTTGAAGACTCTCTTTGGATACTTGATAGATTTTATTGACTCTGGTAAACTATCATGACTTGTTTATATTTTCATCCAGCTTGAGTTTCCAAAATATTAGCATATCATTTGGAACTGTGCCCCGAAAGTCATTCAACAGTGATACTGTTACTACATCTATGCCCCTTAAAAAGACCAAAGAAAGAAGAAAAGAATCCATATATAGAAAATATTTATAGTAACTCTTTCATAGAGCAAAGAACTATAAACCAAGAGGGGAACCCATAAATAGTGAATGTCTAAACAAAGTGTAATATTGTAATATATGAAGATAATGGATTACTGTTACATTAGAAGAAGTAATGACAGGGATGGGTTCAGAGAAACTTGGGAAGACCTGTATGAACTGATGCAGAGCAAAGTGAACAGAAACAGAAGAAAAATGTATACCACAAAAACAATGTTGTAAATAATTTGGTGTATAATTAAATGCATACAATAAAAGCAGTGTTATAAATACTTTTTAAAAACTTAAGAATTCTGATGAAATGACTGACCATGATGCCAAGGGACCACTGATGAAGCTTGCTATTTCCTGACACAGAGATAAAATATTCAAGATATAGAATGATGCATATGTCTTTGTCATGGATAATGTGGGAATTTATTTTACTTACCTATGTATATTTGTTATGAAGGTTTTCTTTTTCTTTTCTTTTAAATTAGGGGAATGTTAGGGAGAAGAAAAAATGCTTGCTAATTGAAAAAATAAAATAAAAATTTTAAAATTAACGGTGGATCAAAAAAGGTACCATTAATCCCATGAGAATGTTTTTGTTGTTATTAAGTTGTTTTTCAGTCCAATTCTTCATGACCTTATTTGGGGTTTTCTTGGCAGAGATGGAGTGGTTTGTCAATTCCTTCTCCAGCTCATTTTTACAGATGAGGAACTGAGGCAAACAAGGTTAAGTGATTTCCCAGGGTCACACAGCTGAGTGCCTGAGGCCAGATTTGAACTCAGGAAGACAGTCTTCCGGACTCCAGGACTGGCACTCCATCCACTGCACTATCTAGCTTCATTTTCTGTGGTCATCCACATCTTTCCTAAGTGTATTTCCTTTGGTTCAGTTTTGTTCTGTTTTTTTTTTCCCTTAATTTTTAAAGTGAGCTGTGGAGTTTGGCTTAGGAAATCTGGGATGGGGGTTGAGAGCAGTAACCTAAGGCTGCTGTTCTTTTAGCTACCAGTTCATGGTAACATCTTCTCCTCCAGCTAACTTCCCCACTTAACAGCTTTCAATGAACCACTTCTCCCACATCAGCCAAGCTAACCAAAGGAGCTAGGGATGCAGGAGAAGACAACAGGGCCCTTTCAGCCCAGTCAATCAGGTAGGAGGCAACATCCCCTAAGCCCAGTCCACCCTTCTATGGCAAAACCTTCCTGTTGAGACTAGATAGGTGGGGCCACACTGACCATCCTTGACCCAGAGGCTTGAGAGATCTCTTGGAACCTTGTTTCTAGTTATGTTTCCCCTGGGGTGAGTCAAGGTCCCCTCGAGTGTGTTCAAGGAAGAAGGCTAGGGGAGAGAGGGAAAGATGCCATATATCTTGCAGTTGTGCCTTACTAGAGTAGCCACATAGCTCCCTGAACTCCCACCCTTCTTCACCAAGTCCCCAGGTTGGCAGATCAAGCATTTTACAAACTGTATTTTAACTAAATGTTTTAAACTTGTTTAAAAAAAAAAGGCATGTCTCCCATGGGTTAATCCCTCCACCTTATCAACTCCTTCTGTTGCATTCTCTACAATCTCTTTACATAG
This sequence comes from Phalanger gymnotis, assembly GCA_028646595.1. Lineage (NCBI taxonomy): Eukaryota > Metazoa > Chordata > Mammalia > Diprotodontia > Phalangeridae > Phalanger > Phalanger gymnotis. The sequence goes on from CM053625.1 coordinate 241,767,993, forward strand.
TTTGAGTTTGTTGTTAGTTTTTTTTATCCTCTTCTTGTTAAGTGGATAACATAACCTTGTTGCACATCCCAAAAGACACACTCAGTCTCCTCATGGCAACACTCCACAAAAAAACAGAAAGGCCACAAGAAAGTCTTCAAGGTACACATCCTATGCAATGCTGTATTCATGTAATGCCATACTCACGAGCATCTCCAAAGAGTCTCTTTGTGGCTGCCTTCTGGAATCTAGCACATGCCATTCCAGGAGCCTGTGCCAGGAAGGTTTTAAATTCTTCTTCCCCAGGTAGATCCAGTTTCACTTTATAATTGTGGGTTCTTCTGTAGAAACAGTGCTCTTTCAGATGGGATCTTGCCAGTACTTTAAATACAGCAGGTAAATGATTAATGTTGTCAGAAGAATCAACAAGACCCTTGGGGTTTCTCCAAGGCCTTGAAGCCAAAAGACACACTATTGATTGTGAAGGAATAAGGCAGCGAACCATGTCTTCTAAGCAGGTTTTTTAAAAAATCTAAACAACTCATGAAATTCAAAAACAGCTTCCTTGAGCTAAGGGAGAAAAGAGCACAAGAGCATTTCCCAATACTTAGTGGAAAGTGATGTCACATGAGACTTGGAAGAAAAAAAACACAAACACCTGGGGGGTTGGTTATTTGTGGCTGAGGTCACCAAACCTTTAAATGCAGCTCACTGATAATAGCCCAGCCTTTGAGAGGTAGCAAACTATAAAGGAGATTTTTTTGTTTGCTCTCTGGCATTATACATATGAAGCCATGCCAAAAGAAAAATCATTTTCACATTAGCCAAAAAAGCAAGAAAGATAAAGAAGTAAAAAAAAAATATGCTTCAATCTGCAAACAGAGCTCTGATGAAAGAGATACGTGAGTAGAGAAAAAGGATGGGAGAACCCTTGGAGTTATTGTGCCTGAAAGGTAAGTTTTAGATTAAGGACCATGGTCTGTAGAACTGGAGGGTAGAAAAAAAAAATCTAATGATTCATGCACATTTGTTATTCATTCGTGATGCAGAGGGCAAGCATTTAGAAAAAAACATTAAATGATAATTTACACTAAAGCTTAAGGGCAGGCCATCTAATTTGGGGGTAGAAGGGGAAGTGTGGGAGAAATGTAATATTGTTACGAACTCAAAACACATGTGGTAATCACTGGATGAGTTGTCTCCACCTCAATAAATGAAAGCTTCTTGTTGACAGGTAATGTTTTATTTTTTGTCTTTTAGGTGGTTCAATGGGTAGAGCACCAGGCCCTGAGTCAGGAAGACCTGAGTTCAAATCCAGCCTCAGACATTTACTAGCTGTGTGACCCTGAGCAAGTCATTTAACATCTCTTTGCCTCACTTTCCCCATCTGTAAAATGGAGATAATAATAGTGCTTACCTCACAGGGGTGATGTGAGGATCAAATGAGATAATTATAAAGAACTTAGCCTGGCACATATATAAATGTTAGCTGTTATTATGAGCTATTTGTTAGCTGGTTAGCTTACAGGTACATGATAGGCCCTTAATAAATGCCTGCTGACTGAATTACATAAGCATTAAAAACAATATGTTAAGATAATATTATTGTTTATATAACAAACTGATAAGAAATTTAGAAATATATCCTCTTGTTTAGGGAGGTGGAGGCTCTGGGTGTGGAATGCCCACTCCATTACCTGACCACGTGGTATTTTGGTATATTTTGGTTTGCTTAGCTGTTGCTGTTGTTTTGGGTTTTTTCCTTTCCTACAAAGGAAGGCTCATGGTGAAAGGGCAAGATAAAATTATTAAATAAAATTAATTAAAATAAAAAGCATCAAAACTTTTAAAAAATCGAATCTTATTGTGCTCACCATATTGTAGCCTTATTTTAAATATTCTGGCATACTCTGGGTGTAAACTACAGGAGGGTGATTTGTTAACAGGATGAAGTGAATGAATTAAAAAGCATTTATTAAGCTCTTACTGCTTGCCAAATGTAGGGGATACAAATAGAAAAGCCAGTCCCTGGCCACAAGGAGTTCATATACTGATTAGAGGAAACCACATATAGAACAGGAAGGTTCACCAGCTTCCCATAGAGATTAAGATCGCTAAACCCCATTTAAAAATAAAATCTCTGACTAATAATCTAGGTGGAAAGGCACCTAAGCAAATCTTACCCTAAGCCATTTAGTAGAAGCTATGCTCTAACCTATATTTCCAGGGGCACCAACTATTTACTCTCTCCCTCCCACACTCTGCAAATTAGCCAACCGGCCGGTCTCTCAGCACAGTGCCCGGCGCTTGGTGCCTGGCAAACAGTAGGCGCTTAATGTTCATTGATCGATTCCCTCTGTTCCTCACAAAACTTTCCATCTTCTTTGCACTGGCCATCCTCCAAGTCTGGGATGCACTTCTTCCTTATTTCCCCCTCATAGAATCCCTCTTTTTTTCAGCTCAAGCAACACGTTCTGCATGTTCTGCATGAAGCCCGTCCTGATTCCCCCTTCAGCTGCTGGTAGCTTCCCTCTCAAAGTACCTATGTTGGAATTTGTATTTGTTCCGTGTTATATGTGTACACATATAAAACACGGCACAAATACAAATACCAATTTGTATTTATATAGCAATTATTTGTATTTATGTAGCAAGTGGCACACCAAATTATACATACACATATGTATAGAAGATAACAATTGTAAAGAATTTAGCACAGTGCCTGGCACATACATAAATGTAAGCTATTATCGGCTATCATTAGCTGATCCGCATAGGAGCACACAATGGGCACTTAAATGCTTGTTGATTAAATTATATAAGCATAAAAATAACACGCTAAGATAATATTAATATGTTATGATACAATGTATATTTATATGCGCTTGTTTCTCCCCCTTAGGATACAAGCACCCTTTGAGCACGAGGGCGTTTCAGTCTTTGTACTTGTATCCCTAAGCCTCGCACTGCACTCCCTAAGCCTGACACTTCGTGCAAGCGCTAGAATTGACAGATGACTGACTCCCACTAGCCCTCCCCTCCCTTCCCTTCCCCGCCCATCTGCTCTAGCACCCCGCTCCATTCCTGCTTCTCACCTGTCATTTCGGATCAAAGCGTTTTCATCGAGCAGGTGGATAGAACCAGGAAGGACAGAGCCTCACCCGCCCCCGAGGCAGCATCTCAAATGCACATTAACCTCTCCGGGCGCTATTCTCTGGAGAGTCGGAGCACAGGGCGGAGCGCGGGGCGCGCGCTCTGCAAAGCGAGCCAGCCCGGAGCAGCGCCTGCACAGCCGCGCCTGGTGCTGGGCTGCTGCAAGAAAGTGCTGCTGCTGCTGGTGTCGCTGAAGCTGCAGCCGCGGCTTGACACGCAACACGAACACGGAGCCGCCTACTCTGAGTCCCCGCCTCTCTGCTAAAATTCAACTCTTCCCGATTGTAACCACCAGGCTATCTGACTACGGAGGCACCCCAGCGCTCTCCGAGTTCCAATTCGCTTGGAAGTCTCTCCCAACCTTCCGGAAACACTTTCACATCTTCGCAGATCACCCGGAAACCCACCACCACCACCATGTGACCTTTTAGTTTGCACTGAATACGCGAGGTCCCTCTACTGTCCTAAACTGGCTAGGCCTCCTTAAAAACAGCTGTTTAAAATCCTGGGTTTTAATAGGAGATCTGGAGAGTAAAGTACTATTTACAGTCCTCCTTTAGTGGTCTTGTGGTATGCAACGAAAATGAAAAGGGGAATAAGTTCGGCCAGAATTTGACCCCATTTCTAAAACTCAATTCTAATTGAAATGCTTTATTGATAGTAACAAAGTCGCTTTCATCTTAAATTGTTTCCTTTCTTGCGCCTTCAATCTTCTTTTGCTCACTGTGGATGGACTCCCTCCAGATACTTTGGCAATTCCCGGCCACCCTTTCAGCGGTCCATTTTCAGCCTCACTGATAGTGAGAGAGAGAATGAAAATATTCCTCCTCATCGCCATTTCTAGACTCCTCCTTCTACCACCTTTACTCAGTCACCTCTCTTCCATAGAGGTTCATTCAATTTGTATTTAGCATCCAGTTGACCTCATATCTATTCTCTACTGGCCCTTTGGACATTCTGCTTTTTTCTTCAACTCCTCTGCTCCTCAATGCCTGCCCTTTTAGGAGGGGACCTTACATACAGACTGATATTCCCCTAAGGATCGAACTTTTCATTTTCCACCACCTCATCCTCCACTCTACCTCAGCCACACCAAGAGGTCGTCATAGCCTTGATCAACAACAAGTTGTCCCACTTCCATGTGTGTGTCTAAAATTACTTTGTCTGATCATAATCTTTCTTTCATCATTCCATCTTTCCCTCCGCCTTACAACATCTACCCCTATTCTTTCATACACTTTAAGCCTTCCATTCTTCATTTCTTTACCAGATTATCATTGCTGTACTGGCTACACTCTCCTCCCTTCCCCGTCTTGACATCTTCTGTGAACCAACTGAGCCCTACACTATCCTCTTCTTTTTAGTCCCTTGTCCGCTTATCTGATTAGTGATCATGCCCTTCATTTTCGAAGAGGACCATGACATCGGGGAAATGATGATATATATGACTTGCAGTTGACTTTGAGTCACAGGTTGAGCCAACCTGTGAGTAGCTTCCCCTCCCCTCTTCTCTCTGTGCTCTGCCCAAAGGAAGGTACATTTGGATGGCGGAAGGCTGCCTCCTTAACTTTGGGTTTACTGGCTAGATTTCTTTCTCAAAAACCAAGCTTTAAACCCAACTCACTCTGGACAATAGCTCCGTGCCCTCCTAGCACACAGTGAATGTAAATACTAAATAGAAACTTTCTCTCGGGCTGCAACCCAGAGGGTCTTACCCTCCCAGGTTGATTTTTTTTTGTTTTGATTAAAGGGACCATCTCTTGATTAACTTCTTAAAGAGACCTATTCACCTGAAAAGACCTTAACCTGAAAGGGCCAGGGTCTCCTAATGTATCCTGGGCCATCTCCAGTTGTCCTGGTGAACCCAGGTGGCTCTGGAGGAGAAAGTGAGGCCCGAGACCTTGCATAGCCCTCCTCACTCGAATCAAAGTCACTGCCAAGTCCTGTCATCATTTCCCCGATGTCATGGTACTCTTGGAGAATGAAAGACAAACACAACAACTGAGCGTTCACTGCATACCCCAACCTTAGATGACTACCATCATCTGCTGCCTTCACTCCTGCTCATATGATGTTAAATGGAGATAGAGAAAATCACAAAACTATGCTAACTGGGTCCACTACAAATTCACTTAACTGAATCTCAACTGGGCTTTCACTGTAACACCACAGTCTTTTTATACCCCCCTATTCAATTCACTGGGGCAGGGAGGTGGCGAAGTGGATCAAGCACTGGGCTTAGAATCAGGAAGACTCTAATCTGGCTTCGGACACTAGCGGTGTGACCCTGGGCAAGTCACTTAACCCAGTCTGCCTAGGTTCCTTATCTGGAAAGGGAAATGACAAACCACTCCAGGATCTCTGCCAAGAAAACCTCAAAATGAGGTCACCGAGAATCTGAAATGACTGAACAACACACAAAGCCAATTCACTAATCCCACTCCTCACAGCAGCTTTTCCAAACCCTTTCATCCCTTCTTAAATCTCCCATGACTCCCTCTCCTCTCACCCTCTCAGCTGAGAACCTTGTTTGATATTTCATTGACAAAATTGAGGCCATCAACCCAGTACTCTCTCTTCTTTCTTCCTCAATTCACATCACTCACTCCTCTCCAGCTACCTCCTCCTTCACTTATCACATGAAAAGGCAAATCTCCTCTACACACACAAATGAGACCATTCTGTATTATCTTCTCCCATAGATTTCCCCCCTCTATTAACCCCATTCTATCTCTTATCTGCAGCCTCTACCTATCTACTGGCTGCTTCCTTATTGCCTAAAAACACACCCATATCTACCATCTTCACATGAAAGATCATCCACGCTATCATCCTGTATCTCTCCTCCCTTTTCTGGCTAAACTCCTTGAGACAGATGTCTTCCATCAGTGCCTCCACTTGCTTTTCTCACACTCTTCTAACTCTCTTTATTCTGGCTTCTGACCTCATCATTCAACTGAAATTGAGTTGTCCAAAGTTACCAATGATCTCTCAATCACCAAATTTAATGAGCTTTTCTCAATCCTCATTCTTCTTGACCTCTCTTCAGTCTTCGACAGTATAGATTTCCCTCCTCTCCTTTTATTCTTTTTTCCTCTAGGTTTTTGACACTGCTCTCTCCTGGTTCTCCTCCTACCTGTCTGATGCTCTTACTCCACCTATTTTCCAAGATCTTTATTCAGATCACTATTGTTAACAGCAGATTTCCTCCAAGGTTCTATTCTGGGACCTCTCCTCTTTTCCCTATATACTCTTTCACTCCACAATCTCATCACCTCTTATGGATTCAATTATCATCTCTAAGTAGATGCTTCTCAGATTTATGTAGCCCTAACTGCTCTACTGACCTATAGTCTCAAATCTCTAACTGCCTACTGACATCTTAAATGTCTATCACCCTGGTACAGATCCTCATCACCTCAGGCCAGGACTACAACAATAGCCTTCTGATTGGTCTCCCTGCCTCAAGTCTCTTCACATTCCAGCTCATCACTCATGTTTAGCTCTGGTCTTTTGATCAGGAATGCTTGTAAGTACTCTTATTTCATTGAAGATTCATCCCCTCCTTTCCCTCATATAGAATTACACTCAGTTTTGTTGGTCAAGTTACTTTTAACTGAGAGTCTATATCCTTTATCTTCTGAGATATTGTATTTCAAGTTCTCAGCTACCTCCTTTATCATGGTAGCTACTAAATTATGTGTAATTCTAACTATGGCTCCTTGGTACTTGAATTCTTTCTTTCTGGCTGCTTGCAGTATTTTTTCTTTGACCTGAGCTATAGATTTTGGATATGATGTTCCTAGGAGTTTTCATTTGGGGGTATCTTTCAGGAGTGGATTTTTCCTATTTCCACTTTGCCTTCTGGGTCTAAGAGATCTTAGTAGTTTTCTTTTAAGATTTCTTGAAACATGATGTCTAGGCTCTTTTTTAGATCCTGCCATTCATTGTCTGATTCTTAATTTTTCTCTTCTCAATCTGTTTTCAGGTCAGTTGTTTTTGCTGTGAGATACCTTGTATTTTCTTCTTTCTTTTCAGTCTTTTGATTTTAATATTCATTGTTGTCTCACGGAGTCATTGGTTTCGATTTAGGCTATTCTAATTTTCAGGGAGTTTTTTGCTTGGGCAAAGTTTTATATGTCTTGTTTTAAGCTGTTAATCCCCCTTCTAATTCTTTCTTCCAGAGCTCTCACTTCTTATCCAATTTTTTCCTTGTGCCTTCATTTCATATATAAAAATATTTTTACTCTTTTATCTTGCTTCATCTCTTCCACGAATTCTAGTTGGGTTTGTGCCCAAACTGTTTTCCTCTGAGGCTTTGCTTGTAAATATTTTAGTCATTCCCATCTTCTGTTTTTGTATCCTGAGCTTCCCTACCACAATAATAGTTCATTATAGTGTGGTTCTTTTTTTTTTGTTTGTTTGTTTGTACATTCTTCTAGCCTACTTCCTGTTTTCAGACTTGGTATTATGGTTGTCTTCTGATATACTTCTCAAGGGAAGATCTCAGCTGATCGTGTTGCTACTTTCTTGGAGTATTGGATGTTCTATTATTCTAGGATCTCAGGATGGGGACCTGTGAGCTTTCAGTGCTCCCCAATTGATCTGATCCGGTGTAAATTCTGAATGCTGCCCCCTTGGTCTAAGCTCTGCAAATTCCTGGCCTGTGGGTTTGGGTCTGTGTAAGAATAGACTGCTACTGGACCCTGCCTCTATCAGTCAGCTGGAAAGATCTCTTGGTACTGAATGGCAGAATTGTAGGTCCCCCTTTGGTCTAGGATTTCTACCTTAGTTATTCCCCTGCAGGGGATGTTTAAGGGAGGATCTGCTTTGGGCCTGGAACTTGAGCCATATAGCTCTTGCTGCTGTTGGCTTCTGAACTTCCTTCTTTCTCTATAACAGTCTAGCACCTCCCTAACTGGTAATGCCACTCCCCCGGAATGCCACTGCCCTTCAGATATCCTCTTCTCAGTCTATCCTGATCAATAATTTGGAACTTGGTAATGAATGAGCTACAAAGCTCAGTTTGGCACCTGTCCTAGTTGCAGTGCTCTGGTATGGGTTTGGTATTTCCTCTTGCCCTGGTGTATGGCCTCCCTCTATCCCCTGGTGCATGATGCCTCTGGGTCCTAGAGTACTAGGCAAGTGGCACGTTCCTGCCTTGACCCATCATCCCCTCTGTCTGCAGATCTCCTTGTATCCCTATCCTGAGCTGAGCTGGACAAATGACTCACTGTGACTTTGTCTGGATTCTCCCATTAGGATTCAGTCTGGTGCCTTTATAGGTCTATTTAGAGAAGTCTGTAGAGTTGAGCTCACTACATTGCTTCCTATCTTGGCTCCACCTCTTTGGTCAGAATTGTTCCTCTAGCCACAGATGTGATAGATAATTTCTGCTTTGCTCCTCTAATAAATTCATGATTTCACCCTTTATTTCTAAGTCATTTATCCCTTTGGACCTTATATTGGTATATAGTGTGAAATTTTAGTTTATACCTAGTTTCTGCCAGACTGTTTCAAAGTTTTCTCATCTATTTTTGTTGAATAATAAGTTCTTGCTCCAGATATTTGGATTTTTTAAAAAGTAGGCTACTGTGGTCATTTGCTTTTGTATATTATGGACCAAATCTGTTCTACTGATGAATCTATTTCTTAAAAAGTTTAATTTCTGTTTTGATGATTAGTATAGTTTGAGATCTGGTATTTCTGGACCCCCTTCCTTCTATTTTTGAAATTCATTCTTTTGACATAACTAATCTTTTATTCCTCCAGATGAATTATTATTTTTTCTAACTCTATAAAGTTATCCTTTGGTCATTTGATTGGTATGGCCCTAAATTAGTAAATTAATTTAGGTAGAATTGGCATTTTTATTATGTTGGCTTGAACTGACAATGAACAATTTATATTTCTATAATTATTTATGTAATGGGGACATGAAACACACCCAGATTGTTTTAACACGGAGCCAACTTTTCTATATTCTTCTACCACCAGAGTAGGAGTAGCCTCCTTTGAATGGCTCTGTAGCCAGAACAGCCTGCCTCTTTAAAACTGCCACCTGGAACAGTCTAGTTCTCTTTCCTGCTCTGCTCCCTCTCCCACTGCCTCCAGAGGGTGAAGGTCACATATAGTTCAACCACGTCGTAGGTGCTATGAATTGAACCAGGAAAGGGAAATAACTTTCCCCCCACTTCTCCTTCCTTATAAACACCCCTTAGTAGTGCTTTTCTTTCTGTTCCATTTCTTTTGTCCTTCTTAGTCTGAGGTAGAGACAATAATCCCCCATCATATCCGGAGTATGACCCATGATGACCTTGAAGTTAGCATTCCAGTCAGGATGTTATAATTAAACCACCAGGCAGGGAAGCCCTGAGAAGCCAGGGAGCCTACAACTCAAGACAAAAGGGAGTTTTAGACTTGGAATTGGTTATACAGCAACTGAACTTTCAGTTATATAGGAACTGAACTAAACTACGAATCTAATCTCCTTTCCCTTCCCAGAGGCTGAGTTGGTATTTGGAAAGGAGGAAGGGAATAATGCCTACCACATGTTGTGGAGTATGTTTGTATATTTGTTATTACGACTTTTAAGTAAACATCCCTTCATAAAAGCTAATCTGTTAGTGGTTAAATGGAACTAAGGCATAGGGGACCCACCCCTACAATCAGGAGAAAACCATTGTTGGTGGCAGGGTGTAATGTAACATATTTGGCCATCAGACAGTGGGGATCAGAAAAGTTAGTACATGTATTACATTAAGATCTGTCTTTGTGTAAAAGATATTGTGTAGCAGTGGTTGTGCTCATACAATTTCTGTGTTTCTCTTGGCAAGGAGACTCCCAAATATTTTGTACTTTCTGTAGTTATATTACATGGAATTTCTCTGCTGAATTTGGTTGGCAATATACACAAATGCCGATGATTTATGTGAGTTTATTTTATATCTTGCCACTTGGCCGAAGTTGTTGTTACCATCAGTTTGGGATTTTTTTAGTTGATTCTCCAAGTAAACAATTATATCACCTGCAAAAAGTGATGTTTGTCTCCTCTCTGCCTATTCCTATTCACTGCAATTACTTTTTCTTGTCTTGTTGCAATGGCAATCATGTCTATCATTACATTGAACAGTAATGGTGCTAACTGATATCCTTTCTTTTTCTTCATTTTATTGGAAAGGCTTCTGGTTTATACCCATTACAGATAATGCTGGTTCTTGGTTTTGGAAAGGTACTACTTATACTGAAGATTTATGCTTTCCAGTATTTCTTTTTAACATGAGTAGGTGTTGTATTTTGTCAAAAGCTTTTTCTGTATCTATTGTTATATGGTTTTATTGTTCGATTTTGCTATCTGTTCAATTCAAAATTGTTAAGTTTTGCTTATAGTTCTAATATTGACCAAATCCTGCATTCCTGGTATAAATCCAAACTGTGAAATACTGCTATAGTATTCTTGCTGATATATATACGTATATATATATATATTTTCTATCAATATACTTTAGGGATATTAGTCTATAGTTTTCTTTTTTTATTGTGACTTCCCCTTAGTTTAGATATCATGATTTTTATATCATAGAAAGAATTTGGTAGAATTTCTATTTATGAGACCTAATTTAAAATGGTGGTTAGTTTGTCTTTAAATGTCTGATAAAATTTCCTTGTAAATCCATCTAGTATTAGAGTCTTTTTTCCTTTGAAAGTTCACTTACAGCCTGTTCAATTTCTTTTTCTGAAACTAGGTAATTTAAGTACTCTATTTTTCATTCTGTTTGGGCATTTGATATTTTTGTAAATTTTCATTCATTTTATTTATATTTTTGTAAATATACATCATTTCATATATTTTTTAAATTTTCAAATATTTTATTTTCAGTTTCAAATTCTCCTTTCAATCATTGAGAAAGCAAGAAAAATAAAACATCGTACAAGTATGGATAGAAATAAGAAACATATTTCTGCATTAGCCATGTTTAAAAAAAATCTAAGAAAAAGAAAAAAAATAGAAGAAAACATGCTTGAATATGCATTCTTGAGTCCATGAGTTCTTTCTGGAAGTGGACAGCATGTTTCAGTATGAATCCTTTGGAACCATGGTTGGTCCTTGTGTTGATCATAGTTACTAAGTCTTTCAAAGTTGACCATCTTTACAATCTTGCTGTTTCTGTATATAGTAAATTGTTCTGGTTCTGCTCACTTCACTTTGCATCAATTCCTACAAGTCTTCCGAATTTATTTCTGAAACCATTCTCTTCATCATTTCTCATAGAACAATGGTATTCCATCACATTCACATAACTTGTTCAGCTATTCCCCAAATGGTAAACATTTCCTCAGTTTCTAATTCTTTGCCATCACAAAATGAATATAAATATTTTTGTACATATGGACCCTTTTCCTGTTTCTTTGATCTTTTTGGGGCAAAACCCTAGTACTGATATTGCTAGGGCATGCACAGTTTATTTAATAGCCTTTGGGTCATAATTCCAAATTGTTCTCCAGAATGGTCAGACTAGTTCACATCTCCACCAAGAGTGCACTGTTCAGTAGTTTCAGTTTTGTCTGAGGCTGGATTTGAACTCAGGAAGAGGAGTCTTCCTGACTTCAGTCCCGCCACTCTATCCACTGAGCCACTTACCTGCCCCCAAATGCATTAATGTAGTTATTTTCCCATATTCTGTCCTGCATTTTTTTTTGTCATCTTAGGCAGTCTGATGTGTTGAGATGGTACCTCGGAGTTTTTTTTAATATTTTTTCTAATTATTAGAGCATTTAAAAAAAATTTGGCTATTGATAGCTCTGATTTCTTTCATCTATGCTTCAAAGGCCCTTTACTAAATACAATTTTTATTGAATGGCAGTCAGAAAACAATGCCTTTAATATTTCTGCTTTTCTATATTTGTGAGATTTTTATGCCTCAACACATGGTAAGCTTTTGTGAGGGTGCCATATATAGCTGAGAAATAGGTATGAACCTTTCTATGCCTATTTAATATTCTCTAAAGAGCTATCATACAGAATTTTCCTAAAATTCTATTCATCTCCTTAACCTCTCTCTTGTTTACTTCATGGTTAAATTTATCTAGGTCTGAGAGGGGTAAATTTAAGTCCCCCAACTATTTTGGGGCATATGTGTTCAGTATTGATATTCACTGTCTATGATACCTCTGGTAAAAGTCTCTGTTTCTTTCTTTTAATTAGGTGTGTTTTTGTTTTGTCTGAAATCATAAATGTCACCCCTGCTTTTTTTTTTAAAAAAAACTTATGAAGCATGATATATTCTGATCCAGGCCCTAATTCGGTATGCATCTTTCTGTTTTAAATTTGTGTCTTGTAAACAATATATTGTTGGATTCTGGATTCTAATCCATTTTGATATGCTCTCCTGTTTTATGAGTTCATTCCATTCACATTCACAGTTGTGACTAGTAATTGTGTATTTCCTTCCATCCAATTCTGTTATACTTTTCCTTCTCTTGGTTCTTCATCCACTAAGAGTTTATTTTGCTTCTGACTAACCCCTCCCCTAATCTGCCCTTCCCCTTTCCTTAACCCTACTCCTTTGTTTCTCTGTTGAGCAAGATGTATTTCTGTACCACAACTGCATGTGTGTATATGAATTCTTCTCTAATTTAACCAGTTCAGATGAGAATAAGGCTCAAGTGTGGCTCACTTCTATTTGTACACCCCATCTAGGAGATAATTTTCTTTCTCGCCATTTCCCTCTCTTCCAGTGTATTCCTCTTCCCAAGCCTTCCTAGGCTTTTTTTAAGATCATCAAAATATAAGAGAGTTGTTCTCAGGCTCTCTGTCCAATTAGACTCCTCTGTTATTGCTGATGATAGAATTCTGAGGGGCTCTCTCCCAGGATAAAAATAAAGTTTTCATGCTGTAATACATGGTCAATTTTTCAAAAGGTATCATCCACAGCTGAAAAATGTAATCTCTTCTATCCTATTTCTGTTAGGCCATTAGGTGACTGTGCGTAGAATGCAGAGCCTGTAGTCAAGACCTCGGTTCAAGCCTGATTTTAGACACTTACTAGCTGTGTGACCCCAGGCAAGTCACTCAATTTCCATTCCATCCTCACCAGCAAAATAGGAATAATAATGGAGCTTATCTCCCAGGACGGTTGTGAGGCACAGTGCCTAGCAAATAATAAGTACTTATTTCCTTCCTTCTCTTTCATGATCTCAAGGTTCATCAAATTAAACGTCTAAAATTTTATTCAGTTCCTTATTGTTTTTTTTTTGGGGGGGGTAATTTATCTAGGTTTGAAAGAGGGTAATTGAGATCTCTCAATATTATAGTTTTACTTTTCCTTTCAGTATTTAGACGTTATGCCACATGTGCATATGTTTAGTACTGATATTAATTCAGTCTATGGAACTTTTTCAGCAAATGTCGTTTCCCCATTAATCTCTTTTAATTAGGTCAAGTTCTACTGTTAGTTTGTCTGGGATTGCTTCCCCTGCCTTTTTTAATTCAGCTGAAAAACAACAGATTTTGCTAAAGCCACTTATTTTTAACTCTGTAAGCATCTTTATATTTCAAGTGTGTTTCTTGTAAGCAACGTATTGTTCAATTCTACTTTCAAATACATTCTGATATTCTTTTATTGTGTAGGTGAGTTCATCCCATTGACATTCACAATCATTATTGTTTCTTTCTGTCCTCTTATACTTCTTATTTTGTTTCTTGTTCTTTCTAGATATAAAGGGGACAGAAATGTGCTCAGCACCAGTACTTTCAGTTTGGTGCAATCGTTTTTTCTCCTCCTTTTTGTTCCCTAATCGTGCACTCAAAGATTCTTATCCTTTCCTTTCTTTATTTTAAAAAATAAACTCTTCTAGGTATACCTCCCCTAGTCAAGAGATTGTTTTGCTTAGGACTAATCTCCACTTTAGGGCTGCTAGATGGATAGAGCACTGGGCCTGGAATCGGAAGACCTGAGTTCAAATCCAGCCTCAGACACTTACTAGCTGTGTGACTTTGGGTAAATCATTTTACCCTAGCTTCCTCATATGCAAAATAGGCTGGAGAAAGAAATGACAAACTACTCCAGTATCTTTACCAAGAAAACCCCAAGTGACATCATGAAGAGTTGGACATGACTGAGAAATAACAAAATCCCTCCTTCAATCTACTCTCTTATCTGCCCCTCTACTGTTTTTCCCTGTTGAGCTGAATGTATTTCCATATCCAAGCATGATTTTTCCCTCTTTTAACCAGTTCAGATTAGAGTGAAGAGTTCAAATATCACCTGATCCTCCCACTCTTGCCTCCTGATCTGTATGGTACTTTTTATGCATCCCAGTTATGTAAACTTATTTTCCCCCTCTTCTTTCCTCCTTCTCTTAATGTCCCCGGTCCCCTGTCCGTGTCCACCCCACCCCCCCCTTCCATTCTTCTTCTAAGCTCAACAAAACAGAACAACTCCCAAGCTCTCTAATTATACTATGAATGCATAAAAGAGTCCCGAGGGGACACACTACCTTCCTATATTAGAACATAGCTCATACCTTCTTTGTCTCTTATGGCTGCTCACTTGAGTTTCTCTCTATCTGTTGAACCTTTTGTTCACACTTCCTCCTCAGCAGAAAGGCAGTAGATTTAGGATAGAATGTTGCAAATACTGTCAAATAATGTCACTTTATAAGGTTTTGTTCTCAGCCAGACCCACCTCAGGTTGGTTCCATGGTTTAGGCTTAGAAATAGAATGAAATGAGACACTTGTAGACTATCCAACACTTTTAAAAAAGCATAGTTTATTTAACATTGCTTAGAAATGATACTCAGTAAAGATACAGCACTAGTTCAGATAGACAAGCTCTCCTTCCACACAGAAATGCCTCTGGTCAGAATGGTGTTGGTTTGTTTGGCAATGGGAGATCCATCAAGTCTTAAGAGGCACCAACTCTTTGGGGGATGGCCTTTTTGTGCCTTAGGTGACCAAGAATTCATGTCAAAGGCTATCCTCTGGACCACTAAAGTCTCAGGGACAACTTTTCTGCCTTTTAGAGAAAAACCAGACCAGCCTTACGTGGCATAGATCTTAGACATTACTCTTTCTAAGTTTCAGCTTATTTTTGCCTCAAAAGCTTATCTCTCTACTGTGTCTAGTGCCTTATATATGTGTGCGCAGAGCTATCTATCAATGTTAGAAGGACAACATCCCCATGTGAAACAAAATTACATGGCTTACCAGTTTTACTTGTAGGTCATCCTTCAGTCTACCACTTGACTCATTTCCATATTTTTTCTTATCCATGACTCAAATAACCCAGAAGTATTGTTTATTTTTATTAATAAAATTTCCACCTTTATCATTAATAAGCTGGCTCAAACTTCCACCTCATTTCAATAAGTATTATTTATGAAATAATAGATAAACCTCCTTTCCTAACTTATCAAGTACTGAGTAACTACTATGTGCCAAACATAGTAGTGATATTGATCTATATGTTAAATCCCTTAATCTCCTATAATTGAATCACTATTAAAGTTACTGAAAGTATAATGAAATCAATATTAAAAGTAACACATATGTAAGAGGTAGCTGCATTTCCCATTTCAATTAATATAACCACAGAAGTTCTTATAATCACAAAATATAAAATGGGTGTTAAGGAATTTTTCTACAATTCCATACAATGCAGTCACACAGATGAATCTACACCCTGTGAATCCGGAAGGAGACATGAACCTCTTTGATTGGGTCTGGAAGAGCACAGAGTGACTGGTTAACCAAAACAGCTAACCAGTCTTTAAATACCTAGAAGAAGTTTAACAGTTTGGCGGTTATGAGTTGGAACTAGAGGAGAAGGGAGACTAAGAACCCAAAGAAGGAAGGTCAAAAGAAGGAGGAAAAAGGATGCTGGTAGAGGGGATGGAGAAAAAAGGATCTTTTTTCCTCACTTCCTCCTCCACCCCCACCCCAGCTCCCTATCAGATAAGTAACTGGAGCTAACAAACCAACAGAAGACAATATAAACAGCCTGGGGCTAAAGACAGACAAGGATATGAAAGTCCCTTGAGAGAAGGGTAGTTTCAAGGAATATGACCCATATACCAGAGAACAGTGATAGCTATGGATGCAGAAAAGAACTTATGGAATCAGGAGTTGGTGTGTATGTATTCCACATATGTTCCTTGCTTTGACTCAAGTTGGAAACCACTCTTTCCAAGGACACTGTCTGTATCTGGGACAGTATGCCACAGGCTTTGGGGATCAATATTTTGTAACAACTATTAATCTGTCATCTTAGTAAATGCCTTTGCTAAAAGCTAAGTCTACCGGCTGTTAACAGGAAGCAGACTAATGGTGGTTCATGAGCTGTGGTGGGAATAGCTACTTACAGGGTTACTAAGAGAAGCCAAGGTAGCATCCATCCTCTGGAATGAGAGGAATGCTGTTAGGAGAGTTGATAAGGGGTATTATACAAATACAATTATATAAAATAAGAGAAAATCAAAGTCACTGTTACCTCAAAACTTGAATGTAATAGTAGATGTCTTCACTTCTAGATGCACCATGCAGTTCACCCGAAATAATTAGTCTCTCAATAATCTTCCTACTTCTCCTCAAGAGTTACATGTGATATCTCAAGAAGGTAGTTGTGGTAATCCTTTTGCTTTCCTCTCTCTTCAGTGATGACAGACAAGTTTCCCCAGAACGCACTCAAGATTCTCTATGTTTCTTTACAAAATAAGCTAAAACAGTTCTGACAAGAAAAATGTTCTTCCTCACCTTTTTACCTTTTCCATAGTTTACTTCATAGATCCTCATGGGCCAAAGATAAAAATAGTCTCTGACACCAAAGGGAGAAGCATCCTTATAGAAAAAGGTACAGCTGCCACTCCAAAACTGTCACTAAAACAGTCAACAAGCATTAAGTGCTTACTATTTGCTAGGCTCTGTAATAAGTGCTGGGGATGCAATGAAAGACAAAAACATGTTCCAAAACTGGCAGTCCAAACTGCCTTTCCAACATTCCATTTGGCTCTTTTTTCTTTTTTTAATAATTTTCAACTTAACCAATACCAAATAAGAGATGCATTTCCATATATTTCCCGTTCCCTCAGGCTCCCCCACAACCAACTTTATATATATATATATATGTATATATAAAATAAATAAAATCCTTGTATTAAATAAGCAAACAAATCTCCACATTGGCCATGACTGAAAATATGTCTCATTCTGCACCTTAAGTTGACCTCTGTCAGGAGGTGGGCAACGTGTTTCATCACTGGTCCTCTGGAATCATGGTTGGTCAATTGCATTGATGAGAGTTCTTAGGTCTTTCAAAGTTGTTTTTCTTTACAATGTTGTATAAATTCTTCTCTGGGCTCTGCACACTTCACTCTGTATCAGGTCATACCAATATTTTTAATTTTTTAAAAAATTCTGAACTTAAACGCCCCCAAAATGAGCATTTCCACATACATTGTACAAAAGGAGACAATTGTACATGAAACTGAATGTCCACTATGAACAACTTATTTTCTTTTTAAGAATATAATAAATTCCAACATCCAATTTCAAAGCTGTTCTACTTCTCTATTATTCCTCATGGGTTTCTATTCTCTTCTCATGGGGGGAGGAAGAGGTAGGTAAGTCTCCTATCCCTATCCTCTTTATTGAGAAAAAGAACAAAACCCTTATAATATGCATAGTCAAGCAAACCACATTCCCACTGTGGCCATGTTAAAAAAAAAATGCATGCCTAATTCCGTATCTTGAGTCTATAATCTCTCTGTCAGCAGATAATTAGCATATTTCCTCTCTAGAATTATGGTTGGTCACTGCATTGATCAGAATTCTTAAGTCTTTCAGGGTCATCTTTACAATGTTCCTATTGATATAAATTGTTCTTGTTTCTCTCTGCTCTGCTTAACAAACTATGTCATATGAATGTGATGGAATGCTATCGTCTTCTAAGAAATTTAAAAAACATAGTTTCAGAGAAATCTTGGAAGATTTGTTATAAACTATGCTGAATGAAGTGAACAGGGCAAAGAAAACAATTTACAATAACGCTGTAAAGATAACTCTGACTTAAAAACTCTGAATAATGCGATGACTTAATTGCCAATTTCAGAAAACCAATGAGAGATTCACTTATAAGACTTATAAAAGTCTTTTCACATTTCTCTGAAAGTATCCCTTTTGTAACTTCTTACATTACGATAGTAGTCCATTATATTCATATAATCCCTAATTGATTTTCCAAAGTAATACCTTAGCTTACAGTTCTTTGCTACTATATAAAAAACTGCTATTAATGTATCTATTTATCTTTTTCTTTCTTTGATTCTTTGTGGTTATAGGTACTGTTTGGTCCAAAGGTATGCACAATTTGGTGATTTCAGTTCCAAACTGCTTTCCCAATACATCTCTACCAATGTGTTAACATGCTTGTTTTCTCAGTCACTTCAACAAGTGTTTTTTGTCATCCAGACAGGTATGAGGTAGAATCTCAGTTGTTTTGACTTACATTTTTTCGTTTAGTAATTTGTAGCATTTTTAAATATGGATGCTTTGATCATTTTTTATTTGGGGACTAGCTCTTGTTTTTATAAATTAGGCTTAGCCTTTTATATGTTGAATATCAGACCTTTACAGAGAAAACTTTTTTTTTTCCCAGCTAACTTTCCATTCAAATTTTAGCTGTATTAATTTTGTTTGCACAATAACTTCCAATTTTATGTAATCAAAATTGTCCATGTTATCTCCTGTAATCTCATCTATCCCTTGTGTTATCATAAACTCTTTGCCTAATCACAGTTATGATAGGTAACCTTTTATATCTATCATATCATCCTTCTGGAACCTATACTGATATGTTGTGAGATGTTGATCTAAATCTAATTTCAGCCATACTTTTCCCATTTTCCCAGTAGTTTTTGTCAAACAGTTGAGTCATTGCTACAGTTAGTAGAAGGTCTTTTGAAAACTGGGCTACTATATTAATTTAATTGACCTATTTTCTTAAATCAATACCAAATAATTTTGATGATCATTAAAATTATGCTGAAATATAACTTTCAGAGTATTTTTTAAAAAATAACTCTTGCTCTAGAGTGTCACTAGCATGTTCCATCTGTTCCTGGCTAGGAGGTGAGGTGGAAGAGAAGCCTTAAATCTCAGTTCCCATTGTCCATAGCTAAGACTATAATTGAGCCAATGAAGGAGCAGCAGAGCCAGCACCTAAATATGAGGTTGCCCAACTTACTTTGGCTTTTTTCTCCTAGAAACTACTAACCCCATAAATCCAAGTTCAAAAGACATCACTAACGGCTGAATTCTGGGACAGTGTCAGCTTGAGGCTATGCTCTCCTCTCTATCATATTGTTATCCAGATGAGGAGACAGAAAAAACCAGGGTTAACTGGAGGATCTGCTTGCAGAAGAAAAGTGAAATAAAGGCTCTGAGTGCTATAAAAGGAAAAAGCATCAATACTTTTTTTTCCCCCTTTAAGAGCAAAGGCACAGGCTAGTTTTTGGTAGCGCAGATGGTATAAATTAAATTACAAATATGTGGGAAATGAAATTGATTGGGGGGCGGGAAGGGTTTGGCCCTTTGAAAACCAGGTGAAGGAGTTTGATTAAGTAGTAAATAGGGAGCAATTAGAAATTTGAGTGACAAAAAGAAGACAGTTTATGTGCTTCAGGAACTGGAGACAGGGCCAAAATAGAATAAAAAAGCCATCAAGGAGGTTTTTGTAGTAAACTCAACCTAGCACTAAACTCAAGGCCTGGACTAGGATGTGGTAAAAGGAACTGAAAGAATAAATCTTAGCTTTCAAAGTTGGGCGGGTGAAGAGTGGAGGCTATGATTTTAGTTTTTTATAAGTCTGAGTTTGGAAAAGTCCAGTATTTGCTGGCAATTGGCAATATGAGACTGAGGCTTGAGTGAAAGGGTGGGATGAGAAAGACAGATTTGAAAGTTGCTCTCATGGCAATAATTAAAGCTACTAGAAAGAACGAACTCCTTTAATAAGAAAACATTAACAAGAGTGGACAATGCACACTGAACACCTAAGGATACCCACAGTCTTGCAGTGTCAGTTTAGAGATAAAGAGGAACCAACAAAAGGAGACAGAAGTGGTCAAGGAGATAAGACAAAGAGGAAAAATGGTTTCATGGAAGTTTAGGTATGTTGAGTTTAGTCAAGAAGCTGGGTGTACTCGAGAAGACAGGAGAAAAAAACCCTGAATTAGGAATAAGGTCACTAACGACCTAATAGAGGGAGAGAGAAGAAAGCTGCATTACAGGGGAGTTAACAAAAATATGGAGATGGAAGCAGTGGGTATAACCACAGTCTTTTGGCTGTGTTATCTTTTTATATAAAGATAAGCTCTTTGAAGTGTTCTTCAAACAGCAGTAATGGATTTACACTGATAAAACTATACTATCTGGAGTCAAAGGGCCTTTGCAACTAACTAAAGTTAGTAAACATTTACTAAGCACTACTATGAGCTGAGTATCCCTGATCAGAGCAACTAGCCCATGAAACTGTGTGCATGACAGGTCTGAATAGGCCATGCCCTATTCATAGTTATTCCAGTATTTTGGTGACAATAATGAAACATCTTTCAATGTGGCATATCTGAATAACACAGTTCTGAGCCCCAAGTAGCATATGTCTGGGAAAAGAGAACATAAAGGTGGTATTTGGAGGGCAAGGAAGGGATTGTAGGATGGTGGGAACAGAAAGAAAATGCCCAGATTCTGAGCCAAATCAGAGTGTGAACAGTTCCATAACAGTCATTACTGTCTTTAGAAATGGGCATGAGAGTCTGAAAAATGGGTGTTTTGCTACAGAGAAGATTAAAAAGGAATTAAAAATAAACACTACTATGTACCAACTGCTGTGCTAACAGTTGGACTAACTAAAAGTATAAACCTGAAAACTGCTTATTGGAATAAAAGATATAGGTTCATAGAAGGACTTTACACATAGCTTTTGGCTTTGTAACGTAACTTATCCCCATTAGACTAAATTCATGAGGGTAGGGAATATGGTTATATAAATATTGTATCTTCCTCTCATACCTAATAAATGGCTCTTGAATTGAATAGTACTATTTGACCTTGAAATAAATTACCACTTTTCTAGACTTCAGCTTCCACATCTGTAAAATGAAAGGTGTCAAAGAGTCATTTTAAGCTCTACAATTCTGATGTTATGAAGATCTCAAGTAACCTGCAGAGGTGGTGACCAAACTACAATAGTTCAATTATTTAGGAGAGTTCTAAGTAGATAAAATTTACCACTCTCTTCCAGGAAATTCAATTTCTGGTGATAGAAAAAAGATCAAAAACATCTACATTAGTAGAATGGTAGTTGGTAGACTTCACCGTCAAAAATATGCTCCTGATGGTATTCCATTTTCAAATAAATTTCTGTAAATCCAATCAGACTGCCACTGGCTTCCATTATAAACCTGGGGGAAAGTCTCCATTGGGGTGTACTGGGAAGACTTGATACCTCCAAACATGATTTCAGCATCGCACACAAGCAATCTTTTTAAACTGAAATAAAACGAATATGTTGAAGTACTACAATGAAAAAACAAACTAAAATGAATGGAAAATGCATTTAATAAGCACCATGGGCAAGGCACTATGCTAAATGTTGGGGATGAAAACACAAAAGAGACACAATCTCTACTCTCAAAAGAAGTTACATTTTAAAGAGGAAAAGACAAAATGTGGCGGGGGGGGGGGGGGAAGGGGAAGAGACACACAAGAAGAATAAAAAGGCAGTCAAGTGAAGCAGGGGTACTGTTCATCTGATTGTAGTTTCCAGGGCAGGGTTTGGAGGCAGAAGGGAGGTGTGGTAAATTAAAGTAGGATGATTAAATCTCAAGAGAAATTGTCTTAGAAAGACAAAACATTTTGAAATGCTAGCTATAGCAATAAGAGAAGAAAAGGAAACTGGGGTTATTCCCTTGATTTCTTATTTGTTTATTCACATTACCAAAGAACAAACACAATCACTGCTTTTTGCAGGTAATAGGATGATGGTTTCGAGAATCTAAACTGAAAAATTACTAATTAAAACAAGCCTACATCAATCAAACTTTCTATATACTACCATCCAAACTCTGTATGAAAAGATGAAAAGTCCCATTCAAAATAACTATAGAATATATAAATATCTGGATCTGCACTTACCAAGACACAGAGAAATTATATAAATACAATGACAAAATACTATAAAAATACTTAAATTAAATGAAGAAATACTAATTACTCATGATTGGATCATACCAACGTAATAAAAAAAACCCACATAAATCTATTTATAGATTCAATGTTATACTAATCAAACTACCCAAAAAAGGGTTACTTTCTGTAACCAGATAGACAACAACATTATGTAACTAGATAGACAACAAATTCTTCTGAAGAACGAAAAGAATTTTGAGTGAGGGAAAAAAAAAAGCTGGACAAAGGGGAGCTTAGTAGCATCAGTTCTCAATCTAGGTCATAAAGTAGTAATCATTACAACTATTTGGCTAATCATTACAACTACTAAAAACAGTAGGAAGGTTGATCAGTGGAACAGATTAGGCAAATAACATAGAGAAACAACTGAACAAAGTGCAATAAAAACAAGGACACCAGTAGGGTAAGAGTTCACTATTCAACAAAAAGCTGTTGGGAAAACTGGGAAACAGTCTAGCAGAAATGAGATTTAGGTCAACATTTCACATCATGTACTAAATGGATATATAACCTAGATATAAAAGGTCTTATCACAGATTAGGAGAAGGGAAAGGGATATATTTCACAACTATGGATAGGAAAGGAATTCTTCACCTAATAAAGGATAAAGAGGAACACAGGAGATAAACATGGATAATTTTGGTTACATAAACTAAATTTTTTGCACGAATTAAAGCAATACAGTTAGAATTAGAAGGGAACTAATTAACTAAGAAAAACTATTGTAGCAAGTTTCTCTAAGGGAACTGCAGCATTTCTAAGCACTGGAGATACATTCCAACGGAGGTGGGGAGAAGACAACATATAAAAGGGAGCTCAAAAGCAAGGAGGAGGTAGAAGGCATAGGCTAGAGCTGGGAGAGGCAAGTACCCACACTGAAGTTCAGAATGTCAGAAGCACAGTGGGGAAGCAAATAAAGGCTGGCCAGCCTAAGCTGCTCCTCAAAATGGAGGCTCCTGGAGGAATTCACCAAAAGAGAAGGCAGGGGAGATGGATGCTCTAAGGTGAGAAGGCTGAAGTGATGGATGGATATTCCAGGGTGAGAAGGTCACAAGTCTTGAGGGAGGTTCTAGAATGACACTGCAGCTAAAGTGTTGGATGTCCGGAAAATCAGAAGCACACATACAAATACATAAGGACAAGAGCCATTCCTTTAATTGATAAACAGTCAAAGGAACAGGCAAGGTCTCAAAAGAAGCTGTCAACAACCATTAGGGGCAAGCTATCAACCACCGCAAGAAAAATGCTCCAAATCATTAGTAATAAGAGAAATGAAAATTAAAATAACCCTGAGTTTCTACCTTACACATATCAGTTTGGCAAAGATTATTGAAATAGAAAATAACACTGGTTGGAAAGCTCTGGGAGGGGAGGAACACTAGTACTGTGTGGGTGGCGCTATGTATTGGTTTAACCATTTTGAGAAGTAATTTATAACTGTTTCCCCAAATTCACTAAACTATGCATATTTTTTGATTCATGGATCCCACCTGTACCTGGTTCATAGTTCAAAGAAGTAGAAAGAGCTGCATGTAGGCAAATGAGTCCTAGTAGGTCACCAGCAGTGCAGCCCTTTCATAGTGGTAAAGAACTACAAACAAAGTGGGTTCCCATCATGTGTGGAATAATCACACAAATTATGATTTATGAACAGATTATTGAACCTTAAATCATGAAAGAGATGATTTCAGAGAAACCTGGGAAGACTGTATGAATGGAGACATGATAAAGTGAACAGAAGCAAGAGAACAATTTCTAGAATGACTAGTTTGTAAAAGACAACAACTGTGAAAGATTTAAGGACTCTGACCATTAATGTAACGATCTATTATGACTCCAGAAGACTGTTGATAAAGCTTAATTCCTACTTCTTGGGAGAGAGGTAACGGACCATAGATACAGAACCAGACTTACATTTTCAAATGTGATCAATGTGTAAATTTATTTTGTTTGACTATACTTATTTCTTACATGGAAAGACTTTTTTTGGTGGGGAGATAATTGTGGGGATAGTACTCATAATGCTATCAAAAAAAAAGAAAAAGAAAGGAGTTGTCAATGAAACAGTTTAAAAAAACGCAGAAATGAGAGGAAAGTACAGAAGACTCAGAAAAGCAGGGTAGTATGAGTACTACTCTGTTAAAGTTAAGAGATTTTTAAGAAACTAAGCTGCGTACAAGAGTTACAATTTCATAATATATAATTTTTTCTGTCCTATGTCTGTGTGTGTACACATATATATGCTCATAATTAAAAAGATTAAAGGATAGGGAGATTGCCCATTTAAATTCAACGGATGACTGTCTTTTAAAATTTCATTCTACTCTAAGGGGTACTGTTACAGTAGTACACCTTGTGGAGCTGTTGAACAGGTACTCTTATAAATTCTTCATGGCATCTACACTTACAAGTATTAAAATGATACATGTGTTACAACCTCTTTATGTATACATTTCTGTCTAGAGGCTCTTTAGTCTTGGAAACATAGATCATTCCAGTCCAATGTTGAAACACTCTAAAAACAACAGTTAAACTGAATTTGTATTGGAACCTGGAGATTTGGAATTAGATAAGCTTTAAAACTTTAAAAAACTAAGATGCAAAATGTTAAAAACAAAAGTCCATACATTAACTAAAAACCTGAGGTATATAATCCATTACTAAAGAACAGCCATACCAATTATTAATCTTCATATCCTGAATTTTCTTTCCTTGAACAAAACAAGGGAAACATTTGTTTAAACCAATCTGTGCCTTTTTGAGACCAGAATAGAAAATTCTGCCAACTTTATCTTTTAAGGTCCAGTTTTCCAGTTCTGCATTTTTTTTTATCTCCAGACCAATGGGACTTCCCTTGCAGCTGGTTCATAAGATGACATGATCTAAGCTCAGAAGGGAACTAGTTAAATGCTATGAAAACAAAATATCACACCACCACTACATACTGTTTTAGGTGTATCTACAGTTTTATTACAAAATCATTTTGTCATTTAGTCAGTTAAAGCGATAGCAAGATATTACCAGTGCAGCTTCTGTAATAGCTCTAATGTATTGCAGCAATTGTACTCCTTGTTTATAGCCTATGTTACCTCCACAATATACAAGTTATCTGCAATTGTTACCGCTGCAAATCTGAACTCATATATACTATTTAGGAAGGAGCTGAGTGGTAAGAAATAGGTGAAAAGAACAGACTGTTTAGGGCCTTTAAAAAAATAAACAAACATGGAATTATTTATTATTCAACAATTCATTTGGGGTTTGTTATTTTAAGGAATTATTTTACTTTAAAAAGACAGCCAAATTAATACTTCTAGAGTTAGTCTGAATAGCAGCAGTGCCCAAAGAGTACTTATTATGCTTAGTGCTTGTTAGGAAGCAATACCTGTGCAATGCACTTGTTGTCACACACCCACACAGGTAGAAGGAAATGATCCCTCTGGTTTTAAGCCATGTCACACTTCCTTGTTCCAAGTTTCTTTTAAAAATAAAACTATTCCATTAGTGTCTTCTGAATGCTGTTATTGCTGCTTATCTGTTGGCAAACTTCCTTCTGTGCTGTGTTTGTTTTGAAGGGATCTTCCAATATATCTCCAATATTCCTTTCTTATAGTGTCTTTTTCTTTAGCTAGAATTTCACATAACTAGAAATGAAAAATAGTAATACTTTAAGATATAATTCCATTTACAGCCAACCCCACTGTGCTGTGATTTACTCTAAGCCAATACGTAACAGGTCCTACTAGTAATTAATGTTAGGGCAGTTTTTTAATCTTTCATCATTGTTAACATGTTTTAACTGATGAAATAGGAGCACCAGAACAATACCATAAACCACTGGTACTGACTTGCTGGCAAGAATACTGCCTAAGGCAGCTTTAGAAGTCTATATGACAGGTGATTTGAAAGATGCTATCCCAAACCAAGTATAAGAGAGTTCTGACTTCCTATGTAGGACAAGATATAAAGTTAGTTACACTGTGCTGACTTTATTCTCAAGTATTAGGAGTGATGTAGAATGGAAATCAGATTGTCTGGAATAGAATATAAGTCCTATTAGCTCACCTCTAATGCTTTATTAAGTGTATCTTCCTTGTTGTCACATTGGTTTTCTAGCATATCTTCATATATATCCACAAGAAAGGCAATCAGGTAGGGAGAACTGTGACTGGGCTGTAAATCTAACAATTGCTCTAATAGATTGGGATACTTGGAAAGGCCACGATCTTGCAAAATCCTAGAGTAAAGAAAAAACACATTGAGAATTATAATGAAGACAAGGAAAAATCTTTGTGCTTTGCAAGTGACCTAAAGATGGCCTCGGGTAAATTATTTCTAATGTGTAATGACAAGTAAAAAGTAAAGAGAACAATGATGCTGGCTACTTTGGTGTCACAATAAGACTAAAGCAGGAATAAGAAACAGCTGCTTTACAATACAGCCCACCAAGGGTACTTTCTCTAAAACGGTTCTTTTTATTATCTGGTTTTTTTTCTATCTATCTATCTATCTATCTATCTATCTATCTATCTATCTGTCTGTCTGTCTGTCTGTCTGTCTGTCTGTCTGTCTGTCTGTCTATCTATCATCTACTTGTCAGCTGACAAAAAAGTGGTAGGTTAAAAGTTAAAAAAATTTTGGACTGAAATGCTAAATTCATTCCATTTAACCATATGTTACCTATTAGCAGTTCTAAGAAGTCTGGTGGGGAAGGAGGTTAACCTGAAGTTTTCAGAGAAGCCCTCGTATCTGTGGCCCCCTTTCTCTCATTGTTGAGTTCTTCCTGCCCCAGACCAACAATCCTAAATAGCTTCCTTTTTTTAAGCTTCTGAAGGAAAAAAGCTGTCTTTGCTTGTATCTGTATCCTCAGTGCTCAGTAAAGTACCTGACACATAAGAACCTGGTAAATGCTTGTTTGAATGAAAAATATTTACTATGTCCTATTTTAGCATGTATGAGATCTAGATCAAAATTAAATCCACATTTAAATTTTATGTTTACAAGACATTTTTCATCCCAAACGTCAAAATGTACATGAATGTAAACTTAAAAAGTTAAGGTTTGTTAATGAAAAAGTAGATGCTTAAAATTAAAAATGAAAATCCCAAATCAAAAACATCTTACCCCTTTAAATAGTTCCATGCACTTTCATTATGTGGTGCTGTTTTTATCATTTCTAGAGTGTACCTGACAAGAGAAATAGAGAAGAGCATGACCACTTAGAAAAGATCATACAACCATAGGAATTAGGCAAACAACTTAGCTTTACTTAGGGTTAGTTCTCTCTCCTGTCTATCCATTTACTTGTCTTTTAGCTGCCTTTGGTATCCCTTAATTAGTCACACCTAAATACAGTTCCCTAAAATTCAGTCATCAAACTATGGCATAAACTCTAGTGATCAGCATCATTTTATTTATACATAGTCCTCCTATTTCCTGCCAATTCTGGGGAGGAAATATAGCCCCCTCAATAGGTAACAGTTGAAAACAGAATTTCCCTCATGTGGAGGCTTTCCCTCTGATGATCACAACAGAAACAAGAAGTAATTATGCTCTCTGCTGCTGGAATGAAAGCAGTATCGCCAATTAATTTTTCTTCACCTTTACTGTTGTTTTTGGTCAAAGTACATAGCACTTAATTGGACAGGAAGGAAGATGGAAGAACTATGGTTCTGTGTTCAAATTAGCCAGGTCAGTGTGAAACTAATTAATAATAACAGCTATTGGGGCAACTAGGTAGTGCAGTAGATAGAGCACCTGCCCTAGCACTTATATAATGCTTTAAGATTTGCAAAGTGCGTTACAAATATCATCTCTTTTTATCTTCACAACCATAGGAGTTAAGTGATATTATCCCCACTTTACAGAGGAGAGGTTAAGTGTCTTGCCTAGGGTCACAAAGCAAGTAAGTTTGTGGCAGAACTTGAACTTGGGTCTTCCTGGCTCTAAATCCAGTACTCTATTCGCTGTACCACCTAGCTGTCTCTAAATTACTTATAAATTATTATTAATCTACAAATACTTTTGTTGATGTTATGTACTAAGAAGAAAATGCATAACCTGGCTTTACAGAATATAAAGTCATTGATTAAAGATGCCCTAAAGTTCTAGCTTGATTCCTCAAGGTGACAATACTGCATTCTTTCTTGGAGGCTATGCCAACATAGGTAAGGCTACCACTCTAGAAATGTTCTGAGCACGTTCCCAGAGATCATCTGCTTCCTGGGGACCAGCTTAACTAAGAATGGAAAGAGAACTGATAGATTCCAAGGAAGTGTAAAGACTTGTATGCACAGATATAGGATGAAGTAAGAAGACCTGACAAGTAAAATGAAAAAACTATGATGCTGGCTACTTTGCTATCATAAGACTAGTGCAGGAATAGGAACGGGCTGCTTTACAATACAGCTCATTAAAGATAAAGACCTTTCCTATAACAGTTCATTTACTTGATGTTTTAACAATCTGGCTAGCAGCTTCTGTGGGGGTGTAAGATCCACCCACAGCCAGCACCCAGAAAGCTACCAGTACCCAGAAAACACAGGTTCTTTTGATCTGCTTAACTAAGGAAAGCAAGGTGAAGGGGGTGGCAAGCTTACTTTAATTCAGCACACAAATATCATTCACTTAGTTCAGAGGAAAAAGCCAGCACCCTGAACTTCAGAGCAAAATACAAACAAATTACAAACATCGACAGACAGACCT